>OX940895.1:2671129-3871129 GCA_954871355.1 Cabera pusaria | reverse complement strand
TCGTCACCGCACGCTTCCGATGAGCGACATGTATACTGTGTATCTCAACGATACAATTCAAAAGTTACTTAGTTTTTACTTCTATCGGCAGTCCCCAAATACTGCACCGCATTTTTTTATTTAGGGTCCGTAGTAGTGGAAATGAACGGTGATGCATTTTTGTATGTCATATAGGCTAGCGTTTTGACCACTTTCTCACCTGTCGGTAAGTGATGATGGAGTCGAGGATGGTAGCACGCTACGCCTAGAATGGGAACTGGCTCTCAAGGATAGCTGCCGGAACACATTAGATGTTTATCTAACGCATTATCAGGAACCGGTGAAACTGGCCCTTAATCTCGCATGTCAGAGCTGCTGTCAGAGAGTGCATGTTCTATCCCTAGGACTTATTATCTTTTCTGCGGTGGGGTCACGCGGTGGGATCGCGATGTTCACCGTTACTTTATTGTGTATTCCAGCGAGGAAGTACCTCAGTACCCAAAGCCCCGGCTGTACACGTGCTCCCAGTGCGGGCTCAAGTTCCCCTCCTTAAAAGAGCTGAGGGGGCACAAGGCGCTCGCCCACGCGCTGCCGACCTGCTCGTCTTATAGCCGCATCTCCGCCACCGCCATAAAGAAGGAGGAGAAGATTGAAGAGGGACTGTCTTGCGCAGGTCAGTTATTATCTCTGACCTATTGAAAGTTCTTGTAGTGGTAGGACTTCTGCTAGTCCGCCTAGGACGGTACCACCACTTTGCCGCTTAATTTTCAGCCGTGAAATAGAAATTATTTTCGGTTGAAGTGGCAAGGTGTCCAGTGAAATTGCATTGCATCTTTATGTCTCAAGGTACAGGCGCAGTGCAGTGACATACAAAATTCTGGCAGTCCAGAATTTTGCATGCCGCTGTATCTGTAATAGGTAGATGTCGTCGCTTACCATCAGGCGAGCCTCGTGCTTGTCCTGTTACCTTATATCATAAAAATAAAGAAAAAGTATAGACATTACTAGAAGTGCCTCGCGGCTTCGCCCGCGATTAAAAGTATCCATTGTTTTAATCCAAGTTATAAATACATATAATAAAATGTGTATGCCAAATTTCATCCATATCCAAGCAGTTTTTTACAAATATCAAACCGTCCATACTATACTCACCAACTGAACCCTTAAACAATAACCCGCTCCCCCCTCCTACTGGCTACGCACAAACTATTTTCCGTGATGTTAGTAGGGTTGCCGGATATGTTGAAAAAAAACCGGACAAATTTTTAAGTTTTATTTATTAAGTAACAAATTTTACATCGTACTACTTTTTTATATATTTAGTGTTCGATGCCACTGCTTTTAGTAAAGCTTTATTGCCAGAGACGGCATCTTTGAATTCTGTGCAACTTGCACTTATATTAAAAAAATCTTTTGTCCGGTTTACCAAGATTTTCTTGAGTGGACATGCCTAAAGAAAACCGAACTGTCCGGTCGAAAACCGTACATCTGGCAACCCTAGATGTTAGTAGCAGATGAACTTGCTTCGTCATTATGTCATTAAAATTTAAATACCTTGAAATTTGAACTTAACACCTTGACTCCTCAGCATGAGCGACGTGCTAAACACATCTCTATACACGTTTACCAACAGGTGAGATAGTGGTCAAACGCTAGCCTATATGATATTAAAAAAAACTACCTGTAAATAGATTAACTCCAAAGTCCAAACAATATTGACAAATACATGAAGTACTTGTATATATTAGTACCTATATATATTTGAATTTGTATGTATTATATATTAACATATATCTATGTATAGTATATATATTTATAATGTATGGGTATATTATATGTATGTGTATTGTTGTGTACATATATTCACGACCAGATCCAGCGTTTCGACCATGTTTCTTTTGTGTGTAATAAAGTGTTATCATTCATTCATTCATTCAATACTAAACACAGACCTGCTACATCTTAAACTTGATCGCGTACACCGGCCCCCATGAGACCGAACTCGAACGGAGTTTGTCCCTTTCTTTTGTATGGATAACTTATATATATATACGATACATATAGCATAAAACATATATAGGACTAGCAGGTTGTTAGACAAGGACACACTCCCACCCTGGTGTCTCTCAATGCGGCCGTTTTGTTCTACAAAGCAATTACAACCTTATCGTTAAAGCATACGGATTAAATTGAATTTGTCAAACATCTGCAGTGCACCATCTTTTTATATTACGTCTATGATACTAAAAAAAACAATTAACACTTATAGATTTAAGACGGGAATTTAACGTGACTTACGCGATGTCGATATAGCGATCGACATATGTTTCGGCCTCATCCGGAGGCCTTCTTCAGGATCTTGAGTGCGGGGCGCTCGCCGACGCCTTCAGCGTCACAGCGTCGCGTTCAGCGTCACGTTAAATTCCCGTCTTAAATCTATAAGTTTAAAATGAACGTGAGTTTTTATAATAAAACCAATTTACATTTATAATTAGCAGCAAACCTCCTGGCCCTGGACACAAAGGACACGATAACGTCCACGATCCTGCAGGTGTATGACACCATCGATGAGAGCAAGCCCAGGCTGGAACTGTTGCAGCAGACCAAACGGAAGCGGAGGGACTTCGTATGTCCTACTTGTAAAGTTGATCAGGTATGTCAAACGTGGATTTTTTATATTTATTTATTGAGAGGAGAGCCAAGAAGCTCATCAACAATGATCAACTCTTCTGTTCTGTCAGCTATCCTTGAAAGCCAGTTCCCATTCTAGGCCTAGCGTGCTTACCATTTTCGACCGCATCATCGCTTACCAACAGGTGAGATAGTGGTCAAATGCTAGCCTATAAGATTTATTTTAAAAAATCTGGTAAGCAAAAGATTCCAGAGTCTCCGCAAGGTTTGATTGATTGATTTATAGTTTATTCCAAAGACCTTTACAAAATAAATTAACAATTTTGCTAAAGCTAGCGAACCAAAAAATAAAATACATATTATTTTAATATAAACATGCCATGACGTTGAGAATCGCTGACGTAAACATAGCCGTTGGAAAAGGGTTGGGCTCAGCATATTGCTGTGACTCTTGCTTATCGGTCGCTTATATATAAGGTCGCTTGCTTATCGGTTTTTTTATAGGATTCATTTCGGAGAGTGTGCATCGGAACTTCATAATTTGATTCCACCATACCCATTTTATAATCGGACAACCAGGGTTACTAAGAGGCACCACCGCTTCATGGTAGATATACCATTTACGCGTACAAAGCGACTTGCTTCCTCTTTCATCATACGTACTGTCAAGGAATGGGATTTCCTGCCTGAGTCTGTGTTTCCGATTAGATACAACTTTGGGGTAAAAAAAACCGTAAGTAAAGTACTATTTTACGATGGCAGCGCAAAAAAACAACAAATGTCAAATAAATGTCATGTCAACTGTCAATCGTACTCTTATAGGTTAGTGGTCTAGCGCTACCCATTTTCGCATTAAAAAATAAAACTGGCCAAGTGCGAGTCAGCATCGCGTCTCTTATCGCACACTTAGGGAGGGTTCCGTACAATACGAAACATAACAGAGTTTCAACCTCATATATTTGATTAATTGATATTACCAAGAATATTTGGTTTGGTCGCTATCTAGAAAGACGGGGCTCGTTTACTAGCGCCATCTATGTTATTTTGCCGAAACTAATTACATAGATGGCGTTTAAAACACGTTTTTTGTATGGGGACCCCCTTTAATCTTTAACTTTATTTTATTTTTAGTATTTGTTGTTCTAGCGGCAACAGAAATACTCTATATGTGAACATTTCAACTGTCTGACTATCACGGTTAATGAGCTATAGCCTGGTGACAGACGGACAGACAGACAGACAGACGGACAGCGGAGTCTTAGTAATAGGGTCCCGTTTTACCCTTTGGGTACGGAACCCTAAAAATGAAACTTCTTTAGTTGCTCTGGGGTAAGATTCAACGGAAGTTACGTAAGCGTCATGTTATATTATATATTTATAAACGCCATCTATTGTAGAACGGTGTAACTGCTGAGACGTATTCGCTATCACTCAGACATTCGTCCCGCTAAGTTCAACAGGTGGAGTTGTACACTGTGAAGGAAGTTTAACTTCTAACGCTTTCTACGCACCCTCTTTTTTGTTGTCTTTCAGTCTCATATATTTTTTTAGTTTTTGTTTTGAGTTTGTTCGCCGATTACTCTGCCAATTGTTAACCGATTTTGATAACTCTTTTTTCATAGACAGGGTTCATCTCAAAAGAGCATCTCCAATTTTTGTAGTGGTAGGAGTTTTGCTAGTCCGCCTGGGGCGGCCACCACCTGGCCAATTAATTTAGACCTAGAGTCTTGTGATTCCGTTTACTGAACATTATTAACTACACTATTCTCACTTGAAAAAAGCAGGTAAATATGTACGCATGTGTACTTGATAAATGTTAAGGTTATCCTTGATGAGAACGGAGCGCACACGCGGTGCGTGGCGTAGCGATAGGCGACGGAAGCACGGCCGGATTATTGGACGTATCGGTCTATTGAAGTGCCGTATTAGTGAGATTGTACTGTATTTGTATTCATATACTACACGTCTTTTTATAATAATCTTTATTTAACCGCAAGTGCGGAGCGGAAGAAGGGGGCGCGGGCGGAGGGTGTCGGATTATTGGACGTGCCCGACTATTGCAGTGCCGGAATAGTGAGACTCTACTGCAATATAAACTAAATAATGTTAATATTTGTATACTTCTCCCCAGATAACGGACGCAGCGTTCACGGCCCACCTCCGCACGCACCCGCTGGAATGTCTGCAGTGCGGCAAGTGTTTCTTCAGACGAGCCAACCTTAAACTGCATCTGAAGACACACCTCGGGATCAAGAACTATAAGTGAGTCGGTTGTACCAGCAATGTTCTGTTCTTTCTCTTTATTATAAAAAAAAAAAAAAAAAATTTTTTTTGGATATCGTTGGTAAATGTTTTGGCTCCCAATAATATATTTTCTCACAAAAGAAAGGAACTTGAAAAAAAGGGGAAAAAACAATCATGTCATATGGACTCGAACTGGGGTCTTTTGGTTTTGGGACTGCCCGATATCCCAACTAGCTATTATAACCTTGTAGATGGTGGCGAAATTTACGCTTGTATTCTAATGATATTTTAACAGTTTTTCATTGCCTGAAAGTGCGAGTGTAAAAAACAGCACAATGTTGAAAAAGATGCTATTTGCGTTCTCCCCAAAATTCCACTGAAAATCTTCAGCAAAGTCCATATTTTTACTGAGGGTATTACTTGGACTAGACTTTTACTTCAACTTGACCTGAAATGTGACATTGACTTATCTTTATGACTTGAATTCTCAAAAACTTGAAGAATATTTAATACTTGACACTGGCTAAATACACTAATCGTGTGGAGCCACAACGAAACTAAGAAAAGTGTGGGCGGCGGCCCTACTTGAAAATTGATTTTTAGCACATGTGCTCAATAAATTAATTTGCGATTTGCGAAGCCTGTATACATTTTTCGAAAATTTACGCACCATACGGAGCGTGCAGTAAAATAGGTACTTTCACCTATTTACCGCACGCTCCGTTGTATGGCGCCGTGCATATCCTTTAGGTTTTTTTTTTAATTTCCGTAAAACCTGCATAAGTATTCCACCAAAGAGTTTCATATTGCGAGAATAAATCAGCTGAATTTTAGAACCTCATTGAAAGCGCTTTTGCTTAATATGCACGTTTTTCTCACTTTAATACTAAAACTAATGAGACGAAAGATGTAGTTCTAATTTTTACTACACGTGGCGCCATTTTCAAATTCGCGATTCGCATATATGTCATTCCCATACATTATGAACTTGCGTTAGCGTGAAGGCAAACGGGAAATTGGATTTTGTCTAGGGGCCCAGAAACGTCAAAGATTGTTTCGACTTTTTGATAATGTTTATTTTATTACCAATTGTAGTGTATTCTCGCAAATGTGCTGAAAAACTGTTTTTATAGTGGTAGGACTTCTGCTGGTCCGCCTGGGGCAGTACCACCATATGGCCAATACAGTTTCAGCCGTGAAATAGGAATGTTCTTCGGTTGATATGGCAAGGTGTCCAGTGAACTCCAGTGACATTACAGGGCATGTGAGATTCAACATTTTTATGTCTCAACTTCTCAAGGTAACTGACGCAATGCAGTGACATGCAAAATTCTAATAGTCCAGAATTTTGCATGCCGCTGTTTCTGTAATAGGTAGACGTCATCGCTTACCATCAGGCGAGCGTCGTGCTGGTCCTGTTACATTATATCATAAAAAAAACGTATGAGACACGGATGCGGATATTGGTTTTTACAAACTCGTGACTATGGTAAACCCTCGACTACGTCTTGGGCACAGAATAATCAATAGCACAAGTGTCTCGGGCTTACATTCGTCTACTCGTTTGTAAAAACCAAATTACCGCACTAGTATCATAAATAACTATAACGTTTTGATATGTTTTCAGATGCGACATATGCGAGAAGCGGTTCATAACGCGACAGAAGTTAGCGGAGCATCACAACATCCACACGGGGCGGGCGCCCGTCAAGTGTACACACTGTGACGACACCTTCCGGAGGTACTCCAATATGGTGCAGCACAGGTAACATTACATTATATTCTTACTTTGTACTAGCTGTGTCCCGCGGTTTTACCCGCGTAGACAAGGGTGGATTAAAGGGGGTGGGGGATACGGGGGCACGTGCCCACCAGACGGTATTTTTGTGTACTGTAGAGATTCCATTACAGTACATACCTAGAAGCAAATCAAATTATCAGAGTCGTTAACAGAAAGAACATGTGAAACTAATGTCTATTTCTAGCTGGATTCGTGAATTTTGTTCGTTGCACGCACTTGCAAATACTTCAAGTTTATTTCTAACAGTTATTGTTGAGTATATACCCGTCCGCCCCTTGAAAAAAATCCTGGATCCGCCCTTACGCGTAGACATCGTCCCCTTGAGAATATCGGGCTAAAAAGAACCCATGTGTTATTCAAGGGTCTAGGCTATCTACATACAAAATTTCATCTCAATCGGTTCAGTAGTTTTAGCGTGAAGATGTAACAAACATGCACACTCACAAACTTTCGCTTTTGTAATGTTAGTGGGATCACAGACATATAGTAGGATAGTAGGAGCAGCGGACACTAATGGCTCGAAGGAGTTAGATATTATTTGATACCTTTTCTTTGCGCGTCTAGCACGAATGTGTCCTTACACACCCTTACGGTGTAAGAAAACATCGTGAAGATTCTCCCGGTTTAGTTAGCCACATAAGCTGACTTAGATGACAGGACACAGTGTTCGACAAGCTTGTATCTATCTAATAACGCCCTGTATGCCACTGGGTGGGGGATTGTCTAGTCTCCGCCGGAGAAATTGGCTCTTAGGCCCTTTACCTATTATAATGATAGAAAAATAATTTGAGATCGTTTAAAAAACTAAAGTAACCGACTTCAAACGCCGCGCTGTTAATTTTCAGTACTAACTTTGAGATGTTTATTTTTTTGTTGATTACTTTTTTGTGTTTTGTTTATTATTTAAGGTGTTTGATATCATGGTAGGCACCTACTCTCATCATTATCGGGTGGTACTAGGAAGGTATATACCTTCCTTTCTTACCCTTGAATGTTACTTCATTGTAAAGCCACGACAGTACTCTTTTTGCACAGACTTTATAATAAGAAAACCGTTTAGTACAAACGGCCACTACTAATGTTTTATTTATTCAGGAACCGTCACCATTTCCACAAGCGTGCGACAGTCCGCGACTTCGTCTGCCACTGCGGGCTCGTGCTCCACTCCCGAGCTAAGTTCGCGTGGCATCAGGAGACGCACGACGACCGCCCTAAAGCCTGCGTGCACTGCGGAGACAAGTTCGTGCACGCAGCCTCGCTTACAAGGCATATGAGGAGGAAACACAACCATCTGTATCTCACTGTGCCGACGGCCACGAGGGCGGACAATGTGCCCTGTCCTATTTGTAAACAGGTGAGATATACTGATATGAGAGGGCCCGGTGGCGTAATCGGGAGAACGGTCGTCTTTGATGCCAGAGGTACCGAGTTCAAACCGCCGTGCAGCGATGGATTTTTCTATCAAAAAATTTATATGCGCTTTTCACAGTGGCCCTCCGGTGAAGGAAAAACATCGTTAAGATAACAACCCCTTCATGGTGATATCTATCTAGTGTCCGCCTGGCCAGCTACCACCCTCAAGTTAAAAAATCTGTCGCCAAACATCTAATCTGTTCCGGCAGCTATACTTGAGAGCCAGTTCCCATTCTAGGCCTAGCGTGCTTACCATCTTCGACCGCATCATCACTTACCAACAGGTGAGATAGTGGTCAAACGCTAGCCTTTAAGATATAAAAAAAAATATTTTAATGAAATGAATGCAGTTTATTTGTCGGTAACGTTAATATCGTTTGAATAAAACAACAACCAGACAAGTGCGAGTTGGACTCTCGCAGCGAGGGTTCAGTATAAACTTGTAGACATTACAGACATAACTAAAACCATTGACGTATATATAAGGACACGAAATACCTACAAAAAATAATTATAATGAAATTTAAAATGGCTGACATTGATTGTCCATTGCTAGGATTGTGTCATTCAAGGTCATCAATGGACCAATAGACAATCAATGGCAGCCATTTTGAGTTCCAATATAATGTTTAGGTATGTACCTCTTTTTAGAGTTATTTCCATACAGGCAAATGTATTGCAGCACCTCCTTCTTTATGTGTATTTCCTACCTCCACGATTAAAACACAAACTAGGGTAAAGGACAAACTTATCTTTGCCATTCGATCTCTAGACACAGTTATTGCACTAACTGCATATTATTATTATTTTTAAGGTAGAGTTAGGTGAGATTGTAGCCTTGTAGCCACAAGGCTACAATCTCACCTGATGGTTAGTGACAATGCAGCCGAAGTATGATGATACGATGATGTAGCACTCTTGCTCAGTATTTTTTTTATATTTTTTATACTAGATAGGCAAGCGTTTGACCACTATCTCACCTGATGTTAAGTGATAATGCGATCGACAATGTAGCACGCTAAATACCTATACACTCTCGATTTGAACGTACCCAGGTTATATTTTAGACGAAAGACAGTTTATGCAGAGAATTCAATTTATTGGCTCTTTTTAACCACGAAGAAGCAAAACTTAAACAAATGTTTATCCCCAGATATACCTGCGCACAAATCTGCGCACCCATCTACTGACACACAGCGGCAAGCGTCCGTACTCCTGCGTCATCTGCAACAAAGCGTTCACCACCAAATGGAACCTCAAACTTCACCGTTGGACCCACGTGTCGCGCTCCGCCAAACCCTTCAAATGCAGCCTCTGTAAGGGAGCATTTATCCGACGGACAGAATACATATCGCACATGAATGCACACAAATCCGTCCGCCCCTACACTTGCAATTACTGCGGGTGTCAATTCATCCGCAAGTACAACTGTCAGCGGCACGTGAAAGAACATGAAACCGATAAGAAATTTGTCTGCAAAGTCCCCGAGTGCGGCAAAACGTTTCATCGCAGCTATTACCTGTCTGAACATATGAAGGTGCACAGTGGGGCTCGACCGTTCTCGTGCAATATCTGCGGAAAGACTTCCAGTAACAAATCCAACCACAATAAGCATGTGAAGATTCACCACGCGAGGGAACCTATTGCTACGGAAGCGTAAGACTTTAAACTGCTTCTTTCGTTTATGCGACTTAAATTGTTTGTGTTGGTGTGTAGTAAAGTGACCGCGTGTGAAACAAAATGGCGGCGTGAAAGTTTTATAAAATGGCGGCTTGTGATTTGCCGCGTTGTGCATTTGTTATGTCACGTGGAAAGTGAAACGTGTCTATAGTGCGAATTAGGAGTTTACGGTGTAGAACTTACGAGACATATCTGCGTTATCGCGGAAGGCGTTCGGCCGGAGCCGATCGCTCCATGTACTATATATAGTTAAATTTCAAATTATAATTAATTTGTAAATATGTGACCACGTGTTTAAATATGGGGTTGTTATAGTTAGCGTAACATTTGTGATCGATATTTTCAATCTGCGCGGTTGTTTGTGTTTGTAATCGCAAATAGCGCGTTTACGGTGAAGTCGCATTAGTGAAGTAGGTAGGTACACCTTACATGTTGGGTATATTTAGTTTCGTCTCGAATTATATTTAATTTTGTATGGCGTTTGAAATGAGACAGATGTGTTGTGAATGAGATAGCGCTAGCGCCACATCACATAGAGGGAGACAGCTGCTCTATGCTAGCCAAGTCTATGTGACTATTTCTGTCGTGATCGCTACAGTTTCAAAATGGCCATCGCCAAGAACTGTAATGTTTACAATGTTTTATATCGAATAAATTATTATTTTATCAATTTCAAGCTTTGTAAATTTGAGGTTATTTTCACTAGTGCGACTTACCGTAGTATGTAAGGTAGTAATTTCCAATTCTACCTGCATTAGTCAAATTCAGTGAAGGGCATTTCGGATAGGTACCCCGCTTACTAACTGTTAGTTAATAATTTTCCACTCTATGCTTCCTGTAAGGACTCATGCATACGAAAACGAACTTTAATTATTGTCACAGTACTCAGTAAGATGCAGATATACGACTGTATAGCGACATCTCCCTCAATTCGTTTCTCTAGCGTAGTATGTGATTAGTTCGTCGTAGGATCTTCTATCCCCTGAAAAATAAACGATGCGTAAGAGGTCTATAGTGGGTTTAACGTTTGACAAGTCATTGTCTACCCCATATATACTTATGTCCATCGATAGTCTGTAGTGATTAGTAAATGGAAATTTTTATATGTCAATAACTTTGACGTTGATCAGTAAAGGTCAGCTCACACCGAGACGAGAGGCGTCGCACACTTTTTAAGATAGTGATTCGAAATAGAACTTTATTTACTACACAAAAAGTTATATACTTTCTCTATGTATATCAATAGAGAGAACATTAGCATTTGCGAATGAAATAGCTATAGATATATAACCCAACTAAAATGATGACCATGTGATACATATGCCAGCTATTAAATAAAATGAACAACGTAATTTGGTCGGGTCATACATGACAGCAGGTGAAAGCCAATGGGTGCACTAGAACTTGGAGCCAGTGCTGGAGCCAGTTTGTAAAATCGCATACGCAGAGAAGGATAAAAAATTGTTGTTCATCTCGCTCTCTCATACTAGTGATTGTATAGTTTTATCCTTCTCATATTATTATTATTATTTTAAGGACAAGTCTATTTTAATATACTCTGTCTACGTTGAGATAATTCGGTTGCACCGCGCAGCGTCGCGAGTAGCCACGTGATACAAAATAGAACTTTGTATACTACTTAGAAGATACACATTTCGCTCTCGCCGTGCCTCGCGGCGTCGGGCCGCTTCAAAACCACAAGCATCGTCGCGTCGCGTCGCGTTGCGTCTCGGTGTAAACTAACCCTAATTCTACAGAAAAACCTGTTGTCTTGCAAGAAAGTTTCAACTTTTTTACTAGTCGTGGTTTTACAGTGCATTATGATTAAGATGACATGAGTCCTATTTATAGTAAATAATTTAATTAAACCACCCTCTTAAGAGGTTATTCTTAACTTTTTTACGAAATCACTATAAAAGTATTTTATAATTTACTGATTTTAAGACAAATTTTGTTTTGTAAATATTTTAATTTAGATTTGTCTATATTTATAACAATTTTTTTTTTAAATGTACTATTTTTTTTTTTTCATTTTATTAAGTACTATAATTATATTACTTGGCAAAGATTCGCGTATATAGAAAAAAAAAATTCAATATATTTGTAACCATTACTTTGGCAATATTAAGTAAGTGCCTAAAAACAAATATCAACAAATTAGTTAATTATTCTACAAAATAATTATAGATTGTATTCACGCTTTAAAGTTTATAATGTAACACATTATGTAAAGGTGCAATGTCATATAAATACTTGCCAAAATCTTTAATTCTTGTATTTGTAAATGTATGTAATATTCACTGAACATTAAATAAAGTCTCTTACACTGAGGGCCAGTTTCACCGGTTCCTAATAGAGCTAATATGAAAAAATCTGACAGATTTTTGATAGCTTTTATATGGTGTCATGAAATATGTCAGATAACTATCTAACGAATTATCAGGAATCGATAAAACCCTGGCCCTAAATGAAATAACTTTATTTAATCTGTAGATAAAAGACAAGATGACACAAATAGCGAGCAAGGCTTAAAGATTTTGGCGAGGTTTGTTTGAATTTATGAATTGTCGTTGGTTATTCCATGTTGTTACTATAGCCCAGTGTCTAAAACATCATATTTATCAAACACACCATTAACAATTACTAGCGTTATACACATACATAACTAAAATGACGCCTCTTTTCCTGTTGAGGTAGGCAGATACTACTTCTTTACACATGCTACGATCCTGACACACCTCTTTTGCTCCTTCCATTTTCATGAGCGCCTTCATACATGCTCGCCGGTTATAGGTACTTACATTTGACTTGGCCTTTCCTACGATCTGGTCGAGATAAGTTCACCTAGGTCGGCCTCTACTTCTAGCCTTATGCAGTTTTAAAAAACAAATTCAGTCCACATTTTAATTGTATTATCTTTGTTCAATCATTTCAATTTTTTAGCTTAGCCTAGAAAAATCCTGCAATCTTTCATGTATTTTGTACTTAGAGCTATATTTTTTTACTGAACAGCATTTACAGAATTATAATTTGGTCGTAAGTTGTGACTTGTGGTTTACATTTATTTTGCAAATATTGTTGTAAAGACTCGGCTAAACATTTTCTCCGACTCTCTAGGGCTGTGTGCTGGAACACCGTAAGGTTATGGCGGCAGGTTTTCTCCTTGGTAGTAAGCTACTGTTTGGTAGCAAATCAAGCGGGACATTTTGCCTTGTCTTATTATCACAAGACTGTCGCGTATCCGCGGGTAAATTTTTTGCTTTAGTGATATTCGAGATGTAAATGGTTGGTTACACACAATCCAATATTTCAACGTGCCAACGGGATTCGAACCCGCATTCGGATTGTGTGTAACAATTTAAAAAATATAATGTGTGTATCACTTCAAGAAACAATAACGGAAAACGAACATATAATAATACAAAAATATGCCTAATTAAAAAATTTAGTATTTGTGAGTGGAGTATGGTCAATCTCGACTTCAACAATTTGAATCAACGGGTTGAGTACGAAATTGCATCGTGAGTAGCCACTTTAAATAATATAATCGACACTGGGTTATATATATCAGTATCAATGAATATGCAACGAAGTCGGTGAATAACACAATCTTTGGTGAACATTTTGTTGATAATTCCTATATTGAATCACACCAGCTGTGTTCATATGAATTGTATGTATTTTGTGTACACATATAAAACAATGATCTCGTATAATTTACGTTAATTTTTTTATACTTGTGATTAAGTGTGTGGGCTGAAATAGCGAAGAAAAATATATATATAAAAAATTATGTGCAAAAATCGTAAAAAATCATAATAATATTGACTATAAATACAGTCGATATTAATATGATTTTTTTCAGGACATCCTTTAGTGGTCTGGGCTGGTAGTCTGCGTGTAGTTTCCGAACGCTTTCTGTCGAAACGTGTGGTAGAGTAAGATGCAGCTAGGCAGATGTGTTGCATCTCCCTCTATAAAATGAACTTCAGTCGCAAATACATAGTAGTAACCACAGAGGATGTAACCTCGATGTAGACTGTCAGGCCTATATGTCAGCTAATAGTTGGAAATGACGAAACATTTTTTAAATGCTAAACGTAAAAAATATGTAATAATGATTTTCTTTAAATATATAAAACAATAAATGTGATGAATTATTTAAGTTATAACACGAACCTATTGGAATTAGAATTTGTGTATTCATTATTTTCGTTTAAATATTCTACTTGTGTCTAGTACTAAACCTGGCCAGGTCTTGGTGTTGATTTTTCCTTCAACTTAGTTTTTATCGATTTAGTAATAGTTTTCAATAATTTTGTACGTTATTTCAGTCTTCATTCTTATGGTCGCGTGACTTGCAAGATGATTTTGTTCAATTAAAAAACACTATTGTGAGTTTCATTTAGGTCTGTGCAAATAGCCACGTCTATATTGTACGATTTGCACTATTCTCAAAGATAATAGACACTTAAACGGTATTGGTTATATCTTCAATTCTGTGTCATATTGTGTTTTTTATAATATACTACTTTTGTATGAATAATATCTTAAGGTTGTACGATTTCCATACAAAAGTATTATGCAAAAATGTAAGGAAATGGAGCAAAACCTTACAATGAAATCACATCTACAGGTTTTGTATAAGTCTTTAAGCACGTAATTCATTTCTTGGAGATTATTTTTACCTACATAATGTTACTTATAAAAATCTATTGATCAATTGCTGAACTGCCTCTCAGCTGAGAAGTTCTCAAGGACTTGATCATTGCTCATCTTTTTTTCACTCATAAACGTTAGTCAGCCATTTCTTGGTTGAGACACGAAATAGATATGCTCCATGGGCTGTTGGCATAGACTATAACCAAATTAGTCGACTAAAGAACGATTCCAGCCCCCAGATATTTTCTTTCTTTATCTGTAATGGACTAGATTTGACAGATCAAGTGTCAGAAAAATACCGCGAAATCCGCGCCAGTCTAGACTTGGCATATATCAGCTGATTGGTTCTACCAGCGCCATCTTGCCTCTCAGCAAGTGCTTAAAATGGTCCCGGTGGTGGTTAACTTTGAGAGCTGTCAATGCAATTCTCAACGACCTCTCAACTTTGATTACCGTTTATGAGTGAGATTTTCCTTGATCAATAGTTTAGCAATTGCTCAAAATATGAGACACGTTTATAAGTAACACTGTTAGTATATGTATTCTGTGGCTTGTTGTCACAATTCTGCTAATGTCCGTTCATGCTAGTTTCTTAAAGCATGTGGAGAGTGTCGATAAAATAAAAATATGTTCGGTGTTCAGGAGTGAGAATCGACCAATGACTGGTCGATTCTCTATCAATAATTGTTTTTTTGAACTTGACTTTTGTTCATCATCTCATATTATTCAATTTAATTATATTATTTAGGACTAATAGATGTTATTTCAGTGCAAGTTTTTGCTCGACTACCTCATATTTGTGCATTATACTTGTGTATGTAAATCGTAAAAAAAAATACCACCCTAATAACACTAATACTAAGGTCACACGACCCGCGAGCCACAAACGTTTTTCCTCTGTACTCGGTTATTAGACGAAATTGGTTATTTATTTTATTTTAAGTTGTAGGGTAATTGTAAATATCTAGGTATGTTTTGTAACTTTTTAAAATAATTTGGGTCATCGCTCTGTTCTAGCGGGGTAACTGGAAGGGACAGTGTGTCTGCAATAAACTAATGTAAGAATTGTTATTTGTTTGTTTTATTTATGACTAGAGTCGCTAACTAAGGTAGAGAATGAAAACGCGCAGCGGCAAATAAAAAAAAAACGGGGAATTGACAACACTTATCCGGGGAATCGAGAAACTTTTATTGGGGGCACTGGTTAATAAAATATATTGTGATTATGAGAAATACTTTATATGTAATACAATATCCTAATGGACAAGGGCGTCGCCAAGAGGGGCAGGGGGGGGGGGGGGCAGTTGCCTACCCCTAGAGCCGCAAAAGCGACCAAAGTGCGAGCAATTGACTTCCTTGCCTATTAATATATTCCGCATCGCATGACAAAACGTAAATAAATTCAGAAGGCAAAGACTTCCAAAGTGTAACGCTTCATGCTCTCGGCGTTCATATTTATCTCACTTCTCGCACCAGAAAAATAATCTATATATTTAAAAAGCTGCGAAATGTCGCAGATCCTGACACAATTAAAATGGTTTATTATTCCTTGGCACAATCCATTCTTGCTTAAGTACTGCTTCACAACATGGGGCAATGCGTGCACCAATCATATTCTTCAAGTCGAGCGTGCGCAACGCGCGGTCCTAAAAACAATGACAAACAAGCCTATCAGATACCCAACAAGCATTCTATACCAAGAGACTAGAGTCCTAACCGTCAGACAGCTGTCAATCTTAAACACAATTTTGCGCAAGCATAGATATATGTACTACGAGCCGAAATTAGATGACGACATTCGAAGGCGAAATCGAGTTTGCATCACCACTCCTACTCGCACGCTATTGGCTGCTAGACACTACGATATTCTAAGCTCTAGGCTCTATAATAAACTAAATGCGACACTTCATATCTATCCCCTCACTTATTACAAAGTGAAAGCTGTTGTACAGAGTTACCTTTTAAACCTAAATTACATAGAAACAGAAAATCTAATAAATTGTCGTCTATAAATCCTGTACAACTGTACCTATATTCAATGTCAAAACACACAACCTTATATAATACATTAACTCACACACACACGCATCCCCCCCCACACACACACAAATACACACACACACACCACACACACCCATATACACTCAAACACACACGTACGCATCATAGCTTAAATGTGTAAATAATCACAAAAAATGTGTCACATAATAAAATACTTACCTAATTAAATATGTACAGCTAATGTCATAGTAGTCTAACGGAGGGCGATGGTGTCTGTGACACAGTTTTTTAAACTTCTACGGACACCAACGAACTTTTTGAATATAACTTAAATAAAAAAAAGTACATGAATATTCTTAGGACATAATGAAATTGTAATTATAAGTCAATAAATATTTATCTTATCTTATTATATTTAAATTCATGATTGGGGCCAAAAAGTGTTCTTATTTCAAAACGGCGTACCTATTTAAAAAATATATTGAATATTATATTATTATAGGGAAATATGAAAGGTACGAAAACTTTTTTTTGTTATTGTGTCAAAATTGTATCATGGTAAAAAATTAAATTTAACATTAATAAAAAATAAAAAAAAATATTGATCTCTATAATATTGCCCCATTGCCCCCCCCCCCCCCCCCTAGTCATAAGCTGGCGACGCCCTTGCTAATGGAGCGATATTACTGTACGCTAGGAAAATGTATCTAACGACTGAAGTTGGGTAAACAGATTAAGCACCGCATAAATTATTCTTTTTACTTAATAAGATCGTTTACAAAACTAAAAGAACCGACTTCAAATGCCACGCTATTAATTTTCAGTACCAAGTTTGAAGTGTTTATCTCCATACCTCTGGAGATACTTATCAGACCTCGATAAAATTACCATGGTACCACACTTGGGATATCTCCTTTCGAACAAAAAAATAATATTCAAAATCGGTTCATAAACGACGAAGTTATCCGCGAACAAACATAAAATATATGTATATATATACGATCGAATTGAGAAACCTCCTTTTTTTGAAGTCGGCTAAAAATATATATATCTACAGTATATATTAAAAATTAAATATAATTATCTGTTACGTTGTGTGATCAGCTCCCACCACATCCCAATCTGCAATAACAGCTAAAAATAATGTGGAAAATCACTACAAAATGTTTATATACAATAGCTCTGATCCATCACGGCGACCTCTAGTTGATAGTGTTATCATTAATCCAGCTATTGTTTAATTCTCAGAAGAGAACATTTCTATAATATTCTGACGCACGGGCACAGATTAAAGAATAGTACAAGCTCGAGACGTTTGTCCAGATGCTTAAAACTCTTCGAGCATTTACCAATGGAGATGTTAACGTTGTAATTCGCAAACATTTTTTCTGACGATACTTACGGGGGACGAGGTAAACACGCATTGCACACACACAAATCAATCCCTTTAACGATCCCGCACACTAGCTTGAAACACGCACACAGTATTAAAAATACAGCGTAGTTACGCACGCTCATATGGCCAATAATGCCTATATGGCCAGCAGAGGGGTACGCCTTGCGTTAACATCTCCATTGGAAAATGCTCGAAGATACAAAATGAAAAAACCTAAGTACTTCAATGCCGCGCTAATCATTTTCATTACCAAGTCTGATGTGTTTTTCTTCCATATCTCATGACACGGAGATACTCATTAGATCTCAACAAAACAACAATGAGACCAAAAGGAAAGTCCGAAGTATACTCTATAAAACAAAAAACTGGCCAAGTGCAAGTCGGACTCGCACTCGTAGGGTTCCGTAACACATGTAGAGTATTCTATAACTTTGATTTTTCGCAACTACAAAATTAACTTTGTTTTTCATAGTGTTTGTATGAAAAACAAAGTTATCTTTGCGGTCGCTATATTTCTAAAACTGCTGACTGTATCTCGTTCAAACCAATTTTCGTTGATAGTTTTTATTGAGATCTACAGCATATATTTTTTTTAGATTTTTCACTCCCATACTTTAAAAGTTAGAGGGGGGGAGGGGGGGGGGGGGGGGGGAAACACACATTTTACCACTTTAGACGCCTTCTGCGGCGAAATTTAACATCTCCATTGATAAATGCTCGAAGTTAACACTAGATACGTCAGGAAATACCTACCTATCTGTGTGTTGAGGTGTGTAATCTCAACTATATAGTAAACTAAACTAAAAACTAATATTATAAAGACGAAAGACTTGATTTTTTTAATTGTTTGTTTGTTTGTTACGATATAACTCAAACACTTTTGGACCGATTTCAAAAAATCTATTCTCACTATGTAATGGAAAGCTACATTATCAGGGAGTAACATAAGCTATATTTTATCCCCGTCTTCACACGGGAACAGGCACTACGCGGGTGAAACTGCGAGGCGCTGCTAGTAACTAATAAGCAAAGATATCGTACTGATAACGGCTATATGGACAGATGTTTGGATTTGCCCATCAATGATTAGCAGGATCTAGAAATAAACCGCACAAGTGAGGTAATGTAGTGAGTACTATAACTTCAAGGTATTTGAAATTCGAATTTAAATAATGCTTGTAAATTCTTAAATTCTGAAATATTTGTACACTACAAAAAGGTCGATTGTGCTGGTTAATAATAAGATTTGTATCATTGTACCACAATCTGACAAATAAATATATTTTACATCTCTCATATTCGGTAAGTAGGTCCTTATTACCCCCAAATGGGGCTTGTAGGTAACCAATTAGCGCTCTAGGGTAATAATGTAGCTAGAAAAGCCCTAGGGCGGTAAGTAATTTAAAAAAAAAACTTCACTCTTTCAAAAAGTTCGCGTACATCTAACCATCATACTGGCAATAGACATCATGCATACAGCCCAATGACAAAAGAGGTCGCTTCGCTATTCAGCCTTGTCTTCGTATGAGTATAATAGTCATCAATTTTAAATATCGAACGGCGAAGATCAATTTCGTTCTTGAAAAAATAAATAAAAAAAGATGAAAAAAGGCGGGAATAGAAAACTTTTACTTTAAATATTGTTTGTTTTTGGGATTTTTTTATAATTACGAGCTAATTAGGAAAAAAACATCAGTTCTGCAAGTGATGAACAAATAAGCTGCACTCCCGATTCAATGAAAATGGAAGCTGAAGCAGCAAGTAACAATCATTTCACTATACATTTAAACTAATAAAATGTTTTATACTTGTAATGCCGGTTTTTTTCTACTTACCTCACAATCGAGATGTAAAGCAGAGTAGTTAGCTCGGGTGTAAGCATCAATTGCACCCTCGAACTATAGGCGCCCTCGCTGCGCTCGTGCGCCTAAATATCTCGGGCTGCAATTGATGCCTTACAGCCCTTGGCTACTAATCTACTATGAAATTTGAAGAACGCCGTAGAAGGTTCTACGCATTTGCTACAAAGAAGTTCAAGTTAACAGAAAATAAAGGTATTCACTATAGTCGAATTTTTGATTAAACGAAGTAAAATGACATTACGAGTATTGCCACTTTTTCATGAAATAAAAATAGGCATGTGGTATAAAAGATTTAGTTGATGGAGTCATATCAATTCAGTGAACTAGTTCAATAACTCATATTAAAGTTTTCCTAAGTATTACATATTTTATCATCCTTATTCAACTAGTACGCTGGACTTTAAATGCGTATGTCTAATACATTGATCAAATACATAATTCAGATAACTAGAACTTATACGTACTAATTGATTTAAGTGTTTTAATCTATAGTTCAGTTCTTTGAACGATAAAAATAAAAAAGATCATCACTACGTTTGAATGTTGGCAACATTATTTTGATAAGTGACATTTTGACCTGACAGTTTACTCCGTGTAATTGAAAATTCGAATATAGAAAAAACAAAATAGGTCAATCAATATGCATAATATATGGACTTGTCATAGCATTTTTGTTCTTCACATATACTTAAATAAAACTGGCCAAGTGCGAGTCAGACTTTGTCCCGCACACGGAGGGTTCCGAACGCCATCTATCGAATTTCTAACGAACTTCTAACACCAACTAAGTAAACGTTAACACAAAGGTAGAATAGTATTACATAGTAGTAATAGTGGTAATAGTAATTGTAGTAATTAATATTATTAAATATCTGGTTGACCGAGCTTTGCTCGGTATTTTTTGCCACTTAAACAGACAAATATGACTCTTCCCGACATCTATTGACGACTAATAATACTATTTTTTTAAATTGAGAGCAACTAACTGCTTTACTGATACAGTACTTCTACTCGCGAATAGATGTCGGGAAGAGTCATATTTTAAGTTGATTATTGAAAACACGAATAAAACAACATTTTCTGAAAATGACTCATAGCTAGATCGATTTATCGCCCCCGAAATCCCCTGTAGGTATACTACATTTTATTTAATCGTTGGAGCCGCTTCCGAGATTCAGATTAAGGTAAAGACGATAGCGCCATCTTAGAAACTAGATAGGTGGCGATGCGCTATCGTAAAAAACTTTTTTTAAACTTTTCTTTAATTTTTAACTTTGTTCTGTTTTTAGTATTTGTTGTTATAGCGGCAACAGAAATACATCATCTGTGAAAATTTCAACCGTCTAACTATCACGGTTCATGAGATACAGCCTGGTGACAGACGGACAGACAGACAGACAGACAGACAGATAGACAGACAGACGGACAGACAGACAGACGGACAGCGGAGTCTCAGTAATAGGGTTCCGTTGGTACCCTTTGGGTTCGGAACCCTAAAAACGGCACGTTTGATAAGTTTCTTAAATAAAATAAAATCGTAGCTATACCAAATGTAGAGCTATATCGTAGCACCAGCGTAGCCAATCTACGAGAAACCAACACTTTTACCTGTTGATTTCTGTCGGCCATGATGGCTACGTTCATTTTGTTGACTCTGATTTCATTGATTCATCATGTCATTCATATCATTTGATACATAGTATGAAGTGCAAGGGTGCTCGTATGATGGTAAGCAATAACATGCACCTATGAAATGTAATTCATATACGGACATTAATTTTATGTCTTTATCTAATTGGTTTAGACGCATTAGAATATATATTAAATACTAGCTGACCCGGCGAACTTCGTAGCGCGAAATGCCGCACATATATATAAACTGTCCAACTGCGAGTTGGACCCGCACACGCAGGGTTCCGATTGAACAATATTTGCCGAAAAAATACGTTTCTTATATGGGGACCCCCCCCCCTTTAATTTTTAATTTAATTTAGTTTTTATTATTTGATCTTGCAGCCGTTGCAATACACCATGGCACAGAAAAAATAGTATTACGACCATGAGTAAATTTCAAGTCTTTCCCTTCGAGCATTTACCAACGGAGATGTTAACGCAAGGCGGTACCCCTCTGCTGGCCATATAGCCATTTTTGGCCATATGACCGTGCGTAACTTACGCTGTATTTTTAATACCGTGTGCGTGTTTCAATTTAGTGTGCAGGATCGCTAAAGTGAGTGATTTGTGTGTGTGCAATGCGTGTTTACCTCGTCCCCCGTAAGTATCGGCAGAAAAAAATGTTTGCGGATTACAACGTTAACATCTCCATTGGTAAATGCTCGAAGGTCCCTCCCCATACAAGTACAGTACAACAATACTCCTTTATTATTTAATTTTATTTTGTTTTTATCGGTTTTTATACACAAATAGCGAATACCCATGTATGGAAGCGCTGTAATGACAACCATCAAAATATGTCAATTAATGACAAAAAATTCTGAACAAACCAACAATGACAACCTGGGACAACCATCAAAATTAAAAATATCCGAGTAATATGGATATATTATGTTGCCGATTCAAAACCCTTCATTTAATACGTGCTTTAAATTTCAATTCGAGAGTGGAACAGCACCGTAGTAGTGGAACCCTACCGTACCGAAGGGACGAAAGTCAAATGTTTCATAGGAAAGTAGGTAGAACAGTTTATATGGGAAAAATGAAATTGTTGTTCTTACTATTTTCCTCGCAATTTTTCCAAATTTTCTCACGGTTTAACGGTAAACCTTCCCTGGACTACGACAAACATTTCAAAATCAAAATCAGCTAAATCGGCCCAGCTGTTCTCGAGTTTTAGCGAGACTAACGAACAGCAATTGATTTTTATATATATAAGACCTGGCCAAGAGTAGCTCAGAACAGGGATGAGTGGCGTAAGAGGGAGGAGGCTTATGCCCAGCAGTGGGCGGAAATGAGCTGACAATGACACACTATAGTACAACTTCTTTTTAGTTACCTATGAGTACTATCTATACATTTTTTTATATCATATACGTGTAACCACTATCTCACCTGTTGGTAAGTGATGATGCGGTCGGGGATGGTAGCACGCTAGCCCTAGAATGGGAACTGAAAATACATGGATATCGCTGCAATGAAAATTTAACTAGTGAGATTTCCCTTACATTCCTAGTAATAATTTTGTACAATTGCGTCTCAAGCAGATAATTAAAAGAATCGGCACAGATAAAAAATATTGCCTGATTAAAGGTTATCTATGTGCGTAGATGCCAGATAAAATATTTATTTCAAAATTCCCATTCATGTGTCCGGTCAGTGCTCCGATACTCACAATTATTGTGATGAGATAGCACTACGATAGGGTATTAATAATTGAGAATGTTTATAAATATTTGTTGAACTGGTTCGAACCAATTTCATCAGAAAGCTAATCATGTCAATTTTAACTATAGTAGTTAGGTAGGTTAGGTATGTATTAATTACCCAATCTGCGCATTTGTTGTTTTTCGCATTAGTCATGTCGCGTTTGAGTCATTCTTTGTTATTATCTTATGTTCTGCGTACTTTTCGATTTCGTCGAACCACTTCTGTATTGGTCAGCCGCGGCATCGTTTTCCTATACGAGGCCACCATTCTGTTAGGGACTTACTCCACCTGCCATCACGACATCTTGCAACGTGTACTGTGTATGTGTATGTACATCTATACTGCGTGGCAGGATTAAATTATTATACTTATTAAAAGTCAAAAGTCAAAGCATTTATTCAGTATATGGGCAAATTCAAAATTTGCACTTACACACGTCAAATTACATTAAATAGATCATATTCAATAAAACATATTATAGATATAACAGAAACATAACTCATTGCTTTGAATTTACAAAAAAAAAAACGAAGGTATTGAGCCATTCAGCTTTCATCTAGACGTCGAACGTCACACTTAAAACACATCTCTTATTCCCCTGATTAATGTAGGGTTGCCAACCGTACTATTACGTGCACCCGCAACCCAGTAATATTTCAATACTTCAGACAATTTTTATCCACAAAATTGTGAAATAATGAAATAAATATAAATAAATTATTATAGACGCAGACTATTATATATTGGTAGTAGCCAAGTATGTACCTATATCGCTTACCATCATCAGGTGAAAGTTTCGTTTGACCTATTACTTTATGTCATCATAAAAATAACATATCTCATCAGAAAAAGTCATCGAAGGACACGACCGTCGGTTCACCTCGATATTGGTTGGTATATTTTACGAATAATAAAACGCAGTTGTGGCATAATTTTAATCTCTGTAAGATAGGCCTCAAATGTAAATAATTGTATTACTTTGTACTATTGTTCAGCCTGTGTTTGTAAAATACAGGTTATCGCTTAACCCGTTATCTTGGTAAAATATGACTTAAAATACGATTTTTGATGCATCGTTAAGAGGACGCTCCCTGCAGAATGCTATACTTTGCCTAATGACAGTAAATCAACCAATAATATTAATGAAGTCAAACTTAAATATTAGATTTTTCAATGTTTTTTCTTTCGTTTCACAGAAAATATATGAACCTACTTAATTAATATTATTTAGATGAACTGTGTCGTCAAACAGAATAAGTACCTACCAAAGGCGACGTCAGATTGATATGTAATGACACTGCGTTATTTTACACCAGACAAAATCAATCTATCAACACTAATATTATAAATGCGAAAGTCAAATTGTATATTTGTTTGGACTTCTTCACTCACTCACTTCGTCGGACTCGTACACTTAGGGTTCCGCAACACGGTCCAATGAAAATGCGGAAAACACACGTTCGTGTATTGTGACCCCTTTTTATTTTTAACTTTATCTCCAAAAGTCTGGAGATACTCATCAGGTTTCAATGATTTGTATAATGGCACCACAGCGAAGATGTACTCTACCCATTAAATAAATAATCATTCGAATCGGTTCACCATTGGCGGAGTAATCGCGTAACAATCATATCTACAAAAAAAACATACAATTGAGAACCTCATCCCTTTTTGTAAGTGGATTGAAAATAACTTAACAGTTTGATTTTACATTAAGGTCGCTTTCTGTAAGACAAACCTACTATCTAGGTGAAAAATATCAATTTTGACCTTGTTATAGCGATTTTCTACGAAACAAAAATCAAGTGGCAGGGTATGAACTATACATAAAATTATTTAGTTACTTCTAAGGAATTTTCCACTCGCCAAAATTAAAAGAGTCGTTCATATTATCGGAGTTTTATCAGGACGCTTATTGAACGAAATTGTGTACAAAGTTGACATCTGCATCGGCAGTATGCAGTATGGTAACAGGGATAATATAACCTTTTGATACCAAGGTTTGTTTTGATACCGTATCTCTAACGGTATCGTTCGATTATTGGATTATTTAGTCAGCAGATATTACTATCCATTTTATCGATCTATATACATTTATAAGAACATATCCTTAGTTAGAACTAAGGATATGCTTGTGCCATACTGTCTGCAGCGATATTAGAATATAAGAAAATGCGTTCTTAGAAAATATCCTCCGAGCTGCCAATTTTACGCCTAAGCGTCGGAAACGTTGAATTGCACATGTGGTAGGAATATATTATATGTATCGATGTACTCCCTGACTTGCTACCAAAAAGTAGCTCAACACTATCAAAGAGAAAATCTGCCACCATAACCTTACCGTGTTCCGGCAGCACACAGCCCTCAAGGACTGGGCTCAAGGGATTGTCAACAATCAGAGTATTATAGGTCTAGCGTGTTCACGATCTTCGACCACATCATCGCTTACCACCAAGTAAGATAGTATTCAAACGCAAGCATCTATGATAAATAGAAAAATCTTAAAAAGTCAAGCCTGTTTACAAAACGTCTTTATTTACTTACTACCTAAGTATATATCTAACATTTTAATAAATTATTCTAACATTCTATTATTCTAACATTTAATTAGCAAGCTGGCTGGCAATGGTTGGAGACGAATAGCTAAAGATCGAGCTCAGTGGTTTGCCATAGGAGAGGCCTATGTCCTCCAGCAGTGGACGAATACTGGCTTTTTATGATGATGATGATTTATTTTAGGAAGCTGATTAGTGTGATGTAACACGTCTGTTTACGAGTATAATTTGCCATATACTTCAGTATTTAAAATTATATAGGTAAAGTTTAAACTTTCATTAGACTTGACATTGTGCGGATTCTCGCGAAAGATCAACAATAGAAATATGTTTCACGCAAAAATACTAATTAGAGAAATATAGTTGACAAGCATTATGAAATTAAAAATATTTTTTAACCGACTTCAACAAAAGGAGGAGGATTTTCAATTCGACCGTATATATATATATTATTTTTTTATGTTTGTTCGCGGATAACTTCGTTCGTTCGATTTTGATTATTCTTTTTTTGTTGGAAAGGAGATATCCCAAGTGTGGTACCATGGTCATTTTATCGAGGTCTAATTAGTATCTCCAGAGATATGGAGATAAACACTTCAAAATTGGTACTGAAAATTAATAGCGCGGCATTGAAGTCGGTTTGTTTTAGCTTTTTAAACGATCTTATTTTATATTGAACTAGTTTAAAAAATCTTATCATCGGTATGCAGTGGACATCGATCTTAAAGATACAACTTCTCGTGTATCGTTAGATACGGATCATAGACATCTTATAATAAACATATGACGGTATTGATAAAATGTTATCATTGGCATTGGCCATTGGTTTATTGAAACCAGATTTTTATCTTGTAAATTAAATAACTAAGAATAAATATTTAAACATTAAAAACTTAATTTAATAACATAAAATGTTAAATATTTTGCTAGAGATGACTGGGCTGATGTTACTTACACCTGCGTCATGCGCATTTTTTTTAAATATATCTTATAGGCTAGCGTTTGACCACTATCTCGCCTGGTGGTAAGCGATGATGCGGTCGAAGATGGTGAACATGCTAGGCCTAGAATGCTCTGACTCTCAAGGTCTGTGTGCTGCCGGAACACCGAAAGGTTAATACGGCAGATTTTTTCCTCGATGGTAGTAAGCTACTTTTTGAAAGCAAGTCAGGCGGAACATCGATATAATATGTTCTACCTACCTAACCTGTGAATTTATTTGCTCTGTATTAACTTAATCAGTTGTGCAGCGCCTGGACTCAGTGCTGTCTTCGTACTCCAGACAAGCATGACTCCATCTTAGTCTAAAGAAAAATCAGTCAAGTGTTTGTCAGACGTAACCTTAACCTGTACCCAAGCCCACATTTGGACAAGTATTGCATAGACAAAATTATTCGAATAAGGGTGTACCCATTCTCGACTTTGCGGCATTCATATTCACTGGTTCATTTTGGGGTTATCCATAAAGGACGTCTCACTCATTTCGTGATTTTTTAACCCCCCTAAATCGTATGCCTATATGTATAGATATAAATTTAGCATTTTAACACTAAGGGTCAGTTCACACCGCGACGCGACGCGACGCGACGTGACGATGCTTGTGGTTTCGCGCCATGCAGCGAGAAGCCGCGCGGCGCAGCGCGGTGCAGCTCAAAGCCGCGCAACGCAGCAAGACGCGCGGCGCGGTCCAATTATCTCAATTAAATTTGTATCTTTTTGTGTTGTAAATAAAGTTCATTTTTGAATCTCTCTTAAAAAGTGCGCGCCGCGTCTCGTCGCGGTCTGAACTGACCCTTAGATGTATTAGATTTTTAAATGTGACGTCACGAAACTTAGGACCTCCCACCCCTTGTCACATAATGTCACATCATGTCATCGAGTCCCCCCTCCCCCCCTTATCGTGTGACGTGGTCCGACGATGGTCCCTTTGCTCGAATTCCTATGGACTAGCAAAACAAATCGCGCTAAGCACCAAATGTGATCGCGGCATAAAAGCAACAACAATTGTAGGTAGGTACAGTATTTCAAAAGGGTGTTATAATTATTGTAACGGTCCGTTATCTGTCGACGTCAAGGCGACTTGTTCAATAACACGACGTATGTAAACATGGGACCACGAGGAGGGTGTGTCTCGTGATGACCCGTGATAGCAGTACTCACTGCTCCTCAATCTGTGTCCTGATTGTACTCATCATAGAATAGATAAATGTTCTCACTAATACAACAGGGTAAAGCGTGAAGCTAGGTTTTTGTGAAGCTAGGGTGAAGTATTTTGCACACCCCGTTTTTTTTGATGCGATGACGACGCGCGTTTTCTATGAACTGTCCTTTGCGCGTTATCAACGCGTATTAGCAGATTGTACACGTTTGTATCGATACCTACAACAGATAAGGCACATCTTTAAATGGCGGCTGGCGGCTTTCAACGCGTTTGTAGGGATACAAACGCGATTTATGTGTGCATAGGTAATAGTGCCGGCGGTCTTGCGTTCGGCCCTAACGCAAGTTCAATATGTATGGGAATGCCAATTTTGTTGCGGAAACATAATGTCCCACACGTTTTGAACTTGCGTTAGTGTGAAGTGTGTTTTCAACAATGTGTCTGTTATTATGTTTCTTTGAAGTGTTTCACACTTTATATTTTTGTAAATTGTTAAACACATTCCAACATTTTATCGTACCGACGGGACTTGAACCCGCAACCTCCGGAATAACAAGTTCCGGTGCTTTGCCAATTAAGCCACGATGCGAACGGTGCAAAGGCGGTTCGATGAAATTTTGGATTGTGTTTAACAATGTGTCTGTTATCTGCACCTGAGTTTAAAATCAAAACTGCAAGTATGAACGTGAATAGAATCAATGCAGATCCAGACCATTCTGGGTCTAACGTGTTCACCATCCTCGATCACACCGTCATTTAACACCAGGCGAGATAGTGGTCAAAAGCTGGCCTATCATTTTAAAAAACTATAATAACATTTATTATCTTCTCTCAGAATTAGAACGATTAAAGTACTAGGCAACAATGTAGGTACCATATTGTGTTGACTGTCGATAAAATAAAAGTCAATAAGATAACTTATTTCTTATTTGTCTTTTCTCACTTTGCAAGCTGCTTAGGTAGGTCTAGCCCCCTTGACATTATATACCAACAAGTAGAGGTTAAAACTTATCATTTGCTCGTACCAGTCATTTACTTCTGGTTATTCTGTGGGATATGTCTTATTACTCGCTACTATGCTATGCTAGCTAGCTGTTCATGATTAACTTCAATATTATGAATTAACCTGACTCAATAATACGCGTATTATGATATCTAGGCATCTGTATCCTAAGGGCATAGAAAAGATAATAATCTAAGGGAAACCAATAGCGAATATGCATGTGATATAAATTTACTTGAAATTATTTATTTTAGAATCATTATTGTTGTGGTATTGTATGTTAAACATTTTTTATATAAATAAAATACTCTTAAATTGGTTAAAATATTATATGAATAAACTGGCCAAGTGCGAGTCAGACTCGCATACGTAGGGTTTCGATTGAACAAAATTTGCCGTAAAAATTAAGTACATAGTTTTAACATCGATATATATATAAATACCGTGTTAATACTAAACATGCTTATTTTCTACAACGCCATCTAACGAACTTCTAACACCAACTAAGTGAACGTTAACACAAAGGTGTTAAGTAATAATAATTAAATAAAGGTAAGTAATAATAAGGTTAACCAGTGTTTTTCAACGTGTGGGTCGCGACCCCCCAGGGGGTCGCCTCTATAAGGGTGTCGCGGGGGGTCGCGAACCCTCAGTAAAAGAAAAAACAAAGTTTGAAAATATACTTTAAAGAAAATATTAATTAAAGAGAATTTGTAGGTGATGTGATTGAGAGCGCTTATTATATTTGTTTCAAAAGAAAAATATGTAATTTGTATCCTGTAGGCCACAAGAACGAAGCCGCGGGCAGAAACTAACAATATAGCAAAATACAGATTATAAACAGTGCAAGTAGGGGGTCGCGAATTTTTTTTTTTGCATACTAAGGACGCGTCATGCAAAAGGTTGAAAAACACTGAGGTAAACAATCGTTCATAGATGGCGCTATAGTAAAAAACACGTTTTTTTTTGTATGGACCCCCTTTAATTTTTAACTTTGTTCTGGTTTTAGTATTTGTTGTTATAGCGGCAACAGAAATACATCATCTGTGAAAATTTCAACCGTCTAACTGTCACGGTTCATAAGATACAGCCTGGAGACAGACGGACAGACAGACAGACGGATAGCGGAGTCTCAGTAATAGGGTTCCGTTGGTACCCTTTGGGTTCGGAACCCTAAAACTGCAAAGCAAGCGTGGGAAATTTTAATTTGCATAACACATCACCAGAGTTTTGGCGGGAACGTGGAAAAGTGTGTGTGATCTCATTGTATTCTTTCCTAAAACTTGTGCTCTTCCGCGTGTTAATATGTAATAAATGTGGATTATTAACCATTAAGTGCCGGTGAATGTGTGCGAGTGTAGAGAAACAGCACAATGTTGAAAAACATGCTATTTGCGTTCTCACCAAAATTCCACTGAAAATCTTCAGTAAACACCACATCTTTACTGAAGGTATGACTTAGACTAGACTTTTACATGACAACTGACCTGAAATGTGACTTTGACCCATCTCTACGACTAACATTCATAAAAACTTGAAAAATTTCAATACTTGACACTGGCTAAATACACTAACCGTGTGGAGCCATAAAAAAAAAAAAAAAAAAACACATCACCACTTGTCAATTAGAAAGTGACGTCACAACATACACTCCACAGACTAAATCTTTATCACAGAAAGAGTATGCACTGTTGTACGAATACGTACTATTTCTATTTCAAAGATTTAATCAACACAGTGCAGTGTGCAGAACAGTGTGGTGAGCTGTGACGTCACAAAGGCGCGCGAAAATGTTGCGGCGTTTTAGACACCTAATATTATTCAATGCTATAACAATTTTTTGTAGCTTAATTTGAACACTTTCAGTATTATTGCATTTTTTAATATGTTAAATAGTAGTAATAAGTGAATGTTTGTGTCAAAGAAATAAAAAAATCATGCATATAGGGATATTGGGATGTTTTTTACAGGGTGTTCAATTAATAGAATGTAACATATAGCATAGTGGTCTAGGCTACACGTAGCCATCCGCGGAGCAATGGTTAGCCAAGTACTCTGAATAAAAAAATAGAACGTACGGTTATACGTTAAAACGTATATTCAGATGCGTAGGCGGCCGAATTGTGCTACACACGCTACGAATGTGAGCAACGCCAATAGCGTGCGTAGCACTATCTATTGGTTGGGTTGACACATAATCTCTAATCAGCTCAGCGTCGGTGGTTACAACTCACGGTGCAAATTACATAAATTTCTATAACCGCTTTGGGTGCCAATCTCGGCTGATACTTTCCATTCACTGTTAGGTAATTAAACCTTTTGACGTGTTAGTAACATGTGTTTACAAAATCAGTATACTCGTACGTAAGTCCTACGTGGACAATAAAATAAGATAACTTAGATAATTGGCCATGCGCATCTTTCACTATCATTATAATTATTTATTATATATATATTATATATTATAATAAGTAAACATGACCAACTTGACGCAAATCCATTGAACGATGCATTCGATTTATATAATCGCACGTAAGTAATTATTTTAGGAAACTAAGAATCCTATAAAAATATTTATGTTAGTGAAATAATTGATTTTCCTTGGCTGACGTTTTGGAAATCTTGGAAATTTTGGAAAGTTTGGAAAATTTTGGAAATTTTGGAAATCTGGAAAGGCTTTTGAATATGTAAACAATTTTCAGCTGGTAACACCTTATGTGTACCTTTTGTATACCTCTATTTAATTAAACATAAGAATCGCCCAAATAAGTATACTACTTGTCTAAACTTATCATACTACACTTATTCAATTTTTCTCATAATGTAAGTAATGCCAAAGTTACTTACGCCTAAGTAATGGAAGACATAGTTAACTGTCATATTCTTAGCAAGTTTTTCTTTGGCTTTGGTATATCTTAACTAGGAAAAGCCTTAGTAGCAAACGACCAGTAAGCATCGCCCCGTCGTTCAGCGTTCACTCGTTGTCGGCGGGTGGACGCCGCGTGGTCCACTAATGAACGTCACGCGACGAGGTGCCACGCTTGATTATTATATTGAATGAAAAAAATGAACGACGCAACGCTGGCTCACACTCCCGAACAGCGCGCAACGCAAGGCAAGCATTATTATTGTTATATACCGGCTATAATTCACGTACCTTTAGTCGAATTTTCTCGACCTAGGTTTCGAGCGAGTCAGTCGCTCTTCCTCGGGAGTGAGGTCAGGTGGTGAGATCGCGATGTTCACTGCGGGTCGCCGCTCGCTGCGCTCGCTTGATAGCCGGGGTGGGGGCGGACTCGGCGGCGATCGGGAACGACTGTTCCTTTTCGGTATCGAGGATGCCTGAGATAGCCCGAATGATGTCATCGTCGGTTCTTCATCGCTGCTACTCCTATCGCCAGAAGTACCGTCGCAAACAATGCTGACTGTGTCGCACTCCAGACTGACTGTCACATTCTTTTTCGAGGACGCATTAAGAATCGGTTTCCACGCTGACGGCAAGGTCCATCCATTATCTCGGTTGAAATTGGGGTGTCTATTTATCTCAATAGCCTCACGTACTTTTCTAGATACAAAGAATTTTTCTCTAGCTAGTACGGAGGCTTTATCGAATCGGATAAAGTGGTTTGTGTCCGCGAGATGTGCATGCTCGGCGATGGCAGATCTTGTCGTGTCCGAATTCTTAATGCTCCTTATGTGTTCCGTAAGTCTAGTAGTGATGTTGCGTCGAGTTTCTCCCACGTAGCTCTTGCCACAGTCGCATGGTATTCTGTACACGCCCGGAACGTTCAGCTCGTCCTTGTCCTTCAGTGAACGCAGCATCTGTCTAAGATGACCTGGTGGGCGGAAGATCGTCTTGACATCATATATCCGTCGTAAAAGATATCCGATTCTGTCCGTTAGTCCTTTTACGAACGGTAAATAAGCCGGTGATCGATCCGCTACTTGTGGTCGCTTACGTTCACTCTGTTTACACCACCGGCCACATTGTCGCCAGCTGTAGCCATTATCCTCAAGTACCCCCCTCACGTGATTTAGCTCACCATCTAGGTATTGAGGGTCGCATATTCTTAGAGCTCGGTTGATTAATGCTCTGGGTACCGAGGACAAGTATGCCGGATGGTGATGCGAGTTGGCGTGTAGATACCTTTCCGTGTGAGTTGGCTTTCGATACACTGTATGTGCGAGACTTCCATCTGGCAAGGCAAGCATGCAAGCAACGATATGTCACCGAGCGGTCCACTCGCCGTCCGCGCGTTGACAACTTGCGAACACAGTCCCATTTTAGTTCGCATCATCATTTAACATTCTATGAGAGTACCAGGCTGGTCTGGGCCCCTAGACAAAATCCAATTTCCTGTTTCCATTCACGCTCACGCAAGTTCAATATGTATGGGAACGGCGTGTTTGTTACGGAAACATAATGTCATTCCATACATTTTGAACTTGCGTTAGCGTGAATGGAAACAGGAAATTGGATTTTGTCTAAGGGCCCTGTCCAGACTAAATATATTCCCAGAAGAAATAATAGTCTGCTAATAAAACTTTATTATGTCATAAGCGGATAAATTTGTTCTAATTGTATAAACACGCGCCAAGATAAGTGATTTCGGTTATTGAATCACTTATTATAATATATTTTTAGGTCATCTAATTAAAATAATCAGAGGTATCACGCCACACCTCTTCTTATCAAGCGTTTAACTTTCCTCCTAAATTTCATCATGGTTAAGTAAGTAATCATTCTAGGCTACAAGTGGTCTTATAGACTGAGAGATAACGACCATGACAGCATAACACGATGGCACCGGACCGTCAACGAGAACGAGATTTTTCCGGGCCGATTTTAAAATGACGTGCCGGCGATCGTGTGTCCACCGCCACCGATTCCGGTGGTTCTATTTCTTCTAGCTGTCATGCGTGGAAGATGCTTTTCCATAGAAATAAAACAAACAACCTCAGACTACTCTAAAAAAGGCAGACAGACCGAAAGACAATCCTAAAGGCGCAATACGGCACAATTACTACGAAAACAACGCTGCGAAGTAATACGTGTACGTGTTATTACACTACAATAATATAGGCGGACCGGATCCTCTCTTGCTCCCTAATTAGGGCCCTTTACTGTCTTACTCTTTGTACACTTGCCTGATTAAGGAGTTAGGGACCCTGTGATTCAGTGTGGTCCCCTTATATTCGAGCATTTAATATTACTGAACTTGCTGGCACTCGTGTGTACGAGTCCACTCCGTCAGCCTTTATACAGTAGTCTGAGTAAAAAACAATAACCGATCGAACGGCGCCGGGCGCCGGCAGTGTGTGGACAAGATCAAACGTGTTTTGTATTGCCAACCAATGCCGTCGCACATCGGCCCGTCAAAATTTCGGGCCGATTTCTAACGGTCGCGCCGATCTACTCGAAATATCGGCGGCCGGGATGACGGCGCCTGGTGCCGGTCATGCTGTGGACAAGCTGCCATACTATACATATGTACCGCTACTTCAGCGCCGTCATCATGTTCTCGTTGACGTCCCGGTGCCGTTGCTGTGGACAAACGCTCTGAGGCCTTGGCCTGCCGATTAGCTATAAATCTTTTAAGTAATATAGGCAACTCGAATAAGTGCGTCCTATCCGTAATGACATACGGAGCCGAGACTTGGACACTGATAGAGCGACTGATTCACCAATTCAAAGTCGCTCAGTGAGCTAGGGAAAGGGCAATGCTCGGAGTCTCTCTGAAGAATCAATTTCGAAATGTAGTAATCGGTCAGCAAAACAAAGTTATAGATATAACAAAAAGGATTAGCAAGCTGAAGTGGCAGTGGGCTGGCCACATCTGTCCTAGAACCAATAACTTGGGGTAGACGTGTTCCAGAGTGCGCCCTCCTGCGCCTGCGCCTACGCCCTCCAGCTGAATGGAGCGATAGTACATGCAAGCTGGCTGGCAGCGATTGGAAACAAAAGGCTGAAGATCGAGTTCAGTGGTGTGCCATAGGTGAGGCTTTTGTTAGCAATGTATAGAAACGGGTTGAGGATGAGGTTACTCAGAACTGGGAGCCATTGTCACCCATGGGACATCTAAACTCCCAAAGTAAGAAGTGTCTCCAATGGTTTAACTTCTCAAAACAATGTGATAATGTTGCTTATTATAATATGCATTATTAATTTATTATATTATGCAAGCTTTTGTTTAACTTGCCGTGTTAGTATGTATGTATGTATGTTTGTTTGAGTGGTTCAAATCTTGGAAGCTAAATGAGAACTACTGCCTTACGTTCGATTGGATCCAAATTTGGTATACTTGCGTATCTTCGTTGACAATGCAATAATATGGTCGAGCTGTCCTGATGATGGAGCCGGGCTGTAGGGACTGGAACTCCGTAATGAGAAATGGTGGGACGATTGAATTTGGGCTAGTAGGTATGTATTTTTATCATTACACGTCTTTACAGAAAACATTTGTATAGAAATATATTTTTACTTTTTTATAATTCATTATTTTTGTGATTAAATTTAATCACCGACGTCAGTTAACCGATTTAGATAATTAGTATTTTTTCTCGAGGATATATTGTAGAGTGGGCTCTATTACATCTTATTAAGAGCCAATAGCAATCTCTAGAGATATAAACCTCAGAACAATAAGTGATAATATTTCTGACGCGGTATATAGGTAAGAGCCGTAGATCGGGCTCAGTGGCGCATCTCGGGAGATGCCTACGTCCAGCAGTGGACTGACACTGGCTGATGATGATGATGATGACGATATAGGTAAAGTCAACTTCTTTAACGCGTGTCACTAACAGACACAAGAGTTCAGGCGAGATCGAGTCGATGCCTATTCTTCATACAAAATATGTCGTCTATTCGTAGCACGCGAAGTATTTGTGCGCCATCGCCTCGAGTCTTGTGTCTGTTTGCGACCTCCCTAAAAGTTTTTCAAATAATCTATAGAAAAAAATTACATCATCTCTCGGACCACACTTATTTAACAATTAAACTTATAATTAGAGTAAAAAGAATCCCTAATCTGTGAAGTTTATCTTGCTCGTGACTAATGTGTGATTTGGCCAGTCTGGGACGTAAATTGTAAGTTAAGTGCGAAGATTGGAGCATGCCATATTTAGTCACTTATCAAATCAACTCCTATAGACTGTAATTAAGTTTGTACCAATCATATATGTATACTTTATTAGGTAGGTTCTCATGATATAGGAAAATGATGATATAAAAGTAGTTTATGAAACTGCTGCATAATGAACAGTATTAAAAGGCGCAATAGCCCAATGGATAAGGTGTCGGACTGGCGATCGAGAGATCGTGAGTTCGATCCCCACCCCACCCATTGCACTATTGACGTGAACCAACTCCAGACACAAGCATATTTAGCTTAGTTGGAGGGGTTAACAAGAATACTAGTAATGTGCAACCCAAATTGCGAGTAATCTTTAAAAAAAAAAAAGAAACACGAGTGTGTGTTTAAAAACCGAGCCGCATTATTTTGTTACCATTTTTTTATTTCGGAACATATCGTGTTTATAAAGTATATGCATATCAACTGGTTTAGAATAATTCGAATTTTATGACATGAGAGTAGATAAAATATATAAGAGCGTTTACAAAACGAAAATAACCGACTTCAAATGCCGCGCCAGTCATTTTCAGTAGGTAGCAAGTTTGAGATGTTTATCTCCATATTACTGCATAAAACAACCTAACCTTGAAGGCTGAAGCCAAAACCTCCATCAGCCAACACAGCTTAAAATTGCGTCATTACACCTTATCTTATTTCGTCAGTATATGGAAATTCCTAAACAAAGTGCGTCTAAAAATTAATTCAATGACAAGGCCGTTTTCGGATAGGAGGTTAGTGGGGTCATTGTTTTATATATTTAGCTTTTGCTCGTGTGACTTGTATTTACATCACGAGTAAGCTGAAAGATGATATCCGAAATGACATTATCCGAAAGATCGGGCCCGACCGAATTTGCCGATGACTTACTACGAAAAAAGTTCGGCTTTTTTTGACATAAAATGACAATAAAACTCTTGTCATATTATCGGTCGGAATTTTTTCATTTAGTAGGGTTTATGATACAACAAGACTGACCGAACCGAAGGTGATTCGTAGTAGGAAACGCCTGACAATTTCGGCATATACTTCGGATTGCCCATAGACTTCATAACAATTAGACCCCGCTTGAAAGGCGAGTACTTTCCGCTAAATCATCGGACTTATAAGTCTTATATAAATCCACGCCCACAAACGCGATGTTAATTTAGACCAGTACGGTGACCTGTAAACACCTCCGCGCTCAGATACTTAATTTTCTTTAAAAGTCTTTGTGATGGCTCCTTGCAGTGTAAGATGGTGTAGAAAAACCAGTACAAACTCAAATTTTAAGGAAACGGTATAACATTTCACCGGTAAGTCAATAAATGTATATAATCTTCAAAAATACATTTTAGGCAAAGCTCAGCTAATATTTGTCGATCGGCAGTTGTCTTTAATCACTATCTCTTTTTGTCACGGGCGATTTTTAATAGTTCTATCCCGTTTTTGCGTGGATTTAGTGATGCGCCTCTGCTGCAGTGATACATATCGATAAACTAGGAATGTTATCGACATTATTTTTACAATTAGGTATAATTTGTAAATTTAGATGTAGTCTGTCTCCTGATCCCATACATCATTTATGGAGATCTACAGAGTAAGTACGTTTTAATATGGTTCCACACGATTAGTGTATTTAGCCAGTGTATTAAAATTGTTTAAGTTTTCGTAAATTCTATGTAGTTTTATACTTTACCTTAACAGTTAAAGCATAATTTTTAATGGCATGACAGTACTTATGCATATGTTTGTTGGCATATTATATAATTTATATATACGAGTATATATATAAAAGCGATAGGTTACTCATCACGAAATCTCGAAAACCGCTGGACGTACAAAGATTAAATTTGGCAGGTAGGTAGTTTATAGTTAGTAGACGTCCACTACGAACAGATTTTGCGACAGGGCTGGATTAAGGAGGTCTTAGGGCTCACGTAAAGTACATTCCTCCTTACTGCCTTAATATTAATTTTGCTTTCGCGCTAAATATAGGATAATCATAATTAACAAACTTATGAGTTTAGGCTGACGGCTACTTTAGCTAACTCATATATTATGATTTCTCCAAACTTTGATAGTGCACCTGCAGAGGCCTATCACGAAGTTAGGCTGAATGAACGAAATTAACTAAATGACGGGGATGCAGTTATGTAGGCTGTATAGCTCCATCTCTGTCATGTTCGCTCATTTCAATCCCTATCAAACTTCGTGATGAAAATAGATATGATGAAAATTGCTCCAAAAAATTCAGATTGGGCTATCAGGACTTTTCGTGTAGCAGTTTACTTGCAACCAGTTAAATCTGGAGATAGCCGACTTGCGGCATCTTGGTGGGTGCTGAAAAGCTGGCTAACGGTAGTTTAAACCGGTTTTCTCCTACCCTCATTATTGTTTATCTTTCGCTCAGTGGACTGATTGATAATTTTCTATCACATTAATAAAACAAATATAATTGTACAAATATCTTTACTAAGGTCAAATTATGATGATCGTTTTTTTTTGCAATGACGTATAATGCAAGATTCTATACGATATATACATTTTTGTGTCAAATTAAGCGTACAAAAACGCCTCATTACTGTAAGGCGGGACGAACATTTCGACTTACTAGACACATAAAACCCAAATTGGACACAGCTGGCTTATCATATAGACAGAAGTAGAAGGTAAGATTTGTTGGGAGTTGTTGGTTAGCAGTGGGACCGTGATGACTAAAATAAAAATGTATTTTTTACAATATATCTTTTAATGCCTTAATTACTTTTTGAAATCCTTGCTGAGTGCTTGCTCACCTTACAATAAGTACTAAGTACTTTTATGAAACATCATGCCATACGACCCAATGGTTTATGGCTGTGAGTTGTGTGTCAGTTAGTAAGTAGCCATTTACTAATGCGCGATATAACTGCGAGAGTTGTGATCGCAGCTAGAGGTTACCTTGCCATGCTCCGGTACTATTTGGGTCAATGATATCACAAAACCTTGGTACATATAACTGTAAATAGCGTGATCGAACAGACCCCTGTATCTTATTATCTAACTAGGTTAAATAACGTCTGGGCACAGAACTTGCTATTTATCAACAGATTCGGTGAATCCTCGGCTCGAGGTCGGAGGTTTCCGGGTGGTGACTTATGCATGCAGTAATTGGTGGTAAATTGAAGGATTTTTATACATTATAATATTATTTATATCAATAAGTTATATGAATGGTAGGAGGAAACTAAACTAGGAAGGCCCTGGACAGTGAAAAAGACATTTATCTACATTATGGGGTCTTGGAATACTCTGGCAGGACTGCCAAAATCATCATCATATTCAGCCGGTATCTGTTCACTGCTGGATATTAGCCGCTCCCTCTTGGGTCCCTTTGCTGTCTTTCTTCAGCTTAACTTCTGCTCTTATTTTTTGTAGTCGCTCTACCTGGTCATAGTGAGTATTACGCTACGTTTGCCGATTCGCGGTTTCCATTCTAGAATCAGTCTATCCCAACGGTTTTCTCTTCAGTCCTACGGCAGATTTGACTAGCTTATTGCTTATATTGTTACCTTGAAAGTGCAATTTCTCGCAGCTCATGTACACCCCTGACACTGTAGGGAAAGCTTGTTTTAATATTTACTAACTAAACCCTTTGTTTTTTTCGAAACATAAAAGATATTTTTTTATCTAAATCATCAATTTTATATATTATTTTTTCGTTTTCTTTATCTTGGCACTATCTATTAGCTTATTATATGTATTTGAAAATTAGCTTAAGATCCTCACATTTTCCCGTAATAATTGCCTGAGCTAGGTTTATGTTAACCAAACACTAAAAGAAAAGCGAAATGGCGTCGTGTTCATTTTTGCCAGCATGATAATTATGTTGAAGTCCAAGATTAATTAGTTTACGACGATTGTGTCAATTATTTTTATCAAATAAAGCATAAGTGCCAATTATCGCGAGCTTATAAATAACCTTATTAAAGGCTCCCCACATTCTGGATATATGATATTAATTCAGCCGTCGACCGCGTCATTATGGCTATCATCAGTATCTGTTTTATAAAAAAAATAGTGTTAATTTTAATTGTTGTAAAGATAATGTGTAAGTCATAATTTGCAATTAATTGGATAGGTACATATATATCCGTTTTTTGTAAAAACTTGGATACTTTTAACTCACTTCGTGCTACAAATGTGCCGGAGTTTTTATATTTCAACATTGGAACGTTTATTATGTTTCTTGAAGTGTTACACACTTAATATTTTTGTAAATTGTTATACACAGTCCAAAATTTCATCGTACCGACGGGACTGGAACCCGCACCCAACGGATAACATACAGGTGCTCTGACCAATTAAGCCACAGTCCGATACTATCGATATGACGAAATTAGTGGATTCCATTTTTAACCAAGTTATGCATTGGTGGCATGGTGGATATAAAGTGTGTAACACTTCAAGAAACATAATATTTGATTTACGCAGTGCAACATCTTTCGTCGGATTTGAAAACTGTAATGATTTCTCCCGAATGATTAACTTCGAATAAGTTATTATAGAGGGCGCCACTAATGCAATCCACTAATTTCGTCATATAATATCGGACTGTGGCTTAATTGGTCAGAGCACCATTCATTATACATTGCTATGCAGACGATAGCACGGGTGACGCACACTATGCCGGTCGTGTTAACGCCTCTCCTTCCGAGGTGCAGGATTTTTACCGCGTACCTGTAGGATGTGGAATGATCTGCCCGCCGCGATCTTCCCATCTAGCTATAGGATGGAATCTCTAAAAGGTATCCACAAACTCCTCAAAGGTCGGCAACGCATCAACAGCACTCATAGTGTAGCAGTTGCCTATAGGCGACGGTAACCGCTTACGATCAGGCGGGCTGTCTGCTTGTTTGCCAACCATAACATAAAAGAAATAAAAATAAGCACCCTGGACATGTTATTCGGGGTGTGGGTTCCAGTCCCGTCGGTACGATGAAATTTTGGATTGTGTATAACAATTGGAACCTTTTTTAGTTTACAACATGGTATCAAACATGACACGCGTCTGATATTAGCTACCTCTACCTTATCGTATGGTACCTATGTAGATAAACCGATGAGTCTCTTAGGGAAAAATAATTCAAAAGTTCGTATGTAGGTCAACATCAATACCCAAAATCACTTTTAAATTAAAATAGCGCTAAATGGCTACACATGCGTTTCCACTTTCCAATGACATTGTGAATTCAGTGACATTATTTTCATTAATGCAATAACAAACAAAGTTAGCAGTCAGTATGGCCCTGCGATTATTGCTCAATATCTACTTCTGTACGAGTTTTCATCGTAATCGCTTTTGACAGATCTCACATAGTTTTCGACTTATTCTGGCTAAAAGTGAAGTGTGAAACTATATATGAAAAACAGTACAGCTCCTCTAGTGGTACTTACTTCTCTATCCTTTGTACGAGTTTTCGTCGTACACGCTTTTGACAGATCTCACATATTATGTTTCTTTGAAGTGTCACACATTTTATATATTATTTGTAAATTTTTTGTACCGACAGGACTCGAACCCGCATCCCCCGGATTACACGTCCAGGTGCTCTGCCAATTAAGCCACGGTTCGATCCATCGAAATTAGTGGATTGCATTTGTTAACCCAATTATGCATTGGTGGCGCCATCTATGACTACTTATTACGTAAGTTAATCATTCGGAAGAAATCATTACAGTTTTCAAATCCGACGAGAGATGTTGCACTGCGTAAATCAAATATTATGTTTCTTTGAAGTGTCATACACTTTATTTCACAGATCACCACAGATCTCACATAGTTTTCGACTTATCCTGGCTCTCTGATCGGTCTAAAAGTAAAGTGTGAAACTATATGTACGGTGCCTCTACCACTAGAGGCGCTGTACTGTTTTTCATACAAAATTTGTTCGATATACGATATCGAGTTTGGTATGACAACTCGTTCGAAGGGTACTGTGCTAAATGTAATTCTTCTAGAATCAACAGATTACATACTAAAGACTGGTAACACACGGTGTTAGTTAAAGACAGGCGAAAAAAATGCGAGAGACCTTTGACTGAGAGTGGAAAAAATTTAAGATCGTTTAAAACTAAAAGAACCGACTTCAAATGCCGAGCTAGTAATTTTCAGTACCAAGTTTATATCGCTGGAGATACTGAACATATCTCAATGAAATTTAAATGGACTTGTGAAGACTTTATTCCCATTGAAAAATAAAAGGAATTTCCAAATCGGTTCAGGCGTCTTCGAGTAATTGGTGAATATAGATAAAAAAAAGATTCCGACGAATTGAGAACCTCCTTCTTTTTTGTGAAGAAAAAATTAATAATAGGTAGGTAATATAAGAATGAATACATTTTTATATACGGTTCTCGTTATACTGCATTGCAGCAATTAATTGATACTATAATCATTTAAAATAGTTTTCATCAGATTTCGATGAAATTACAAAAATGTCAAAATGTACCCTACCAATTAAAAAGAATCATTCGAATCTGTTTACAATTGACAGAGTAATCGCGTAACATATATTTAAAAAAAAAACAGACGAATTGAGAACCTCCTCCTTTTTGGAAGCCAGTTGAAATGCCTATGTAAGTACTCGTGTACCTACATTTACATTATAGTATATATAAGTAAAGCGAGTCATCAAAATTGGCACGACATCCGGATTATTGTTATTTACATTATTTCACCGTCGATTAAGGAGGTACTTAGCTGACACGTAACATTAACTTTAGCCTGAGATTTTACTTTGATTAAGGGATTAACTACTTTGATACGGATCATTAAATGCCAGAATATTTTTTATTTATTTTTGTTTCGCAAACAAACTGATATCAAACATTTGGATTTCATTTTGTTTAATCTACTTTTGAAAATTACTACACCTTGGTAGGCTTTAGCTTGTCGACCGACTAATATTTTCAAATTTAAAAATGTTCTATACCGATTTCAATTGCCGCGCTATTCATTTTAAGTAGCAAGTTTAAAGTATAAGCACTTTAAATTTGCTACACATCTCTCTAAAAAAACATATGTACATACAGATAAACTGAGAACCTAAACCTACTCCTTTTTTGAAGTCGGGTTTGAAAACAGAGACTTTTACAAGCAATCAACATCACAAAAAATAGTTTATATGTTTGGTGACTCCGGTTACAAATACAAACCGCATCGACACCGACACCTTAACAATCAAAGTCAGTCTATCTTTTTTGACTCCAGTGCGTTTACATAAACCATACCTTTATAAAATAAAATCAAAGCATCTAATCAGTATGTAGGCAGTATTAATATACGCACATATACACGTCAAAATCATAAAATAAATCATAATTAATTATCAAATAAATATAGCAAAAGCAGAATTTAACGCTTTGTATTTTAAAAAAAAAGTTATGAACCATTCAGCTGTCATCCAATCGTTGACGTCAGACTATTAAAAGAATATTAAAGTAGGGTTGCCAACCATACACGTACCTGTGTGTTTCAGTACTTTTGACAATTAAACAATAGATACACCGTAGTCGAATGTAATTTCGAATGCCCTCGTCGAGACGCACGCTGATGCGAAAAAAAATTTCAAGTGGTACACCGTTTCGAAAAGCCGTTGTATCGAAATCCGCTGATACGAAAATACGTGTACGTATACGTATATTTTTATACGTGATACGCTAGATCGATAGTCACGGAATCCAAAGTAATGCAAATAAAGACCTCAAGTTTGCACCCTCAAGTTAGAAAAGCCGTCGCCAAAAACATCTAATGTGTTCCGGCAGCTATCCTTCAGAGCCAGTTCCCATTCTAGGACTAGCGTGCTTACCATTTTCGACCGCATCATCACTTACCCGGTTAGATAGTGGCCAAACGCTGGCCTATAAGATATTAAAAAAAATAAAAAAAAATAATCTCTATGCTACGCTTGAACTGCAACAACACCACGCGCGAGTCAGTGTAGCGAGCGTGCCGCATCAAAGACATGGCTCAGTAAATTGTTAAACACAATCCAAAATTTCATCGTACCGACGGGACTTGAACCCGCAACCTCCGGAATAACATGTTCCGGTGCTTTGCCAATTAAGCCACGGTGCGAAGTATCGTTACGACGAAATTAGTGGATTGCATTTTGTTAACCCAATTATGCATTGGTGGCGCCATCTATGACTACTTATTACGTAAGTTAATCATTCGGAAGAATACATTAGAGTTTTCAAATCCGACGAGAGATGTTGCACTGCGTAAATCAAATATTATGTTTCTTTGAAGTGTTTCACACTTTATATTTTTGTAAATTGTTAAACAAAAATATAAAGTGTGAAACACTTCAAAGAAACATAATATTTGACATGGCTCAGATCTAATAAACAGGCATAAACAGCTGTGTTATGCTGTTTGTAATAGCTGATGAGTGACGACCTGCTTTTATGAAAATATATCTGTGTCAGTAGACATATTACATAGGTACCTACAGTTTAGCTATCAGCCATTTTGAATGTAAGTATGATCTGAGTATTTTAATTTATAAAATCTTATTTTGCGTCGCAATAAGTTTGTTACATCATCAAGTTGGCTAAGTTTATCAAGAGTAAGTATTTTTTAGAAACTTGTACGTTATCATTACATAGAATTAAACAGTTGCTCCCGCTGTCTGTACGCTTAGATCTTTTACATACATACAAATCACGCCTTTTTCCCGTTGGTGTAGGCAGAGACTCTCACATACTACGATCCCGACATACCTCTTTCGCTTCTTCCACTTTCATGAGCGCCTTCAGACATGCTCGCCGGTTATAGGTATTTTGACATAGCCTTTCTTTAAAACGACTCCGATCTGGTCGTGATACGTTCGCCTAGATTAGCCTCTACCGGCTTGCCCATTCACACTCGTCTTAGATCTTTTTTAGCACAGTGTGACCTAAACCCGCACTTTACGCACGCTTTTCCGTGACTTAAATTGTCGATTATTGCACGACGTTAAGCACTTCGCGCCGTGCAATAATCTTCTATTTGACGGAAAAGCGTAGCAAGCGTAAAGTGCGGGTTTATGTCACACTGACAGCTATAAAATGATATACGATACTCGTATTAAGTTGTTGATGCAATAATGGACTACTCAAGTCACACGTATCATGATATACTATTTAACTTCGCAACGGATTTTAATGCAGTTTTCAGCACAAGTTATAAATAATAATGGTAGGTTAGTAGCCAAGGGCTGTAAGGCATCAATTGCAGCCCGAGATATTTAGGCGCACGAACGCAGCGAGGGCGCCTATAGTTCGAGGGTGCAATTAATGCTTACACCCGAGCTAACTACTCTGCTTTACATCTCGTTTGTGAGGTAAGTAGAAAAAAACCGGCATTACAAGAATAAAACATTTTACTAGTTAAAATTTATAGTGAAATGAGAACAATTATTAAATTTTAGGGACAGGTGTTTTTTGGGTATGTTAATAGTTTGAGATTGTGGTATTTGTTGGTCATGGACAACATCTGACGGGATGAAGCTTTCTTCAGCAGAAGTTGATGGTTGCGGATCATCAGAAAGATGTTTCATTTTTTGAAAGCTGAATAGTTTCCGTTATTTGGTTGGTAATTTTACTTTTATTTTGTATGGAATCTTCAATGTAACCTTCAGCACCTTGCTGGATTTCCACCCACCGTGCCTTTTTATAGTGGTTAAGTTAGCCCCAGCATCCGTTCGATATTTAAAATGGATGACTATTATACTCATACGAAGACAAGGCTGAATAGCGAAGCGACCTCTTTTGTCATTGGGCTGAATGCATGATGTCTATTGCCAGTATGATGGTTAGATGTACGCGAACTTTTTGAAAGAGTGAAGAGTTTTTTTTTAAATTACTTACCGCCCTAGGGCTTTTCTAGCTACATTATTACACTAGAGCGCTAATTGGTTACCTACAAGCCCCATTTGGGGGTAATAAGGACCTACTTACCGAATATGAGAGATGTAAATGTAGATAACTAGTCTGTAGCGAAAATGTCCTCGTAGCCAATAGTGCTACGCGACTTCGTAGACGTAGGCCAGGTACGTAGCGCATTTACCTATGGACGATCCTACAGCAGGATATACCGACTATTATTAGTTAAAATGTACTTTTACTTAGGGATGAATGTTTATGCAATAGTGATGACAGGAAAACCGTTACATTCAATTGACATATTTAACGGCACTACCTGGGTACTTACATTAATACCAATGTTATAAATGCGAAACTATGTTTAGGTATTATTTTGTTTATCACGGTTATTTGATATTTATCCGATGTTTTTTACGAGTTTAGGTTCTTTGGCTGAATGTTTGCGCATATTTATTCTCTGGGGTTCTTTTATTGTCGATGAAGCCGCGATTGCGATTGCGATGCTCTTTGACTTCATAATTCCTTGATTTTTAGTTATTTCGAAAGTTTTTTAACAATAATTACCATTATTGATTAAAGCAGTGTTGCAGTAATCATATGAATAGGATTCAAACTTTTTGATCGTTGGAAAGATGTGCTGAGACAATGTATTTATATGTTGTACCTCTCAATTCACTAAACCCAACAGATTGTCTCACCACAATTTTAGTTTGCGTTCTTTCTATAAATACGTTTCTTATCCACCAGGCAAGATTACGCTTAAGTTTAAACTAATCTAAAAAAAAGTGAGTTAACAATCCTCAATTATTACATAATCCAAAAGCTCAACAATGAATGTACAGCACGCGCTGCCCACCTCAGATAATTTTACTACGAGCGTTATCCGTGTGACATTGAGCAGTCATCGAACCTCGTATCAGAACAATTCGGCGGCACCGGCCACGCGCGCGATAACCCCGCCTGTATATATAAGCCAGATTCTTACTACAATCTCCAGTACACAATCACACGCCGAACGATAAGCTTCAAACACTTTGACAATCCGCGAGTTCCAGTACGCTATAATATTTATAAACATTTCTAACTCCAAAAACAAGTGACGATATCAAGATGCGTATTCTCCATTTTCTTCTGTCGATCCTCGTGGCGGTTCTACTCCTGTCTTCCAGCGAAGCTCGCCCTCCCCAAAAGGTTTATAGGCGAGGATACTTTTGCCTCATGAAACTCTGCAGCTTCCCAGTGCCACACAGGGTGCAGCAGATCGGGTAGAGCTACAGGCTCCCGTTGAATCAAAAATGAAGGAACGATAAGAATATGAAGGAAGTTTTGGGCGGCGCTTGATAGAAGAAATTGCGTTGGAAGGTCAATCAAGAAGTAGTCCAAATAAAGAAGGGCATTATGGGCAAGAACAAAGCAGTTAGCAATACTTTGTTCCAGCCTTCAAATGTCAGAATAGAGAAGGATCGGAAGACGAGAACAATAACAGTCAAGTCATTGAAGAAACTCTGTCAAGTGAAAACTTGATTTCCGAGAATTTTATTGAAGAAAAGATTAATTGCGTAGAGTTAAATTATTTTGTAGTATATTAACAATCTTGGCCTATATTAGGTTGCCGCCTAACAGTAGTAAATCTGTACTTAATACACCACAATGTAGTATTGTTTATGGACTAGGGGCCCGTCATAATTAGGACAGACTTATTGTGTAGTCAGCTAATTTATACCGTAGGGTAATTTTATAAGTTTGTGTTCCTAATTTAGAAAATAATTAGATATATATATTTTTATGCAAATCGTTCGTATATGTAATGTAATGTTTGTTTTGCGACGAGGCCCTAACTTAAAAATTAAATTGTAGATATGTAAAGAATTGTAATTGTTTTGTTAACTTTATTTAATGTTTAATTTTTGATAACGTTATTGCTCGTAATAAAATGGATTAATATAGAATATTCTACCATATCACGTCTTATCATTTACCCAATTAATTTCTGTATAAGATATTTTTTCATGTAGATAGGACACTAAAATTGTAGCTTTTATCAAAGTTGAACTTTTTTGCTTGGAGGTGATAGGTGCGAGATTAATTCAATCAGTTGATTAGGCATTTAACATTTTTTATAAATATTTAATATTTAATATACATTTACATAGAATTTATTACTTATCTGAGTAGTCCATTATAGTCGTTTCAGAAAAGAAGTTAATTATATTGTTGTCATTTTTTTACTAACTTGATGTTTAATGCAGGCTTTGTGGGCATTTAGAATTTTTAGACATTGGACATCCTAAGTGAAGATTCTATAAGCAAATATAGAACAATTGGTACCCCCAAAAATGAACACCAAAAAAACATCATACTACTCCGTAGAATAAGACTATATTTAAGTCTTTTATGTTAATTATTTTCACATCAATATCAATACAATTTCATGTCAACTAAGTAAGTATAATTAAAAGTCAAGTATACATACATTAATATAACTTTAAAACTACCTAACTATTAAAAAAACCGCAAATAAACCTAAACAAAGACAATAAAAACTAAAATGTTGTCTACTAAACCACTACCAGTAGGTAAAGTCAAAGAGTAACATAATATATATTGGTAAAGTTCCCAAAATGCCGGCTGTATTCTCCCGATGTTTATTCGATGGCACGAACGTCGAAAAAGTCAAAGTCAAAGCATTTATTCGGTATAACAATAAAAAACTAAAATATTGTCGTTGTGGTCGGTGTCGGTGTAGGTCGAATACTAGGTGAAATAGGTGATTGTAAAAAGTAGGAATAGGTGCCACCTAGTCTCGTAAAATACCTATTCTTCGGATCGATTCTAGTAAATACGCCTCACCTGTTCTATCTACTCATTTAAATCTATGAATTCTATGATCACTCCTGCCTAGTCTATTCGAGCACTCTAGTAACTTCTTCTTCTTGGTTATTTACAAATTGATAATTAATAATGTTATTGATAAACTATGACGCGTACAAACTCTCACATCATACAATACTTAAAAATACAGATGCGTAGTAAAATAAACCTTAAAAGCACTTATATAAGACTCAATGGAATTATTTAAAACAAAGAGGGATTAAAGATAGATAATGATCTTTGTTGGTTAGCAAATAGGGTTGAAAGTTAAGTGATTGTTGTGATTGACCTGCGGCTTTCTCTGGCAATGATAACGCGACGTGGGTGGCGCTTGCGCATATGTAGGGACAACGAGAATAGAGATAGGAATGCTATTTAATGTTGTAGGAGCTGTAATTATAAAATATAGGTACCTACCTGTTAAATATGTTGATATACGATGGATGCTGTAACTCATCTCATAGACAAGTAAAAGGGTTGGATTTTATATCGAATCGTCTGAATTTCTGAATTTGAGAAAACTGTTAATGTGGGGGACTTGAGGGGGATCGTACTAAGCGCCCTGAAATAAAACTTGCTGCCAGAGATGCGTTGAAATATATAATATATTTTTTTTGAAATTACGTAAAATCCTACAACAGAACTTACGAATGCGTGAAACGAATCGTAAGCCCCTTCCCCGCCCTCTATCTAACCCCCTTCTTCCCCCCTCCTACAAGGGACTTTATTTAAGATCTTTACCAAGCAAAAAGCTTAGAACCATAACCAAGTCATAAATCTCTTTGGATCGTCATTTCATAGTTTGTCATACCCTCCCATCCACATATAGATAAACTGGCTAAGTGCGAGTCAGACTTTTGTCCCGCACACGGAGGGTTCCGAACCGAACACCAACTAAGTAAACGTTAAAACAAAGGTAGAATAGTATTATATAGTAGTAATTAATATTATTAAATATCTGGTTGACCGAGCTTTGCTCGGTATTTTTTGCCCCTTAAACAGACAAATATGATTATGATTATGATGTCGGGAAGAGTAATATTTTAAGTTGATTATCAATAAAGTTGATTATTGAAAACACGAATAAAACAACATTTTCTGAAAATGATTCCTAGCTAGATCGATTTATCGCCCCCGAAATCCCCTGTATACTAAATTTTATTTAATCGTTGGAGCCGCTTCCGAGATTCAGATTAAGGTAAACACGATAGCGCCATCTTTAATGATCATCTAGATGGCGCGGCGCTACCGTAAAAAACTTTTTTTAAACTTTTCTTTAATTTTAACTTTGTTCTGTTCTTAGTATTTGTTGTTATAGCGGCAACAGAAATACATCATCTGTGAAAATTTCAACCGTCTAACTATCACGATTCATGAGATACAGCCTGGTGACAGACGGACAGACAGACAGACAGACAGACAGACAGACAGCGGAGTCTCAGTAATAGGGTTCCGTTGGTACCCTTTGGGTTCGGAACCCTAAAAACGATATAAAGGGCCTCTTGAAGCTTTCTTCGATCGGCCATCCATTCCTTCGCATCGGGCGGAGGTTAAGACATCTGCGCGGTGTGCGTTCAGTCATGGGTTCAATCGCAGGTGGTAGGAGAATTTATTAAGTATATTCACATGAGTAAAGAACTTCTCATGTGGTATATTGATGTTCCGCCTGACTTCAAGCTGTCATCCAATCGTCGACGTCAGACTACTAAATAAACTGGCCAAGTGCAAGTCGGACTCGCACTAGTAGGGTTCCGTACCACCACACTACAGTATTTTATAAGATCGAGCACAAAATACCACTATCATTTTTCTCCAGCAAAAAATAATAATTAATAAACATTTTATTTCTTATAACGCCATCTAACGTCTAACAAAGGTGTTAGGGATCGACATTTCAATATAACGCCATCTATGGGACGTTTACCTAACTAAGTGTTCATGATGGCGTGAAATGCCGAAAAAAACACGTTTCTTGTATGGGGACCCTCTAATATTTTTAACTTTATTCTGTTTTTAGTATTTGTTGTTATAACGGCAACAGAAATACATCATCTGTGAAAATTTCAACTGTCTAACTACTACGGTTCATGAGATACAGCCTGGTGACAGACGGACAGACAGACAGACAGATAGACAGACATACAGACAGACAGACGGACAGCGGAGTCTTAGTAATAGGGTCCCGTTTTACCCTTTGGGTACGGAACCCTAAAAATATTGAATTAGGGTTGCCAACCATACTATTACACGCACCTCTATGTTTCAGACAAACAATTTTTTATCAAAGAGAGATGAGCTGCTTATTACCAATAAACTAACTAGGTCGGCATCGATTAAATTTCCACATCATAAAGAGTATTCGACAGCAATAAGCAACATAAATCATAAGTTTTTCTCAAATGGGCTGGCAAAGTGCAAGCTGTTTTGCACATGTAATCAAAAGGCACATTGCGAGTATGTAAAAATCGCACACCATTTCAAATATGAGGCATAGATAGGAATCCGATCGGACAAGCAGAAGTCATGTAACCGACGTAAATAAAATAAATCAAGCAATAAATACAACGCAGCGAACCTTTCCATTCACGGTTGATCTACGTTACGTGCGACGTTTTCTCACGTCAGCAATCCAGTGCAAGCTGAAGCAGAGATAAGCTAACCATTTTCTCTGGCTGAAATGATGTGTTATCACTTATCAATGTAGCACTCAAGTCGCACTGGCTAAGTGCACTTGTACTGGAGCCGAAGTTGAGCGCACTCGCTCCATTGAATATGCAAAGCGAACCAGATTGTTTACCAACTTGCTGACCTATATCTCTAAGCGATAGAATTAAATAATACCTAACAGTACCTCATTTAACTTGATGTTCTCTTACATTTAAACAGTAGTGTATATATATGTAGATAGATAGATAACTCTTTCTTGTACACCACAAATTACATGAAACTCTTAAACTACAATAGGCTTAATTTAAGTTGCACAATGGGCGGTCTTATCGCTAAAAGAGCGATCTCTTCCAGACAACCTTTGGATAGAGAAGAAACAAATCACGGTAAAGCGACGGCGCGGTGTAGTTAAAAAAAAAGAAAATAAAATATATATATATTAATATATAATTTATAATATAATATAATATAATAATAATAATATATGTATAGTCTATCCAAACTAATTTATTTAAATTATAAATGTGACAGCAACTCAGTCTACCTTTTTTAGGTTTCCGTAGCCAAAGAGTACGAACGAAACCATATTACTGAGACTTCGTAGTCCGTCTGTCCGTCAGTCAAAGGGCTATAAGTTTTACTCAAAAATTACGCTCGGGCAGAGATGAGTGCGTTTAAATAAGCGGGGCCCCTTTTCGCGCGTAAGCGCGGCCCGTAGCAATTGCTAATCTTACTACGTGGTTAATCCGGCACTGGGTACACTTGACATTTTCACAAAATATGTATTACTATGCTTTACCAACAAATACAACTAAAAGCAGAATAAAGTTTAATATTAAAGGGGTTCCTTAAACAAGAAAAATTTTTTCGGCGTTTATTACTCGATGTTATGAATCAATATTACGATTTTCTACCTATTGAAGACTTGAAATTTGCTCATCATCATCATCATCAGCCTGTATCAGTCCACTGCTGGACATAGGCCTCTCCCAAGATGCGCCACTGAGCCCGATCTTCGGCTCTTCTCTTCCAGTCACTGCCCACCGCTTTGCGTATGTCGTCTCTCCACCTGGTCACAGGACGTCCTACGCTACGTTTGCCGATTCGCGGTCTCCACTCTAGGACATGTCTGCCCCAACAGTTATCAGTCCTGCGGCAGATATGACCAGCCCACTGCCACTTCAGCTTGCTAATCCGTTGAGCTATGTCGATAACTTTAGTTCTCTGGCGAATTACTTCGTTCCGGATTCGATCCCGCAGAGAAATACCGAGCATAGCTCTCTCCATAGCTCGCTGAGCGACTTTAAACTGGTGGACCAGTCGGACTGTGAGTGTCCACGTCTCGGCTCCATATGTCATCACAGGTAGGACGCACTGGTTAAAGACTTTTGTCTTTAGACACTGTGGTATCGGCGACGAGAAGACTCGACGGAGTTTTCCGAATGCTGCCCAGCCCAGCTGAATTCTTCTCTGGATTTCCTTCTCGAAGTTATGTTTGCCTAGTTGGAGCGTTTGCCCTAGGTAAACATACTTAGTGACAACTTCGAGTGGGATTCCATCTACGGCAATCGGTTCCGGAACAACGTGCTCGTTGTACATGACTTTGGTTTTGTCCAAATTCATCCGGAGACCGATGCTACGAGAAGAATCAGCTAGGCCATTCAACATCCTTTGTAGGTCCTGCAGCGTCTCTGCCATAATGACGATGTCATCTGCGAATCGTAAGTGAGAGATGTACCTGCCGTTGATGTTAATGCCACGATCTTTCCAGTCCAGCGTCTTAAACATATCCTCCAAGGCGTTAGTGAAGAGTTTCGGGGATATGACGTCCCCCTGTCTCACTCCTCGACGCAGGTGGACATGTTTAGTTCGCTGGTTCTGTACTTGTACAGTCATCGTTGCGGCATTATATAGACATCTCATCACTTCGATATATCGCCAGTCGACTTGGCAACGCTGCAAGGACTCGAGAACAGACCAGGTTTCGATTGAGTCAAAGGCCTTCTCATAGTCCACAAATGCTAAGCACAGGGGCCGATTGTACTCTTCGGTCTTCTGTACAATCTGCCGCACCGTGTGGATGTGGTCTATGGTGCCGTAACCGCTTCGAAACCCGGCTTGTTCCGGAGGTTGAAACTCGTCGAGTCTTCGCGCAAGACGGTTCGTGATGACCCTTGAAAACAGCTTGTAGACATGGCTCAGAAGCGAAATTGGGCGATAGTTTTTCAATAGGGTTTTGTCTCCTTTTTTGAAAAACAAAACCACCATGCTTCTGTTCCATGCCTGTGGAGTTCTCCCAGTAAAAAGAACGGAATTAAATAGCTGCTGAAGATGTTGAACTGCTGGAGCTCCTCCGGCTTTTAAAAGCTCCGTTGTGATTCCGTCTTCTCCTGGGGCTTTTCCATTTTTGAGTTGTTTAAGGGCCATCACGATTTCGTCTCGGCTAATTTCGGGCAGATCTTCTGTGAAGTGGCGGGTTAAGGTGGCTCTAGAATCCTCAGTATCGGGTTCGGGCCTTGAAGCATGCGATGCGTAGAGCTTGCCGTAGAAGTCTTCGACTTCCGACAGAATCTCCGGTTTGGATGCGACGACGTTCCCCGTTGACGTTGTCAGCTTTGTGAGGTGGCTTCTACCCAGAGGCTGGACGAACACTTTCGACCCCCGATTCTGCTCAATTGATTCTTTAATCAAGAGCGTTTTAGAGGATCGGAGGTCGCGTCGTACCAGCTTCTTTATGGATTTGTTGCGCACCAGGTTAGTTGACAAAGCTGACAAAGGGTCTGTTCGTCTCTCTTCCATTAGCCGAAGTGTTTCTGCCGAGAGTTTGGACTTTTTGCCCGTACGCTTGCTCTCGCAAAACTTCGTCCCTTCATCCCTGAGGATTTCCACCACTTCTTCGAGTTTCTGGTCTACGTCATCTGTGGTTTCCAAGGCAGCGAATCGATTTTCCAATTTTAATTGGAATGTTTCGGACCCAACAACGGTTTGGAGTAGGTTCGGACGGAGCGTAGACTTCATCAATCGGAATCTCTCGGCTTTAAAGTCGATATCCAGAGTGCCTCGTACCAGTCGGTGATCACTTCCAGTATTAAACCTAGTGATCACTGAGACGTCTCTGAATATGCGCCGTTTGTCCGTAATGATGAAGTCAATCTCGTTTTTAGTCACAAAGTCGGGGCTTTGCCACGTCCATTTCCTTTGGGGCTGTTTCTTGAAGAACGAGTTCATCAAGAAAAGCCCCTCCCTCTCGAGGAAATTGACGAGCATTTGTCCCCTGTGATTCCTACTCCCAAATCCGTGTGGTCCTATAGACGATTCGCCGCAAGTTTGTACTCCCACTTTGGCGTTAAAGTCTCCCATGACAACGTTGTAGTGAGCCTTGGAGGTGGTGTGTAAAGCTCTGGAGATATCTTCATACATGCTCTCCACCTCATCATCCAAGTGTGTCGAGGTCGGTGCGTAGACCTGGATAACCTTGAGGCTGTACCTCTTGGTTAACTTAATTATGAGGTACGCTACCCTGGTCGACACACTGGAGATTTCTACAACGTTGTCACTGAGAACCTTGTTGACCAGAAACCCGACGCCGCCTTGGGATGGCTGATCTCCTTCTCTGTAGTACATAAGATGGCCCGATTCTAAGGTTATGGTGTCCTCTCCCTGTCTTCGGACTTCACATAGCCCCAGTATGTGCCATCTTATGTGTTTCAGCTCCTCCTCCAGCTGCGCCAGATGATCGTCCAGCCGAATCGTGCGTCCATTATAGGTTGCGAGGGTCAGTTTTTTCTGGCGGCCTACCGTAGCCCGGGGATTCTTAGCACCCCCTGCCCTGCCGTTACCGTGACCGCCGCCGTGGTCAGGAATAGCAGGGCGGCCGGGAACTGGGGGCCTTGGCTTTAGGTGTCCTTCCATAATTTTTCCATACTTTTTTGCATCCCTTGGGAGGGATATGCCCTAATCGCCACGCTGGGCAGGCGTGTTGGCGATCGCAGGACGTAGCTTCTCGCACCGGTGACGCTGCTGCCCGTCACCGGCCTGTAGAATTTAGCTACGCCATAGATATGAATGGTTATACCGCCATTTGCCGGTCGCCAGAGCCCCGTCTGTTGGTCAGCAGGATGCACCACGGGCAGGTGAGGTTGGCTGGGAGCACCGAGGTCGTATTTGTGCTCCCTTACATCCCCTGAAATTTGCTCATAGTGTGTATAACTATGACTGCTATGACAAAAAATTATAATAATTGAAAAATATTAAATAATATCACAGAAATAAAAATAATTATTATACATATTTCTGTGTTAAATATTAAAGAGGGTCTCCCATACAAGAAACGAGTTTTTCGGAAAATGTTGTTCAATCTTATTAAATATAGGTAATGTGATATGGAACTCTATGTGTGTGAGTCCGACTGGCACTGAGCCCGTTTATTAGGGATATACGGCTCGACCGATTTTACTGAAATGTTGTACATTTATAACTAGTATATACTAGAATATTTTTTTTACCACACTTGCTCATAGGGTTGCCAGATGTGTTGAAAAAAAAAACCGGACAAATTTTAAAGTTTTATTTATTAAGTAACAAATTTTACATCGTACTACTTTTTTATATATTTAGTGTTCTTTTGTCCGGTTTACCAAGATTTTCTTGACTGGACATGCCTAAAGAAAACCGAACTGTCCGGTCGAAAACCGTACATCTGGCAACCCTAGTTGCTCTTAAAAAAATTAAATTAAATTAAAATTAATTAAAAATAAAATTAAATAAAATGTTCAGTTAATTAATTAATTAAATTAAATTAAATTTAAAAAAAAATCGTGTTTAATAATAAAAATAAATTAATATACCTATTGCTTGCTCATTTCATGCAACTTTATATAGTATTTATATAGATAATTTTAACCTGTACGTGTTTAATAAACAAAACTTTCACTTCAATATAACTTTTATTTTCTCTGTAAAAACAATAAATTTCCCATTCTGTACGTGGCCAAAACGCTATCCGCGACAAACCAACCTCATTATTTTAGTCTATGTCCGATCGCCATTGTTAGATGCGCACGCATAGGAAAACTAATTATTTTTTCCCGCCATTGCGAAAAAAAATCACAAAAATGGGTCCAATGGCGCCTCAGCGGTAATCACCAACATTACACACTTGTACCACATGAGTAATAGTAGATTATACAACAAGTGAATAAAAAGGCAATTTAATTCGAGGGACTAAGTTGGATCCCGAGAGCAGCGAAGGATTCTAGATTAGAATCCTGAGCGGAGCGAAGGATACAAGGACCGAGATTAAATTTTTTATTCATGAGTCGTGTAATATTCTTTTTACCATTGACTGCGAGAAAATAAATAGTAATACCTTCTTATAGTATTTATGTTTATCATATTTTATTAGTAATGTGAAATAAATGTGGATTATAAACCATTTAGTGCCGGTGAATGTGTGCGAGTGTAGGTGAACAGCACAATGTTGACAAACATGCTATTTGTGTTCTCACCAAAATCCCACTGAAATTCTTCAGTAAAGTTCACATCTTTAGTAATACTTGGACTAGACTGTGACTTAAACTTGACTCAGAACTCACAACACAGAAATGTGACTTTGACTCAACATTGTGACTTGAATTAAAAAAAATCTTGAACAATTTTAATACTTGAATCTGGCTGAATACACTAATCGTATGGAGCCGTAATAAAAACAAAAAAATAATTTAAGCAAAATTGGCGGGATATTTATTTTTATTTCATTATATGGCTTCTATACTTTACCTCAATTTTGCCAGCCAGTAGGCACTTTCAGCAAGATTAATTTATTTTTTGACCTTAATTCGTATTTCGTGCTTGTTCCAAATTCAAAATGTTTTTATTCACCGAGTGAGTAAAAGAGCGTTTTATTCACTGCTGTCGATGAATAAAGTGCTCTTTTTCGAGTGGCAATGGTAAAATAGTAGATTATACAACAAGTGAATTAAAAGGCAATTTAATTCGAGGGACTAACTTGGATCCCGAGAGCAGCGAAGGATTCTAGATTAGAATCCTGAGCGGAGCGAGAGATACAAGGACCGAATTTAAATGTTTTATTCACGAGTCGTGTATTCTTCTTTTTACCATTGACTACGAGAAAATAAATAGTAGTACCTACTTAAAGTTAGTACCTATTTATATTAATTATATGTTATTATTAATGTGTATGGATTATTAACCATTTAGTGACGGTGAATGTGTGTAAGCGGCACAATCTTGGAGAACATGCTATTTGCGTTATCACCAAAATTGCAGTGAAAATCTTCAGTAAGGTTCACATCTTTACCAAGGGTATGACTTGCACTAGACTGTTATTTCAACCTAATCAGAAATGTGACTTTGACTCAATTTTATAACTTGAATTTACAAAAACTTTTATATTTTATTCTGAATTTTTGAATTTTTAATCATAATTGGCGTGATTTTTATTTTTATTTAAATATATAGCTTCTATGGTATACCTCCATTTAGCCAGCTAGTAGGAACTTTCAGCAAGTTTTATTTATTTTTTGTACATAATTCGTATTTTGTGCTTGTTCCAAATTCAAAATGTTTTTATTCACCGAGTGAGTAAAAGAGCGTTTTATTCACTGCTGACGATGAATAATGTGCTCTTTTTTGAGTGGCAATGGTAAAATAGTAGATTATACAACAAGTGAATAAAAAAGCAATTTAATTCGAGGGACTAAGTTGGATCCCGAGAGCAGCGAAGGATTCTAGATTAGAATCCTGAGCGGAGCGAGGGATACAAGGACTGAGATTACATTTTTTATTCACGAGTCGTGTAATCTCCTTTTTACCATTGTCTGCGAGGAAATTAACAGTAGTACCTACTTATAGTATTTATGTTTATCATATTTTATTAGTAATGTGAAATAAATGTGGATTATTAACCATTTAGTGCCGGTGAATGTATGCGAGTGTAGGGAAAGAGCACAATCTTGAAAAACATGCTACTTGCGTTCTCACCAAAATCGCACTGAAAATCTTCAGTAAAGTTCACATCTTTTCTAAGAGTATGACTTGGATAAGACTGTGACTTCAATTTGATCAGAAATGTAACATTGACTCAACTTTATGACTTTAATTTACAAAAACTTCAACAATTTTAATACTTAACTCTGGCTAAATATACTGATCGTATAGAGCCATAATGAAAACAAAAAAAAGATTTAACCAAAATTGGCGGGATTTTTATTTTTATTTTATTATTTAGCTTCTATGGTATACCTCCATTTAGCCAGCCAGTAGGCACTTTCAGCAATATTTATTTATATTTTGTACATAATTCGTATTTGGTGATTGTTCCAAATTCAAAATGTTTTTATTCACCGAGTGAGTAAAAGAGCGTTTTATTCACTGCTGTCGATGAATAAAGTGCTCTTTTTTGAGTGGCAATGGTAATAAGAAACTTTTCTTTACATGTGCTTGTACCATCATAATGTACTATTATTTTCAGATGACATATTTAATAACATCAACTTTATTTTAATATCGTATAGGCTAGCTAGCGTGTGATCACCTGTTGGTATGTGATGATGCGGTCGAGGATGGTAGCACACTAGGCCTATATTAAGAACTGGGTCTCAAGGACAGCTGTTAACACATTAGATGTTTTGGCGACAGATTTTTCAACTTGAGGGTGGTAGGTGGACAGACGGACACTAGACAGTGTCCTACTACCATGTAGAGGATTTCATTGCGATGTATTGCTTCAACGAAGGGCCACTACGCATTGCGCACACATACATTTTTCGATAGAAAAATCTATTGTTTCAAACCAAACATTAAGTTCAAGGGGTAACATTAGGTTCAAATGAACTATTTGATTTTACCTAACGTAATTAATTGTAATGTTTTCTGCAGGCACTTTCAATATTTATTCTTCTTTAAAGATTGGCCAGTAAAATTCCAGGTTATGTACAACTTCTAATCGTCTAAAGCATAGACCTCGGATTACACTACGCTACATCTATGGTCCAAGGATATATAACATGAGTAAAGAAAAGGAACAGAGACAAAGCTTCATACAACTGCGCCATGATGATGACGTAGACGCGACGCGTCGCGGTATATTATATTATTTTTAACCGACTTCGAAAATAGGAGGAGGTTTCTCAATTCGACCGTATATATATATTTTTTATTTATTTTTTATTGTTCGTTCGCGGATAACTTCGTCGTTAATGAACCGATTTTAATTATTATTTTTTTGTTGGTAAGAAGATATCCCAAGTGTGGTACCATGGTAATATTATCGAGGTCTGATAAGTATCTCCAGAGATATTGAGATAAACACCTCAAAATTGGTATTGAAAATGAATAGCGCGGCATTGAAGTCGTTTCTTTTTTAGTTTTTAAAGTGATGGTTGGTTCCTCGATAAGTGCGCGCAAAGTAGGTCTTTTCCGCCCTAGGGCAGGAAAGTGATTTTTTAATTTTTGGCTTATGAATGTTCTTTCATAATGTCCTGTCATACGAGGTTCAATGAAATTTCTTGACATTTTATTACATTACATGACATTTCGTAACATTTCATGAAATTTCGTGACATATTATGACATTTTGTGACATTTCGTGACATTAAATGACATTTCGTGACATGTCATGATCACGATCGTTGTCGACAATGATGAAGCTTGAAAAATAAAAAAGCAGGTCATGTTTACTTGAAGGAGGATTTTATTACGATCAAAATTTTTCTTGTTTTTTTTTTGTACCAACCCTACAAGAATAGGTAAACATTTTGTCCGTTCCTTAGAATGTTTGTCTCTGTTCCTTTTTTTTACTCATGCGGTTATATACAGTGCAGAGCCGCGCAAAATTCTGTCAGAACTGACTTTTGTGTGTCATAGTTTGTGTTATAGGCTAACTTCATCTTTTATCATCAAACGAGCATCTTCCTTATTCTGTAACCTCTATGAATATATAAACCTCGGATATAAACCTACATGACCATGAAATTATCACCGCGCAGTAAGATAGGTTTAATAAATGGCAGGTATGAAGACTATCTACCAAAGAGAATATAACTATCTACCAAAGATAATATAAATACTATGTAAGAAGAGACGGGACTCGCATACTTTTAAACGGATTTTGTGAATTGTATGTAATTTGCGCTTATAATCATGGACTCTATCCAGTATCCATATCCAGTACCTCTACTTTGTTACGACTTATTCCAATTTATATATGAAAGCGACGGGCAATATGTACATATTTTAATTTTTAATCATTTAATTAAAATAAATTAAATTACATTTAAATCCACCTTCATTTAATTTTTACAAATTAAAATTCATTTAAATACATTTATTGTAATCCATTATATTCTTAATTATAATCTGCATCTTGATTTGATTTAATTTTCTTTTATAATTTTAAAATATTATAATTATTAAAAAACATTTTTTAACAACGATATACAAAATATTAAATTAAGTAAATTTATTCGTGGATTATCAATTAATAAACAGATTCCTCTAAATAAACTAAAATACCGCCAAAATATTTAAGTTTCAATAAATAATTATTTACTATTTCAGTATTTTAAATTTAAATTTTAAATAATAGGGTATCTAATCCTAGTTTAATATTAAAATTTATTAAATCTTGTAATATTTTAAATAAATTATTATAAAATTAATCTGAACCAATCAGGAACTGGAATAAAAAAAAATAAAACTGCTATCTACTAAAGATATATCTACTACTCTTTGAACATTATCGCACGCACTTTGCGATTGTGTGTGGTAGGTTATAGACTGTAATAGTTCGATAAACAATACATATTTATTTAATCACCTTTTATGTCCTCGTTGGCATTCGCGTTGGTATGGCAAATCTAACGTTCCACTTATCAAAATTGGCTCACGCGTTTTGTCGATAGAGTGCCACAAAAAGGAACACACAAACATACATAGACTGATAAACACATGAGAGTTAATGTGTTTTGAATGATAATGTGTTTAATTGTCTTTACGTCGCGCAGTCGAGATGGTTTCATCAGCACCATTGATGGTGCAAGTCAATGGTGCAAACAGTACGACGGCTATTATTTTTACACCAAACTGGGTACTTAGCCACTATCTCACCTGATGTTAAGTGATGATGCGATCGATGACGATTTGGTTCGCGACCCTCCGTGTGCGAGACTAAAGTCAGACTCGTACTTGGCCAGTTTTATTTATTATTTTGTAATTGATGTCATTATAATATGTGTCATATAGATTGGCACTAAAGTGCGTTGACCTTTCAGTGGTCTAGCAGCGGTGACAAACCTTTTATGACTGTGATTATAAGTAGGTTTATTTAGTATTATTTATTATTCATATTATATTTATATTATTATTTATTTAGTAGTAGATTTTATTTAGCGGTGTGTTCAAATCTTTATGTGCCTCTAAAATATCCAAAGTGTTTTTTCTGAAACATGTATACATATTTATTTGAGTCGGAGTCTGCATTAATATATTGGGTTTAATGTAAGATTAATGTGTGTTGGAAAATAAATAAATAAAATATATTTCATATAATTTATTTTATATTGTTGGTACATTTATATAATTGCCATCACTTAACTCTTGCCGAAATTAATTTATAAAATAAATTAATTTATTATTGACGTAAAAAAATGGTCCAGGTAAAGTGACATAACTCGCGTTTTGTATAATTTCAGGAAGTACTTTCGTAAGTATTATAAAAGCTGTTGCGATGGTTATTTTTTTTAATTTCAAGTAGTAAAATTACAAAAAGAGATGTTCGTTTATAATCATTAAAATAAAGTATAACATAGAACACTATTAGCGCGTAAAAACCCCTTTTTACAATAAAAACGGATAATAAATATCGAGATCATGAAAATACGACATTAAATATATCAAATGTGTTCAACTAATATGTAGAATTGTAATAAACATCAATGATAAATAGATATTTTTGATTTTGATTTTGGAAAAAAATTACACAAGTTACACTCATTTTTTCTCAGCGGCTGACGAGAGGTCAACGCACTTTAGTGCCAATCTATATGGCACATATTATAGTACTTTTCATTAAACACGATGTCTTTACAAAAAGCTAATTTAAAGGTTAACTTTTTAATTTATTTATAGTTTGGGAACGCTTAATAGTAATACACTAAGGAGGCTAAAGATCAAAAACTTTTTATACTTTATAACATTTACGTATATTTATTTCACCATTCGCAAACGTTTTACATTTACATTTTTTACATACAATTTGTAGAAGATGCGAAAATATTAGCACGATTAAATACTTGACATAACATTATGAACACAAATAGTTTTTAAATAAAAATAAACTTTAAATGGACTTTTGGGCAGTTATTGATTCCGTTGCATACATAAGAAATGTTAATTTTCAAAGTATACATATTAAGATATTGATACAGATGTAGAATGCGCGCTAAATAAGTCTGCGCGCGAGTGTTGAGTCAGATAATGTTAAATTTGCTTAAATTAAAAATAAATTACACATTTAAATAATAAATTAACATAATAATAGATAAAAAGTTCTAATACATAATAATATTTTTTGTTTATTCATTCAAAATATTAAACTTATTATAACTTTAATAATAAATACCTTTAATGTAAATAGGTAGGTATTACGCTATTCATTTTGGCCGCGCAGACTTATCTAGCGCGAACTTTTATGCTCTGTCTAGATAGAATATTGGTTTATATTGTCGTAGATAAAATACATAAGTCGCACTAAGATAAAAATAGAAACATTTTTCGTAAATAAAATATACGGAAATTATCCCAATACAATAGAATCAGAGTTTGGCACTGTTACTGCATATTTTCCTTGATATCTAGATACTAAGTCTCACATGCCCTGTAATTTCCCTGTTTTGTACACAAAATAATCACATAAGACTACAAATTAACCAGCTTAAAGATAATTTAGAAAGAAAAATTTGTTATTACAGTACACAATTTTGTTGACAAAAAAAATGTAATGCGAGATACATTTTAAACAATATCAATTAGAGTAAAATACGATATCAATTTGTAGAACAGAACAATTAAAGCGAGACCTCATTGGTTGTTGTCATCCCTCATTCTCACCCGTTCCTGGCTGCGCTTATGAATAACGCCCTTACACAGCGTTTATACCTTTCTTACACACACCAAGGGTAACCTTTAATCACCTCCCATCTTTCGGGAAGAGCAACAAGCGGTCGTATTTCTTCATCTGTCGGGCAGCAAGGTCTACGTCCACGTCTGTGAGGTAGTATGCTTCGAAGTTAGCGAGAGGTCGCAGCATTGCGTATAGACGCTCTGCGTATTTTCTGGTATTGAGAAGAGAAAATGTCAGATATAAGAAATATATATGTATAAACGGAGACGTTTTAAAGAAAGGCCAAGTCAAAAGTACTTATAACCGGCGAGCATGTATGAAGGCGCTCATGAAAGTGGAAGAAGCGAAAGATGTATGTTAGGATCGTAGCATGTGGAAAGAAGTAGTCTCTGCCTACCCCAACGGGAAAAAGGCGTGATTGTATGTATGTATAAATAAAATATGTGAGCTCAACTGAATTCAACTGTTTTTTTATGTTCGTTACCTCAGAACTCCATTAAATCTTAACCGATTTGAGAAATTATTTTTTTGTTTGAGTGATTATGCCTCCCGTTTGGTCCCATTCAATTTTATCGAGATCTGATAATAATCTCCGGAGATATAGAGATTAACAATATAAACATATTTGATACCTTGATGACATGATTATGACTAGTGGATATTTTTACTATCGCGGAATGTGAAAAAAATCATATTTTACAGCGCTCATTGCAATAAAAACTAAAATAAAGTATAGCACAAGGATATCGCTACCATACATTTATTTATAACATTTTCACACTTATTAACCAACTTCAAAAAAGGAGGAGGTTTTACAATTCGACCGTACTTAGCTATACTATGTATAAGCCGGTTTATTATAATTTGCTTGTCCTGCTGTACTATATAGCGGAATAGTAAAGCGTAGTCTGAAATGAGCTTTAGCGTCATCTCGATTGTCTAGTGATGCGAGCCACGGCGATCAGTGATTATCATTTAGCACTACCACGGAGGGATCATATTCTAAGCAGCGCTCCATTTGCTTCAAAGTTTGTTATGACTATATAAGTTTGCTATGAGAGATGCAGTAACGCCTGTAATATTAATTTCGCATCTTATATACTCCCGTAGTAACTGTATTATCTATGTTTCGTCGTATTGATGGGATCGTACTGTGGTTTAGTTGGTTAGAGCGCCAGGGCATGTTTCCCAGGAGTCGTAGGTTCGAATCCCGTCGGTACGATGACATTTTGGATTGTGTGTGACAAAATATTATCTTTGTTAACAGACTTCGCAAAAAAGTTGAAAGAACTGATAATTTTCGAGTTGAGAACCTCCTGTTCTCAACTCGTCCGAATGTATGTTTACTGATTACTCGAAGACGCGTGAACCGATTAAATTTTTTTTTGTTTGCTAAGTTATATACTTCACAGATGGTCCCATTTAAATTTCGTCGAGATATGTTTAGCATCTCCAGAGATACGGAGATAAACACCTCACACTTGGCACTGACAATGACTAGCGTGGCATTTGAAGTAATTCTTTTAGTTATTTAAACGATTTTAAATTATTAACTCCAACTAACGAAAATGCTCGCAATCTGGCAGGGGACAGTTGTATGATCACGGGTGTCTGGTACTGTACCGACCTGGTGTCTGTAGACTTATCATCAAGCAGCAAGGAGAGCGAGCGTAGCGCGTGTCGTCGAGCTACGGCGGCGGAGGGCGGGCGGGCGCGGAGCAAGCCACGACCGCCGCCGCAGAGTGCGCAGGATACTACGAGAAGGCGGGCTGCCGCGCAACGTACTAGAGGGGACTTGTGTCTAGGAAGGAAAAGAAAGTAGAGCATATATATTTATTTGGCATCAAACACAACTCTTTTTAAGTTTAGCTTTTTTAGGCGCACTGGGGTAAAATTTATAACGGATGTGACGTAGCGTCACGGTTCGAATCAACGGAAGTGACGTACGTGTAAATTTCAATGTGAAGGACGTTTCACTTCTAACGCGTAGCTTTCTACACGCTTCCTTTTTTAAAATCTTACTAGCAATGTGGGTTGCACATTACTAGTAGTCTTGTTAACCCCTCTCTTGTGTCTGAAAGGGTTCACATCAATAGTGCAATAGGTAGGGATCAAACTCTTGACCTCTCGATCGCCAGGCCGACGCCTTAGCCATTGGGCTATTGCCGCTTATATTATAATTAGCTTATTACATATATATTATTAACTTATGTAGGTACTTATTTAGACAGATGTGTTTTGGTGCATAATAAAACACATCTCAGAATAATGTTTGTCATGATAGTTATTACCAACGCTGGTCTTCCATTGGGACCCTAAACTGATATCTAGGAGGCTCTACCTCCGTTAAATTCTAAGTCTTCTGTGCTAATATTCTCGACCATGTCGTCACTTAGCAACAGCTGAGATGATAGTAAATGATATTAAAAAAAAACTCTTATCGATTCGACACCAGACCAAATATATTCAACCAAGACTGTGCGCGGTCTTCAACCACATTATCACTTACCAACAGGTGACAGCACGCTAGGCCTAGAATAGGAACTGCCGTTCAAGGATAGCTGCCGGAACACATTAAATGTTTGGCGACAGATTTTCTAACTTGAGGGTGGTAGCTGGTCAGGCGTACACTAGATAGTGGACGCATTTTATTTATTTATTCTTAACAAATAATTTACTAATTTTTATAACGTAAAGTACCAGTAAACCTTATGCAGGTTTGTCTACGCACTTTTTCCATCACCGGAGGGCCACTGTGAAAAGCGCTTATATATATAGTACTAACTCAACTCCGTGCACACAGAGAGCGGTAACAGAATGGCTGAGGTCGACCCCGCAAACGACTCCGTCCAACGCCACGTTGGCCGCGCGGCGCACCGGTCGACTGAAGCTGCCAGTCTTTGTCAGTAACAGCGCTATTGCTTCGTTAAAATCCTGTGCATAAAGCTCTAATTCAGGATCTATGTCTAACTGTACTTGTAGTGGTAAGACTTCTGCTAGTCCGCCTGGGACGGTACCACAACTTTTCCAATTAATTTTCAGCCGTGAGATAGGAAATTTTTTTCGGTTCAAATGGCAAGGTGTCCAGTAAAATTACGGGGCATGTGAGACTCAACATCCTTATGTCTCAATGTAACAGGCGCAGTGCATCTGTAATAGGTAGACGTCATCGCTTACCATCAGGCGAGCGTCGTACTTGTCCTGTTACCTTTTACCATAAAAAAATAATAGCAACTCATGTTACTTTGCCTTTACTATTGTATTCCACGACACAGGATCTCCTAGTGTGGAGTTTCAGGGTTGTCTTACTCTTACAAACTAATGACTAAGTGTCCATTTTTCTAAGCCTCTAATGTATTTACCCTAGTTAAGTTATTATAAAATAAATTATTCATTCATTCATTCAGCTAACTGTGCCCCCCGGTTCTACCCGTGTAGACACCGTTACCGTTTGAATATTGGGACAAAAAGTACCCTATGTTTTAATCCAGGGTCTGGGCTATCTACATACCAAATTTCAGCTCAATCGGTTTAGTTTTAGCGTGAAGAAGTAACAAACGTACTTACGCACTCACAAACGTTTGCCTTTATAATATTAGTAGGATATTGTGAGGAACACTAGCTATCTCATCGATAACAAGTACCCTATGACCTAATCCATAAAACTGGCTATCCTAGTGCAAAATTTCAGCTAAATCGGTCCAACCGTTTTACCGTGTAAAAGTCCTAAACAAACAAATATACACACTGACTATCGCATTTTTAATATTGGTTGATAAATATGTGTAAAATGTGGAATTAACTTCCAACTGAAGACTTCCCCTTTATAGATACAATTTGGGATTCCTCAAGAGGCAACGCACTACTAACGCATCCGGTATTGCAAGTGTTAATAGGCAATGGTAAGAGCTAAAATCAGGCGGGCCGTTGACTTGTTTGTCGCCTAATTACATTTAAAACAGACGGACAAGAAAGTGATCTTACAAGGGTTCCTTTTTTACCTTTTGAGGTACGGAACCCTAAAAAGTATCGCCTGCTTTATACGAACAGAACCGTAAATAGATAGAGATCTATATCACTTGATATGAAGCAATAATGCGGTAAAGATGGAATTTTTCTAGTCTGGAACTTCTGGAAGTGGAAGACGGCACTGTGACGAAGCTCTGGACACAGATACTGTCCTAATTCGTCTTCCAAACAGGCTGGCACCGACCATCAGGCCAAAATTCAGCGAACTGATTGTTAACATAGAGATGTCAATTCACCGAACCAAGAGTGGTTCGGTGAATTGTTTGAGCTACGGTCGAAGCATACCATCAGTATTTTTTAACCGACTTCACAAAAAAGGGAGGAGGATCTCAATTTGCCTGTATTATAGGATATAAAGTGTTCTGTGGTATTATGTTTGTTATTTCAGAACTCGGTCATTTAAAACGATTTCGAAGATTTTTTTTTTGTTTATATGTATTATATAGTATGCTTCTCGTTTGGTCGCATTGCAGTTTTATCGAGATCTTCAGAGATATGGAGATAAACACCTCAAACTTAGTACTGAAAATGAAGTCAGTTCCTTCCTTTTGTATCTTAAATAACGTTTTCAATAATGTATAGGTGAGTGATGTCTGCTCTAGATGTGAGTATGTGGTGGTGTCCTAACTATAAAAAACAGGAAGTTACTAACAGGTTTCTTTGTGTATTTAGTTTTCTTCAATATGCAAGCGAGAGTGTTGCACCCGGCGCGAGCTACTTGTGTCCGAGGCGAGTCTACTTGTAAACTCACCTGTCGGAAGATGGATCAGTCATAAGTGTTCTTATATCTATCATTATTTTTGTATTTCATGGGCTAGTGTTTGAACACTATCTCGCTTGATCGTAAGCAATATGTGGTCAACCGTCCAAGATGGTGAAAACGCTAGGCCTAGAATACTCTCTCAATATTAAAAAAACGTATCACAAAAAAATACAACAGCCAGGTATTGCGAACTAACTGAAAAAGAAGAATTTTATACCTCATTAATTTATTTTCGGAGGGAGTAAAAGCCACTAGTGTTGCCATATCTAGTGTGTCGAATATCGGGACGGACGGATAAAAAAATCAGGTTTTCAGATTGAGACAGCTAATCAGCTACGGTTACTAAAAACCGGAACGCGTCTACCCCAACGGTTATTGGTTCTACGACAGATGTGACCAGCCCACTGCCACTTCAGCTTGCTTATCCTTTGAGCTATCTCGATAAGTTTGGTTCTCTCTTGGCTGTCCACTAATGAATTAATATTGCTAAAGAAAAAGCGGCTCGATATTATTAGAATTACTTACTTGTCTTATTAGATCAGCGATGCGGTGTTCGGCGATCACGTTCCAAAACTTGTCCAGAACTTTTGGGATATCTGCCATGGTGTCTGAAATTTCAAACCTGCGGAAACGGTATAAGACAACAAATTGAATAAAAGTCCTTCAGCATCAGATTGTCTTTGTTTTTTTTTTATCTTATAGGCTAGCACACAGACCTGCTACATATTAAACTTGATCGCGTACACCGTCCCCCATGCGACCGACCTTGAACGGAGTTTGTCCCTTTCTTTTGTATGGACAACTTACATATATACCATAGTATAGAACATATATAGGACTAGCAGGTTGTTAGACAAGGACACACTCCCACCCTGGTCTCTCAATTGGGCTGTTTTATTCTACAAAGCAATAACAACCTTATTATTAAAACATACGGATTACATTGAATTTGTCAAAACATTGCACCATCCTTTTATATTACGTCTATGGGCTACAGTTTGACCACCATCTCGCCTTGTGGTTAGAGATAATGTGGTCGAAGATGGTGAAAACGCTAAGCCTAGAATAAAAATTGTATAATAATTGAATATTCCTCTTCTTCCCCTCTCTTTTCGCAAGGAAGGCAATCCAAAGCAAGGGTCCTTCACCCTTAAAGCCGGCTTTTCACTATGGAATATAATATAATGTATATTATATTTTGAGATTTAATTTTTTTTCGCTCGTCATACATTTTGTATGAAACCGTTTACACTATGCTATAATATATATTATATCCCAAACTATTCTATATTTTTTCGACCGACTGAGCTATATTTGAAGGTTTATATTTGTCCTCACCTCCCCTGACACCGCGCCTCCCCCTGCCTCGCCCACAGTTCTTTTTTATTTTTATTATGGCTCCACACAATTAGTGTATTTAGCCAGTGTTTGAATGAAACCATAGAAAACCAAAGCTGGACTAAATATCTAATAGTGTGAACGGTAATCGCGGGATGTCATATATAGCTCAAGATGTAATTTACATTATATCCCATAGTAAAAAGCCGGCTTAACCCTCTTGACATAAACACTTTAAACTTAGTTTTGCCTCACCATAAGCAAGCAACCACACGTGTCAGTTTGTGCCACGCACTGTTATTCACTATTCAAGAAATTATTCATCATCCACAAAACCACCAAAATCATTCCAGAGTGACATTTTTACATTAGAGGGATGGGCATATCTCATTTTTTTGGGTATTTGTTGTTAGTGGTTTATTATTTAGTGATGGCACAGAATAAATAATAGTACAAGTGATGGCACTAATAGTTATATAGGGAACCCCAGTAAGGAGATTGCTTCTAGTAAACATGTTAATGTTTATCTTAAATCTATTTTAATTATAAGTGTATATGTTTATATACATCCTTTTTTGACCGAGCGAGCCCGAAGCGTCCCGTCTATCGTCTGCGAGATATGGGGTTGAAAACGTAAAAAAATAGAATTGCAGCTATTTCGAAAAATGTTCAAAAGTGTCACTAAACTTTTTTGTTATCCTTATTACGACGCAATTTTTTTGTCCCAACAAATTTGTTAATGGGAGAGGCTTATGTCTAGTAGTGGACGGAAATTAGCTGATAACGATGATGATATGCTAAACTTTGTCACCCGATAATTTTCAAGGCCGACCCCCTGAACATTTTCGGGTGGTGTATTATTAAGCTATACAAAGACACACTCGCGAGGTCTGCCGCTCACAGAGTCACTGGTTATATTAGTTAAAAGTGACTAACCACGAAGAAGAACGCATCCTTCTTAGCAAGTCCACACAAAGCGCATCGCATCCACGCTCCGTTGCGTCGTAAGCCTTCTCTTCATCGCTGACGGGCGTACCACTTCTGCTCTCTGATCTAGACAATCAGATAACGAAGTACAAAAATAGTTTTAGAAGAATCAATATCTCCTCAAGTTCGCTGGTGTCGAAAGACTATTGAGGTTTTCATTTCAGCAAGCTGCTACTTCTAGTCGTTACTCTTTTGCTTAAGAAAATTGCACTCATCGTTGTTTAACAGGGTAGGCTGATGACATCGTCCGGAATGCGGGTAGTTGGAAATAGCCACATAGTTCGCGTCCTACTTATACCGATTCTAGGTAATGGCCGAAGCTTATGTACACTTCTAATCGCCTACCAAGGATCTCGTATCTATAGTGTGAAGATAAACCTGTTGCGACAAATCATCTCCTATGACAGCGGTTCCTAACCTTTTCTACCCCTACTGTTACCCCTATGACCCGTCAATGAAACTGATTTTACCCGTCTGCCATTAAAATGTCAAAAATAAATACAGTAAGTATATGAAATTACAACACAGGTAACAACGCAGTAGAGTAGACCTGGGAGAAAATATTTTTATCCTAACTACTTGGGTTTGGATTATGATAATTTATCATCGGTCAATCATAATCATCAACATGAGCTAGACTTCTCGGTAACTCCGAGCTTGTGGGCAGCCGCGCGGGGCAGTGTAACTCTCGGCGTACTTCGTACTTTTCGTGCGCTTTCTTTATTACCCCCGCAGGGGTTTGGGAACCCACAGATTTGGAACCCATGGCCTACGACATATCCAAAGCGTACCTCGTAGGTGACCGCATCTTCCCACGTCTAGGTATCTTGAGTTCCTTGATCCTTTCCTTAATACTGATGGCATCACATTCTGACTCCAAGGGCTTATATATGGGAATCGGAGCGGACTCTATCTTGGTGATCTTGCTGTTCACTACATAGCCTTCGATGTGGATTGGAGGCAGGTGGATGCTGGTGGTATCTTTGGTAGATTCTGGAGATGATCGAATTATGATATCACAGTATTATTACAATATGAATAAGATTGAGGTCACAGCGTGTGTTGCGCTGCGTTGCATTGTCACAGTGCTATGATTTATCAATAACTAGCTGCACCTCGCGGCTTTGCCCGCATTGAATCCTGGTTATAAACCTTCCTGTTGAACCACTATCTATTGCTGAAAACTGCATTAATCCGTTGCGTAGTTTAAAAGATCCAAGCGTATAGACAGCGGGAGCGACTTCCTTTTTAACCGACGAAAAAAAAACGGAGGAGGTTATCAAGTCAACGTGTATATTTTTTTATGTGTGACCACGCATAACTTTTTATATAATATGTAAAGATTATAGTCCTACGATATCGCAGCGCACCTTTTGGCATACCATTGGATAGTTGTATGAAATACGACGCGCACTGGCACACAGCCTTCGCAACGCAACCATGTGGCCTCACTCTTACTGATGATTTGTATAAAAAGTCGTGGAAGTTCTTTGATATACTTATATGGAATGAATTATGCTAACCCTATAGGAATTATTTTACTCTATATCTATAAAGTTGAATTTTGATACTCAAAATACTCTGTTCTTAAAATATCTTTTTTTGGATAACTGAGCACTCATTCAAACTGACAGACAGGCTAAGATAAAACGAAAACACTTGCAGTTTACTAAGTATGTCGTGAAATGAAACGAGGAAGGTCTTATATAACTCACCACTTAAACTACTAATAAACGCACTTTCACCCGAGGCCAGAGACTTGTTTTTGATTTCCCACCTGTCATGATCATAACTTTCTGTGCCTTCGAATAAGCATGGCAAAGTGCCCGGCTTGTCCAATTTATCAGATGGCTGCACAGTAAAAAGGAAGTCTAAATGTGGGCTGTTAGGGCACGAACGATTTCGTATGGGCGGTAACTTGAACTCATTCCCTTCTTCCTCTTTTGGCAACATCTTTACCACTCCACCAGTGAAACTCGTAAAAAGAATATTTTTGTCTACGTTTTCATTCAAGTTTTCTATTTTTTTGCTCTCCGATTCTACGTCCGTCGCACTTTCCTTTTTTGTAGACTCTTCTGTGAGAGGGGTCAATGGTCTGTAACACTTGATACCCTCTCTCTCTCTGCTTTCAGCTATCTTGTTGTATAAGTCTGCGATTTCAAGATCCGCAATTTTTCTAGCTTCTTCAGTTTCACTGTCACCGCTGGGACTCTTCGTTTCGATCAAGGAGTCTTGTTCAATATCAGAATCGTTGGACTCGTCAAATTCACTCATATTCTCATATTGCGTATCGTTTTGGGTATCATCAGTTAGAATATTTTCTTTCGATCCTGTATCGAGGATGTGCACAACATCTTTCGAGCTCATATCACTGCCGTCAGATTTAACGGTTTCCGAAGAAGACGCATGGTATTTTGAGGATTGTTCTTCAGAAGCATTGGTTAACACTGTGGCGTAGCCGTTACTGTTTGTATTTGAAACTTCTATTCTGTACTCATATGTGTGGTTTTCTTGGATCGATATGAAAGAGGTCTGTGTTTCAAGCGTTTCTTGTTTGGCGTTGGTGCGTGCGAGTTCGAATATAGTTTTGCTGGTTTGTGTGAAAATCTCTTGAGCGACTATAGAACAATTTTGGACACTAGTAGACGCAGCTCTGAAGATTTTGTTTGCTGTATCGCACTGTACATTGGCATCTCTGTTTTTTCTAATAGCATCTAGGTCGATAACACTTTCGTCTCGGTGTACAGGGACGTAACTATCGCTATCATCGCTATCAAACTGTCCTATGACGTATGTATCTTTGCCAGAAGAGTGGTTTTTGTCTGAACTGCTGTCTGTGAAGTCCATTGAATACACGTTAGATGTGGCTACACTTTTTTGCGAGTCTGTAAGTTTGACATCACCAACTATGTCCTCTATTTCTTCTTCCTGTACAAAGATAGTGTAAATAACGTTTATTGTAAACCTAACAAAAATATGAAAAATGGCGGTCTGAAAAACGCAGGAAGCAGACACTTCTAGACCTACCTATTATTAAACAATGATTTTGTCGAGATATTCGGTAACATACTACGGTATAGACAAGACACTTGAATGATGGAGTATTGATGCGTGCCTATACACAGCCTCGCATACCTTACTCGGAGACAGTCAGATCTTATGTCTCTCGCTTTGTCTGTAATTGTACTATCCACTTTGCACTTCAAACCGAAACATTACCCTTATCTGCTTAGTGGCCAATAAAAGTACTTAACAAAGAGAGTAGTACCTCAAATAGAAAAGAAATCACTGTGGGTAGCCTGTTCATACAATTTATAGATCTTAAAGACCAACTAACCAAACTGACTGACCTAACTGCCACCGCGTGACAAAAAGGCGGATAGGGCAGAATGGCAAAGAGTAACATAGTATATACTGACTCAGAATGGAATGCATGGGGATACAGCGGGCAGCATTTACAGGACAAAATTTTGCAAATGATATCAACTAACAACATACGAATAAAATTCTTTTACTTACCATAATCGAACAATTTAGAACAAAATTAATACAAAACGAATTTTATTTAGCCGTGTAACCACACATGAACGGGTATTCTTGGGTTTACAAATATTTCAGTTAAATTCTGATCTGACAGGCCATGACTGCTTTGAAATACGAAACTGTCAGTGATATTTTGTTCTAAGTAGTGTGTATGCTTTTGATAAACTTTTCAAGTAGGTAGGTTTCAGCGGTTTAGGCGGCTTCACCCGCGTCAAAAAAGTATCCTATGTCATATTCAAATTATTCTATGTACGGCCCAATCGGTCGAGTCGTTTAGGCGAAGAGGTCACAAACAAAAAAAATAGTTTTTTAGGGTTCCGTAATCCTGACAAGGAGCCCTTATAGTTTCGTCATGTCCTTCTGTCCGAGGTTTTGCTAAGAGACTGTAAGTACTAGAAAGCTAATTTTGTAGGGGTATCAGTAACGCCGAAAAAGTGGTAAAATAAAACTTATGCGTCGAATATATGGATAAGATTTAAATGTAACGTCATCATCATCATTATCAGCCGGTATCAGTCCACTGCTGGACGTAGGCCTCCCCCAAGACACGCCAATCAGCTTCGGCTCTTTGTTTCCAGTCACTGCCCACCGCTTTGCGAATGTCGCCGCTCCACCTGGTCACAGGGCGTCCTACGCTACGTTAACCGATATGCGGTCTGCACACATAGGACCGATAACCGTTAGGGCAGACTGGTGCCCTAACGGTTATCGGTCCTATGGTATATGACCAGCCCACTGCCACTTTAGTTTGCTAATCCGCTGAACTATGTCGACCACTTTAGTTCTCTGGCGAATTACTTCGTTCCGGATTCGATCCCGCTCGGCTCCGTATGTCATGACAGGTAGAACGCACTGATTAAAGACTTTACTACTTTACATCTAAACCACGGAGGATAGATCCTCCGTTATCTAAACCTTCCTCATAAACCACTATCTATTGGTGAACTCGGTGTGCGTTCGCCCAGCAAAAAGTATCGCCTTTTCAAGAATTGAATGATGCAAATAATTAGTGCCTTATATCGTGTAAATGTGCCCGAAATTTTATATTTGTGCCTTACGTTGTGCCTCCAACGGCTTTAGAGTTATTTAAGAAAAATGGATTCTGCTGCACGAACGGATTCTGCTGTTGGCCCAGCAAAACTTTTTTTAAAAGATGGGTCTATATTGAATATGCAAAAAGATAGCTTAAATACGAGTATAAATGTGCCGTGAAAGCCAAAAAATAATTATCATTGGGGAGTTCATCACGATTTTCTTTTTTTGATTTGATTTTATCTTGAGTGAAATTACTTTGAATACGAAAACACTAGTCTTCTGTGAGCTGGCTTATTACACGCTTCTACAAATAATATGAGCGCTATTTTAAGAATACGTATGGAAAAAATCAAGTATTTATATCAATGATACTGTGATACTGTATCAGGATAATGTGGAAAGGGGAAATCCTTTTGTAAATATTCTCGAAACCCATCACTTGGATGTTTTGGCAAGATATTTCATCCTGACTTACGATACGACAAAACAAGACGATTACGATACGACGTAACCGACGTTACCAAGCTTTATTCATCAGGGTACAGGCCATGGATAGGCTGCCACCAACATTTGGTGCTTTTCAACAGTAGGTATACAATGAGCATATTCATATTCAAGAGCAGCATTGATCTGGGGGTTAGAGTTTGGTACCAAACCCTAAATATTCCAACTTTGAGAATCGACTCCTTAATGGAGTACGACCAAAGAAACCTCAACATTCATTAAGGAGTTGACGAAATGTTCCTGCCGCAGTTTATTTTAAGGTTAATCCCTATGTCATAGAAAAGATAATAATCCTTGTTTTTATTAATTATATATATATATATATATATATATATATATATTTAAACCTATTATATATATATATATATAAAATATATATATATATATATATATAATTGTAGAAAGTCAGGGACGTTTAGCCGTTGGTCCAGGTCATCAACACACTAATATCATAAATGCGAATTTTTTTATGTGAATTTGTAAGTCTGTTTGTTACTCAGTTAGTCAGTAAAATGGCTGAAAGATTGAAATGAAATTTTGCACTTAGACTTACTTACTTGGGTAGATTATGATCTGGATTAACACAAATGTTTATTTTTATCCCGGTTGGGAATCCGAATTACACGCAGATGAAGTCGCTGGCATAGGACTAGTGTTTGTAAAAACGTCAAAAAGAGCTATATTGTTTCGTGGAGTCATCGCGGTAAGCTGTATCTCGGGAACCAATCCATCTACCATAATGAATTTGGTGTCATATTGTAGCTAAATAAATAAGGTATTTAACCTCTTTAGCCCATTTTATCACAACTCTTGTCATTTTCCTTTAAATGGAGCAAGAAAGAAAAAAACTGTACCTGTTTTCCTAATTTTATAATATGTTAATGGCTATATTTAAAAAAATATAAAAAACATCTGAAAGCTTAAAGGTACACATTTTATCGAGTGAAAAAGCAAGAGGTTCGAAGCTTTTAGTCGGTAACTGTATGTATTCATTGATTTAGGGCCATATTTACCGGTTCCCGATAAAGTGTCAAATAGTTATCTGACAGATGACGCCACAAAAACTTGTCAAAAATCTGTCAGATAAGTTCCTAATACGGCTATCAGGATCCGGTGAAACTGGACCTTATTGTGTTTGTTTAATTTAGTCAATCTCTTTTCCTATACTTACTACTCTCGAATTGCTAATCTCAAAAGCTTTTTATCTATAACCTTTTCTATATTCATAGCTCTTTATGATTAATCTAGGATGAAAACTAGAGTATATCGCAATACTTATTATTTTCTCTCGGCTGCAGTACTTTGAATCCCTCGCTACGCTCAGAATTCTACTTGAAACCTTTCGCTGCACTCGGGATTCTATTCTTGAATCCTTCGCTCTGCTCTGGAATCCAATAACAGCTTCAAAGAAAAACTTTTGTTGCGCTATATACGATCTATTAGACCAGCCTATAGATCATACATTTTTTAGTTTATAGGGTTTTTAGTTTATTAGGTTTTTTAGTTTATAGGGTCTCAGTAATAGGGTTCCGTTGGTACACAAAGGGTACCAACGGAACCCTATTACTGAGACTCCGCTGTCCGTCTGTCACCAGGCTGTATCTCATGAACCGTGATAGACGGTTCAAATTTTTACAGATGATGTATTTCTGTTGCCGCTATAACAACAAATACTAAGTACAGAACAAAGTTAAAAGTTAAAGGGTTTAAAACAAAAAACGTGTTTTTACGATAATCGCGCCATCTATGAATCGCTCATAGATTACCTTAATCTCGGAATCTGAATCTGAATCTCGGAAACGGCTTCAACGTTTTTTAGGGTTCCGTAGTCCTGACAAGGAACCCTTATAGTTTCGTCATGTCCGTCTGTCTGTCTGTCCGAGGTTTTGCTAAGAGACCGTTAATACTAGAAAGCTGTAATTTTGTGGGGGTATGTAAATAAATGACGCCGACAAAGTGCTGAAATAAAATTATGAAAAATATTTTTTAGGGTAGCTCCCCTATATGAGAAGTGGGGATGATTTTTTTTTTCATCATCTACCCCATCGTATGGTCATCGTAAAATGACTTAAGGGTTGCTAATACCATTTTTCAATTGAATGCTCCATTTACGAAATATTGAACTTTAAAGTGCAAATTTTTGTTCCAGTAGGGCGTCCCCCTCCCCTTTAAACTGCTGGCTTGAAAAATCTTCGTATCGGAAAAATTCGTGACAATAGCGCATTTCATGAACTTTAAAGGAAAATATAGCGGTTAAGATAACTTTATTAGTTTAGCAGTAATAGTCGTTGAACTTGGGTGTTGGATAATTTTGTACCAAATACAAAATCCTTAGAAAAAATCCTTAAAAGTGACAAAGACGGAGTACCTTGTTGCTTGTTTATAACGGGTAAAGACTTGCATTGAATAACAGGCTACTACGGAACCCTACACTGCGCGTGGCCTGACACGCACTTGGCCGGTTATATAAAATTTTGTATACATGGGATTTCGGGGATGGTAAATCGATCTAGCTAGGATTCATTTTCAGAAAATGTTGTTTTATTCGTGTTTTCAATAATCAACTTTATCGACAATCAACTTAAAATATGACTCTTCCCGACATCTATTGGCGAGTAGAAGTAGCTTTAGTGTTATTGTATCGTTAAAGCAGTAAGTTGCGCTCAATTTAAAAAAAATGTATTATTATTCGCCGATAGATGTCGGGAAGAGACATATTTTTCTGTTTAAGTGGCAATTATGGCGGTCAACCAGATATTTAATAATATGAATTGCTAACACCTTTGCGTTAAGGTTCACTTTCTTGGTGTTAGAAGTTCGTTAGATATTCGTTAGATAAGTGACGATGCGTCCTACAATGTAGCACGCTTACCTAGAAGATACCGCGTCACCTCACTCCTGAGGAAGAGCGACGGACTCGCTCAAATCTAGGTCAAGAAAATTCGACTAAAGGTACGTGAATTACAGCCGGTATATAACAATAATAGAAGATACCTGGGTTGTAGTTATCGGGAAACACAGACACCGGCAAGGATTTCCAATCCTTGGCAGTACGTATAATACTCGATAAAGCAAACTTCTTTGCGGGTAGATGAAACGTCCGCCATAAAGCGATGGCGCACATCACATCGTTAGGTATTGTTGTTCTAAAGAAGAAAGGGGATGGCGGTACTAATGGATGCAATTGGATCGCACACTCTCCGAATTGTATAGCTTACCAACTAATACAGAATAAATAATTTGTGATAGCACAAAACGAAAAAAACCGACTTCACATAAAAGTATCCAGTAGCCATAATCACGTCATCACGGTATACAAAATTGTTAATTTTGTTTATCTCCATATCTCCGGAGATGATTATCAGATCTCGATAAAATTTGACCAAACGGGAGGCATAATCTCTCAATACAAACAAATTTTCAGATTTAATGAAGTTCTGAGGTATCAAACATAAAACAAAAAAAAAACAGTAGAATTGAGAACCTCCTCCTTTTTTGAGAAGTCGAATAATAATAGTTTACAACCTATTAACGTCATAACTTAGCAATAGCACAGAATACATAATAGATACTACCTACAAGTAGCAATAGCTACAAATCGGGGGTACACAAAAAATAAAACAAAGCAATACATTAAAATATGACAAACTATTTAATCCACATCTAATAGTCCCTTCTATACTACAGAGTCAATAGAATATACAAATATCACAACGATAGATACCCATGTCTGTTACAAAACACTTTACGTCACAAGAACAGGCACAATAGTAACGATATATGGAAGAGTTTGGATAAAACTTCACTATGTACTTTACACAAATACTATGAGAGCACTGACACACTAAAAATCTACGAAATACGGCTTATAATTGCTTGGCTCGATGATGAACGACAAATTTTACATATAACAGAGAATCGACTAATCAATGCATATAATATAGTTTTATTAAGTCCTGACTTAAGACTCCCGCGAAATCTAGATATGGCAATATATTAATATAATGTATTTCAGTTCAAACGATTTTTTTAGTTACACACAATAACGCCATCTGTCGGCTAAACAGCTAATGCTGTTAAAACATGGTGTTTTTTAGTGTGCAGCACTCTAAAAAGTTCTGTAATTTACATTTTTGGCTGGACTTTATAAAAAACGTTAACATTAAGTTACAATTTGTAAGTCAAAAGTTATTTTTTACAGTAAAATTCAGTATCCAACTCTCAAAATTCATTTAAGTATACATAAAACACTAACGCGACGACATAAACATTCATAATCAACAGTCTAATAGGGCTAAACTCTGTAAGTTGGATTATGCATCTCACTCTTACTACTTGAATATTATGTTAAGAACGAAAGAGACATACATACCCCCGTATTCACAAACAAAACTATGAGTTCTCACAGTGAACGCGATCGTATGTCATTAAAACCAAATCATTATTGACATAACTTGTTTCATCCACAGCTATGCCATACCCCCGTATTCACAAACAAAACTATGAGTTCTCACAGTGAACGCGATCGTATGTCATTAAAACCAAATCATTATTGACATAACTTGTTTCATCCACAGCTATGCGATCGTCAAAATCTTCATTTATACGGCCGATAAAGTCTGTGCAAAAAGAGAACAGTCGTAGAAATTGAGGGCGCGCGCGTTGATGGTTCTAATTTACTGATTTTGTTGCGTCGACAACATTGCTCTGTCATTGCCAATATTATAAGACTAAAAATGTTTGATACCTTGGTAGGCATATACCTTCCTTCGTTACCTTAGAATGTTAGTTCATCGACAAGCCACGACGGTTCTCTTTTTGCACAGACTCTAGAATGGAACCAAAACGAGTCGAAGCATTGAACTTAGTGGATTTGCTATTCACTGAAATAAATGATGTGGTGCCGAGGTGAGCATTAGCAAAATCACTTCACTATATCTTCGATGTCATCAAGCTATATGGAGTTTAGCCCTAACATATTTGTGTGCAAAGTTAAATGCTCAGTGTGTCAGTCTTTTCGAGTCAGGTAAAGTCGAAGGGAACGGAGACAAACAAAAAAATGGCAAAAAAGCAATTGAATCTTGTCATATTACCCAGAGTGAGATAGATATATTCAGGCACTGAAGTGCTATTTACAATAATTCGAAAATAAATTCAGATTCGGAAAGTGCCTTCCCTTCGACTCGGTTCTTTGCAATTCGATCCAAAATGCGCCGACCGGCAGCTTTCGTCAATCCAATTCGAAAAAATCCGCCCCAAATAAACGTATTCATTAAAAATGATACTACTAATAGTAAGTAGGCTCTCTCCAGCGTAGTTACAAAATTACCCTTTGGGTACGGAACCCTTAAACAAAGGCGTTTTGATCTTCTTGGCAGGACCCCAGTTACTGGAGGAAGTTGGTATTCGATAAATTTGATTCGGGCACCCAAAAGATGGCGCCACTACCATGATTATTGAAATCGTGCAATCTACGTCACGCAGTTTTCATTGAACCATAATTAAGTTTAAATCGAGATTCTCCTTTGAACTATAACTTCGTTCTGAAATTAGCAGTTTTCTCTAGAAACTTAACATAACGGCAGTGTGTAAACTGCACACAAATATGTTTCCGATATCCAATACACATTCCATACTTTTGATAGTACAATAGATAATATCAATCCCACTACAATATACTCTTATAACATCATTAATCCAATTTCAAACATCAATGAGTAACATATATTTTAGATTTTAGGTTGTTTGTTTTGATATTTAGCGTGCTTGAACGATTTTTTAAAACATCAAGTTATACCTGTCGTGGTATATTATAACGGGTTATCATTTTTAACCGACTTCAAAAAAAGGAGGAGGTTTCTCAATTCGACCGTATATATATATATATATATACGACAAACAATACAAACATAATACAACAAACAAACATAATATATATATATATATATATATATATATATATTATGTTTGTTCGCGGATAACTTCGTCGTTTATGAACCGATTATGATTATTCTTTTTTTGTTGGAAAGGAGATATCCCAAGGTGAAAATTAATAGCACGCATTGAATTCGGTTCTTTTTTTAGTTTTTTAAACGATCTTATATACAATGTGTATAAAAAATGGTAGATTTTGTTAAAAGCTATGCACGAAAAATAGACTCCGTGTCTATTTTTCGAGCATAAACATACAAATCACGGACACAACCACACTCGGAACAATTTCTTGTAGATTACACAAAGATTGTTTCGTGTAGGAATGGAACCCACGATCTTAGATTTCGTAGACAGGCTCGCTGACATTAAACTCTCATGACATTAAGGGTTTCTAGCGTTGCTGTGGTATGGGAAACAATTATTTTCGTTTGAAGATTCAATTTGTTTTTTTTTCTGTGCAACTTTAAAAGCACTAACAATTTATTTCCCATTTACTGATTTGAGTTATAAATAAAATAGCCACATTTTGATATACCACGCACATCTTTTACAAAGCGTACTCTTAAAAAATACTATGTTCTGCCTTGAGGGAACATATAATACAAGGTGTTTGGTACTTCTCAGTTGTCGTTTACATATTATTATATGTCTACTTTGGTTTCATACAAAGTAGGTATAAGCTAATAATATCATGTTAAGGTAAACGCAGAATAATGCGATCACCTTGCGTGCAAATGACATTCACAACATCGCGATCAGACAGCGATCTAAAACCCGGCACCCAAAGATGACAAAGCGCGGCAAGCAAAAGCAAACTCTCACTAATATGACGGGCCAATCACAGCCGCACACTTTTTGACCCGTGTAGCACTTAACAGATCTAAAACTGACTTCTGAGTATACAAAAGTTTAGACGTTTCGATCGGTGCCGGTGCCGGTATACTAGAATGAAAACGTCATTCGCGTTGCTGGGACAACGCGTTGCAGCAATTACAAATAAAATTGTAATAACTGATCGCTACCGCAGCCGCAAGGTGATTGCATTGGTCTGAGCGTACCTTTAGACATCAACTAAACGGTTGGCACCCACAAAGGACACCATTGTCTTGAAACTATTTAAAGTTCTATTACAGGACTACCACAGGATCTAAGATAATTCTTATTTCAAGTTTACACACCGGGTCTTAAGGATTAAGAATCTCTCACTAGCACTTTATTATTTGTTTGCACGATAAATAAGAATCGCCTAAGATTCTCAAAAAACAAAACCATTACAGGCAAAATAGATTTTTTTTAAAAATTTGCGAAATATATTTTGAGATTGTGCTCGCTTCGCGGTTTTACTCGCGTAGACATCGTTCCCGTTGGAAGATCGGAATAAAAAGTACCCTATATGTTAATCCATGGTCTGCCTATCTGCATACCAAATTTCAACCCAATCGGTTGAATAGTTTTAGTGTGAAGAAGCAACATATCTACACACATCTTTTAAAACGCCTTTATAATATTAGTAGGATAGATACATCATAGAGTGTTTAAAGAATCTCAGGCGATTCTTATGTCGTGCGAACGGGCGAACTTTATTAAAACGTAAAAAATTGTTATTCAGATCGTGTGGTAGGGTCCTTGAACAATATAACGTATACTGTAATATATTTATAAAATAATGATATGTACATTATAAGATAAAATTACATATATGAAGATGTATTGGTCAAAATGTTCATTAGTAAAAATTTTAATAATAACAACAAACCAAATCTAACAATCATATTTCTATTTCTAGACATTCAATAATATTTACAACGTGATATAATATGAAAAACATCTCAAAATTCTTAAACGTCATCACAAAATTTAATTTAAATATAACAGAGTTATACTTTACAACAATAAAATGTATATATTCGAGATAAATAAAAACGTCAAATTATAAATTGTTATTTATGTAGTAAAACATCAAATAAGTTTCAAATTACGAGAAGATACAGTCCGGCAAGTATAACTTGGCGTGCCTGTGCGCCACTGTGCTTTTACTTTGTACTTTGATAACAGTTTCTCTTAAACCACTTTTAATTACTTTTGGCATTATTGAACTATTTTAATGTAGCAGATTTATCAACAATAATGTCGCGGTAATCTCTCAAACGTCAAACTCACAGTTTCAATTAAAAGAATTAGTTCCAAAAACCACCACCGCCAAGTTATACTTGTGGCACTGTAAATGACAAATGATTTATCTAAAGATGTAAAAAAACTTTATCGATGTCTGTCATTTGACTGAAGGGGTACAGATAATAAACAGGAGTTATTCGATTCGATTGGTTAAGCTGAATTTGTATCATGCCAATAATAATCATTCGTAGCTCACATATTGGCAAGCGTGCTACAACCAGTGATCACACCATCAAATAAGAGAGTGGTTAAATATTTACTATTTATTTGGGCAAAGTCAAAAGTACCTATAACCGGCGAGCATGTATGAAGGCGCTCATGAAAGTGGAAGAAGCGAAAGAGGTACGTCAGGATCGTAGCATGTGGAAAGAAGTAGTCTCTGCCTACCACAACAAGAAAAAGGGCGTGATTGTATATATTTTGGCAAAGGTCGTCTAAAATTACAAATATGTTCAAAATCTAAGTAATTAAATCGGTGTAGACCTCAATCGAAAAGAATGAAAGAGGTTTGACAGATTTTATTATAAAAACTCACGTTCATTTTAAACTTATAGATTTAAAAACGGGAATTTAACGTGACTTACGCGATGTCGATATAGCGATCGACATATGTTTCGGCCTCATCCGGAGGCCTTCTTCAAAACATATGTCGATCGCTATATCGACATCGCGTAAGTCACGTTAAATTCCCGTTTTTAAATCTATAAGTTTGACAGATTTATTCAGAATGACAATGACAGATCACTTCGTTCATTTTGTACGTCATCTCTTGAGTCTCCAGCTGTCTCCAGGAACTAAGATGTTTTTTTAAGAACACGTCTTATTGGCTTTTCGGAATTCCGAATCGAAATATCGAATCGGGATTTCGTTACTGGCCACATACATAATATGGATTTCTGTTTCAAAGAAAAAACTTCGAACGGAAAACAACCGTACGTATGTGAACCGTCCATAAATTTGAATGGATTTATTGGATTCGAAATTTCGAAACGGAATTTTGAAACGAAATTCCGTATGTATGTGGCCGGCCTTAGTTTCACGTTTTCACTTTTTTGAAGAGCTTTTTGATATCTAGCTAACTATCAGTACCCCTAGTACGAGTTTTTATCGTAAACGCTTTTGACAGATCTCACATAGTTTTCGACTTATTCTGGCTCCCTGATTGGTCTAAATTTAGTGAAGTGTAGTAACCACTAGAGGCGCTGTACTGTTTTTCATACAAAATTTGTTCGATATACTATATCGAGTTTGGTATGAAAACTCTTACTAAGGGTACAGTTATTTAATTTCTGTTATAACATTCGTAATATAATTTTATATTATTGGAAGATTGTTCGATTGATTATTTGAACATTTCAAATATATTTACACCACATTTGACTCTAAAAGATATATATTACATTACATTTAGTATAATATTTGTTTAAAGACATATAAAATCTACTAAATAACTACTGGGGCACGATTATACAAAGTCAATTATATATAATAAACTGTTATTTTGGTTTACATTCTTTAAAAACATAAATTCACACAACTCTTAAAATTATTGTTGTCTTCGTCCAATTACAAGAGTAAGAAAGAGAAAGATACGACACGTTTTCGTTCTACTTTAAATTATTTTTAGAGAATGCATACCAGTATTTACGTCGATAATAATTATAAAATAATTTATTGTAACACTATTTAATTATCTTTATAATATTATTTATATAGAAAACAATAACACATCTAAATTGGAAATTTCAAGTCGATAAGATACAAGTCTTTGTGGGGTAGAATGTCATCAGTAAATAGTTTTAAAATTAGGGTACTTTTAAAAGGCGCAGTCCATATTCTTGTTGAAACGAAATCAGTTATTTGCAATGCACGGAAATGTCTTTAACTCTAAATAATCTTTATTGGCCATTGCTATATAAATACATATATATAAAGTACTTTTAGCAGTCAAGTGCTTGTCTGACATACATAAAAGAAAAGTTTTCCGCGCGGTGAGTTCCATGTTATAAGTTAAATTAAATCACAAATAAAAGTAGTCTCTGCCTACTCCAATGGAAAAAAGGCGTGACTTGATGTATATACGTAAATCACAAAAGTAACACTCACATAGCAAAAGTGTGTCATATAAAGGCGTGGTGGCACTGCCGGCGTCCGCCGCTACTCCGCCGTGAGGTAGAGGCGGCGGCGGACGCGGGAACATCAGCGCGGCGAGCGGGGCCAGCCCCCCGCTCCCGCACCTGCCCCCGCACCCGCCCCCGCGCCCGCTGCGTCTATGTCCTCGCCCCCCGCGGCGCAGTACACCCGGTGGAGCGCTACTATCTCAGATACTATGTACGATTCTATGTCCACGCCTGGAAAGATAACAAGGTGTTTTTAGGGTCCCGTACCTCATAAGGTAAAAAAAGGAACCCTTATATGATCACTTTCTTGTCCGTCTGTCTGTCTGTCCGTGTGTCACCACCTAATTTCTCAGGAACGGGTGGACCTAGCAAGTTGAAATTTATACGAGACACTGAGGTCTATAGCCCCTATTAGGTTTATAAAAATCAAGGTCCTGAGTCAACACGATAAAAAGATTTAGATTTTTGCGAAAATTGTAAGTACCAAAATTTACCTTAATTTTCAACGTTTTTTATTATTCGGAATTTTTCCCGTACTTGTGCTGTAAGACCTTACTTTTAACCAACATTTACAATTCAAAGCAACCGGAAGTACCCTCTAGGTAGATTTACTATTACACACTTATTATTTGTAGTTGGTGCAATACATTTTCTATGGATGGATCGAACTACAAAGTTAAGTTTGTCCTTTAACCTAGTCTGAGAAGTTGGTACGAAAGCCTCGGTGGGCGAGTCCAACTCGACTTAGCCGGTTTATTTTAGTTGAATTATGGCTTCACACGTAGTGTATTTCGCCAGTGTCAAGTATTAAAATACTTAAGTTTTTGTGAGTTCAAGTCATAAAGATACGTCAAAGTCACATTTCAGGTCAAGTTGAAGTCATAGTCTAGTGCAAGTCATATCCCCAGTAAACATGTGGACTTTACTGAATATTTTCAGTGGCATTTTGGTGAGAACGCAAATAGCATGTTTTTCAACATTGTGCTGTTTCCCTACACTCGCACACATTCACCGGCACTTAATGGTTAACAATCCACATTTACTCGCGGAAGAATTCAAGTTTTAGGAAAAAATACAATGCACACACACACACACTTTTTCACATTCACGCCAAAACTCTAACAAGGTTTTATTTCTTTAGGCAGCGTTTCCTATATGGAGGGTCGCGACCCAGTTTCCAAATAAAATATCGGATCGCAGCATTCCCGCCTTGTATCCATGCAAGCGATATTGAACCTTATCTCAATGAACTCAGATAATATAAAACCATAGACTATATATAAAAAAATGGTGCACTGCAAATGTTTTGACAAATTCAATTTAATGCGTATGCTCTTTAGAGCATATTGCTTTTTACAACAAAACGGCCCAAACGAAAGGCACCTAGATGAGAGTGTGTCCTTATCTAACAACCTGCCAGTGCTAAAATTATGTACTTCTAGCTGTGTCCCGTGGTTTTACCCGCGTAGCAACGTTCCCGTGGGAATGTCAGGATAAAAAGTACCCTATGTGTTATTCCAGGGTCTAGGCTATCTACATACCAAATTTACCATCCATACATTCTTACAAACTTTCGCGTTTATAATATTAGTAGGATAGAGATGGCGCTAGCGTAGATTTTAATAGCTTTTCTTTAAATATTGCCTAAATGTATGAGATCCTGCATCGCGCAAACGATATTTTCCGCGATATTGGAACTGATGCACTACTGATACTTCGTGATGAAATATCTCAAAAGTTGAACTCGTTACAAAACGTTTTCTCTTTACAATATTAGTGTGGATACTATATTTAGTATATATATATATGTGGTCCATACAAAAGAACGGGACAAACTCAATTCAAGGTCAGTCTCTTGCGGAGCCGGTTTCGCGGTTGAGTTCGCAGTCGAGTTTAATATATTAAGTCTATGTATAAAACTGTTTCGTACCTGCGTGCACCTCTTCCCTGGACAGCGTGATCTCTTGGCTGGAGTCAGGCAGCACCAGGATCACTCGGTGGTGACGAGTCTGCATCAAGTTTGCTACCACCATCTACGAAGGTAATAAAAATCCATTTTTATAAATTTCATTGAGACGTACTTTGCGTCAACCCATGGACAGTTTAAAACTAGAGTCTGTGCAAAAAGAGAACCGTCGTGGCTTTACGATGAACTAACATTCAAAGGTAAGGAAGGAAGGCACATACCTACCTAGTACCACCCGATAATAATAAGAGTAGGTACCTACCAAGGTATTAAACATTTTTAGTCGTATTGGCAATGACAGAGCTATGTTATCGACGCAACAAAATCAGTAAATTAGAACCATCAACACGCGCGCCCTCAATTTCAACGACGGTTCTCTTTTTGCATAGACTCTAATATTTTTTTTTGTTATTTTTTATTATACCTCTATCTCACCTGATGTTAAGTAACGATGACGCTTACCTAGAAGATACCTGTTCTGTCGGCAAAGTAGACTAGATATTATATTTTACTTCTTAGGGCTCCAACCACAGAAAATATACTATGTTTCAACGTCGATCACCGGATGCGAGCGCAAAAGCGTTTCCAAGGAGGTTGTAACGTTCAGCTTATTTATTCTCGGAATGTGAAACTCTTTGGTGGCATTTAAAAAAAAACTGTTAAGGATACGCACGCTCCGTTGTATGGATGCGTAATTTTTAACTTTCGAACAATGTATACAGGCCTCGTAAATGCCGTGGACGGAGTATATTAAATGGACCTGGCATTGAAATAACAATATTAATATGAGAAGGATAAAACTATACAATCAGTAGTAAGAGAGTTTAAGCGGCAATAGCCCAATGGATAAGGTCGGCCTGGCAATCAAGAGGTCGTGAGTTCGATCCCCACTCCACCCATTGCACTATTGACGTGAACCCACTCCAGACAAAAGTATATTTAGCTAAGTTGGAGGGGTTAACAAGAGTACTATTAATGTGAAACCCAAACAGCGAGTAATCTGAAAAAAAAAGAAAAAAAAATAGAGTGCGAGACGGACAAAAATGTTTTAACCTTCTCTGCATATGCGATTTTATTGTTTGGATCCAACTCTAGTGGCTCCCATAATATTGTATTCACCCGCGCATACGCTAATGTCTTGTCTATTTAATATTCCGTCTACGGTTTGCATTTTGATTTGTCTTTTTTTTCAGATTGAATGCATTTTTTGAACAAATGTTTTGAAAAAATATAATAGTAGCGTAATATTTCGGAGTTACCTTATGTTTATACTTCTCAAGCGCCGACCTCGCCTTGGACACCAGTATATTTTCATCAGTCTCCAGTTTGAAGGAGACCACGTAAGCTGCCGGCACCCAAAGGTTGACCAGCGGGGCGAGCATCTTCGGCACCAAGTGTAGCTGGATTATTGGCGCCCCACTCTCCGACTGAATCTTGTGGGTAGGCTGGAACGAGAGGTTGGACTGGATTCAATCATAAACGTTGCTGGATTCCATGGATGTTCGAGCCAGCTACGTTGCGGGAGCGTTATAATTAGGTTTTAAAGTATTTCATCATCATCATCAGCCGGTGTCAGTCCACTGCTGGACGTAGGCCTCTCCCAAGATTCGCCACTGAGTCCGATCTTCGGCTCTTCTTTTCGAGTCATTGCCCACCGCTTTACGTATGTCGTCACTCCACCAGGTCACAGGATGTCCTACGCTACGTTTGCCGATTCGCTGTCTCCACTCTAGGACAAGTCTGCCCCAACGGTTATCTTGAATGATAGATAACTGCATAGTTACTTGTACGCTAGATATGTTGTTTGTTTTATATGAAGTTCATATTTTTGGGAAGACACTGTCTTTTGCAACACACTCTAGAAGACTAAAGCAAAAGCAGGGTACAATAAAACAATGTTTCAAAAACCAATTTATGAAATAAAGCAAATTTTTCTAATTAGGAAATCTTTTGAAGTAATTTTGTTACTACTGATATACAATTGACAGATTTTGCAAGTGGCCGATCTTGTGAAGTGAAATTAATATCGATAAATTATTGATTTTTTTTTGTTTCATAATGGCTCCACACGATTGTTGTATTTAGCCAGTGTCGAAGTAACCACAGTGTATAATTTAGTTTTTAATAATATAAGGCGGCATGCAAACCCCGCTTGATGTGTAGGTGTCCATAGGCGGTCACCGACGTCTATAGACACTTTTAACAACAACGGCGTTGCTGATGCGTTGCCTGCGCTGCGTTCACGACCTACGCTCGGAGCGCAACCAAACGCTTTAACACCGTTCACGACCTCAGAGCGTCGCAATCGGTTAGCGCAACTGTGTCGTTCACGACCTCGGTTGTTTCACTCTGGTTGCAACTTTTTAACCATCAAATTCGATGGTTGAAAACGTTTGTGTCAGTAAATTTGGCGGGAAAAGCTGTAATTTTTGTTACAGATTAAGGGAATCGGAAGAAATTTGCATTGTCGAGACCAAGACGTGACATGACGAGACATAAATCGTAAAAACAAACGGAAAATCAGAAAAAGAAAAATAAATGAACAGAATCTCAAAATTCGAGTCTGCGCAAAATGTCAAAGTCACAATTTGAGTGAAAAACACCCGTGGTCGTTCCGGACATTCGAGCGAGTTGCAAAACAACCAAAAAACCTTCTCCGGAGGACGTGAACGCAACCTTGCCTTTCTAGAATATTTTAACCCTTGTCTTGAAGTATTGTATCCCAGTGGGAAAACTTCAGCTGAAAGCTCACTACATACATACATACAGTGGCAGCTAGGATCTGTTGAACCTAACTGTATAGGATATCCACAGGTCCAGAAAGCTATTCAACTTTCAACCTTATCAGTAAAAACATAAGCCACAGTGCTTTAAAATTAGATCGCTAATTCTTGGATGTAGGTATTATAGTGTTATTCAACTTACCACCCTATCCTTAGGCACATAGAAGTCAGAAACGGCTGCAGCGAGGTACAGCAAAGCCCTCGGTCCGAGGTTGGCGAGACATTCGCAGGCTGCCCGCAGAAGCCAGAAGTATTCGGACACTGTTGTGAAGGAGACGTGCAAGATGGCGCCAGCGGCGTGCGCGGCTTTGTAGCGCAGCAGAATCGGTGCTAGCACGTCTACACTGTCTGGTTTTACTGAAATATTATTAATAATGTCACCAGTCTTGGCGGGAACTTGAAAAAGTGTGTATGTGCTCTCATTGTACTTTTTCCTAAGTGTGGTTATAATGACGCTTTCACCAGCGCGGTTGGTAAGCGTCGCAGGCCAAGAGCTTTGCGTCTCTAGGATCGTTACATAGTCGCGCGGATGGCCCGCACCACAGAATAATTAACAGTACACAGTACAGAAGATGCACTCCCTGATGATATTAAACCTAGATACAACGACGGTAACGTTCAAAATACGCTTCACGCCTCGGAAGCGACCTTGATTTGCATCACAGAATAAACGAATAGTAACTAGAAACCGCGTTGCGCACCGTAAAATGCAACGTAAGTAGGTGGTTATTGGGTGTTCTACTCCACCCACAGGGTGGTGGGTGGAGTAGAACACCCAATAACCACAAATTGATTATCTCTCGCCATTTGTGTTTTAGAACTCTCAACGACCCTGGTAAGAACAGACAAAAAACAGATACAGAAATAGAAATAAAATAACAGAAACGAGCAAACGCAGTTGAGTATATAATTTTGATCAACATGTTTTAGAACTCTCGAAGCCTCCGGTGTAATAATTTTAATAAACATGTTTTAGAATTCTCAAAGCCTCCGGTAAGATCAGGCAAAAATCAGAAACAGATACAGAAATAAAAACAGAAACAGTAACGAGCGAACGCAATTACTAGTTTGCTTATTTGGTAACCAAAAAACTCAACCGTTCCGCTCATAAGGTATATCGTTTGATCAACTGATGTGTTGTGGAACCCTCAATATATTTAAATTGGTCTGTTATAGATAGAAAAGAATGGAGAAAAAACTGAATTGGTGTTAAAATAACAGAAACGAGCGAACGCAGTTGGGTATATAATTTGATCAACATGTTTTAGAACTCTCAAAGCCTCCGGTGTAATAATTTTGATCAACGTGTTTTAGAACTCTCAATGACCCTGGAGTAATAATTTTGATCAACGTGTTTTAGAACTTTCAAAGCCTCCGGTGAGAACAAGCAAAAAACAGAAACAGATACAGAAATAGAAACAGAAACAGAAACGAGCGAACGCAATTACTAATTTGCTTTTTTGGTAACCAAAATCCCAACTGTTCCGCTCATCAGGTATATCGTTTGATCAATTGGTGTGTTGTGCACCCTCAATATATTTAAATTGGTCTGTTATACATAGGAAAGAACGGAGAAAAAACTGAGTCAGTGTTAAAATAACAAAAAACGAGCGAACGCAGTTGGGTATATCGTTTTTAATACACTTGCTCATGAAGTGGCTCTTATTTCACTGCAATCAGGCACATAATGACGCCTGTTATCAAACTGTGACTTTTTAATTACTACTATTCGCAAGTGAGTTATAGATTTTTTTTTTTTTAATTTTATTGGTTGAGTTGCTTTGTTCTTAAAAAAGTTTCGATACAAAAAAGATCGTGTGCAATAGCACAAATAAATTAATATACCTATTGCTTGCTCATTTTAAACAACTTCGTGTTTAAATAGATAATTTTAACTTGTACGTGTTTAATAAACAAAACTTTTATTTAATTATAACTTTTGTTTTGTCTGTAAAAACTATAATTCCCCATTCTGTACGTGGCCAAAAAGCTAACCGCGTCAAACAAAAAAATAAATAAATAAATAAACCTCATTCTTTTAGTCTATGGCCGATCGCCATTGTTAGATGCGCGCGCATTGGAAAACTAATGAATTTTTTCCCACCATTGCGAAACATTTTTCACAACTCGTTTTCGCTGATGAAATTATAGTTATTTATTAATTGAAATGTCTAAAAGTACTAGTTATAAAGAAAATGATTTATGTTGTACAACGCCCAATATAAGATGTGAAGCCCTTTGAACGTTATGGAAAGTTTACTACCTGAAAACTCCAAGGTAAAATATCTATAATTGTCTACTATATAACATGATTTTTTTGTATTATTTTCTTCACAAGTGTGTTAAAAAACGTCGTATGATACACGTGTGTATTGATGAATACCGTCCTCGGCTCTCTTAAGACCTTCACCTAACGGCTCGGATCTCAATGGCGCCTCAGCGGTAATCACCAACATTACACACTTGTACCGTAATGTACTATTAATCAACTCGTTTGTTATATCATTTTATCTTAAAATTGATTATATCTCATGTGGTGCCTAAACACAATCGGCTGAGTGGTCCATGGTAAGTCTCACTCTGGAAGTCTGAGGTTAGATTATCTTCCACCAACTATGTTTCTAACACAAATGTTTTTTTTTTTTTTTTTTTTTTCGTCGGAGGGGGAAATCCTCATTGGATGCCGTTGAGCACAGACTCTTCGGTTATGTCAGACTCCTACTGACTAAAACCCCCTCCCTTAATGTCATCCTGAGAGTCCAAGGCAGGATTATCTCTCGCCGCATGCGATGTATAAACACAATCGGCTGAGTGAGCAATATAAGTATAAACTGAGAGTCCAAGGCGGGATTATCTCTCGCTGTATATGATTAACTCACTCTGGAAGCCTGAGGTAAGATTATCTCCCACCAACTGTGTTCATAAAACATACGGTTGGATGAATTGTGTAAGTGTCATTCTGAGAGCCCATGGTAAGATTATCTCTCGATGCTCAAACACATACGGTTGGATGAACCATGGTAAGTATCATCCTGAGAGTCCGAGGTAGGATTATCTCTCGTCGTATGTGATGAACTCACTCTAGGAGCCTGAGGTAAGATTATCTCCCACCAACTGTGTTCATAACACACAGGGTTTGATGAATTGTGGCAAGTGTGATTCTGAGAGTCCAAGGTAGGATTATCTCTCATTGCCTAAACACATACGGTTGGATGAACCATGGTAAGTTCATTCTGAGAGTCCAAGGTAGGATTACCTCTCGCCGAATGTGACGGTTTACCAATTGTTCCACGGTTTTATAGCACATATTTTTATGTGTCAGCAAATAATATTCCAATCTAAAAGGTATTAAGTACTGATATTTTAACAAAACAAACGAAGTCTCGAGTTACGGCTTCATCGACATTAAAAGCTAAGGGTTTGTACATACGTTTTAACTCTACGATTAAAGTTTTCAATATATACATGAACTATCCAATGCTATTTTAATTAAAAACATTTAGTTAAAACGCGCAGCTAAAACTCTAGGTGAATATATAGATAGTTGAAAATGAATAGGCTGTAACGACATCATTTATGGGTACAGGAACGTTAAATCTTTGATCTAGCCGCTCCCAGAAGATGGTCTACTCATTAGTAAAATAAGTACTTACAAATCCAAAAAATACAACGTGAAAAAAAGCCTATACATTCACATTCAATATGAATAAACGAAAACTTTCAAACTAAAATTAAATCGTAGAGTTAAAACGTATGTACAACACCCTTAGCCTTCAATGTTGTCGAAGCTGTAACTCAAAACCTTTTATCAACCGTGTGAAGAAATAAACTGGCCAAGTGCAAGTTGGACTAACACTTTACCATGGTTCCGTACCATCGAGCAAAAATACTGAATGAAAAATCGAGTTTTTTGTATACGCTCCCTAACTTAAACTTACTAGTTACTTAACTGAAAATATGATCAGTGATTCTGAATTAGTGATCAGCATTTTTAATTAAACAAGTAAGTAGTAACACACTTAATTTGTTTATATTGTTTATGTGAAATAAGTCTAAATTATAGTAAGTAATTTGTATTAAACATGAAAATATAGTACAGACCTATTGTTTTATTTATTATAGTTACATAAGCAAATAAACACTTTTTTCCTACAAAACATTCTATAACTTTTAATGTTTTAAAAATTTGGCAGACCTACATTTTAACACTTGAGCTATTAAATCTTTACCATAGACTAGATATATACTTCAAGTACTGGACAATCAAAGGTATTTTTGTACCAAAACCACAGAATAAGTAAAAAAGGTGATTTTAGTCTGTGTCGCGGACTGGTTGTATTCGACAGTGGTGCTTCAAGACGTTTTTTCCTACAAACCATTGTATATTATAATAACTAAAACAAAATCACAATAAAATATATAATACTAAAAATATATTATTATAACTTTTAATGTTTAAAAAATGTAAAAGTATGTTTATATGTTATTTATCCTTTCACGTCAAAACAGCTCAACAGATTTATGTGAATTTTGTATAAAGTTGGTCAGAGGACTTCGAGAGTGACATAGGCTGCAGTTTATCCCAATAGCATGTTACAATAATATTTTCTTAAAATGTTATTTGTACTTTAATTTTTATTTATCGATATTTTATTGATAAATGTCATGGAACGCACAAGGTAACCGAACTATAAACCGGTTACATGAAGATTTGTACGCCAAGTCGATTGCAGTGTCTTGTCTTTTTCTATTGAACTAATAAGTAATATTTGATGAAAGAGTGCGTACTACATACAAAACGATCGATGTAATGGTCGTCCCCCAGGCTTGCTACTAGCTCCGAAGATTGCGTTGACTCAAATGACATGAGAGAACCCTATTATTTTATCCGTCTCAGTAGAATACCTATTTGTCAGCAAATAATATTCCAATCTAATAGGTATTAAGTACTGATATTTTAACAAAACAAACGAAGTCTCGAGTTACGGCTTCATCGACATTAAAAGCTAAGGGTTTGTACATACGTTTTAAATCTAAGATTAAACTGTCATGTAGAGATAAATCATGTTCTTATAGTTTATTCATTTTCAAATATCTATAAACTCAAGTTTTCAATATATACATGAACTATCGAATGCTATTTTAATTAAAAACATTTAGTTAAAACGCGCAGCTAAAACTCTAGGTGAATATATAGATAGTTGAAAATGAATAGGCTGTAAGGACATGATTTATGGGTACAGGAACGTTAAATCTTTGATCTAGCCGCTCCCAGAAGATGGTCTACTCATTCGTAAAATAAGTACTTACAAATCCAAAAAATACAACGCAAAAAAAGCCTACATGTTCACATTCAATATGAATATACGAAAACTTTCAAACTAAAATTAAATCGTAGAGTTAAAACGTATGTACAACACCCTTAGCCTTTAATGTTGTCGAAGCTGTAACTCAAAACCTTTTATCAACTTATCAACCGTGTGAAGAAATAAACTGGCCAAATGCAAGTTGGACTAACACTTTGCCATGGTTCCGTACCATCGAGCAAAAATACTGAATGAAAAATCGAGTTTTTTGTATACGCTCCCTAACTTAAACTTACTAGTTACTTAACTGAAAATATGATCAGTGATTCTGAATTAGTGATTAGCATTTTTAATTAATCAAGTAAGTAGTAGCACACTTAATTTGTTTACATTGTTTATGTGAAATACGTCTAAATTATAGTAAGTAATTTGTTTTAAACATGAAAATGTAGTACCTACTGTTTTATTTATTAAAGTTACATAAGCAAATAAACACTTTTTTCCTACAAAACGTTGTATAACTTTTAAACATTTACCAGACCTAAATTTTAACACTTGAGCTATTGAATCTTAACCATGGAGATAGTACACTTCAACTTCAATTCAATTTTTATTTATCGGTATTTTATTGATAAATGAGATGGAACGCACAAGGTACCGAACTATAAACCGGTTATATGAAGATTTGTACGCCAAGTCGATCGCAGTGTAATCGCCTTTTTCTATTGAACTAATAAGTAATATTTGATGAAAGAGTGCGTACTACATAAAAACGATCAATTTAATGCTCGTCCCCCTGGCTTGCTACTAGCTCCGAGGCTTGCGTTGATTCAAATGACATGAGAGAACCCTATTTTTATCAGTCTCAGTAGAATACCTATTTGTCAGCAAATAATATTCCAATCTAAAAAGTAGTAAGTACTCGTATTTTAACAGAATATTTCACCTTTGCAATAGGCTTGGGTATCTGACAGAGGAGTGGAACTATCGTATATCCTTCCATATAATAATAAATTTTGATCATAAAAGGATATTGATCCGCTTGGTATAACTGCTTCTGATATATCTGAAACTCACACAAAAAGACACATTATATCCGTTAGTATATTCCATATCCAAAATTAAGCATAGTCGAGATTTAAAACCTATATTATTTAACATTATTAGGTCGTAACTTGCATTTTTTTTAATTTTTTTTTCTTACCTGTTGTTATTGATGATGTGATCCAAATAATTATATATCACGGTTGAAATTGAATAATAAAAAAATCTTCATTAAGATATACCGGATATATAAAGGTTTTGGTAAGAGGAAGGAACGATCTAAATCTATATATCCGCTTAGGGATACATAATTGAAGATATAGGTCAGTTTATTTCCCTACACTGTTGATAAAAGGTGACTGGGTATCGACTTACGGCTACGTCGACATTCTATAATTAAGGCTTGATTTATGCTGTAGAGACAAATATTACATTTTAACCGACTTCAATATATGGAGATACGTTCTCGATTTGATTTTATGATTTTTTGTTTGTTGCCTCATAACTCCAGGTATGTTTCCAGATATGTTCCAGAGACAAAGATTACTTTTTAACCAACTTCAATAAACAGAGATACGTACTCCATATGTATGTACGATTAACTCATACCTAACTGTTGTTTATGAACCAAATACTTCCTGTGTGCATTATTAGGACTGCTTACATCATTACCTAACCACATATAAGTGTTTGCAATTAACAAACGCTGTTTCATAAAATCTTCGACCACGAAACGAAACATCAGGTGAGATAGTGAATAATGAAGACTGTTTTCAAATGTTAGATTTGATGATTATTTGACTTTTTTACTTGTTGTATATTTGTATTTTTTTTTTATTATTAGTGTGTGTAATATTTTATACATTCACTTTTAATTCTATCGTAGTCGGGTAACAGAAAAGGTTTTTCTCATGTTATTTGAGTGCGACCAGTAGGTAGCTTTATGCTATAGATTAAGTTCAAATTTGTTTATTTTAATAAAATACGAATACTTATTGCAATTAAAACTCCATGTGTGTAGAGGCCTTCGGCAAAGATTACTATTTAACCGACTTCAATAAACAAGATACGTCGTACTCGATTTGTATGTATGATGTTTTTGATTGTTAACTCATATCTAACTGCTGTTTATGAACCGATTAGGTTTTTTTTTGGTAAATTTCTTTTTTATTACTCCCTAAAATCAACTACAAATAAATAAATTTGAAAGCGCATAATAATAATACAATAATTTTAATCTGTCGGCACTATTACAAGTTAGGGTCTGATAAATAGATAAAATCTTTATAAAAAATATTCAATGATAACATACTTATTGTAATAGTTACGTCGTTTCTCAAAGAGGGCGCAAATCTTTAGCTAATTAATTAATAATATAATTATAAATTAATAATAGCTAATTTTTCATGTAACTGGGATTTGCAATGGTTTAAAATCTGCTCACAGACAGTTAATCATGAATATATTTAAGAAATTTATTATATAATCGTATACATTAACATCGTTGTTTTGAATTATTTCATTTATTAACACTTCCTAAAATCTTACCAACAAATCTAGCATAAAACTAATAAAAGTACCATAATTTAAATAATCCAATACATCCTTTTATACTAGTCCCACCATCTAACGGGAACACTAATAAACTCACCAATAACTAAATACTATAAATATATCTAAATAATTGCTCCCCAATAGGTAACTCAATAAATAAATTCAATCTAAATAACTCGATCAATGGATCCAATAAACTCCTCGTATATAATAATCAATATCGAACGGCTTCCTTATTTAAATTTCACGCTATCTGTCGAAATCATTACAAAGTTTTGGTCTAATCAAAAATTGATAAAATCTTACGGTAAATACTCAATGATAACCTACTTATCGTAGTAGTTACGTAGTTTCTCCATAGAGGACGCTAATGAATTAAAAATATACAGTGGTCGTCTCGCGACATTGCATACATTATTAAATAACCCATAATTATGAACGTACTTTGTACCAACTAACCCTGCAAAAAAGTTTCTATGAAATTTATAAGCAATACTTTCCGTTAAGTTAGGTTGGCTATAAAGTACGTTCATAAATCGGGTAGCAACAATGTAGAGAAGTGCCTACTCTTATAACGTAGTAGGGTGATTCAGTATCAGATCAGTACTCTGTGCACTGTGCAGTGGTCAATGGCACGCCTTGACATCCATTTTGTTTTTTTGTTCAAAGTTTTGAGGGACACTGAAACTGTGAGTTATCATATTGAACTTGTTATGCACGAAGTGTCCAAATTATATCGATGTTATATTCCCATGCGGCCTTGTGCTCTTTCTCGTGGCAAAGCTAGATCTCTGTCTAACGCCGAGATACAGGTATAATTTCATTGAAATCAATCCACCTTTCCATGCGAATCCGTCTAACAAGATGGGCGCATAAATTGTACATTTCATCCAAAATCTTGTTGTGTAGTGTTATATTTCTTACCTAAAAACCTTCCTTTAGACCTAACGGTCATGTACGTGGCATATTTATTAACATATAATAATACCATATATATTATAAACTTAAAAGCAGTGAGATAGCGACTATAACTTCCACTTTTCTACTCTCAAATCTTTCCCTAATATTATTAGTAAGGGTCAGGAAAGGCTTCTCTTAAAATGCTCAAACTTGTCCCCCGCGAACATACCCTTTAAATAATCTAATGATTACCATACATTGTAACATGTTGTGGTGTTTACCAGGTGGAATGAGGGGGCAGAGTAGCCCTAAGGCTGCACCAGGCCGGGTGTAAGACCCAGGCATCTAAGGTCTTAAGAACATGCATGCTGCAAACTCCGCCTAAAACGCCTCACTCACAGGCTTTCTTCCCCTATTTATTCTCCTAAGTATTCTAGTATCAGGTTATCTTCTATCTCATATAATAAACCTTGCCCCATAAACGGCAACGGTGTGCTTCTTTCTACCATATCATCGTGAACAGCGAAGAAGATGTTCCTCGCTTACTACAATTTAAATTTCAATTCTACATCCTTGCTTAAATATGCTAAACTGAAACATTTCTAACTACTAATATTACCTAGATACATAATCATGTAATGTAGAAGAATGGTACGGTAGTCAATTTTTTATCATATGGTTCTGCGTTCGTTACCCCACTAGAATTCCATTAGAATAAAACATTAAGCAGCTTTACATGCAAACGCAAACCTATTCTAGACGTCAAATAAAGTAATTTATCATGGCTGAAGTAAGCCTACTATAGTGTGCAAGAATATTAATTGACAAATTTAAAATTTTAACTATTATAACTAATATAAATTATAACATTAACTATTACCTTTCAAATAATTTAATTTTAAAATTAATGTCAAGTTGTATATGGCTGAGTACAGAGGGCTTTGTTAATCATTATAAAACGAACAACTTTTATTGGTATACCTATATTCTTAATAAATAAATTAATTGATTGATTGTTTTTCATTATAAAACCCCACAACAGGCACTCACATTATTAAAGTTTATTTTGATATACTCTTTGGTTGATCAACATTAATAATCTAATTAGGTAGGGTAAACCTACATTTACGGAATATTAAACTAAATCAAAGTCCGAGACGCCTTAGAAATAAAATATAAACGTTAGATTGAAACCTATAGTTTGGTTCGTTAACTTCATAGCAGCGAAGTATCATATCCTTAAGTGTATGTTTGTATACTGGAAAAGACCATTCAATTAATTCGAAAGTAATACTGAACTTTGGTGCAGCTTATTAGTTCGTGAGTGTATATTCTGTCAGATGATATTAAAGGGCAACATGCATTTACCAAAAATACTACGCCGCCACGACTTGGTAGTGAGCGACGCGCCTTATATTTTCTCTATTTTAACTCTATTTTAGCTCAATTTAAACGAACATTCTGATCAGCTACATTTCATTATTTAGCATTACAATACATCCTGTATACTACTATTAAAGCACCTAATCATGCAACAGCATGATTATTTTGAAAAAAATTAACATCATCGGTTCTGGCAACGGATTTAGTAAATAGGTAGGGGGCCCGGTTGTCCGGATTGCCTTTCATGTTTTACGTAAAATTAAAAGTCAGTGCATAAAATATTGCAATCATATTTTATGTGTTTAGATAATAAGACGGTATCTAATTATTTGAACTGTACAATACACCACACGGAAAGTATTACTATTTACATTTTTACATAATTTAAGATCGTTCACAAAACAAAAAGCCGACTTCACATGCTGCGCAAGTCATTTTCAGTACTAAATTTGAGGTCTTTATCTCCATATCTCTGGAGATACTTATCAGATCTTGATAAAATTAAAATGGAACTACACTGTAAACATATTCTATTTATAAAAAATAAAAACATTCTCCAAATCCACACACAGTTAATTAGTGATGAAGTTCTGAGGTAACAAAAAAATACAATTATACAGACGAATTGAGTACATCCTCCTTTATGTGAAGTCGGTAAAAAGAAAAAAACAAATCAGTTCATAAATGATTGATATAACAAACAAAAAAGTAATTCGTACAAACGCTATCTGTTAAGTCTGTTTAAAAATAATTTGTCGTAAGGCCGCTACACACCTTGAGTTTTAACTGCTCGTTTTCACTAAATAGTTTTGACTATACATATGAATGATAGTTTAACTGAATGGTTATAATTATAATTTAAAATCGTTAATAAACTAAAAGAACTAACTTCAAATGTCACGCTAGTCATGTGCCAAGTTTGATGTGTTTGTCTCCTGATATCTCTTGAGATAGTCATCAGATCTCGATGAAATTTAAATGAAATTACTTGGAAAGTGTGTCCTTTCAAACAATATAAAAAATATTCTAAATCGGTACGGCCATCTTTGAGTAATCGAGAAGCATACATAAAAAAAGATTCCGACGAATTCAGAACCTACTCCTTGGTTAAGTGTCGGTTAAAATAGCATTCAATTAACTGTACAGTGCAAACTTAATGGTATAAACATTTACAGGTTATAGGGACATGATTTATCTGTACCTACAGAACAATTCAATCGCAGAGTTAAAACCCTTAAAAGAAATGCTTACGATGTACATGTAACTCAATCCATCCTTCGTACGTTTGTACCTACTATCGAGCGTGTGAACAAGACCATTCATTCTATACTAATTAACTATTTGGAATTAACAAGTAAGTACCTAGCTTTTATTGTATAATACTTTGCAACGTAAACTTTTTTGATTGATTCGAAAATAAAATTACAAACAAAGTTTCTGTCGTATTATATAATAAAGATTATCTCAATAACTAGAAATCGAAAAAATAAAAAAATAAAATAGGTCTTCATACGACAAAAAGCCCTACTAACCGACTTAAAAAAAAGGAGGATGTTCTATGTTTCACTGTGAAATATTTATTATTTTTGTTCTCTGTCAATTGTGGTCCGATTTTTTAAATTATATATTTATGTCAAAGATTATACTTTTGTAGTGGTTCCCATTGTAAATTTATCAAGATCTAATGAGTATCTCCAGAGATATGGAGATAATAACCGCAAACTTGCTACTCAAATTAATTACAGTGGCATTTGAAGTCGGTTTTTTAAACGATCCTAATTATTTTGAACATGTTATGTAAATGTTAGGTAAAGAAAATAATATTAAAAAATTACATAAAAATGATTATTTTTCGATTGCTATTTATATTAACTACACACTGATTTAATGTTTAGTTATTTCCAAGTTTAATTTGATTTATTCTGAGTAAAGATTTTTTAAAATTAAATTGTGTATTCTTAGTTTTAAACTAATGTGTACCAATTTCTATTTTACAGGAGCGACAAGCAGCAGGAACAATGAGATCTTCATGAATTTAATAAATTAAAATCCTTTAGATGATAATGGTGAGTGACTACGCTTGAATTTTAATTTACGTATATACACACATTTCTTTAAAGCACAGAAAATATAAAAGATGGTGCTTTAGGGGTAGCAGATTTTAATTTTGTAATATTTTTTATATTGTTTCAGATTTCCAGTATGAACACCTACGCTCTGGAATTATACAAATGTATCTTGTTTGATCTAATAAATATTTCGTCATACAAAATTAGTTTGTAAGATTTAAGTAAGTAAATTTTCAGTTACTACTAGTGAAAAACACCAGACGATATACCTGATGAGCGGAACAGTTGGGTTTTTTGGTTACCAAAAAAGCAAATTAGTAATTGCGTTCGCTCGTTTCTGTTTCTGTTTCTATTTCTGTATCTGTTTCTGTTTTTTGCTTGTTCTTACCGGAGGCTTTGAGAGTTCTAAAACACGTTGATCAAAATTATTACTCCGGGGTCATTGAGAGTTCTAAAACACGTTGTTCAAAATTATTACACCGGAGGCTTTGAGAGTTCTAAAACATGTTGATCAAATTATATACCCAACTGCGTTCGCTCGTTTCTGTTATTTTAACACTCATTCAGTTTTTTCTCCGTTCTTTTCTATCTATAACAGACCAATTTAAATATATTGAGGGTTCCACAACACATCAGTTGATCAAACGATATACCTTATGAGCGGAACGGTTGAGTTTTTTGGTTACCAAATAAGCAAACTAGTAATTACGTTCGCTCGTTTCTGTTTCTGTTTTTATTTCTGTATCTGTTTCTGTTTTTTGCCTGATCTTACCGGAGGCTTTGAGAGTTCTAAAACATGCTGATTTAAATTATTACACCGCAGGCTTTGAGAGTTCCAAAACATGTTTATTAAAATTATTACACCGGAGGCTTCGAGAGTTCTAAAACATGTTGATCAAAATTATATACTCAACTGCGTTTGCTCGTTTCTGTTATTTTATTTCTATTTCTGTATCTGTTTTTTGCCTGTTCTTACCAGGGTCGTTGAGAGTTCTAAAACACAAATGGCGAGAGATAATCAATTTGTGGTTATTGGGTGTTCTACTCCACCCACCAAGTGGTGGGTGGAGTAGAACACCCAATAACCACCTACTAACGTAAGTCCGCGCTACGAGAGTCTGGTCTATATCACTCGGTCAGCTCACGAGCTGTCAGTTGCTCTTACTGTAAGGTTGAGTGTTGTGAGAAAACCGATCGAATAGTAAAGTAAAGGCGCGCGTCCGATCGCGAGCGCGCGTGACGCTACTGAATGAACTTGCAGCCCACATGCTGCCGTGTATGTACTAATATTGTCATGGCCTTTCGTCCTTGCTCTCTCATCACGACTGTGACAGACAGAGACGCAAACCTTGTGGCCCGCAAAGCTTACCACTCGGGCGGACGGTAAGCGTAACTGTAAAACCAGACCAATGCCCGTTTGCTCTAAACTTAAGAATCGCCTTAGCTTGTCAAAATATCATAAAACAAACAAATCCGGCTACCAAGATCTCAAAATATAGATAAATAAAGGATCATTAGCCTATATGCAAGATATAATATATTTTGAGATTTTAATTCCCTATGTTGCTTTATGATATTTTGAAACCTTAGGCGATTCTTAAGTTTAGTGCAAAAGGGTATTCGACTTGTGTTCTTCCAACTAATTGAGAACCTCTTCCTTTTTTCTGAAGTCGGTTAAAAATAGTTTAATTAAAAATTATGCTAAATTAACATATCCTTACCTGAGATAGTAGTATTAGGCCCTCTCTCTTGTATATCCAACATATCCAGCAGCTTTTGTCCATTAAAATGCCTCGTAAAAGGTTCCAGCGACTTCTGTCGGTGCATGAAGATGACCGCATATCCTTGTTCTAGGAAATACTCCGTGGATGCGGCACCGCGGTTACCAGCGCTGAAGTTATCCACGAAGCGAACTGTGTTGTGCTCGAGGGGTACTGTTGTGCCACCAGACTGGGGGAAGGAGATAGATGTATTATTAACGAGATAGAGATAGTAATAGGTCGAAGAATAAGTATTTTCGTAATTTGTATGTATGATGATTGTACAAAACGCAACAAACCACTTCACATGCCGCGATAGTCTTTAGCCAGTAGCCAGTAAGTATCATGTCATCAAGGTATACAAATGCATCGATTTCGAGTTTAAGTTGTTTATCTCCATATCTCCGGAGATTATTATCAGATCTCGATAAAATTTGAATGGGACCAAACGGGAGGCATAATCTCTCATACAAAAAAATATTTTTTCAAATCGGTTACAATTTGACGGAGTTCTGAGGTAACAGACATAAAAATAAATAAAAAATATTCAATTGATATTCTCTTCCTTTTTTGTAATATCGGTTAAAAATTTAAGAAAATTTCTGTTTTTTGAAAATTATTATTTTTGATTGAGAGAGTATGCTTCCCGTTTGGTCCCATTGTAATTATATCGAGATCTGATAAGTATCTCCAGAGATTAACACCTCAAATTTAGTACAAATAAAACTGGCCAAGTGCGAGTCAGCATCGCGTCTTTTATCGCACACTTAGGGAGGGTTCCATACAATACGAAACATAACAGAGTTTCAAACTCATATATTTGATTAATTGATATTACCAAGAATATTTGGTTTGGTCGCGAAGACGGGGCTCGTTTACTAGCGCCATCTATGTCATTTTGCCGAAACTAATTAGATAGATGGCGTTTAAAAACACGTTTTTTGTATGGGGACCCCCTTTAATTTTTAACTTTATTTTGTTTTTAGTATTTGTTGTTCTAGCGGCAACAGAAATACACCATCTGTGAAAATTTCAACTGTCTATCACGGTTAATGAGCTATAGCCTGGTGACAGACGGACAGACAGACAGACAGACAGACAGACGGACAGCGGAGTCTTAGTAATAGGGTCCCGTTTTACCCTTTGGGTACGGAACCCTAAAAATGCCTAGCGCGAAATTTGAAGACAGCTTTTTAGAGTTCCGTAGCCGAATGGCAAAAAACGGAACCCTTATAGATTCGTCATGTCTGTCTGTGTCTGTCCGTCCGTATGTCACAGCCATTTTTTTCCGAAACTGTTAGGACTACAGAACTGAAACTTGGTAGTTAGATGTATTCTGTGAACCGCTTTCCGATTTTTATACAAAAATAAAAAATATAAAAGTTTAAGGGGGGGCATCCCATACATGGAACTGAAACAAAAAAAAAATTCTTCAAACCTAAACTTGTGGGGTGTCTATGGATAGGTCTTCAAAAATGACATTGAGGTTCCTAAAATATTTTTTTCTCAAAGTCAATCATTTGAAAGATAGGCGAGTCTAAAGTGGTAAAATGTGTGTCCCCCGCCCTCTAACTTTTAAAGTATGGGAGTGAAAATTCTACAAAAAATATATGCTGTAGATCTCAATAAAAACTAACAACGAAAATTGGTTTGAACGAGATACAGTCAGCAGTTTTAGAGATAAGGCGACCGCAAAGATAACTTTGTTTTTCATACAAACACTATGAAAAACAAAGTTATTTTTGTAGTTGGGAATAATCATAGTTATAGAATACTCTACTGTGTTACGGAACCCTACGAGTACGAGTCTGACTTGCACTTGGCCAGTTATTGTTTTCTAAACTATCTTAAATTATTATTATCAAAATCTCTTCTGGCAAGTCGAGGATGGTAGCATGATAGGCCTAGAATGGATAGTGGCTGTCTAGGAAAGCTGCCCGAACATAGTTAAACAAATCATATTCCGATTTTTTAACTTATTAAACATGTTTGACGTTATTGATGGCCTACTAAATATTTGATTAACGACAGATAGGTCACGGCGATAACAGCATTTTTTAATGAATAATTGAGCAAGAATGATATTTTTGACATAATTTTTTAAATTGCGGCTTTAAGCAGCATTTTCATTAGGGGACATTTGTTGCGCGACTCTGTCGCTCGACACGAAATTCACGTGTCCCGCGCGATGTCGCCCGACGTCGTCCGACGTCGCTTGGGACATTTACGGGTCGCGCAACTTGTCGCTAGTCGACGGTCTGCGAGCGTCGACACGCGCGACCTTCGTGTCCCTCGACAGTCGCCGGACAGGCTTTGACTAGTGAAAACGTGTGTCGCTTTGTGTTCCTGCTGCACTGAACAACACTACCTCCTCGGGCGACATACTGATCATGACTGGCTAGTGTGAACAAGTCATATGTCACGGGACATTGTCCCGCAACTTTTGCAGATACATCTACGTGAATGTCGGGCGATTTGTTCCCGCGACATGTCCCCTAGTGAAAATGCGGCTTAAACTGTATTAATGGCCTAGTTTGATTGCTTATTACTTTTCTAATCAATCTGAACTGTCAGATCTGACAGGTTAACACTTGACCATAATTTGACATGATGGATAGTGGAAAAGTCATTCAATTTCATCAAGGCTCAGCGCTTGAGACGGGTAGGACACCAGGATGGATGACACCAGGGCTGTTAAAATCCTCTCATATTAGAATCCACTGCAAAAAGACCCCGAGGAAGACCCCGAAAAACTTGGCAAAAAGGTGTGGAGAATGATCTGAGAGAAATTGGAAAGCCCTGGGACAAAAGGACATGGGACAAAAGGACATGGGAGAACGCAGCCAGAGATAGGCATAGTAGAGGAGGCCAAGACCCACGTAGAGTTGCAGAGCCACATAAAGTAAGTAAGGATAGTGGAAAAGAAAGTTGGAAGAATTGGAACTACCTAGTGTTCCTTTTATATCTTTTATAGTTAGCGTTTGACCACTATCTCTCCTGGTAGAAAGCAATGATGTGGTCGCGGATGGTGATCACACTTGGCCTAGAATATTCTCAAGAGCTGTGTGATGCCGGAACACCATAAGGTTATGGCGGCAGATTTTTTCCTTGATGGTGGTAAGCTACTTTTGGTAGCAAGTAAGGCGGAGCATCGCTCGTAATATGCTTCTACCACCTGCTAACTTTGTGCCAACTTACTTGCAAAACCTATGGTTTAGTGACATCATTAGTGACTATTTAATATACAAATAGGCTTTTAGTGAGCAAGCATGCTCCATCCTCGACGACATCATCACTTACCATCAGGTGTGATATTGGGCGGCCAAAGGCTTGCTGCAGTTTGCAATAAAAAAAAACTTACAGTAACAAGTACAATTCTGTTTCCATAGCTGTCATGTCTTTCACAGAACTCTTTTAACAATGAACGGTTGTCCTCAAAGTCTGGTGGGGGAAGGTGGACGGCGAAGAACTCCTCCCAGGAGCTGCTGGCCATCTTCAATAGATGTTGACCCTGTAATCACAAATAATGTGTAAAACAAAAGCTAGTAGTGATATTACCGATTTACTTTGCTTTTTTTTTTAATATCTAGTAGGCTAGCGTGTGACCACTATCTCACCTGTTGTTAAGTGATGATGCGGTCGAAGATGGTAAGCACGCTAGGTCTAAAATGGGAACTGGCTCTCAAGGATAGCTGTTGGAACACAATAGAAGTTTGGCGACAGATTATCTAACTTGAGGGTGGTAGGTGGCCAGGCGGACACTAGATAGTGTCCTACCACCATGCGGGGACTTTGGTTTCTGAACAATGTGTTTCCTTCACCGGAGGGCCACGGTGAAAAGCGCGCATACATTTTTCGATAGAAAAATCCATTGGTGCACGCGGGGATTGAACTCGGTACCTCAGCTCTGGCATCAAAGCCGACCGTCTCCCGTAATGCTTCAGTAGTAATCTTTTTGTACAGCCCCCTAATTTGACAGTTGATTATTGAACGAACAATATGAGATAATTCAATAACAATTTGACTGAGATACTGTACCAAAGAACATATAATAATGCTACATACACTGATTTCCTAAATACAGGGAAACCTATTTAGGAGTTAGGGTTCACCCAAGTACTCGACTTAATACTTACCTCTATGGAAACGTCAGAATGAGCCAAGTTATTTATGACTTAATCTAATTACTATAATTAGTTTCTGTTTTACTCAAAATTACTTGTATTACTTATTAAGGTACATGGATTGTATAATTTTGTTTGTAAATTTTTAGAGACAAATAAACTTTTTATTTATTTATTTATTATTATTTACATACTGCAGGCTTATCACGGAATTTTATAGGGATTGAAATGACGGGACGTAGCTATGCAGGTTGTATAGGTCCATCTCTGTAATTTTGTTTGTTTCAATCCCTATCAAATTCCGAGATAAGCCTGCAGTAAGAAGCATTTATTTTAGTATGTGTTCTGTGGTACAGTAACTCAGTCAAAAGAAAGGGATAAACTCCATTTAAGATTTTCCGCTTAGTACACAGTCAAGTTTAATACAACAAACAGTCAAGTCAAGCATATTTTCTAATTTTTCAACAGACAGATGGCTGTTATCCAGGGAATAAATTCCTTACCTGAGGAGTTAATTTATCCGGCTCTTTGTGCCTCAGAGAGCCGACTTATCTGTGGTATAAATTAAGTTTACGACAAGTTTGAATGTAAAATTTTGATGTTATGTAATTTTTTATTAATTTCATTATGGCTATACTTTAAAAAAATATCAAATTACTACTTACTCAAGTCGACTCACACATACAATCTTACATAACTTTAAAATGCATAGGTATTAGGACCTAATATAGAAATTCTATACAAAGGTGATGGTGCAATAACCGTGTAATTCAATACATTTTCAGTAATAGGATTACAATAGGATCAGTGGTTATTTGATACATAACAGGTTTGTTGTGCAACTTGTGGGAGTTCTGTTCACTATTGAAATATGATGGTTTACTTAGAAATTATACTAAGGCCAGTATTAAAGAAGGATACTGAAATGTGGATGTGCTCTGACCAAAAATAAGGTTAAGATTTGATGGAGTTCTGAGGTAACAAACAAAAAAAAACCGCAAATTGAGAACTCTTTCCTTCTTCCAACATAGGTACCCTTATGGACGATGACAGCTTCTCCATTGCTGTGGGATTACGTCTGGGCATCTCCCGGACAGTACCTCACAATTATCACTGCGGCAGTGAAGTAGACAGATTAGGCCACCACGGCCTGTCATGCCGCCGCAGTGCAGGGCGTCTCTCAAGTCACGCCTCCTTGAATGACGTAATTCGTCGAGCCCTTGCCACCCTGAACGTGCCGGCTATATTAGAGCCGAACGGTATATCACGTGACGATGGCAAGATGCCCGACGGTATGACGTTGGTTCTGTGGTGCCGAGGGAGACCGTTGGTGTGGGACGCGACGTGTGCTGACACGTTAGCGGCGTCCCAAATATGCGGGACCTCACGAGCAGCGGGTGCGGCAGCGGATGCGGCAGAAACCCTCAAACGGACGACGAAATATGCTGCCATTGGTGCATTACAGCCGGTTGCTGATTGCTGGATATGATGTATGACATTTAGGTCTAGCTGTAATTTGCGGAGCCATATTTCATCATCATCATCATCAGCCGGTGTCAGTCCACTGCTGGACGTAGGCCTTTCCAAGATGCGCCACTGAGCCCGGTCTTCGGCTCTTCTTTTCCAGGCACTGCCCACCGCTTTGCGTATGTCGTCGCTCTACCTAGTCACGGACGTCCTACGCTACGTTTGCCGATTCGCGGTCTCCACTCTAGGACAAGTCTTCCCCAACGGTTATCAGTCCTGCGGCAGATATGACCAGCCCACTGCCACTTCAGCTTGCTAATCCGTTGAGCTATGTCGATAACTCTAGTAACGAAATATGCTGCCATTGGTGCATTACAGCCGGTTGCTGATTGCTGGATATGATGTATGACATTTAGGTCTAGCTGTAATTTGCGGAGCCATATTTCATCATCATCATCAGCCGGTGTCAGTCCACTGCTGGACGTAGGCCTTTCCAAGATGCGCCACTGAGCCCGGTCTTCGGCTCTTCTTTTCCAGGCACTGCCCACCGCTTTGCGTATGTCGTCGCTCCACCTAGTCACGGACGTCCTACGCTACGTTTGCCGATTCGCGGCCTCCACTCTAGGACAAGTCTTCCCCAACGGTTATCAGTCCTGCGGCAGATATGACCAGCCCACTGCCACTTCAGCTTGCTAATCCGTTGAGCTATGTCGAAAACTTTAGTTCTCTGGCGAATTACTTCGTTCCGGATTCGATCCTGATCCAGAGAAATACCGAGCATAGCTCTCTCCATAGCTCGCTGAGCGACTTTAAACTGGTGGACCAGTCGAACTGTGACTGTCCACGTCTCGGCTCCGTATGTCATTACAGGTAGGACGCACTGGTTAAAGACTTTTGTCTTTAGATACTGCGGTATGGGCAACGAGAAGATTCGACGAAGTTTTCCGAATGCTGCCCAGCCCAGCTGAATTCTTCTCTGGATTTCCCTTTCGAAGTTGTGTTTGCCTAGCTAGTTGGAGCGTCTGCCCTAGGTAAACATACTTAGAAACAACTTCGAGTAGGATTCCATCTACGGCAATCGGTTCCGGAAGAACGTCATAGAAAAGATAATAATACTATGTATAGAACGGACACTCTGTTCCCCCCACCAATTCCGGGCTTCCTCACCCCGCCACCGATTTTGATTTGTCGAGGCGTCAGTCTGAGCAAGGACGCTACTCGCGTACGGCTACAGAACAATAGGTACTACTCTCGAGGAGAAGAACATCAACTTCATACATTTATGTTAAGACCAGTAGACACCGGAGGTTCAAATTTACGTAGGTTCTTATTATGTAGGTATATTATAAATACTTATATACCTACCTATATATTCGTATTTTAGAATTCATTTTCATAAATGAAACAAAGATATACTCGTGCGTAAATAACATTTAGTTTGTAAAATATTAAAAAAAACTTTCAGTGTAAAACATTTTTATACGAGTAACAAAACAATTAGGAACTTGATGTAAGTACCTACGTAGTATTTATATTCTCTTTGCTTGTTGAAGTGTTGTGATTTAATGTTTCCGTAGAAGATGGTTTACGAAATATTGCGGGTGCACGTAATAGTACGGTTGGCAACCCTACATTAATCAGGGGAATTAAACATGTGTTTTAAGTGTGACGTTCGACGTCTAGATGAAAGCTGAATGGCTCAATACCTTGGTTTTTTTTTTTGTAAAATCAAAGCAATAAGTTATGTTTCTGTTATATCTATGATATTTTTTATTGAATATGATCTGTTTAATGTTATTTGACGTGTGTAAGCGCAAATTTTTAATTTGCCCATATCTATACTAATATTATAAAGAGAGAACATTTGTATTTTTGTATGTTTGTAATGAGTAAGCTCAAAAACTACTGAACCGATTTAAAAAATTCTTTCACTAATACATAGAATGGACTTTCGGAATGAAAATAGGCTATATATTATCCCGTTTAAATCACAGGTACATTCGTGGAGACCTAATTTGCAACCTAAGTCGGCAAATAAACGGTCGAAAAAACACGTTTCTTACGAACGCTGCTTAATTGAAAATAGATAGAAGAATATTTTCTATGCAAGAGTTGTACAACTTAATAAGACCTACAAAAAAGTCCGCGACAGCATATGTCTATCTCTTAAGGTTGACTCACAGTGACTATTTTAATCATAAAATTTTTGTTAAAAAATATTACATAACTTCCAAGGCTATTTTCAAGTATATAGTATTAATCCTTATCCAAATAATTACATCCAGTTAATTAGCTTGGCCACATATTATAGATTAAAATTGTCCTTTACAGTATATAATTCAAATGAAAACTCTAGAAGATATCACGAATTTCACAAACACGCTCGCAAAATTAATAAAATATTTGCAGTGAAACCACAGATTAGGTCATAGTTACTACGAAAATATTATTATAAGCTTAGCTATGCTGTAGATCCCCACCGATCACAATCAATTTGAAGTCAATATAGTATAATAATATGATCTATTGTATAAAATAATATTCATCTCTATATATAACAATATAATATAATATTTAAAACCACCCCGACTGATTTATGTATAATAGCTTTTTCCAATGACTCTAAACACGACATTTAAAATCTGAGCTGTAAGTTGGTGAGGATTTGAGTATTCTGTAGAGTCCAGGAGGCTTCCATATTCTTACAATGTAGTTGAAGAAGAAGATTTTCGAATTGATCAGACCTATGAAAGTTGATTTCATAGCGCAATTAACTAGAAAAAAGCTCATAATTTTATAACGATTGAACGAATTTTCATGAATCAAAGCTAAGAAAACTCTCGATGAAGACATCTATCAAACAAAAAAAAACTATCAATAATAAAACAAAATCGGTTCATCCGGTTAGGTGCTAAGATGCTACAGACAGACACACAGATACACACGTTAAACGTATATTACCCCTACATTTTGCGTCGGGGAACGCCGTAAGGTTACGGCGGCCGATGTACTCCTTGGTGGTAAGCTACTTTTTGGTAGATTTAATGATTCCACTACCACTGTACGAAAACTCATGATTCATGAATGCACATAAAACTTTCATTGGTAGGTATATAGCTAGGATTAGAACCAACGACTGTCGGGTCAGAATCAGGGTAACTATCCTTTACGCCAAAGGGCCGTCCAATATCAATACGTAAGTATTATAAAACAAAGTTCATCACTGCGTCTGTCTGTCTGTTCGCAATAATCTCAATAGCTACTTGAACGGATTATCATGCGGTTTTCACCAATAGCCAGAGTGTTTATGAGGAAGGTTTAGGTGCATAATTCGTTAAGGTTTTGTGTAAATTGGATGAAATATGACGATGGTTGTTAAATATGTTCATATTTTATATTCGATGCAACAAACTGATGCAAATTTTGTAGGCATATATGTTCTACCCGTGCGAAGCCGGGGCGGGCTGCTAGTACTGAATAAATGCTTTGACTTTGACTTTGAATAGCGACTAATATTTTTAGTGTTAAAAGCTTTTTGGGTAAGTGTTGTAATAAAAAAATTTTTGTTTATAAAAATATAAACGTTACTGGTTGTAACATGAAGGTTATAGAGTATAAAAAGCTAAAAATTAATGTTAGGTAGACAGTATTTATGAATATCGAGCGCCCTTGTTCTACCAAGATCTAAAACTTACCAGGATAAATCAGCGGTTTCATTGAGACTTTTAATCTCGGACCGGGGGACAGGCAAATGATAACACTGTTTTGGGAATGTATGATAAATTTTAATACACGAACCGTCCCTTACCTCCCAAAGTGAGTTACACATTACTTAGTTAAAGCCGGAATACTATGTCTAAACATTTGACTATAAATACCATTCGGTTTTCGTTACTTTTGAGGTTAATTTATTTTACATTTTACTATTGAAATTTGGTTATTTCTTACTATAATCTTTCGTTCTAATGTCTTTCTTGCATCTTGCCAATACGAAATCAAAGTTTTAAGGGTAATAAAAAGAGTTATAATGAAATTCGCTTAGCTGCAGCGTCCGGTGAAGTCGAGAGCGCGGCATGGCTATTATAAATTTCTTCCAAAGCAAACCCAACAATTCGGCGTCGAGCACACCGCTCCAAATAGACGACGACATCTAGCGTCGCTCAAACAGTTGACGACACCCATCGTCGCACAAACAGTTGACGACACCCATCGTCGCACAAACAGCGCCAAAGACTGTAACCAAAAATCCGATTGTAATTTGTCGCCATGAAGGATGACGCGAAACATTTTAGGTTATCAAAAATTGACTCACCGCAAAATCACGACGTTATCATATGGCACTACACCATAAGCACGCCGAGTATCATCGCAAAAGCGATTTGAAATACGGATTCTTTTGGTTGAATCCGATTTATAAAATTTTCTAAAAATGAGCCCTTTGTATGCCTAGGGGCAAGAAAAAGTGAAGTCTCCGATCGAGAATTGACAGATGTCAAATTTTTTTTTTTTTTGAAAGATTGTCTATAGGATATTGAATGATCCACAGACCAAGTAGTAACTCGATTATTTAAAATCGACTAAAAATGGCTAAATACGAAAATTTTCTAAATTATTTAAAACCAAAAGGTAATTTTGTCAGTCTTAGAAGCTGAAATGTGCTTCCAAACGAAAAATATGTAACGAGTCGAAATACCTCGTTACAGTGTACAAAAAATATTCATACGGTCAGTACGTAGTACGTATGTACGAAGTAACTATTATATAATCTGTGATACGGTGATTACGGACGACAACCTTAGACATCACGCACACAAATGCACGTATAGAAAAACAACATGTGTGTAGTGTCTGAGTCGGTGTGACAGTGTCGGTCGTTAAAACGCTAGTTTGTATGGAGATTTAGCGAGTGTCCGGGGTGCGACAACGTGCTCATTGTACATGACTTTGGTTTTATCCAAATTCATCCGGAGACCGATGAGACGCGAAGAATCAGCTAGGCCATTCAACATCCTTTGTAGGTCCTGCAGCGTCTCTGCCATAATGACGATGTCATCTGCGAATCGTAAGTGAGAGATGTACTTGCCGTTGATGTTAATGCCACAATCTTTCCAGTCCAGTGTCTTAAACATATCGTCCATGGCGTTAGTGAACAGTTTCGGGGATATGACGTCCCCCTGTCTCACTTCTCGACGCTGGTGGACATATTTAGATCGCTGGTTCTGTACTTGTACAGTCATCATTGCGGCATTATACAGACATCTCATCTCTTCTATATATCGCCAGTCGACTTGGCAACGCTGCAAGGACTCGAGAACGGACCAGGTTTCGATTGAGTCAAAAGCCTTCTCATAGGCCACAAATGCTAAGCACAGGGGCCGATTGTACTCTTCGGTCTTCTGTACAATCTGCCGCACTGTGTCGATGTGGTATATGGTGCCGTAACTGCTTCAAAACACAGCCTGTTCCGGAGGTTGAAACTCGTCGAGTCTTCGCGCAAGACGGTTCGTGATGACCCTTGAAAACAGCTTCTAGACATGGCTCAGAAGCGAAATCAGGCGGTAGTTTTACAATAGGGTTTTGTCTCCTTTTTTGAAAAACAAAACCACCATGCTTCTGTTCCATACCTGTGCCATGCCATTGGTGATTGCTACATTTTTCTTCCGTTTGGGGTCGAAACAATGGGTCCGTGGGGTCGAGACGCCCAGGGTTTTGTAAAGGAGCTGAATAGACATCACTCATGACCAAAAAGCTGGTGCTTACCTTGGCCAACGGATTAGCCCAGCAATTCAACGAGGTAACATCGCCAGCTTTTAGGGAACATTACCGGCAGACAGACCTAGGTTCTGTTTATTATTTATAACTATTTTAATTTTAATTTATAACATTTCATTTATTCACAGTTCAAATAGTTTAATTTATTTTTAAGGTGTATATAATGTACCATTTGTATATATATGAGTTGAAATAAACTATGCAGTACTTATTATAATTAGTATTTTTGTTTTGTTTATTTTCATTATGGCTTCAAAGAGAACCATTATGGGTATTTTGCCAAAGGCAGAACGGAACACAACATTGCATGTTTTTGTAACATTGTGCTCATACAAATTCACCGACACTTAATGTACCAATCAATATTAAAAATGTCAAAATAATTCATAAATATTGAAGCTTTTTGTTTAGTTTCCATACGCTACTAATTATCAGAATTATATTTCCTTTCTTCGTGTCTATCTAATATCTTGTTAAGAATTTTCTAATTATTATGTACCAGTGCAAAATTTATAAAATGAATTTATATTTGAAGAGTGCAGAATGTTGCTGTATGACAGGATATACAGTTAAAACCGTTTATTATGACATTGTTTAGAACCGGTTATATTGACCAAAATCAAAGGTCCCGGCTGAATTCTATAAATCTATATGAAGGCCTTATCAAAAACATTGCTTTTTACGACATTGCTTATTATAACATACTTCATTGAGCGACGACCTTTAACTAATATTTTAGAAAAATTATATCTGTTAGAATGACTAGCACAGCTGTATTGTTAACAATTTGAAAAGGAAACCACATCTGGCACAGGTATAATCAGCGGCATCCTACCAAAAATGGTCTATTGCCTATTACTTTCATAAAAGTAAACAATAATATCGTTTAAAAACTAAAAAACAACCGACTTCAATGCCGCGCTATTCATTTTCAGTACCAAATTTGAGCTGTTTATCTCAATATCTCTGGAGATACTTATCATACCTCGATAAAATTACCATGGTACCACACTTGGGATATCTCCTTTCGAACACAAAAAGAATAATCGAAATCGGTTCATAAACGACGAAGTTATCCGCGAACAAACATAAAAAAAATATTCATTTTCAGTACCAATTTTGAGATGTTTATCTCAATATCTCTGGAGATACTTATCATACCTCGATAAAATTACCATGGTACCACACTTGGGATATCTCCTTTCGAACAAAAAAAGAATAATCGAAATCGGTTCATAAACGACGAAGTTATCCGCGAACAAACATAAAAAAAAAAAAAAAAAAAAAAAAAAAATATATATACGGTCGAATTGAGAAACCTCCTTTTTTTGAAGTCGGTTAAAAATGTGTTGAGATTAGGGTCTTTTGTAATTCTTAGAAACGAAACACGAGCCTGTAGTGGGATCAAATTATGATTCTTCATACCTCTTCAGTCGGTTTGTTATAAGTGATAGTGTATTACGAAAAAATTATAATTTTAATTAACAGTTTCACATTCAGGGAAATAATGATGATAAGCGAATTAAAATACAACGTGAAATACAGAAGTGGTCCAAACAGACTAAAATTAAAGATTTTGTGTATACAATAAAATTATATTGTTCTTTCATATTATAAGTTTTATGTGAGATGAACCAATTGTAAGTTGTTTAACTTCATACATGAATATATTTGTTCTATTAATACCTATGGATTTATATTCACCTACACTTTCATAAATATTAATTCATATAGTCTTGTAACTAAAAAAAATATCACCGGTTTTTACAACTACTGGTTTTTACGACAAAATATGAGTAGTCCCTTCGATGTCATTATAACAGATTTTGACTGTAGTGTACATGTGTGTATAGATTTTCACTATAGTAGATGACCAGGTTGTAAGTCAAATATTGTTCAAGTAGCGAATAACTTATGTTAAAAGTTATCAATCAAAGTCCAAAATGTACCTCCGACAGGTGTGACCAACACCTGTGATTCCAGACAAACGAAACACTATTTAACCAAGCGTTTTCACAACTTCTGGGGACGTCCATGCACACGACACACACTTTCCCCGTTATTTACCATTTAACGAGCACTAGCCTGAGCCAATATTTACATAAACGGTAACGGAAAAATCAATGCGAAAGCGAAGAGTTAGAACACTTAAGTCGCGACGCAACATTTGTAAGGAGAAAACCCAGTATATAAAAGTACTCTGTGGAGAAAACTGTGACAGCGGGGATCATTACCTCGGTGGGAGCAAAGCAAGCGGACTGCCGCGTCCTTAGACGTTGATCAGGTCGGGACAACGCCGCGATCGATGATTTTAATTTAGAATTTCCTTGGAAGATGATCGGTACGAAACGTTATCATGTCCACCGTCTGATCGCATCGCAACACAGACCATAGAGTAACTTTTATACTGGGAATAGAGCCGTCATTCAAACATCTGTGGACGTAACGCCATCTATCGCTCTGTTCCGGTAATTCTAAGTTACTATTAATTATTCTGTACCCATTCTCCAATAATTATATTAGGTACCATTCTAAATGGACTCATGTTTATCCGTAGTCAAATTAAATAATAACCGAAATGTACTGTTTTTTAATCGTTAAACTTATTAATCTGTACATTTGTTATTATTTATTGGTTTGACTACAGACCAAACAACAGTCCACAATAAAGGAATTGAGGAAAATTCAAACACATCATATCGGTAATTGAAAATAGCTATATTTTATCAATAAATAATCATCACTTATTTCTTTTTTTATAATAAGTGTATGCCAATTTTTGTATTTTGTCATTCTCATCAAAGTCAGTTCTGTTTCCATTTAATATTTTATTTGTGTCTTTGCACCAATTATAAATGAAAATATTTATTGCTAGATCTTCGAAATTGTTTATTATTTCGTTTTTGTGTGTATTGCACTTGATAAAATTGTAGTCAATGACAATAGAAAATATAATTTTAATATATTGTCTTATATAATGTCTTGTACAATTTTTTCTTAAAATACTTATGACCACATCTTGCATCTGGGAGAAGCATTTAATAAGGGATATGGACGGATATGTGAGCAATTTTTTGTTTTTGAAATATTCCTTTACAATTATGGTACTTTCATCCTTATTCGCGCTGTAACAGCATTCTTTGCATATGTCACAGTTTTTAATTTTTAATTTCCGAAGTATATACCCCGTGACATATTCTAATTGAGCCCTTATTTTCGGATTCCCCCTTTTTTGTTCCAAGTTTACGAAGATGTGATCACAGTTTATATCTTCAAAGTCGACCTCTGTAGTTTGGTTTGACATCTCTGGTGTTCTAAAAAATATTTTGTTCAATGACTTGAAAACTGTGCAGGTATCAACTTCACAGTTGGACCCTTTAGAATGCATGCTACTCATATTATTTATAAGTAGAGATGCAAAGGCTGCTTCGAAGCCTGCACAAGATGGAGAATTATTCCTGTAACCATGGCTTCGAATGCAGCCAAAGAAATTTTCCAAAGGGTCCTGATTAAAATGTCTCATCCAAATAGATGTCAAACCATACCTTTTAGACAGAATATCGACAGTATATTCAATATTTTCAATTGTCTGCAACCAATTGGTTATGGATGGAACAGTACCTGACTTTGAATTATTTTGATTTATAAATTTCATAGAGCTTAACACTTTTTTTGACTCTTTCCAGAGAGTTCGGTGAGATGATCGGGGGGTCACTGCACACAGCAGAGGTTTTCCACTTCTTGTTTTTGAATTTTCGAAACTGCCATTCAGGGAGTCAAATAATTTATCAAAAAATATGACAATTTCTGCAGTTTCTTCACATTCTTTTGGCAGCACTCCAATATCTGAAAATAAATATTACAATTGGGCTTTACCAAAACAACAAAATTATATAACATTTACAACAATGCCCGTATTTACCTAAGGGGTAGGCAGATGTGTTAAACCGAAACTTTTTGCCAGTTATGTTTTTAGGTCCCATGTAATGACGGTGAGTCTATTGGCATCTACAAGGCGCACTACCTAGCTCGAAACAAATACTTGCGGTTTCTTCAGAAGACAAATAATTGACCACAGTTGGAATCGAACCCACTATCCTGAGCATAAAATAAAAATAACAATATTAAAAAACCTAGACTTTCACATAGTTTTATTCTAAACTAGAGAAAAACCAATAGCGAGTGGCTCAGCTTGTCCTGCCCTCAATATGCATTTCAGACAGAGCCTATTTTCATGAAACAAAGCTAAGAACACTGTCGATGAAGACACCTATCAAACAATAAAAACTAAATCAAAATCAATTCATCCGTTTGGGCACTACAATGCCACAGACAGACACAAACACAGACACACACATACACACATCTAACTAATAACACTCATTCGTTTTGCGTCGGGGTTTAAAAACCGACTGTAAATGTGCGCTAGTAATATTCAGTACTAAGTTTGAGGTGTCCATTTCCATATATCTGGAGATACAAATCTCGATGAAATTGCAATGGGATCACCTCCGAATTGTTCCCTATTAAAAATTGCTATTTAAAATTGGATTGATTTACGGAGTAATCGTGTAATAACATACATAAAAGAAACATACACACGAATTGAGAACCTCCTCCTTTTTGGAAGTCGTTTGAAAATGAAATAGATTTTATAGATCAGATTTTTTATATCAGTAGGTGTCTTAAGTTTTCAGCAGCAAGTTCTCTTCATGGCAAACCAATATTCTATTTTCTCTTAAATTAGTGTGTACATTTTATTTGTGAGCAGAGGTAATTCAATATATATTAATGTGCTGCTAAGGACTTGAAACAACCTCTATGAGAGCAATAGTAAATTAACAATACAGCAAATATTATGAAAGACTACATATGAGGGGTACATTGGTTAGATAAGTAAAAGATCATGTACGTAGGCAAGGAACTTACTTGCTAAATATCCCATATGAGCTGCGACAGAATGGCTAAATATTTGCGTGGCGCATTTCACTTTCATTTTGAATATTTTGTTGGGTATAACATGGTTCTCCGTCAGCTTGGGCATCAATCTTAATCCTTTATATGCACCATTTTCATTATAAAGTTTAATGAAGTGCTCCCATTTCGCAGTTTTCTCTTGGTCATTAATAATAGCTTTTAAATGCTTATTTAATAAATTATTTCGTATTCCTTTAATAAGGTGTGGTGGATCGTACAATGGCACGATTTCTTCTCCATCTATTTCAAATACTTTATTTCTAAACTCTTTATTTTCTCTGACGTATTGTTCCCGTGTCTGACTAATTAGATAATTTATAGCGCTTACATTTGTTGCCCCTTGGTCGCAAATAGTTGCGATCACTTTGAATCCTACTGAATTCAAATTTTTTACAATTTCTTTTATCTGCATTGCTAATTCAATTTTTGGTGTACTTCCTGAACAAAAACTATAAGCGATAGGCTGCTTATAATTTTTTTGAATCCCTCTAATCATGAATACTAGAGCGTGATCTGCAATTTGTTCTTTAATATTTTTTCCATCATTGACAAACCCACTAATGTTGTCTTTCCTTCTATTGTAATCAAAATGTGGCTTGATTGACACTTCATCAAAAAGCAGCACACACAATCTTTCCAGTTCTGTCATTTTTTTCACTTTTTTCCTTAATTGGGAAAATAAACTTTTGTTAATACCAGGTCTAAGTGATGCTCGTGATATCATACGGCTCAGTGTTAAGGGAGATGGTAAAACAAAAATTTTTCTCAACCATCTATAAGCTCTCGGACCTTGTTTGTATAAAGCCAATGCCATCACTTTTTCACTTTTTTTAAACCTTCTGCCAGTATTTTTTTTTCCCACTTCTCGGAACTGCAGCATCGTGAATATTACTGCTGCAGCAGTAAAATTTTTCAAGACTTTTTGAAATGTAATATTTTCAGACAGCTTCAGCGCTTTTTTCAGTCTTGTCATTGCAGAATCCTTAGAAATTTGCAATTTCTTTATTTTATGCTGCAACGCAGCTACTTCAGGAGCGCAATTTTTCAGGCATTTTCTCTTTTGTTGTTCTGAAGAAAAAAATAGTTCTCATTGGTTTATTAAGAATTTAAAAAAACATAAAAATGTTGTTGCTAGGACACGGATCTTTCCCACAATTTCATAGTAGAATTGATGATAAAATAAAATTAATGGTAGATTCATGATATTTTTTAACCGACTACGGCGAAGCAAAAAGGAAAGCAAATAATGGAATTACCTGCCAGAGTCTATTATACCGGGAGATGGTAACAGAAAATACTTGGTCGTGTCATTTGTACCAGTATGGCGGTTCTTCAGGGGTCTAATTACGGAATGACAGAAAAGAAAATTATGGTCATACCGCTGGTACCGGCGGCCAAATCGTGTGGGCGTTAATCGAATGTGTCGGATAAAAAATTTTGTCGAACGATTTGTTCCACAAAAATGCTTGTATTTTCCGATAGTTGATAAAAAAAGAAGTAGGCGGTAGCGTAATGCCATATTTCTCCGGTGTGACTTACAGGCCGCCGTACCGACGCGAATATATATACAATTTGTTAAATCGTTCGACACTATTATTTATCCGACACATTCGATTAACGCCCATTCGATTGGGCCGCCGGTACCAGCGGTATGACCATTATTTTCTTTTTGTCATTCCGTAATTAAAACCCTTGAAGAACCGCCATACTGGTACAATTTTCTGTTACCATCTCCCGGTCTATATGTATCCTGTTAAGTACAAAGTGTCTTTAAATTGTGAGTGAAAAGGTATCTTCTAGGCAAGCATGCTTACATCGTCAATCATATCTTAACTTAACATCAGGTGAGATAGTGGTCAAACGCTTGCTTATTTACTAAAAGTTAAAAAAAAACTTCATTGTTTACCATTAACCCATATAATATGCTAGGTAAGTAAAACTTAAACTCAAACCTTTTGATGTTGATGGTTTTGGAGTTTTGATCCTTGAAACATTAGGCTGCTCAGATGTTGAAGCCAGTTGTTCAAACAATGATGGCGTATTGGGGACAAAAATTTCTTCCAAATTTTCAATCCTGTTGGCCTCATTACTTATTTCTCGTAGAGGTTGTCTGTACTGTAAACCTAAAATGAATACAATTGATATGGAATGAAGTATATAATATCTTGTGAATAACTTTTTTCCGAACTGCTTTTCTTAAACAATTAAGAACTAAGAACTAGATAAAAACAACCCCACAGCCACAGCCAGCCCCAAACCCCAAAGCCCAAAAGCCAAACAAAGAACAGCTGCGCAAGTCATCGGCTGTTGCCAGCCAATAGGTAACTCAAATAGGCTGTGCTCAATGGGCTTCGCGCCATGATATCGACTTTATAAAATAAGGCGCAGCTAGTAAATTCAACATCAAGCCTTATTTAATCCTTAGTATTTCATCTGCCTTGTTTAATGCTTGGCATTGCTTCTGATTGGTTTCTTATGACGGACAAGTAGGAAAAACTATAAAATACTGGAGGATGCTGGTGTTTTGTCATCCAGATCTAATTATTTCTATACTAAAGCAAACTGAAACATATAGTACCTACTTGTAGAACTTGCTGTACAACATATATAACAAAAGACCACACTATAATAAAGTTTCAAAAACTAAACCCAGACTACTTTAAAATCACACTCTAAAAAGTATGAAACAAGAAAATAGTCTAATCTAAAATTGTTATGTACAAACTATTTGATATGTATCGCATATTAAATAAACAACTAACATGAAATAAATATTAAATTGTATTTCATACACGTTCATAGTAGTGTTCAGAGGATAGCCATGGTTGTTTGCGACCTACCGTAAGAAAACAATACATTCTGCAAAGTACTTAGTATGTACATTTTAAATTTAATTAAGATCGATGAAGTGGTTTAGGAGATACATGGTAACAAACATTCACACACATGTACTTTGGCATTCAATATATTAGTAGGATAGGATATGCTTCAACTATGTTTCAGCCTAATACATGTCGTCGCCATCCTAACCGCTCCCAGTCGGAGCATATCCGAAATAAATACAACACGGTAAAATGTCTCTACGTTCACACTAAATAAGAAATACATCAAATTGCCTCATTACAGCTCACATGTCGAACAACTAAAAAAGTCTCTTACTTTTTTTAGCTATTCAGCTATCTGAGGCTGATACAAATCCAAGATCATGATAATCAGTCCAGCCGTTCTTGAGTTATAAATGGTGTAAATAACACAACTTTGTTTTAAATATATAGAGTAACTTCTATTGCTACATTGATACCCCGTTATATGTTTATATAGATACCAAACAAACTTATATTACCTTGCAAATGTAGTGTAGGCACAGCAGCTGGACTAAGCCGTTTGCTTCGGGTGTAATATTTAGTCTCAAAGTGAGAGTGGCAAACTCTTCGTTTCTCAAAAACAGCACGATGGTCCAAGTTTAATATATCACCACCGATTGCATTCAACCACAAATTGAATCTGTCCAAATGTTTATCAGGATCGGGAAATAAATGCAAAATAGTATCGTCGTCACCTGCAACACAGAGTAAACCTTGTTTGATAATATGGACATCACAAGCATGGTATTTTTAAACAAGTCATACACCTGCAAGTTGTTGGAGTTTTTTGTAAGCTATGTATGTATATCAAGAAGTGTACTTACGGGTTTTATTGCAGTTTGGCACACAGCATTTTTTAGCCGACGACATTATGAAAGTCCAATACAATATGCAAAAAATCAGAGTCCAAATTAACACGCAAGGGTCTATCACTTTATTCGCAGCCGTCGGTGTCCATGTCTTTGCCAGGTCAGGGGAGTAAAACAGGACAGTCAGAATCAGTGACACAGTAAGCAGGGTGTTCGTTATATCATATCCACAAAACAGTTTTTTAACATGCACATCCATTTATTCGCAAGAGAAAAAACGGAATGAAAATTGAGAAATCAGAGAAATTGAGAATGACATTGACGAATGACAATCAGACGCTGACGAATTTTGACAGCTGTCATTAGGTGATTTTTTTTTATTATGGCTTTACACACTTAGTGTCTTTAGCCAGTATCATGTATAAAAATTCTTCAAGTTTTTGTGAATTCTAGTCACAATCGTGGGTCAAAGTAACATTTCAGGTCAAGTTGAAGTCATGGTCTAGTCCAAGTCATACCCTCAGTAAAGATGTGGACTTTACTGAAGATTTTCAGTGGAATTCTGGTGAGAACGCAAATAGCATGTTTTTCAACATTGTGCTGTTTTCCTACACTCACACACATTCACCGGCACTAAATGGTTAATAATCCACATTTATTACACATTAACTCGCGGAAGAACAAGTTTTAGAAAAAATACAATGAGATCACACACACTTTCACGTTCCCGCCAAAACCCTCTAACGAAATTTTGATAGCTGACATTGTAACAGACAACTTAAAATTAATGTTTACGCAAAAATATTAATTAAATAATTTTGAATATATATACATTGATTTTAAATTATTTTTACAGGATTATTGTGTAATAATTATGGTAAAAAATAAGAATATAAATAATATCATGCATAAAATTTCCAAAAACGTCATCTATTGCTCTGTTACGAAACAATTATTAACCGATTAATTTATATAGGTATGCACAATAGTACTGGGTAAAAATTAATAGCATCTTTTTTAATCAGTCGGGTCTTATCATGTCCATTTTGTTCTAAGCTATATAACCATGACACAGACCACACAGACTACAGAGGGGCATCATAATTCGCACTCTAGCGACTCTTACGTAGTATTTATATTCTCTTTGATAGCGACACTGCATACATAATTGAATAACTTAGAATTATGAACGTACTTTGTACCAACCAACACTGCAAAAAAAAAATATAAGCATAATACCACAGATTATATAATAGTTACCAGTAAATAATACTTTCCGTTGTTAAGTTGGCTACACGGTGCTTTCATAATTCGGGTATCAACAATGTAGGGAAGTGCCAACTCTTATAACGTAGTAGAGTGAATCTGTGCTCTAGCCAGTTTAGCCACTTCATGATGACAATGACATTTCAGTGAAGAAAGTCAGTCCCCAGTATTGCCAAGACGCAATCAAGAAATCACCAAGCACTTAAGATACTGCTGGGTTGCGTTCATAGAGAAAGTATATATATAGAGAGAACATTAGTGTATGCGAATAAAATAGCTATAGAGATATAACCCGACTAAAATGATGAACACGTGATACATATGCCAGCTATAAGATAAAATGAACAACGTAATTTGGTCGGGTCATACATGACAGCGGGTGAGCCAATGGGCACACTAGAACTTGGTTCCAGTGCTGGAACCAGTTTGTAAAATCGCATACGCAGAGAAGAATAAAAAATTGTTGTTCGTCTCGTTCTCTCATACTAGTGATTGTATAGTTTTATCCTTCTCTATTATTATTATTTGTATTTAAATGCCACATCCACTTAACCTAGGTTTAAAACCGGCAGTGATCACCGACTAGTCCGAGGCTCTCTAGATATTGACTGCAAACTTGAACGTGTTCGTCTAATGAAGTCCACGCTCCGACCCAATATGCTACAATCCGTGGTCGGGTCTGAAACGTTCCAGCTGAAACTGGAAAACCGATTTGCTGCACTGGAAACCACAATTGACGTTGACCAGGATCTCGACCATGTGGTGGACATCCTCAGGGAGGAAGGGACAAAATTCTGTGAGACGCGAGGTGCTGGCAAGAAGTCCAAGCTTTCAGAGGAATCTCTGCAGCTAATACAAAAGCGACGTGATAACCCTGCAGTCACTTCGTCAGATCAACGGACCCTAAATAAAAAGATTTTTAAATTGGTACGACGTGACCTCCGGAGCTCCAACACACGCTCAATTAAAGAAGCGATCGAGCAAAACCGGGGGTCAAAAGTCTTTGTCCAACAGCTGGGCCGAAGCCATCTGACGAAGTTGACCACTTCTAGCGGGAGTGTCGTCGCTTCTAAGCCGGAGATTCTTAGGGAAGTAAAAGACTTCTACAGCCAATTATACACCTCACAAGCGTCCCTTCCCCAACCCGGCATCGAGGATCCTAGAGCCACTCTGACCCGCCACTACACCGAAGATTTGCCAGAAATCAGCCTAGATGAAATTGTGATGGCTCTCAGGCAGCTTAAAAACGGAAAAGCCCCCGGAGAGGATGGAATTACAACGGAGCTCTTAAAAGCCGGTGGAACTCCTACGCTACTACAGCTTCAGCGTATTTTCAATTCCGTCCTCTTTTCGGGGAGAACTCCGAAGACATGGAGTAAGAGTGTGGTTGTTATGTTCTTCAAAAAGGGAGACAAAACCCTTTTGAAAAACTATCGACCTATCTCGCTCTTAAGCCATGTCTATAAGTTGTTTTCTAGAGTCATCACAAATCGTCTCGCGCGTAGAATCGACGAATTTCAACCCCCCGAGCAGGCTGGGTTTCGAGGAGGATACGGCACCATAGACCACATCCACACAGTGCAGCAGGTTATACAGAAGACTGAAGAGTATAACCAGCCCCTGTGCTTAGCGTTTGTGGACTATGAGAAAGCCTTTGACTCCATTGAAACCTGGTCTGTTCTGGAGTCTCTGCAACGGTGCCAAGTTGATTGGCGATACGTCCAAGTGTTGAGAGGTCTATATGACGCCGCGACTATGACTATGACCGTCCAAGTACAAAATCAGCAGACTGAACATATCCACTTACATCGAGGAGTGAGACAAGGAGACGTTATTTCCCCCAAATTATTCACAAACGCTCTAGAGGATATGTTCAAAACGCTGAACTGGAAAGGACGGGGCATAAATGTCAATGGCAATTACCTCTCACACTTGAGATTTGCGGACGACATCGTCATCATGGCTGAAACCGTGCAGGACCTGCAATACATGCTGACCACCCTCGCTGATTCTTCTGCACGCATCGGTCTCCGGATGAACTTGGTTAAGACCAAGATCATGTTCAACGAACATGTTATTCCGGAACCGATTGCCTTAAATGGAGTCCCTCTCGAAGTTGTTGACGAATATGTCTACCTTGGGCAAATCTTGCAATTGGGCAGAAACAATTTCGAGAAGGAAGCTCGCAGAAGGATACAGCTTGGATGGGCAGCATTCGGAAAACTTCGTCGAGTCTTTACATCGCCCATACCACAAAGCCTGAAGACGAAAGTCTTTAACGAGTGCGTCCTACCTGTTATTACCTACGGAGCCGAGACGTGGACACTGACAGTGCGACTAGTTCACCAATTCAAAGTCGCTCAGCGAGCTATGGGGAGGGCTATGCTCGGAGTTTCTCTGAAGGATCGAATTCGAAACGAAGTCATCCGTCAGAGAACCAAAGTAATCGACATAGCTCAGAGGATTAGCAAGCTGAAATGGCAGTGGGCCGGTCACATCTGTCGCAGAACCGATAACCGTTGGGGTAAACGAGTTCTAGAGTGGAGACCACGGCTCGGCAAACGTAGTGTGGGACGCCCTCCAACTAGATGGTGCGATGATATACGCAGGCTGGCTGGCAGCGGTTGGAAACGAATAGATGAAGATCGAGCTCAGTGGCATGCCATGGGAGAGGCCTATGTCCAGCAGTGGACGGAAATTGGCTGATAATGATGATGATGATGATCCACTTAATACTCCATCTACGGTTAAGTTACGTTCACGTCCTCTGAGGGTTTCACCACAACCCGAACTGAGGAAATTATCGTACCGGGACTGAAGAATTATCGTAACTTCATAATCATCATCATCATTATTAACAGCCCGTAGTCGTCCACTGCTGGACACAGGCCTCTCCTATGGCACGCCACTGAGCTCAATCTTCAGCTATTTGTTTCCAACCGCTGCCAGCCAGCTTGCGTATATCATTGCCCCAACTAGCTGGAGGGCGTCCTACGCTCCGTTTACCTTCGATCGAATTCGATCTTTCAGAGATACTCCGAGCATAACCCTTTCCATAGCTCGCTGAGCGACTTTTAATTGGTGGATCAGTCACCGTCAGTGTCTACGTCTCGGCTCCGTATGTCACTACAGGTAGGACGCACTCATTAAAAACTTTTTTCTTTAGGCTCTGTGGCATCGGCGATGAAAAGACTCGATGTAGTTTTCTATATGCTGCCCATCCCAGCTGTATTCTTCTGCGGAATTCCTTCTCGAAATTGTTTCTCCTAAATTGCAATGTTTGCCCAAGGTAGTGCATATTCTTGAACAGTCTCGAGAGGGGCTCCGTTTAGGGCAATCGGTTCCAGAATAACATGTTCGTTGAACATGATCTTGGTCTTATCCAAGTTCATCCGGAGACCGATGCGTGCAGAAGAATCAGCAAAGGTGGTCTGCATGTATTGCAAGTCCTTGTACGGTTTCAGCCATGATAACGATTCAGATTCAGATTCATTTATTTCATACCATAGGTACATAGGAGAACACTTGGTCAAGTCAAAAAATAAAGTAAAACAAATACAAATTAAAAATTGTGTAACGCAGTGAGCAGCATAGGGCTTTGTCAAGTTTTTAAAACAGCTGTATAGGGGCTTATAGTTACAAATATACTTAGTCTACATTTACAATTAGTTGGACAATTTCCAGATATCTATATCGTCAATATAGTGATTGTAGTTATAGTACGCTTTATTAGTTAAACATTTTTTTATATAGCTTTTAAATTTAGTTTCATTCAGATTTATTATGTCTTTTGGAATTTTATTGTAGAAGCGAATTGCCCACCATGCCCATGAACCCATAAAACATTTGTTAGATTTTTATAATCTAAACAATGGCACTCTGAGTTTATGGCAGTTGCGTGTGTTTACAGTATGTACATCGCTTTGCTTTATTAATTCGTGAATATTTTTTCGCACGTACATTATACACTCATAGATATATAATGAGTGGACTGTCATTATACTTATATCCTTAAACATTTCTCTTAGAGAAGTATGAGGACCTAGGTTGTATATTGATCTAATCGCACGCTTCAGTAAAACAAAAATTACATTTATGTCTGCAGCAGCACCCCACAACAGAACACCATAACTCATCAAACTATGGAAGTAGGCAAAGTAAACTGTTCTTGCAGTGTTTATATCTGTGAGTTTCCTTACTTCTCGTATGGCATGAATTGCAGAGCTCAGTTTGCCGCTTAATTTATCGATGTGAGGGCCCCATTGTAATCTAGGGTCCAGTGTTAGACCCAAGAATAGAGTTGAGCTTACTAAAGCCAAACTTTCATCTATCAATCGTAAACTAGAATCTACTATAGCAGTCCTACTCAATGAAAATTTTACACACTTTGTCTTAGAAGGATTTAGGACAAGATTGTTAACAGCAAACCACTCACTCACGTTTTTTAATACGTTATTAATAGATCTGTAATCAGCCACATTTCTACCAATCTTAAATATGAGAGAGGTATCGTCCGCAAAAAGAACAATATCGTTTGTTTGCGATATTACAGAATATGGTAGGTCATTTACATATACCAGGAATAAAAAGGGTCCCAATATCGATCCCTGTGGGACTCCCATTTTGACAACAGATCCAACAGAATAGATACTTCCAATATTAACTCTCTGTTGTCTTTGAGAAAGATATGATTTAATCAAAGAAATTGACTTGTCCTCGAGGCCATAGTATTTGAGTTTATCAATTAATATTTTGTGGTCGACGCAGTCGAAGGCTTTACTGAAGTCACAAAACACTCCGATGTCAAGTCAACGAGAGTCAAAAGATGATATATTTATTTAATTTTTCATGTAATTCTACACGGTCCCTCTTTAATGATAGCAGATCCACGTTCTGCTTTTCCCTTTTAATGTATTTTTTCGTTTTCTTGATTCGTCGTTTTAGTTTCATGTACAATTTTAGTTTATTGTGACTAACATAAGATGATAAAGGCTTCTGTACCATTTTGTTACAGCCTAAATTGTTATTTGTTTTAACAAGCGTCATGTACAGGTGATCAGTTTCCTTTTGCTCCCTGAGCTCAATACAACGATATCGTCCGCAAATCTCAGGCGTGAGAGGTTTTCACCGTTGATGTTTATGCCTCGTCCTTTCCAGTTCTGCGTCTTGAACATATCCTCTAGAGCGTTTGTGAACAATTTGCGGGAAACAACGTCCCCTGTCTCACACCTCGATGTAAAGGGATCTGTTCAGTGTGCTGATTTTGTACTTGGACGGTCATAGTCGTGGCGTCATAAAAACCTCTCAGCACTTGGACGTATCGCCAATCAACTTGGCGCCGTAATATCATAATAATAACTCTAATATATTTAAAAAAATGAAACGATTTAAGAAGTTACTATTTTAATACTTCGTGTGAGTTTGTGACAGAACCAATGTACATTCAATCAGACAGATCAATGCGATACAATATCGTTCACTGATTGGCAGACGCTAGCCTAGCGACCAGTGAAATCATTGAAACATGATTACTTGAAGCGGTGGCAAGTGTTTCTAAGAGAGAAATAAGCCAATGCATGGCGTTGTAAGCAAAATACAACCGTATTTATTATTGCACTATTGACTATCAGTGTAATTCTCATATTTTCCGACATGATATATATCATCGTATATCTGCGTACGATAATAGTGTTCGAATCGTACATCGTACAGAGGCCTGAATTATCATTATTGTACGATAATTATTGTACGGCTGGGTACCATGGTTCTCTGGAGAGTGGAGACGGTTGTTTGGTTGTTTTGCAACTCGCTGGAAGTTCCGGAATGACCATGGGTGTTTTTCACTCAAATCGTGACTTTGACATTTTGCCAGACTTGAATTTCGAAGTAATGTTCATTTCTTTTTCTGAATATTTTCTGATTGTTTTTACGATTAATCTCTTGTCATGTCACGTCTCAGTCTTGACAATGCAAATTTCTTCCCATTCACTATGTAATAAAATGTACAACTTTACCCGCCAAATATATTTGACACAAACGTTAGAGCGATTTCAAACCATCGAATTTGCCAGGTTAAAAATTTGCAGCTGGAGTTAACAACCGAGGTCGTGAACGACACAGTTGCGCTAACCGAGTGTGACACTCTGAGGTCGTGAACGCGGCTAGAGCTGGCTGCATTCCGGGGGTAGGACGCGCCTCTCCTCTAAATAAAATTAACCTTAGGTTGATACTTAGTTACATAATGTGCACGATGAAAATTCACAGACTTCAAACAAAAAGAAGAAGGAGAGGTCTGTATGTACTATTATTTTTATTTAATTATGTTTATCTGTGTAGCTGAATAAATTAATTTTCTTTCTTTTTTTATGTATGTTCACCGATAATTCATGATAAATGTAATACTCGACATTGTATAAGTGAATAGGCAATAGCCCAATGGCTAAGGTCGGACTGGCGATCGAGAGGTCAAAAGCTCGATCCCCACTCATTGCACTATTAATTTATTAAGAAATCTCGATCAATTACGAGGTTTTTTAAGAACTGACTTTACAAGTTTACATAATAAACTGATAACTGATAAAAAAAATACAAAAGTTTTCTAGCTCTGGCTAAATATTTTACTTGACATGACAACACTAATTAACTGTCATTGTGCTATCAGTTGACAGTAGAGTTACTTTTTTTTTTTAATTATTCATTCTTAAAGACAGGCTTAAGCCTCACGGCCATGCAGCCAATCATAGGGCCCTTGTACACCACGTTATTTTGCATATTATGCGGTGATGAAGCACGTTTTTGATAAGCGCGTAGCGCGTTCCTTTCGCTGTGATGAACGCGTATTAGCAACGGGCAGTGTCTCCATATGAATTTTTAGGAAGGAGGTGTTGCTATTGTAAAAATACGGTAGTTATACCAGAAATTACGGTGTAATGATAAAAAAATGTCGAATACAATAAGTACTCATCAAATTGAATTAAAAATAATTAATCGTCATCTAACACGATGGTTTCTTTTTCGTAGATAGAGGCATTCATTTTATTTACCATTTCTTTTGTAGGCTTTAAATCAACACGACACAAAACGACACCGTAATACATGTTTAAGGTAGACGGTAGATTGGATCGGATTACGGTGTATCTACCGTAATTACGGTGTATATGGTGACACTGGCAACCGGTTATGCCTCAATTTTTTAGGGTTCTGTAGCCGAATGGCAAAAACCGGAACCTTTATAGATTCGTCATCCGTGTCTGTCTGTCTGTCTGTCGGGCCGTATGTCACAGCCACTTTATTCCGAAAATATTAGGACTACACAGTTGAAACTTGGTAGGTACCTAGATGTATTCTGTGAACCGCCTTAAGATTTTTATACGAAGGTAAAAAATTAAGAGGAAACTGAAACTAAAAAAAAAATCTTTAGACCTATACGCGCGGGGTTTAGGGTAGGGTATATATATGTCTTTTAAAACAACATTGACATAAACCATTTTTTCTCAAAGTCAATCATTTGAGACATAGACACTTCTAAAGTGGTAAAATGTGTCCCCCTTCTAACTGTCTAGAGTAAGAGAGTGAAACATCTAAAAAATATATATTGTAGATCTTAATAAACACTATTAAAGATGTTTCAACTTTGTTTTTCATACAAACACTATGAAAAACAAAGTTAATTTTTTGGTGGTGAAAAATCTATACTTATAAATTACTCTACTCAGTACTCAGACGGAAAAGAAGTCTAGACCGAGGCCCGCCGAACAACGCACTGAAGCCGGTAAAATTACACCTCGCCGTGTACATACACAGTAACACACACACGCATATAAAGAAATTACACCTTACCTTGTCAGTCGAGGTATTCCGGCACGCGGAGTGTCACGTTATAATAATTAACATTTTTTATGAAAAACAATGCCGAATTGTTTTGTGAAAGGGTGTAAAAAACATCTTCGAAAAATAAAAAAGCAGGATGAATCACATTTCATACGTAAGTAAACATAAATATCCATAAAAAATCCATATTTTTAATAAATCAATTTTAGTAAATATTATGACAGCTTAGAAAAAAAAACCCATTAGTGTTGCCGCTAGTAATCGCCACGATAGTCCCCGTTTATTGTGTAAGTTTTTTTGTTCTATATTTTCATTATGGTTCCATACGATTAGATGTATTTAGCCAGTGTCTATACTGGCTAAATACACTAAATGTAAATCGTAAAAAAATCTTTAAGTTTTTGAGAATTCAATTCATAACAAGGGGTCAATATCACTTTCCAGTACTCTTAATTTAAGTTTAGTCAGGCCTGTCGCACTCCGCGCTGTAGCTATGAAACTACAAGTACCTCCGCGCACCCGCTAGGGTACAAGTTCAGTCAGTAAATTGTCACGCGCGCTCTCGATCGGCCGCACTTGTACCTACCTCAATATTATATTCCTTGCTTACGATATTAACACATAATAACTGTAAAGAGTAACTATGTAATAATATCGTTTAAAAACTAAAAAACAACCGACTTCAATGCCGCGCTATTCATTTTCAGTACCAATTTTGAGATGTTTATCTCAATATCTCTGGAGATACTTATCATACCTCGATAAAATTACCATGGTACCACACTTGGGATATCTCCTTTCGAACAAAAAAAGAATAATCGAAATCGGTTCATAAACGACGAAGTTATCCGCGAACAAACATAAAAAAAAAAAAAAAATATATACGGTCGAATTGAAAAACCTCCTCCTTTTTTTGAAGTCGGTTAAAAAGCAAAGAAGGTCACACATAAAATGGTAGGTAGGTATAAATGAGATGAGTTTCATGTTTCAAGGTAATTCACGTTATGATCTTTAGGGGATTTCTATCGATATTACATCTTGCAAAATATTAATTGTAAACTACTTGAAATTGGTAGGTTATGTTATTGTTTACTGTAGGTGTGTACCGTAGGTCCTATAGGTACCTATCTAAAAAACATAAATCTGACTGACTGATTGACTGACATATCAGTGCACAGCTGAAACCAACAAAGTTATACCTACCTACCTATCTACTTATTTGAATATATATATATATATATATATATATATATTATAGGAGAGGCCGCGAGTTGACCAAGTTATTCAGACTCTCGCTGTGCGGACTTACGGTGCATTTTACTGTCCGCAACACGCGGTTCATAGTTACTATTAGTTGATACTGTGACGCAAATTCAAGGTCGCATCCGAGGCGTGAAACGCGTTTTGAATGTTACCAGCATTGTAACTAGGTTTGATCTCGCATTTTTGTTCTCAGGAAGTGCAATTTCTGTACTTATACTATTTATTATTCTGTGGTTTAGTTTAATTTTAATTTCAAATACTATATACGGATTAAGACGGGTTTTCAAACCCGCGCCCACTGAGAAACATGCCCTGGCGTTCTAACCTGATATAAATAAGATTTATTGTTCAAGTTAGGGTGCATAAATATAATATGACATTTGCCATGACATTTAATGACATTACTTGAGATACCATGACATTTCATGACATTACGAGACATTTCATGACATAACGTGACATATCATAAGATTCGTGACATTTCATGACATTACGTGACATTTCGTGACATTTCATAAAATTTTGTGACATTATATGACATTTCGATACACTTCATGATATTTTATGACAATTCATGACATTTTGTGACATTTCGTTACACTTCGTAACATTTCATGCCTTTTCATGACATTTCGTGGTATTTCGTAACATTTCATGACATTTCGTGACATTTCATGACTTTTCTTGACATTTCATGATATTTCATGGCATTACGTCGTGAAATTTCATTAAAAGTCATCAAATGTCACGATATGTCATGAAATGTCAGGATATTTTTTTAAATGTCTAAAATGAATGAAATGCAACTTTATGAAATGTCACCAAATGTCACTAAATGTTATAAAATGTTATGAAATATCATGAAATTTTATGAAATGTTACGAAATGACATGATATGTCATAAATTGTCAAGTTATGTTATGTTATGAACATGAACATATGAACCGTATCATCACTTTCCAACAGGTGAGATAGTGGTCAAACGCTAGCCCATAAAATATAAAAAAATAATTTAAAATCAATTTCCCGTCCTAGGGCGGAAAAGATCTATTTTGCGCGCACTTATCGAGGAACCAGGAACCAACCATCGCTTTTTTTTTTTAATACCGAACTGGGTAGCACTTGATCACTATCTCACCTGATGTTAAGTGATGATGCGATCAATGATGGAGCGTGCTTACCCAGAAGATACCTATGTTTTTGTTTTTCGAATAGATGGGATGAAAACATACTTACAGTACTCTTAAAAGTGAGGTATACAATTTAAAAAAATTGCTAACTTATCTATTTACTTATCCATTCATTTAGTACATAGACAATAATATATTAGGGTAATAAGTTTTACTGCATTGGAACACTTAGGTACTAAGAGCACACATGCTTACGAAACCGGCCTCAGTGCGTTGTTCGGTGGCTGGCGTCTGGACTTCTTATTCTGTCTGAGACTCAGTATAGTATTTTATAACAAAAATTTTAGTAGGACACGGAACCCTACGAGTGCGAGTCCGACTTGCACTTGGCCTATCACTACGCACTATTTGTAGCCTATCCCACTTCTGAAATGATGATGGGAATCTTTGATAGGAGACTTAATTGAGAGTGTTCTTAGGTTTGATTTATGAAAATCCGTTCAGTCGTTTTAAGACGTTTTATGACCTTTATTCTAGAATTCATAGAACAATGCGAGTCTGGTAAAAAATGGTCTGTTGTCCGGTGAAAACAACGGATATACAAGCGGCCTGAAGCTTTCGAATCCGAATAGGTTTCTAGGAGAATCCGGGGCAATTCCAGGTAGAGTACCTATGTATTTTATATATTATTTGCCAGGTGCGGTCTATACACAATAATCAACATCATTGTCCAGTCCAGGGCTTCCCAAACATATTTGTACTGTGACGCCCTTGAGATTTTGCCATTTTTACGTTGCCCCTCAAACCTCAACTCCCCCCCAATACCTTCTTCTCAAAACGGGGCTCCAGTTTGGATATTGCCACTCACATTTCTTTCTCTACGTCTATTTTTATTATTATACAGGGAAAAGCAAAAACATAAAAAAAATGTCATATCTCATAAACTATCCAAAATGGTAAAACATAGGTACATAGGGGTTCAATAGATGCGCAGTGAGGTCCTCTACCACCCTGCTTCGTTTGATCCATCGGTACTGAATCACCCTGTAGAATAATAATTAATGTGTTTATTTTAGGCATCTTAAAAATGGCCCCTATTAATACATACCTTAAAGACTAACATCCATACAATCTCAGACGAAATAAGAAGTCATACAATATACAGATATAAGTAAATAAGACACGTTTAATTCACGACAACGTGTGACTGATTTTTGACCTGTGGTCTTATTACTGCAACTGCAGTAAAGCCTGTTTCGCACAAGTACAATGTCGCGAATAGGACCTTTTATGCTGCAGTGCAGTCCCTTATTACACGATATTCTTGAAAAACTGAGCTCCAATCCAACATTCAAACAGTCAACCAATCGCGCGCAAGTCTCGACGATAAAGTGCGCTCGGCGCTCACTCGATCGAGTCATTCGCATCGACACACGACACGACGCCCCTGGCCGCCTGCCGAGTCCGAACTCCCGACAGCCGACGCACAGTTTGGGAAGGAAAGGAAGCCCCTGGTCCAATCCATTCCATCCTGTTTATGTTTATTGAACAGTAGGGCTATTCTATAAGCTATCTCACCGCGGATTCCGCTCGTAACACGTACCTATCGTAATACGAAATTCAAATCTCACCGCGGATTCCGCTTCCGAGATAGCTGATTGAGAAGTAGGGCTATTCTGTAGAATAGCCCTACTACCCCCTGATTCTCAATCATTCGAAAGCAAATTCGGATTTGGAAACTGCCTTTCCTTCTACTCAGATCTTTGCAATTCACTATATTCTAATCCCATAACTTTTGATATTTTAATTAGAAAACAAAAAAATATTCCGACGAATTGAAAACCTTCTCCTTTTGTGAAGTCGGTTAAAAACTTACTAACTAAATAGCTCACGGAATAATAAATATTCGAAATTCAAAATGACTCTTCCGAATCCGACCGAATTTGTTTTCGAACGATTGAGAATGAATCAGCCCCCTCTTCCCCGGGTGGAAGTCTCTATATTGATAGCGATGCGTCCAAAGAGAATATAAATACAAGAGAATATAATGGATGCGTCTTGTCATCGCAAACATTTGCTAGAATGAGATGCAGCTAGACACTAGACAGTTGTTATCTGCATCTCTTTTCGTATCGACGATTATCGGTCGAAATTCATCGCTATGAATGTAGAGTAGAGACTACTGACCGACTGGCCCTAGTCTAGTTAATCTTAAATAATTTAAGTTTAACGTTGACTGTTGAAATTAACATACATCAACGTTTTCAAAAATCATGTTCCTAGAGTTCAGGACGGAACGAGGGTGAATTCAGTGCGTAATTTTATGACTTAAAACTTCCGCAGGCTATACCTAAAACGTAAAAATGAAACGATAGTGTGTTTTATCAGTGTACAACGCCATCTAGAATTAATGTTTGGTATTTTCACAAGTATTGTATTATTACGTTATATTATTATCTTTTCTATGGTAGTATAATGTAAGGACAGTAGGACTAGGTCTTATTATTATTATTACAAGCTTTTATTTAACTTGCAATGTATGTATGTATGTATGTAACTATGTATGTTCGGGTGGAATCTTGGAAGCTAAATTAGACCCACTTCCCGATGTCCGGTTGGACTCAAATTTGGTGTACTTATGCATCTTCGGTGACAATACAATAATATGGTACCATGGAGCTGGTCTGATGATGGAGACGGAAGGTAGCCACGGCATCTATGTGACACAACAACATAACCCCACCGAGTTTGGGCTCTATTGATTTGTCTTGAAGAGAACTTTACGCCTAGATGATATTCAGGGTCTGATGATGAAGCTGGAAGGTGGCCCCGGCATCTCTGTGATAAATCAACATAACCCTACCGAGTTTGGGCTCGATTGATTCGTCTTGAAGAGAACTATTCACCTAGATGATATCCAGGGTCTGATGATGAAGCCGGAAGGTGGCCACGGCATCTCTGTGATAAATCAACATAACCCTACCGAGTTTGGGCTCGATTGATTCGTCTTGAAGAGAACTTTACACCTAGATGATATCCAGGGTCTAATGATGAAGCTAGAAGGTGGTCACGGCATTTTTGTGATAAATCAACGCAACTCTACCGAGTTTGGGCTCGATTGATTCGTCTTGAAGAGAACTTTATACCTAGATGATATTTAGTGACTGGTGATGAAGCTGGAAGGTGGCCACGGCATTTTTTTTTATACTTTATAGGCTAGCGTTTGACCACTATCTCACCTGTTGGTAAGTGATGATGCGGTCGAAGATGATAAGCGCGCTAGGCCTAGAATGGGAACTGGCTCTCAAGGATGGCTGCCGGAACACATTAGATGTTTGGCGACAGATTTTCTAACTTGAGGGTGGTAGCTGGCCAGGCGGACACTAGATAGTGTCCTACCACCATGCGGGGTTTGTTGGTTTCTTAACGATGTTTTCCTTCACCGGAGGGCCACTGTGAAAAGCGCACATAATTTTTTCGATAGAAAAATCCATTGGTGCACGGCGGTTTGAACTCGGTACCACGGCATCAAAGCCGACCGTTCTCCCGATTACGCCACCGGGCCCTCAAAATCCTCAATCTCTGTGATAAAATAACGAAACCCCAGTGAATTTGGGCTCAAATGATTAGTTTTGAGGAGCACTTTACACTTAAATGATAGCCAGGATCTGATGATGAAGCTGTAAGGTGGCCATGGCATTTCTGTTATAAAGCAACATAGCCCCACCGAGTCGATTGATTTTCCTTGAAGAGCACTTTACCCATCATAATCACATCAAATATCCGTGAAATATTTTAAAAAATCATGCCTTCTCCTTAATACTTAGGTTGTAGGTAGGTAGTCGGTATCTATACCTACCTACTAAAAAGTTAAAAAATAGATTACAAGTAAAAATATTTTTAAAAACAAGCTTTTATCTAGGACAATGAACTAAAATGTTAAAAATAAATTCTAGTAAGTATTTGGCGTGTAGGTACTTACTTATATTTTTAAAAGCTTGAAGCACTGAAGTATAGTTATTACCTAGCCTGAAAAACGGTAAAAAAATATAAGTAATATTTTTTTTAAACTAGAAGTGCCCCGCGGCATAGAAAAGATAATAATACTACGTACCCGTGGCTTCGCCCGCGTTAAAAACTTATTTCATCAACCGACTTCCAAAAAGAAGGAGGTTCTCAATTCGTCTGTGTTTTTTTATTATTTTTGTATGTATGTTACGTGATTATTCCGTCAATTGTGAAACGATTCGAATGATTCTTTTTACAAGCTTTTATTTAACTTGCAATGTATGTACTCGTATGTACTCGTATGTATGCATGTCACTATGTATGTACGGGTGGAATCTTGGAAGCTAAATTAGACCCACTTCCCGATGCCCGATTGGACTCAAATTTGGTGTACTTATGTATCTTCGGTGACAATACAATGATATGGTACCATGGAGCTGGTCTGATTATGAGACGGAAGGTGGCCACGGCATCTCTGTGATCAATCAACGTAACTCTACCGAGTTTGGGCTCGATTGATTCGCCTTAAAGAAAACTTTACAGCTAGATGATATTTAGCGACTGGTGATGAAGCTGGAAGGTGGCCACGGCATCTCTGTGATAAAATAACGTAACCCCAGTGAATTTGGGCTCAAATTATTCGTCTTAAGGAGCACTTTACACTTAAATGATAGCCAGGATCTGAAGATGAAGCTGTAAGGTGGCCGTGGCATTTCTGTTATAAAGCAACATAGCCCCACCGAGTCGATTGATATTCCTTGAAGAGCACTTTACCCATAATCACATCAAGTATCCGTGGAATATTTTAAAACATCATGCCTTCTCTTAAATACTAAGGTAGTACGTAGGTAGTCGGCATCTATACCTACCTACTATAAAGTTAAAATTAATTATAGGTAAAAAATATTTTTAAAAACAAGCTTTTATCTGGGACAATGAACTAAAATATTAAAAATAAATTCTTAGTAAGTATTTGACGTGTAGGTACTTACGTATATTATTAAAAGCTTGAGGCACTGAAGTATAGTAATTATCTAGCTTGAAAAACGGGTAGTGCTTCAAGCTTTTAAGAATATAGGTAAGTACTTACACGCCAAATACTTACTAGAATTTATTTTTAACATTCTAGTTCATTGTCCCAGATAAAAGCTTGTTTTTAAAAATATTTTTTACTTATAATTTATTTTAATCAGTAGGGTACGTAAAATCTGATTAGTATCTCCAGAGATAAAAAACGTCTCAAACGACGAAGATGAAAAACGACTCTTGGGGCGAACCTCGTTTCATCCCCTCAAGGGGTTAATTAAAAAAATCCGTTCTTGGCGAATACAAACGCCATAATAACTATCTACATGCTAAATTTCAGCGCAATCTGAAACAATATTAATTTTCAAGCATTGTGACCCCACTTTACTCTTTTAGGGGTGGAACTTCGAAAAAGCATGACACACGTGTTTACTTATTTATATACAGAAGTACTTATGATTTTTCGAATGAAACATATTATGTAATCTTATTTCTCCATATAAACTTTGAACCCCCGTATCATCCCCTTAAGGGTTGAATTTTGAACAATGCTTTCTTAGGGGATACCAACGTCATAATAACTATCTGCATGCCAAATCGCAGCACGATTCGAAACAATATTGATTTTCAGACTTTGTTACCCCAATTCCCCCTCATAGAGGGGTAGAATTTCGATAAAGCACACGTGTATACTTATTTATATAATTACAGAAGTACTTGTGTGTAGTTTTGTATAAAAAGACTATCTAATCTTGTTTCTATATATAAATTTTAAACCGCCATTTCACCCCATAAAGGGGTGAATTTTATAAAATCCTTTCTTAGTACACCCTTACGTACTAAGACAAAATATACCCTCCTAATTTCAAGCCTCGCGACCAGCGGTTTAGGCTGTGCATTGTCTCGCGGTGTTGTGAACTTTTTTGGTATAGCTAAAAAATGATAAATTCGCCAGGACACGCGTCAGGATACGTGACCTGATCGAAAATTCGTAAGACGGAGGGAGAGTAGACCAAATGCACAACGTTAATGTTCAAGTTTTCACTTCTGCCGGCACTCCCGGAGTGCAACCCGTTGTTTTTTTTTCCCTGCTGCATGTAGCGTTGCTACTTACACCTATTTATTGTATCTAAACATCTATAATAATATTAAATTATAATATTACATAGATGTTGTCTGGTGTAGTCAAAGATTATTAAAGATTCTCGAATTTATGTCACATTGTTATAAAATTTCAAATTATATTTATAATTATTTTTATACTTATAATAGATATTGACTTATTTGTACTACTACTTTAGTAAGACTAAATTTAGTAGATATATAAACTACTGTCTTACTACTAAGCTAATTTTAAGTCTTTTCTAACTATGGTATGTTTGAAATGAACAAACTGTTGAGACATCTATACTATATATACTATATACTATACTATAATATTATAAAGAGAGAACATTTGTATTTTTATATGTTTGTAATGATTTGGCTCAAAAACTACTGAACCGATTTAAAAAATTCTTTCACTAATACATAGAATGGACTTTCAAAATGAAAATAGGCTATATATTATCCCGTTTAAATCAAAGGTACATTCGTGGAGACCTAATTTGCAACCTAAGTCGGCAAATAAACGGTCGAAAAAACACGTTTCTTACGAACGCTGCTTAATTGAAAATAGATAGAAGAATATTTTCTATGCAAGAGTTGTACAACTTAACTTAACTTAACTTAAAATAAGACCTACAAAAAAGTCCGCGACAGCATATGTCTATCTCTTAAGGTTGACTCACAGTGACCATTTTAATTTTAAAATTTTTGTTAAAAAATATTACATAACTTCCAAGGCTATTTTCAAGTATATAGTATTAATCCTTATCCAAATAATTACGTTAATTAGCTTGGCCACATATTATAGATTAAAATTGTCCTTTACAGTATATAATTCAAATGAAAACTCTAGAAGATATCACGAATTTCACAAACACGCATCGCAAAATTAATAAAATATTTGCAGTGAAACCACAGATTAGGTCATAGTTACTACGAAAATATTATTATAAGCTTAGCTATGCTGTAGATCCCCACCGATCACAATCAATTTGAAGTCAATATAGTATAATAATATGATCTATTGTATAAAATAATATTCATCTATATATATAACAATATAATATAATATTTTAAACCACCCCGACTGATCTATGTATAATAGCTTTTTCCAATGACTCTAAACACGACATTTAAAATCTGAGCTGTAAGTTGGTGAGGATTTGAGTATTCTGTAGAGTCCAGGAGGCTTCCATATTCTTACAATATCGTTGAAGAAGAAGATTTTCGAATTGATCAGATCTATGAAAGTTGATTTCATAGCGAAATTAACTAGAAAAAAGCTCATAGTTTTATAACGATTGAACGAATTTTCATGAATCAAAGCTAAGAAAACTCTCGATGAAGACATCTATCAAACAAAAAAAAACTATCAATAATAAAAACAAAATCGGTTCATCCGGTTAGGTGCTAAGATGCTACAGACAGACACACAGATACACACGTTAAACGTATATTACCCCTACATTTTGCGTCGGGGAACGGTGTAAGGTTACGGCGGCAGATGTCCTCCTTGATGGTAAGCTACTTTTTGGTAGATTTAATGATCCCACAACCACTGTACGAAAACTTATGATTCATGAATGCACATAAAACTTTCATTGGTAGGTATATAGCTAGGATTAGAACCAACGACCGTCGGGTCAGAATCAGGGTAACTATCCTTTACGCCAAAGGGCCGTCCAATATCACTACGTAAGTATTATAAAACAAAGTTCATCACTGCGTCTGTCTGTCTGTTCGCAATAATCTCAATAGCTACTGAACGGATTATCATGCGGTTTTCACCAATAGCCAGAGTGTTTATGAGGAAGGTTTAGGTCCATAATTCGTTAAGGTTTTGTGTAAATTGGATGAAATATGACGATGATTGTTAAATATGTTCATATTTTATATTCGATGCAACAAACTGATGCAAATTTTGTAGGCATATAATATGTTCTACCCGTGCGAAGCCGGGGCGGGCTGCTAGTATTTTATATTTTAAGACCTTTGTACACAGTTTTCACAATAAATAATTTCTATTCTATATACCTATGAAAGGATGGGCATATTTGATAAAATAATGTGGACTAATTTTGACTTCATCGCACCTTTTTAATATGAACCGTATAACTTAGGTAAATAAAATTTGCAGAGATGGTAGCTAGATAAATATTGAAGTTTTTAAAATAGCTAAGGCAAAAAAAATATTGTATGTGATTTTTTTTGTATCGGCCTCGCAAACTTTATGCTGTAGCATTGGTCAATGAGATTTTTGAAAGTTTTTTTTATTAATATGAAAGTATTTACTTTTCAAGTACAATAATAATACTACCATTCGTTAGGTCTATTATTTACCTACGTTTACAAAAAATATATATATATATCTCCCTAGCGAAAAGGGTTCAGCGGAAAAATATATTTGTTTGTGAACTAAACCGCAGTAGGTAAAAATATTATTTAAAAAAATATGATACCTCATAAACTCTCCTAAATGGTAGAACATACATGTGGGTCCAAAATATGCGCAGTGAGGTCCTCTACCACCCTCAATTGTTTGATCCATCAGTGCTGAATCACCCTGTATAACCAACTATGCCTATGACATGTTAAGTACTAGGTATTATTGAGTTTAATGAGTTCATTCAGATTACCTATTAACTATATCTCTACACCAATCATCCAAAAATCAGTTAAGACATATTTAGGGTTCCGTTTTTAGGGTTCCGTAGCCGAATGGCAAAAAACGGAACCCTTATAGATTCGTCATGTCTGTCTGTCTGTCTGTCTGTCCGTCCGTATGTCACAGCCATTTTATTCCGAAACTGTTAGGACTACAGAATTGAAACTTGGTAGGTAGATGTATTCTGTGAACCGCTTTCCGATTTTTATACAAAAATAAAAAATATGAAAGTTTAAGGGGGGGCATCCCATACATAGAACTGAAACAAAAAAAAAAATTTCTTCAAACCTATACGTGTGGGGTGGGGTGTCTATGGATAGGTCTTTAAAAATGATATTGAGGTTTCTAAAATCATTTTTTCTCAAAGTCAATCATTTGAAAGATAGGCGCGCCTAGAGTGGTAAAAAGTGTGTCCCCCCCCTCTAACTTTAAAGTATGGGAGTGAAAAATCTAAAAAAAATATATGCTGTAGATCTCAATAAAAACTATCAACGAAAATTGGTTTGAACGAGATATAGTCAGCAGTTTTAGAGATATGGCGACCGCAAAGATAACTTTGTTTTTCATACAAACACTATGAAAAACAAAGTTATTTTTGTAGTTGCGAAAAATCATAGTTATAGAATACTCTACTGTGTTACGGAACCCTACGAGTGCGAGTCCGACTTGCACTTGGCCAGTTTATTTTTTGTATGTATGTTACGCGATTACTCCGTCAATTGTGAACCGATTCGAATTATTCTCTTTTTAATCGGTAGGGTACATTTCAGAGATGGTCCGCCCCACTGTAATTTCATCGAGATCTGATAAGTATATTCAGAGATATGACGATAAACGTCTCAAACTTGCTACTAAAATTGACTCGCGGGGCATGGAAGTCGGTTGTTTTAGTTTTTAATCTAGTTTTTATCCTAAACTGCTTCACTGAACCCTACGAACAAAAAAAACATAAACCTGAGTAAAAAATTATAATTATATTTCTGATGTTTCAAGCTCCAACATACATATAACTAAGTAAGTAACTATCTATATTATTCTAAAGTTTGGTTTGATATGTCGAATCTTGACTTTCAGTATTTCCACTAACGCTGGGAACTTCTTTTTTCGTTTCTGGAGGCAGAAGGAACGAAACCAGAAAACCAGCTGAAAATAATAAATAGGGGTTGTCAATCGTCGTCTCACGATTACACGTCATTCACAAATTAGAAGTAATCTCAGGCAAATCATTTGTAATAATTTAAGATCGTTTAAAAACTAAGAGAACCGACTTCAAACGTCGCACTAGTAATTTTCAGTGCCAAGTTTGAGGTATTTATCTTCATATCTTTGGAGATACTGAACATATCTCGTTGAAATTTAAATGGAACCCCATGGGAAGTATACCATTTCAAACAAAAATACGGAACCCTAAAAAAATTTTTCAAATCGGTACAGGTGACTTCGAATAATCGGTGAACATACATTAAATTAAAAAATAAGTTCAAAAACTAAAACCTGACTACTGAAAGATCACACTCCAAAAAGTATGAAACAAGAAAATATTCTCACCTGAGATCGCTATGTACAAGCTATTCAATATGTATCGTGTATTATATATAAACAACTTACTTTTAATAAATATTATATTGAATTTCATAAATATTCTTAGTGGTGCTCAGTGGAAACCCGCGGTCGTATGCTACTTTGCAGAGTGTATTAATTTGTTACGGTTACACAGCCACGACGGACGGACATATGACCACAGCTATCCACAGGATAGTGTCCTGGGCCCGTTATAGTTTTTACTTTTAATCGACTTCCAAAAGAAGGAGTTTCTCAATTCGTCGGAATATTTTTATTCCCCGATTACTCAAAGACTTTGAAAATTCGTTTTTGTTTGAAAAGGTATAGTTTCCAAGTGGCCCCATTTAAATTTCATCGAAATAAGTTCAGTATCTTTAAAAAATCACCTCAAACTTGCTACTGAAACTGACACGCGCGGCATAGAAGTCGATTTTTTAAAATGTATACTATCTTAATTTAAGATTACTCAAATCAAAAGCACAGATAATGCCCGGTGTCTAAAACCTATACAATTCTTTGTAAATTGTTTCACATGCATGTCAATGGGCGTTTTCACATTGGACGATAACTGTAACTACACGATACAATCTGTCGACGACACAGGACGACACAGTGTGAAAGCATTTAGTAGTGATGGTATCAAACTATCAGTCCGACGATATCGGAACGATATCGTGTAGTTATAGTCATCATCCAGTGTGAAAACACCCAATATCTAAAGTTGAGTGCATTGAGGTATGAGATAAGTGTCATAAAGTGAATGTAATTCCAAATATTCAGCAAATGAAGAAAAAAAGAAAGAAATAAAATACATTTATGTAGCTAAAACTAACAATATAATAAAAAAAAACAAAACAAAAGTAAATAAACGTTACACAATAAATATAACTTTATAGCACAAGGTAGTTGTTGCTAAAAAGGCCTATCCACAGACCTAGAAACTATCTCTGTGGGCGTATCTCAGCACAAAATGTTCAGGCAGCTAAACACCCGATCGCTGATTTTCGGATAGGCCTAAAGTGGGTGTTGGACCAGATGAGAACATTGATTGATAGGAATACCTGAATATTTTGGGTAATGTCCGTTCAATAGAGATGAAAAAGAAGAAAATAAAAAACACACACAACTTACATGCTAATAGAACCTGGTAGCCGGCGGTCATAGGCGTGCAGTGATCGACGATTAGCATCCCGATAAGCTGCACGCTGACGAAACCAAACCCTCGAGCCACCACCACGGACAAGCAGGTTGCCATGCCCCTAGAAAATATAATGTATTATGCAATAGCTGACCCGTTCGCAGCATCTCTGCATTTGGTTTCAATCGCCTTTGGCATCATGAGTAAGACGTGTGACTTTCGGCCTTGCTATTAGACACTCCTTGGCATACTGCTCGACTCTGTCGGCCTCACAAGAAAACCTATGCCTTCAGTCTTAAGTAAGAGTATGAAGCTTGGCCACTCTCTTCAGGATAAATCTAACATTAGTTACTCTAGTATTACCAAGGAATCACATCTGAGATTACCATTCGAATTCAATTTTTTCTAAAATACAACATCACATAAACATCCAAACCATTACATTAATCGAAGTAGAATAGAAACCCAAGATCATACCTCAAATAAGTAGGATTCAAGTCCACTAGGTAAGTATTAATAATTCCGAGGATGAGACAGATGTTCAGCCACATGAAGAACATCAAGATGCTTAGGATGGGGATCTTGATGAAGTGGAGAGAGAGTCCACAGGTGAGGCATACGCCAAACACTATGTTTGTGGTGACCTTCTTGCCGATGTGGGGAACGATCACGGAGAGTACCACGTTGATGACTCCCGGAGCGCCCGAATAGATCATGGTGGCGTACAGAGTCATTGACTCGATGGTCTGGTCACAGTCCACTGCTACAGTCTAAAGAAAGGTAACAGATTTAATAAGTCAGATGAGCCGTACTAACTTAAGGCCGTAAAATATAGGGCACTCAACCGAGTTTTTATAAGCTTACTAGATTTGGTCATATTGTCCACTCAAGATACTCCACCCTATTCTGGACTTCTTTTATTTTTTATTAATTAACTCATTTTCTGTTTGGAGTGTCCTAATTTTTAGGGTTCCGTATTCCTGACAAGGAACCCTTATAGTTTCGTCATGTCCGTCTGTCGGTCTGTCTGTCTGTCTGTCCGAGGTTTTGCAAAGAGACCGTTAGTACTAGGAACCTGAAATTTTGTGGGAATGTATATGAATTACGCCGATAAAGTGGTAAAATAAAATTTTGGAAAATATTTGTTTTAGGTAGCTCCCCTGCATGTGAAGTGGGAATGAATTTTTTTCTCGTCGTCAACCCCAACGTGTGAAGTATCGTTGAATAGCTCTTAAAATGATTTAGGGGTTGCTAATACTATTTTTCAATTTTATGCTCCATTTACGAAATATTAAACTTTAAAGTGCACATTTTTGTTCCAGTAGGGCGTCCCCCCTCCCCCTCTAAAAGCTAAACTGCTCGCTTGAAAAATCTGGAATAATTCATGATGATAATGCGTTTTATGACCTTTAAAGGAAAATTATAGTTTAGCAGTCAAAGTCAAAGTCAAAGCATTTATTCAGTATATGGGCAAATTAAAAATTTGCACTTACACACGTCAAATTACATTAAATAGATCATATTCAATAAAAAATATTATAGATATAACAGAAACATAACTTATTGCTTTGAATTTACGAAAAAAAAAACAAAGGTATTGAGCCATTCAGCTCATCTAGACGTCGAACGTCACACTTAAAACACATGTTTAATTCCCCTGATTAATGTAGGGTTGCCAACCATACTATTACGTGCATCCGCAACCCAGTGGATGTTTCAGTACTTCAGACAATTTTTATTCAAAAAATTGTGAAATAATCAGTAATAGTCGTTGAACTTGAGTGTTTGATACTTTTATAATATAAATAAATAATTATGTTAAATATTATACTACTACAGAACCCTACACTGCGCGTGGCTGACACGCACTTGGCGGGTTTTTGAAAAATAATTTCAAATTCTTACTGAATTTCTGGTAACAATAGAGGTGCTAGCGACTTCGCAAAAAGTTTTTCCTGCCATATCTCTGCCATTGAAGTAAACATTCACCAAAGTCGGCACCCACATGACGTAACCTGACGATCTGAAAGATTCAAATGATTTTAAATCAACCCTCATAGGATCACTTTGTTGTCCGTCTGTCTGTCTGTCTGTTACTGCCCTGGTCTAACCAATTAAGCCACAATACGACCTATCAATACTACGAATACCTACATAATGCTTCAACTGATGTAAAATTTTGAATTGGGTGTAGTTAACAATGAACTTCATAATTTTGCAAAGCCTTTCGACTTTACGTCTAATTGAGGCTATTTTTAACCAACTTCCAAAAAGGAGGAGGTTCTCTGTTCGTCTGTATGTTTTTGTTCCGTACCCAAAGGGTAAAACGGGACCCTATTACTAACGGCCCGTTCACACATGTCTCCGTTTTATCGAGTACGATTTTTTTTCCTCGATGGCGTATGTAGTTGTATGAGCGACTTCACACATGGCACAGTATCCTGTATAATAAAATGTATGTAAAAAATGTACACGATAAAACGGAACAGTAAAACGGAGACATGTGTGAACGGGGGGTAAGACACCGCTGTCCGTCTGTCTGTCTGTCTGTCTGTCTGTCTGTCCGTCTGTCACCAGGCTTTATCTCATGAACCATGATAGTTAGGCAGTTGAAAATTTTCACAGATGATGTATTTCTGTTGCCGCTATAACAACAAATACTAAAAACAGAATAAAGTTAAAAATAATAGAGGGTCCCCATACAAGAAACGTGTTTTTTTCGGCATTTCACGCCATCTATGAACGCTTAGTTAGGTAAACGTCCCATAGATAGCGTTATATTGAAATGTCGATCCCTAACTCCTTTGTAAGACGTTAGATAGCGTTATAAGAAATAAAATGTTTATTAATTATTATTTTTAGCTGGCGAAGAATGATAGTGGTATTTTTTGCTCGATCTTATAAAATACTGTAGTGTGGTACGGAACCCTACTATTGCGAGTCCGACTTGCACTTGGCCAGTTTATTGTTGTATGTATGTTACGCGATTACTTCGTCAATTGTGAACCGATTTGAATAATTCTTTTTTTAATCAGTAGGGTACATATCCGAGGTAGTAAATTGTATTTCATCGAGATCTGATAAGGATCTCCAGAGATATGACGATAAACGTCTCAAATTTGCTACTGAAATTGACTCGCGGGATATGGAAGTCGGTTGTTTTAGTTTTTAAACTATCTTAATGATCAGCAATAAGTTTTGGTAAATTATAATAATGGTCGAAACACTTACGTCATATAACCACAGAACAGAAGGTAGTAAAGCTTTATTGAGTTAACCAGAAGCGGAGGTCTGAACAGCGGCACAGTCTGGTTCCACATCTTACGCAGTACAGACGTCTCAGTGCTGGACGCTACCATTACGTCATTGGTGAGATATAACTTGGTTATCTGGAAGAGTATTTATGGTAGAAATTAATAAAACCGGCCAAGTCGAGTTGGACTCGCCCACCGAGGCCTCTGTACTAACGTTGGTTGGTAACAATTAAGCTAGACCTCTAAATTGTATCAGGCCTCATATAACTCAGGCCTATCTTAATTGGCGTAAACTATGTATGTATGGGGACACCCTTTAATTTTTAACTATTTCAATTTTTTTGAATTTTTCGTATATTTGCGCTGTCAGACCTTGCTTGTTGCAAAATTTCATGATTCTAGGTCAACGGGAAGTACCCTATAGGTTTTCGACCCAAAACCTATAGGGTACTTCCCGTTCCAACACTCAAGTTCAACGACTATTACTGATTATTTCACAATTTTTTGAATAAAAATTGTCTGAAGTATTGAAACATCCACTGGGTTGTACTGGCGTGCATCCGCACGTAATAGTATGGTTGGCAACCCTACAGTAATCAGGGGAATTAAACATGTGTTTTAAGTGTGACGTTCGACGTCTAGATGAAAGCTGAATGGCTCAATACCTTTGTTTTTTTTGTCGTAAATTCAAAGCAATAAGTTATGTTTCTGTTATATCTATAATATTTTTTATTGAATATGATCTATTTAATGTAATTTGACGTGTGTAAGTGCAAATTTTGAATTTGCCCATATACTGAATAAATGCTTTGACTTTGACTGTTAAACTATAATTTTCCTTTAAAGGTCATAAAACGCATTATCATCATTAATTATTCCAGATTTTTCAAACGAGCAGTTAAGCTTTTATAGGGGGGGGGGGGGGGGGGGGGGGGGGGACGCCCTACTGGAACAAAAATATTTCGTAAATGGAGCATAACATTGAAAAATAGTATTAGCAACCCCTAAATCATTTTAAGAGCTATTCAACGATACTTCACACGTTGGGGTTGACGACGAGAAAAAAATTCATTCCCACTTCACATGCAGGGGAGCTACCTAAAAAAAATATTTTCCAAAATTTTATTTTACCACTTTATCGGCGTAATTGATATACACTCCCACAAAATTTCAGCTTCCTAGTACTAAAGGTCTCTTTGCAATATCTCGGACAGACAGACAGACAGACAGACAGACGGACATGACGAAACTATAAGGGTTCCTTGTCAGGAATACGGAACCCTAAAAATTAGGATCCAAAACCTATAGGATACTTCCGGTTGACTTAGAATTGTCAATTTTTGTCAAAAGCAAGGTCTTACAGTACAAGTAAAGGAAAAATTCCAAAAAATAAAAATAGTTGAAAATTTAGGTACATTTTGGTACTTACAGGTTTTTGCGAAAATCTAAATTTGCCCATATCTTTTTATCGTGTTGACTCAGGACCTTGATTTTTATATACCTTATAGGGACTATAGACCTCAGTAACTGGTATAAATTTCAACTTGCTAGGTCTACCCGTTCCTGAGAAAATCGGTGGTGACACACGGACAGACAAATAGACAGACAGACGGACAGACTGACAAAAAAGTGATATTATAAGGGTTCCTTTTTTACCTTTTGAGGTACTAGATAATAAAATAAATATGAATTAAATTTAATATTTAAAATTAAATTTACATTAATGATCCCACTACCACTGTACGAAAACTCATGATTCATGAATGCACATAAAACTTTCATTGGTTTTCATCAATATAGCTAGGATTAGAACCAACGACCGTCGGGTATATCAGGATAACTATCCTTTACGCTAAAGGGCCGTCCAATATCACTACGTAAGTATTATAAAACAAAGTCCATCACTCCGTCTGTCTGTCTGTTCGCAATAATCTCAATAGCTACTGAACGGATTATCTTGCGGTTTTCACCAATAGCCAGAGTGTTTATGAGGAAGGTTTAGGTGCATAATTCGTTAAGGTTTTGTGTAAATTGGATGAAATATGACGATGATTGTTAAATATGGTCATATTTTATATTCGATGCAACAAACTGATGCAAATTTTGTAGGCATATATGTTCTACCCGTGCGAAGCCGGGGCGGGCTGCTAGTATTGAATACGTAGATATGCGGCGGTGACTACTCACTGTCTTATCAGTATGGCTATTCTGTAAGCTATCTCGACAGCGGAATCCGCGGTGAGATTTAAATGTTGTATTACGGAATTCAACCGTGTTACGATCGTGATACGATTGAATTTCGTAGTACGAAATTCGAATCTCACCGCGGATTCCGCTGTCGAGATAGCTTACAGAATAGCCAAGCAGTTGCGTATGTCTGTTCGCTTCTCAATTTTATACAAATAAAAGTGTTAATGTACTACGTTATACAGGGTGTCCCGGAAAGTACTGTCAAGCGGAAGTCTAGTGGTAGAACTCCTCATGGATATGATACGATCAACAAAACCATGATACTTTTAATAAACACAAATTTTGAATTTTCTGATCAGTCATGACCCACAGGTGACGGTTTAACTACTGTTTACGCCACATCATCATCATCATCATCATCAGCTGGTGTCAGTCCACTGCTGGAGGTAGGCCTCTCCCAAGATGCGCCACTGAGCACGATCTTGGGCTCTTCTTTTCCAGTCACTGCCCACCGCTTTACGTATGCTTGAATTTCGTACTACGAAATTCATTCGTATCACGTTCGTAATACGGTTGAATTTCGTAGTACGAAATTCGAATCTCACCGTTGATTCCGCTGTCGAGATAGCTTACAGAATAGCCTAGCAGCTAGGCTATTCTGTAAGCTATCTCGACAGCGGAATCCGCGGTGAGATTCTAATTTCGTACTACGAAATTCAATCGTATCACGTTCGTAATACGGTTGAATTTCGTAGTACGAAATTCAAATCTCACCGCGGATTCCGCTGTCGAGATAGCTTACAGAATAGGCTAGCTGGTCACAAGAAGTCCTACGCTACGTTTACGCCACACACTGTATGTATATGTATGTACTCGTACATAGATTTATAGAGCTAACTTACAGGGAAAGATTCCTTCTTCTCTCCTATGTTTTGAATATACATCGTCCTCAGCACATCCATGGCTTCCTCTTCCTTGCCTTTGCAGAGCAAGAACACGGGGCTCTCTTTCGTGAAGAAGATGAGGATAATGCCTAATAGGCCTGGAATGCAGATCACTTTCAACAGCAACCGCCATGGTCTGTACACCAAGCCCAACCACGGGATGTCGATGTGGAACGACATGCCGAAGATTGGTAGAGCAAACACTGTAAATTAAATGTAGATAAAATGTAGTTTTATTCATTTTTAGTTACTCCAATGACAAGTGAAGAGTGAAGAAGTGACTATTGTCGCACTTTTCGATATCCACAGAATCAACAAAAATATTATACATACTATATATACATATGTATATACTTGTAAGAGGCAGTATATATTATGCTACTCTTTGCTTGTAAGTTTGTATTGGTTGACATTATACGATTTTTTTTAAAGCTTAATAGCAATGTGGGTTGCACATATTCACACTATTCTTGTTAACCCCTTCAACTAAGCTAAATATGCTTGTGTCTGGAGTGGGTTCACATCAATAGTGGGTGGGGATCGAACTCACGACCTCTCGATCGCCAGTCCGAAACCTTATCCATTGGGCTATTGCTTAAATTTATACATTTTAATTTGGTTGAGACTTCTTAGGATTAGGATAGCTATCATATATAACCAACAGTAACTCACATGCAACGAAGGCTTGTGCTACGTTGGTACATGTGACCATCATGAACATCATGGTGGAGCGGTACTGGCTCGGGACACTCTCACCCATCAACACGAAGCCGGCAGCGTTTGCTGATGATGTACTGGAATCATACCGAGTAAACTAGTGGATCTGTCAGTTGTAGACTACGTAAGTCTGCCTTTGCATAGTTTTCATCATCATCAGCCTATCTCTGTCCACTGCTGGAAATAAGACTCACCTATGGCTCGCCACTGAGATCGATCTTCATCTCTTTGTTTCTAACCGCTGCCAGCCAGCTTGCGTATATTATCGCTCCATCTAGCTAGAGGACACTACGTTTGCCGAGCCGTGGTCTCCACTCTAGAACATTGTAACAGAACGGATTTCGAGCTCTACGATTTATTGAGATTGGTTCAGGTTTATGCGGTAATATTTCGAATTTATATTGATTTTAATGATGTACTATATTTATATTCAAAATAATTCGTAAATAGGCTCGTTCTCATTTAGTATTTAATTAAATATTTGGGTCAAACAAAACAACGCTTGGCACTATATAGGTCAGGCGCGAAGCCACTTTGTAGAGTTAAAAGGATATTAGATTGTATGAGCTGTCGGTGTCAGAAGGGGCTGTCACTTGTGAGGGCAAATTGTGTTTTTGTTTAGAAAAGTTTTTTATTTAGTTTTCGTAATTTATGGCTCCTTTAACAAAGATTTGCCGCGTAAAATGTTGTTGAAAAATGATTTTCACCGCTAAAATGCAGGGGACTGGACTATTGGAGGGAAGCTTGGCGTCACTTTGGTACTGGAGGAGAAAAAGATAGGGAGATGTTACCGGACGTATAGGATTATTTTAAAGTTTTTATATGCTAAAAAGTGTTGAAATTGTGCATAAACGGAGCAGTAAGAAGCCAGGGAATCAGGGAGTATCCTTTTATCTATTAATAAGAAAGCTACATTGTGGGCTTTTCCAAAAAAACATGAAAAGAATACAGTGACAGGGAACAGTACCTATATACCTAGCCTTTCTGGATTGGTCGGTGGTTGTGATGCTTGTCTGTATTAACTAAAGGCAGTATTAAGATCGACGCCACAATATGTGGTTGTTGATATGAATGTTTAGAGTGGAACTGAAAATGAGATACCTGGGTGATGAACCATTAGTCTTAAATAGTACAACGGTATTCAGTAATAGACAGGAGCAATTTAGCTAGAATACATCAAGCAGTCTTGCCATTTATTTAATAAATCTTGTTCCTTGAATGTCAGAATTGATCAAACAGTGGGAACAAATTTCTACACTAAGATGTTTCTGTGATGATGTGAGTTTTCATCTGATTAAATTAGATTCTACCTAAACCAGTGGCAAACTGATCTGACTGATTTTTGACAACTTTTATATCAAGAGAAATGGTTAAAAGATAGATTTCTAAATATGTATAAAGAGAACTATAGAAAATATAATTTCTATAGAACTTTTATTATCATCAGATCTAAATTTAACAATAGTAATCATATAATCAGTTAATTGCATGTAAAATAAATAAGTACATTATTGTAGCCATCGCTAATCATTGGATATTCTGAAATTGTGGTTGAGTGCAAGAAGGACACCCAGGAACTTAATTGTAGGATTTTGTATTTGGCTTATCATTCCATTTTAATATTAGTTATTTTAATATGACTGTTAGGTGGATGTCTGACAGAACGGAACTGGAATTTAGTATTGTAAGAGCTTATAGGAACAGTAAGACTTAGCGATCATAAAGAAAGCTAACCGCTTGCCGCTTGAAGTTTTATTGTTATATAACATTTCATCCAAATTGGGGTTTTCATATTTGAGATAGATTAAAGAAAACAGTTACTTATTATAATAATAATAATTTATTTTAATATGATTAAGAAAGCTAGCTGCGTCCCGTGGCTTTGTTCACGTTGAGACAATTATGTAACATTTTATCCGAATCGGTCCAGACATTTGTGAGGAGAAGACACGTAAATGTACGGGGTGAATTGGAGAATACATTTGTAATTTTGGTGTTGATTTTTAAGTGTTCTTTGAACCAACCTGATATAAACTTTTCATACTTGAGATAGATTGGAGGCATTCATTATCTTAAAATAATTATAATGATTTATTTCAGAGCATAAATTGTTTATGTGTAGGTACGTGTACGTTGATAATAATTTTCATTTATCAACTGTAATCTGATGTTGTTGATGGTGTTGATGTTGCAACTCTCTTGAGAAAACATAAATTTGTTTATAATTTTAATAATTAATATATTTCAGAGCATTAATTGTTTATGTGTACGTGAACGATGATAATAATTTTCATATACCAACTTTGCACCTGATGTTGTGAGATGATGTTTAAGTATCTACGTTGTATATTTAAAATGTAATCTCGTGAGATTATTCACCTTTTCGATCATATTTGGCAGTTTGTTACAATTATAAGAGGTAGTGACCCTATGGATCACTCACAAGCAGATTCAATAATTCAAGATTTCAGTACTTCCTAAATTGGTTGATTTTTCATCATTTATTAAAATAATTTATTGGAATTATCGTATTAGAGTGGAGACCTCGAATCAGTAAGTGTGGCGTGGGACGCCCTGTGACCAGGTGGAGCGACAACGTTCGCGAAGCGATGGGCAGTGACTGGAAACAAGGAGCCGAGGATCGGACTCGGTGGCGTGACTTAGGAGAGACATATGTCCAGTAGTCTGATACTGGCTGATTATGATGATGATTATGATGATTGGAATTATCTATTGTAAAAACGTTTCACTTATTATTATTTCATACGAGTTTTATTTATATATTGCTATGGGAAACATAGAGATTTTGATTCTTACTGAGGGTAGCAGCCGTAGGATATTCGTACGCTGAAAAGAATAGTCAGAGATACACGTTTATCACCGACATAAGTAATCATGCATCAATAATTTAATATAATTTTATGTACCTGCATCACCGAAGTAATTTGGTGAAAAAGATTAATTTATTATTTATGTTCGAGATTTTGTTTCCTACGGGACGTGAATATTATGTCCCGTTGACTTACCTGATATCACCGACATAAATAACCGTACATCAGCATCTTTAAATTCAACGTACCTGATTCATTGGAATGACTTAGTGAGACGGATTCACTTACTAATTATGTACTAGATTTTGTTTCCTACGGGACATATGTGCTAATTGAAGCTGCTCATATGGCGTGGATTCGCCTATTATCTGTTCGTGATTTATTTTCCCTGCGGGGATCGTGGAAGTTTGTGTCACACTACGGGTGGCCCAACCCTGGGGAGACTTGTAAGCTGAAAGAATAGCCAGAGTCTCTTCTAGTTCTTGACATAGACAACCACGCAACGTGTCTTCAAATTTACATATTCTGCGGAATAATTCAGTGAGAAAAGAATCACTTTTACTACATGTTCGAGAATTACCTTCCCTGAGGGGACCGTGAGATTCTGTGTTATGCTACGGGTGGCCCAACCTTGGGGAGACTTGTAAGCTGAATGAATAGCCAGAGTCTCTTCTAGCATTTAACATAGATGACCACGCAACGATATCATCACCAACTACGACAATAAAGTGATCTTGGACCGCTGGGTCTTTCCGGAGTGGAGAAATAATTTAACTAAAATGCTGGCGAACCTAGCTTATTGGGTTGCTTCAGTAATTATCTTCATTAACCACAATATTAACTTCAATTAACCTGGCTCATTGAGTCATTCCTTTGTTGGAAATATACTTTGCGGTTCAGGATAGGTTTTAGTATAGAAGGAGTTGGATAGAGCCAGTATGGGTTAGTAGGAATGATAGGATAGGTTGATAGGGGATAGATAGGAAATTCGATAGTAGGTAGTGTAGGCAGGGTAGCTCAGATACTACTCACTCTTAAGAAACTAGAGTGAGTAATATCGACATGAAACAGGTGGTGATGGATGTTGTGCTCGATTAATAGACAGAGACCTTCTAACCATCCAAGGCAACTCTGTCGTTCGAGCAAGCGAATGTTCCCAAGCTAAACTAAGCTGGAGTGGATGAGTATGTAGGCTGACTAACAGACATATATGTACTATTCTCTTTGATAAAAGATTATGCCCTCTCACTTTTAGTTGTGACTCAGTACTGACATACAAATTAAGACGTCAAATTTAATTAAATTGCATACATCTTGTACTACTGACTTTTGACTTACTGTAGACATCACCATGAGGCTTAACCTCGTTTCTGGTTGATGATTCGATAATGAAATGCAGGTAATATTTCTAGGCTTGTTAAACCTCATTTCTCGTCGATACTTCGATTATGAAATATAGGTCATGTCTTCTCATGCGCAGTGGTGGTCCCCTATGGATGGTTGCTTGATACTAGATCAAGTAGGGGCTAACCAAGTAATTCAGGATGAATGCCATAGCTCGGTAGCGAATGGACGGCGCGCCGATCCAACCATCCATGGTACATGCTGTGTAAAAAACACCCCAAAGACTATCCCCCCTTTAAAAGTATTAAATCAGACATATTTTCATATATACATGTATTTATTTATCACACCTTTGTTTTCCTCTCTTTTTTTATTGTACATACTAAAATATTTATAATAAATCTTATTTCCATGATCAATAACTTTGTCTATAAAAATATCAAAGAAATTGGCAAAGAAAGATCATCAAATTAAAATCTATCGAAGTTCCAAAGAAAGACCGAGAAATAAATATAATTAAGAATGCAAGGTGTGAATGTAAGAGATTATCCAGAGAAAATACTAATTTCGTATTTTTATGTTCATTTGTAAAATGTAATATTATTAGGTTCAATAGGTATAAAGTTGACAAAGATTGTTGAATATTACTCAATGTTCAGTTGTATTCTACAACGTAGCGTTATAGTACTAATAATAATAATACAACACAAATTATTACTAATAATAGTGTATTTGTACACATTAGTATAAGATAAATAATTGGTACTAAGAATTTCAATACGTAAAAGTTGCACCAAAAAGTACCAAATATTACCAACAGTAATGGTTAGGATTACTAGTACTAATAATAATAGAATAACACAAATTAGTACTAATAATAGCATATTTGCACTGGATAGTATTAGTTAGAGAAAATGGTGCAAACACTTTCACTAAGTAACAATTGCACCATAGGGTATAAAAAGCAACAGTATAGCACAAATAGTATTGTAGCAGTGGTTAGGATTACTTGCAACAATAGAAGCTTTATTTCCTATATTATTTAGTCTTTAGTTATTATATTAAGTTTGTCTTGAGATTCCCTGAAAATAATTTAGGTTATATCAACGGTTCACAATGGGTCCTACCACTAACTAGACGATTACAAATGGCCAATATGTTATTCCAGTCCGATTAATATTTCAATATTAAATATTCTAATATATTAATATTCCAGTATTTCAGTATCATTAATAAAGTAAGCAAGTATAGTTGCGTTCAAAAAGAAAATATTAAAAAAAAACAAAAAGTGCACCGGGGGGGTTGTTACAACATGTCTACCCCAACTGTTATAATCTTAACTAGCAGCATAGCCTATTTTCATTCCGAAAGTATATTCTATATATTAGTGAAAGAATTTTTTAAATCGGTCCAGTAGTTTTTAAGCCAAATCATTACAAACATACAAAAATATAAATGTTCTCTCTTTATAATATTAGTATAGATTAATTAAGATCGTTAAAAAACTTAACAAAGCCGACTACAAATGCTGCGCACACATTTTCAGTTTGAGGCATTTATCTCAATATATATCTGAAGATAGGTATACTCTTCGGATATCGATGATTTTTGCGATGGGACCAAACAGGAATTAACTATACTCTATCAAATATTTAAAAAGTTTTAAAATTAATTAATAAATGACGGAGTTCTGATTTTCAACGTTTTCACCCCCCATATCTCCGCCATTTTGAAACATTTCTGAACACTGAATCAACGAAAATATTTTATAAATTACCTATCTATACTAATATTATAAAGAAAAAACATTTGTATTTTTGTATTTTTGTATGTTTGTAATGATTTGGCTCAAAAACTACTGAACCGATTAAAAAAATTCCTTCACTAATACATAGAATGGACTTTCGAAATAAAAATAGGCTATATATTGTTACGTTTAAATTAAAGGTACATTCGTGAAGACCTAATTTGCAACCTAAGTCTGCAAAAAAACGGTCGAAAAAACACGTTTCTTACGAACGCTGCTTAATTGAAAATAGATAGAAGAATATTTTCTATTCAAGAGTTGTACAACTTAATAAGACCTACAAAAAAGTCCGCGACAGCATATGTCTATCTCTTAAGGTTGACTCACAGTAACCATTTTAATCTTAAAATTTTTGTTAAAAAATATTACATAACTTCCAAGGCTATTTTCAAGTATATAGTATTAATCCTTATCCAAATAATTACGTTAATTAGCTTGACCATATATTATAGATTAAAATTGTCCTTAACAGTATATAATTCAAATGAAAACTCTAGAAGATATCACGAATTTCACATACACGCATCGCAAAATTAATAAAATATTTGAAGTGAAAAACCACAGATTAGGTCATAGTCACTACAAACATATTATTATAAGCTTAGCTATGCTGTAGATCCCCACCCATCACAATCAATTTGAAGTCAATATAGTATAATAATATGATCTATTGTATAAAATAATATTCATCTATATATATATATATATATAATAATATAATATTTTAAACCACCCCAACTGATCTATGTATAATCGTTTCAATAAAAGCATTCCAATGACTCTAAACACGACATTTAAATCTGAGCTGTAAGTTGGTGAGGATTTGAATATTCTGTAGAGTCCAGGAGATGTCCCAGCATCAGGTCAATGCTTCCATGTTCTTACAATATCGTTGAAGAAGATTTTCGAATTGATCAGAAGATGCTACAGACAGACACACAGGCACACACGTTAAACGTATATTACCCCTACATTTTGCATCGGGGAACGCCGTAAAGTTACGGCGGCAGATGTTCTCCTTGGTGGTAAGCTACTTTTTGGTCTAGCCCCAGTAGATCCCACTAGCACTGTACGTAAACTCATGATTCATGAATGCATATAAAATATTACATTGGTACGTATATAGCTAGGATTAGAACCAACGACCGTCGGGTCAGAATCAGGGTAACTATCCTTTACGCCAAAGGGCCGTCCAATATCACTACGTAAGTATTATAAAACAATGTCCATCACTGCGTCTGTCTGTCTGTTCGCAATAATCTCAATAGCTTCTGAACGGATTATTATGCGGTTTTCACCAATAGCCAGAGTGTTTATGAGGAAGGTTTAGGTGCATAATTCGTTAAAGTTTTGTGTAAATTGGATGAAATATGACGATGATTGTTAAATATGTTCATATTTTATATTCGATGCAACAAACTGACGCAAATTTTGTAGGCATATATGTTCTACCCGTGCGAAGCCGGGGCGGGCTGCTAGTATAGAATATTTTCATTGATTCAGTGTTTAGATTTTTTTTTGTTGGGTGCGGTTTAAACTATCTTAATAGAGTGTTTAAAAACTAAAACAACTGACTTCCATGCCCCGCGAGTCAGTTTCAGCAGCAAGTTTGATACTTTTATCGTCATATCTCTAGAGATACTTATCAGATCTCGATAAAATTACAATGAAATCACCTCGGAAATGTACCCTACAGATTAAAAAACGAATCATTCGAAACAGATCACAATTGACGGAGTAATCGCGTAACAATACAATACAATACAATAACTCTTTATTGATCACCAAAATAACAAAAGTTAAAGTAATACAACAATACAATGGTAATACAATCGGCGGTCTTATCGCTTCTCTTCCAGACAATCTTAGGACGGACTGGAATAAAAATAAAGTATGGACGGCGGTGCACAATAAAAAATAAAGATATCTGCTACATATTTTACTAAATACCTACTTACAATCTAATTCGGATTCTAATACATATATAAGTATAATAAAAATATACTAATATATATAGGTATAATATTACTTAACGGAAAATAAGGCAAATCGATAGCTTTCATTTGATAATGGATAGAAAATAATTCTACACCATATTTTTAAATATAGGCAAGGATTTTGCACGTCTAACATACATACAAAAAACATACAGACGAATTGCCAACCTCCTCCTTTTTCGAAGTCGGCGGAAAATGATCGAACCTGTTTACAAAATTTCACGAGAATCGGAGGCGAAATACGAAATGATAATTAACAAAGTTACTTACAATGAAGTTGATATGAACTTAATCACAGTCATGGACCAAAACTCAGGAGCCATGCTAGCAGCTAAGTTGAAGAACAATCCCAGTGGCATGGCCAGGAGCAGTGTGGTCTTCCTGCCTCTAGTGTCAGCGCAGAGACCCCATGCGTATGAGAACAGCATCACTCCTAGTAATGTTGTGCAGGATATGATAATCATCAAAGTAAGCATGTATGTAAATTGAGAAGAACAAAATGTCTCAGCTAATAAGCGTAAGCAATATATCCTAAAAAAAGGCAAATTGATTCGACGTTTTTAAAATAATGTGATGCAGTGAAAGGCTCACCGTGTAGTGTAGGTACGTGTAAAGACCTAAACCTTTTTTTAAATATCATATAGGGTAGCGTTTTCTTACTATCTCGCCTGGTGGTAAGGGATGATGTGGTCAAAGATGGTGAACATGTTAGGCCTAGAATACTCTGACTCTCAGACTGTGTGCTGCCAGAGCACCGTAAGGTAATGGCGGGAGATTTTCTCCTTGATATTGGTTAGCTACTTTTTGGTAGAAAGCCAGGTGGAACACCGATATAATATACTCCTACACTTGCTTTTTGGCTGGTGCTAAAGGGCGATAACTAGCTGCCTCAGCCAAATCTACTAATAAATATTCAACTACCGTATAAAAAAAATATAAGCAATTGTTTCGCCGTGTTCCGCCGTGCCTGATAAGATAAGAGAGTAAGCAACTGTTTCTCAGTTCTCACCAACGAGTGGTATAGCAGACAGTAAACTTCTCTGTGTAGTAGTGAGCTCCATATCACAGGCGATTGCCGGCATGACTACTGAAAAACTGAGCATGTCGATATACATGCCCATCACAAAGCAGCTAGTTGCAGCTAGAAGGACCAGGTTGTATTTGCCGAAACCTGGAAATACATTATATTACTGGTGGACTACATACATTAACTGCACGTACTTCCAAGATCATTATTGCAATTTGTACAGTCTTTACTGTAAGCATCAATATCGATGTACTATAATAAATTCTAGGTCTTTCACCTCGCCGTCGTCAAGCCGTACTCGGGTTCAATTCATTGAATTTCTAATTGATGTATATGTATTGCTTACATTTATCTCGATGGAATTTAAATTAGTTATTCAACCACTTTTAAACAAAAAATATTTCCAATTAAAAGACGTGCTGAAAATTTTTTTAGAGGGATACCACTGGGAGACCCTCTCTGTACTTTTTTATTTCACATCCCTAACCATGAATTAGGATTACATTTATTATCTTCCACTCTTCTTAGACTTTTATATGTTTACTTTATACAACTGGCAACATATTTTATTTATATCTGAACTGTTTCTTATGTTTGTTTTTCGTATCAACTTTATGTGCGATGGTAAGCGCATCACTTGAGGAGGGCTTGGCCGATTTGGCAATTTTTTATTTAAAAATAGATAGTGAGATTTGGGTTTCAACCCAAATCTCACTTTTACTCTTTATTTCAATAAAGTCGTCAAGCGCCGACTTTCATGCCAGTCAACCATGATTAGTATAATTACATATTAGACCGCATCCATCAGGTTGTTCATGTTTGTCTATCGGACATAAAACATTAAAACTTACCAGTGAGTTTCAATGCTTCATCCAAGCCGCATTTCTGTTTATGATCTCCCATGGCTGCCTCCGTCATTTTCACGATTTTATTTTATGTTATATAGGCTTGTATTTGACCACCATGTCACTTGTTGGAAAGGTGCAATGTGGTCAAGGATGGTAGAACATTAGGCCTATAATGGGAAATGGCTCTCAAGGCAGCAGCTGCTGGAACACATAAGATGTGACTATTGTTGTTAAAATATTACAAATTTAAATTAATTCACTATATTATTATTTTTAATGATTGTTACGGTTAAATTCGTGAATTGGCGACTGTCTGTTAGACATCCGACCGGTTTCGAGGCAATTAGTGCCTCATCTTCACACGTGCGGGTGCGGTGCTCGCCGGGAGCATGCGTACTGACCCATGAATCGATGCCTCGAAACCGGTCGACCGTCTATTAGACGTTTCACGTGAGTTTAACCGTAACGGTAATTAAGTTTTAAACGGTAATTTTTTTAAAATAATAATAATAACGATTCGTTCAGTAAATAAATGTAATAATTACTATTGGTAATCAGCTATATAACTTTATCGGAAGACTGACTATGTTCAGCATTTGACTAAAAATGTAGACTGAATAATATAATGTTTGTAGTTGATAGATAAAAGTACAGTCATGCGGAAAATTTGTCCATACAAAGTATATCCATTTATTTTTGTTATTTTATAGAAACTGTTGTGTTGAGTATACAGTAGGTTTTGTTCTAATATATATCTGCATAAAATTAATATTAATACATTAGTCAGATATTTTGAGAGAATGTTAACGTGCGCGACTCTTTGAATAAAAATGAGTTTAACGATTGTCACTGTAATTTGAAGCTAATTGGTAAAGTTCTCTCTGCAGGAAGTGTTTGCATATATTTGTGTGGTGGTTGAACATACAAAAATACATACAGACGAATATGAGACGGCAATGGGGATTTGTGGAAAAACAATTCACAAATCCCCATTGATGGGGAATGTAAATGGAGATTTAAGGAATAACCTGAACTGAGAACCTCCTTCTTTTTGAAATCGTTTAAAATTGTACATTATTTGCTTCAAACTGGATCACAGGGACGAAAGTACAAAGGGTTGGACCTTTTTCAATTACTTGTCAGAAGTCAACGCATTTACATTTACATTCTCTTATTTACATCACAGGTTACCTAAAGCTAATTTACTCGTATGAAATACGTTTTGAGTTGTTAACCGACTTCAAAAAAAGGAAGAGGTTTCTCAATTCGACCGTATATTTTTTACATTAAAAATTAAACACAACTAAAATGACATATTGACACTGACATAACATCATGATCATCATCACCATAAACACTGTTGGACTTTGGTCTCTGTAATTCTACGTCATAAAACATAATAAAACATTTTAGGCTAATTTCACTCGCTGACGTTCATAAATAGCTTAACCAAAAGTATTAAAATAAATAGTAATAGTACCTAACTTGTATGTATGATATCTATGATATCTTCCGAACCCAAAGGGTACCAACGGAACCCTATTACCGAGACTCTGTTGTCCGTCTGTCTGTCTGACTGTCTGTCTGTCTGTCTGTCTGTCTGTCCGTCTGTCACCAGGCTGTATCTCATGAACCGTGATAGTAAGACGGTTGAAATTTTCACAGATGATGTATTTCTGTTGCCGCTATAACAACAAATACTAAAAACAGAACAAAGTTAAAAATTAAGGGGGGTCCCCATACAAAAAAAGTGTTTTTACTATAGTGCCATCTATGAACGATTGTTTAACTTATTAATAAATAATATTAATTACCTACCTTTATGTTAACGTTCCCTTAGTTGGTGTTAGAAGTTCCTTAGATATTCGTTAGTAGACGTTGTAGTTAATAAGCATGTTTGGTATTGACACGGTAATATAATATAATGATTACCAAAATACCATACCACCAATATTATAAATGCGAAAGTCAGTTTGTTTATTTGTTTGTTTGTTTGGGACTTCTTCACGGTCAAGCGGCTTGACCGATTTGGCTGAATTTTTGTACAAAGATAGTATATAGGGCAGAATAGGATATAGGATACTTTTTTTTGGCTATCAAGTCAATGGGTCGAGATATTTTTAATTGAATTTTGTAAATATAAGACTTCTTCTCGAATAAACGGCTTGACCGATTTGCCTGAAATTTTGTATGAATACATGTCATAGGGCAGAATAGGATATAGGATACTTTTTTTCTGGCTGTCGAGTCAGGGGGTCCAGATATTTTAAATTCAATTATGTAAATATTAGACCTCTTCTCGAATAAACGGCTTGACCGATTTGCCTGAAATGTTGTATAAAGACGGTAAATAGGGTAGAATAGGATATAGGATACTTTTTTTCTGGCTGTTGAGTCAGGGGGTTCAGATATTTTGAATTGAATTTTGTAAATATAAGACCTCTTCTAGAATAAACGGCTTGACCGATTTGCCTGAAATTTTGTATGAATAAATGTCACAGGGCAAAATAGGATATAGGATCCTTTTTTTCTGGCTGTCGAGACAGGGGGTCCAGATATTTTTAATTGAACTTTGTAAATATAAGACCTCTTCTCGAATAAACGGCTTGACCGATTTGCTTGAAATGTTGTATAAAGACAGTTCATAAGGCAGAATAGGATATAGGATACTTTTTTCTGGCTGTTGAGTCAGGGGCTTTAGATATTTTTATAATTGAATTTTGTAAATACAAGACCTCTTCTCGAATAAACGGCTCGACCGATTTGCCTGAAATTTTGTATGAATACATGTCATAGGGCAAAATAGGATATAGGATCCTTTTTTCTGGCTGTCGAGATAGGGGGTCCAGATATTTTTAATTGAACTTTGTAAATATAAGACTTCTTCTCGAATAAACGGCTTGACCGATTTGCCTGAAATGTAGTATAAAGACAGTTCATATGGCAGAATAGGATATAGGATACTTCTTTTTGGCTATCGAGTCTGAGTGTCCAGATTTTTTTTATTGAATTTTGTGAGTGTGTGGCCTCTTATCAGCTAAACAGCTTGACTGATTCAGCTGAAATTTTATACATATTACAGTTCATATAGCATAGAATCACATAGGATACTTTTTTTCTGGCAGTCGAGTCCAGGTGTCCAGATTTTTTAAATTGAACTTTGTAAATGTGTGGCCTACTCTCGGTCCAACGGGTTAACCATTTTAGCTGAAATTTGGTACACAGACAATCAATAAGACATAGAAGGACAACGAATACTTTTTTGGCTGGCAATTTCGGTTGTCTACATTTTTATTATGGAATTTTGTAAATGTGTGGCCTTTTTTCGGCCAAACGACTTTAACAGTCACATTTAACCTTAGGGTCATCGGTTTTAACGTAGTAGGTCATAAAAACTGTCAGGGTCATAAAACGTAAAAATGTTCGCGCTCACTTCGCTCGCGCAATAATTTGTTTGATCTACTTTGTAGGTAATATTTCGGCAACTTTTGAATATTAATAGCCACATGAATCAAAACGAGTCAGAAATTAAAACAGTACAACCTTCAATAATCATTATGATTTTTAACCTTAAAATAAGTGGATATCAAGATTAAACCATGGGTCATCTATTGACTAAGTAGGTCATAAAAACTGTCAGTGTCATAAAAAGTCGTAAAAATTCTTCGCGCTCGCTTCGCTCGCGCAGTGATAGCGCTTGCTGCACTCGCGCAGTAAAGCGCTCGCTCCGATCGAGCAAACATTTGTTATATCTACTTTGTAGGAAACATTTCAGCAACTTTTCATATTAATAGCCACATGCATCTAAACGGGTCATAAATTAAAACAGTACAACCTTTAATCATCGTAATGATTATTAACCTTAAAATAAGTGGATATCAAGTTTAAACTTAGGGTCATCGGTGTTGACTTAGTAGGTCATAAAAACTTTCAGGGTCATAAAAACTCATAAAAAATGTCAGTTTCGCAGTAATAACGCTATATAGCGTTTAATAGCGTGTTTTAACAGCCTTATACATTAGACTGACTCAAATACTTAAATAGCAAAACTTGGTAAACCTTGGTAAGGTTTACCAAGTATCGAGTAATGATTAATGACTTTAACAATAGACGATATCGAGTTCGACCTAAGAGTCATCTATAGTGACTTGATTATTAGGTCATAAAACTGTCAGGGTCATAAAAAGTAATTAAAAATGTTCACTCGCGCAATAAGAGCGCTCGCTACGCTCGCGCAGCTATTCACCTTATTTTCTTTGCAAGAAATGTTTCAGGAACTTTTGTGTGGAGTCAAACATTTAAACAGCACAACTTCGTATACCTAACCAAAATGATTTAACAATAGAGGATATTGAGTTCGACTTTGGGGGTCATCTATGGTGACTTGGCTTAAGAGATCATCGATCTAGACCTCAATGGTCATAAAGACACAAATAACGCGGGCGAAGCCGCGGGTAACAGTTAGTAATATTATATTATACTTATATATTATTATACTGCGGTTCGGAACCCTCCGTGTGCGAGACAAAAGTCTGACTCGCACTTGGTCAGTTTTATCGTATTCCTATCCTACTCCTAGCATTATTCGTATCGAAGGTACATAGATTAAATTAACGTATTAACTAAAGTATACAACGAGGTAAGGTCGCTAGCTTTTTGGTAACATTACCGACAGGTTGAGGGCCCAGTGGCGTAGTCGGGATAATGGTCGGCTTTGATGCCAGAGGTTCCGAGTTCAAACCCCGCCGTGCACCAATGGATTTTTCTATCGAAAAATTATGTGCGCTTCTCACAGTGCCCTCCGGTGAAGGAAAAACATCGTTAAGAAACCAACAACCCCCGCATGGTGGTAGGACACTATCTAGTGTCCGGTGTGTGTGGCACCAGGGGCAATTTTTTCGTGAAATTCGAGCGAGACCGCTCGCTTCGCTCGCTCGCTTAAAATTCAGCCTTGCCCTATGTATATAAAGTTCTGTGAATCTCAACAGGACGAATCAAAACATTCACACTCTTTAGCATCACTTAGGGATCATATCTAAGGTTACCATTAGTATTAAATTTATTTCAAAATGCAACATCATATAATCATCGAAACTGTTACATTAAGCAAAGTAGGACAGAAAAATAAGATCGTACCTCAAATAAGTAGGATTCAAGTCCACCAGGTAAGTGTTAATATTTCCGAGGATCAGAGAAATGTACAACCACACGAAGAACATGATGATGCTCAGAGTGGGGATCTTGATGAAGTGGAGAGAGACTCCACAGATGAGGCACACGCCGGATACTATGTTTGTTTTGATCTTCTTGCCGATGTAGGGGACGATCATGGAGAACACCATGGTAATGACTCCCAGAGCGCCCGAGTAGATCATGGCGGCGTACAGAGTCATCGCCTCGATGGTGTCGTCACAGTCTACTGGAGAAAAGTCACCTAATAAGCACGTTAAAGTTCAAGACAGCTTGTGATGAAGTTAGTGATTTATCTTATCAAATATGTTTGAAAACTTAGGATGAGCTTATTATCTATGTTTGAGAAGTAATCTTTACATAGTATAAAACAAAGTCGCTTCCGCTGTGTGTACGCCTACATTTTTTAAGCTTCGCAAAGAATTTTAATGCTGTTTTCATCAATAGATAGACTTAAGGTACGGACACACCGCAGCGTCCTGCGTGCGCGATCTTAGCGGCGATCAGATAGCGCAGTAGTATTTGTACCGACTGGTTCACACCAAACGCGATCAGAAAACATTTGAAAAGTACTGAGATCGCGCCCGCATATTGCAGGACGCTGCGGTGTGTCCGTAACTTTATTCAAGAGGAAGGTTAGGGCTTATAACTAGGATAAAACGCGGGCAAAGCCACGAGGCGCAGCTAGTACAAAACTCAATTCGTCAGATAATAACACATCGGGCGTTTTCACATTGGACGATAACTGTAACTGCGCGATATCGTCGAAATGGTATTTTGATACAATCTGTCGACGACACAGGACGACACAGTGTGAAAGAATTTAGTAGTGATTGTATCAAACTACCAGTCCGACGATATCGTGCAGTTATCGTGTAGTTACAGTTATCGTCCAATGTGAAAACGCCCATTTCCGTAAAACGTAGGATATAGTTTATGTAAGGCCAGTAGCTTAAAAGATTTGGTCCTATTGTCCAAGCAAAATATTGTCAACTCCTTTCTGAACTTATTTTATTTTACACTTACCTACTCCTTTACTGCCTTAAGTATTAGCTGTTCTATTTTCTGACTACCAAAATAAACAGATCTTCATTCGATCTGCTTGCATGAATGGAAATATATTTTTAAAATAGCAATAAAGTTAAGATTAAAAATTCTTACTGAGTTGCTCGTGGCGATAGAGGTGCTAGCAACTTCACAAAAGGTTTTTCCAGCAGTATCTCCACCGTTGAAGTAAGCATTTACCATAGTCGGCACCCACATAGTGTAACCTGTCGATCTGAAAATTCAGACAACATTATAAATAAAGCTGCAAGATTTTAACTTAAAATTACCTTAGGCAGCAATGTAGTAGGTTAGAAACATTTTATGTAAGCTAAATCATATCTAGTAATTTCAGAAACGTGATAACTCTAAAACTTTTGTGGCTAAAGATATTTATTTCTCAAAAGACATTACATTTCACTGCATGAGAAAATAACAATATTGTTTTAAGTTAATATACAGCAAGCAATCAGATGTAGGTCGTGCATGTACCTACTCTTACTAATTTAAATAAAAGTCTTTAATGTAGCAACTATTGGACTGTATACTAAACAATTATAATTTATTACTTTATGAAAAAACAGTGTACTCGAATTTAGTAAGAAATGTAATATCTTTGTTTTACGACAGCTACGAATTTTTGACCAATATGTCTTGGATAAATTGTATGCACAATATACTTACGTCATATAACCACAGAGCAAAAGGTAGTAAAGCTATATTGAGTTGACCAGAAGCGGAGGTCTGAACAGCGGCGCAGTCTGGTTCCACATCTTACGCAGTACAGACCTCAGTGCTGGACGCTACCATTACGTCATTGGTGAGATATACCTTAGTTATCTGGAAGAGTTTTTATGGTAAAGAAAAATGTAGTGCATACATTTTTTTGAGAAACTCTACTCGAATTGCCGTCTCATTAAGGTATTCTACAAGTATATTTTCGTTTGGAATTACAGAAACCATTGAGTTTAAGACATACATTCAAGACTCAACATATGTATTGAGTCCACTGCTGGACGTAGGGTTCTCCCAAGAAGCGCCACTGAGCCCGATCTTCGGCTCTAATTTTCCAGTATCTTGGCTTTGTGTGTGACTTTAAATCCTTGGGAGGGATATGCTCTAATCGCCTCGCTGGGCAGATGGGTTGGTGATCGCAGGACGTAGCTTCTCCCACGACGAAACGACGCTGTTGCCCATCACCGGCCTGTAGTATTTAGCTACGCCATAATTTTAAAAATGGTTATACCACCATTTTTCGTTCGCCAGACCCTCGTTCGTTGGTCAGCAGGATGCACCACTGGCAGGTGAGGTTAGCTGGGAGCACTGAGGTGGTATTTGTGTTCTCTTACATCGCAGTTCATACTAGGATAATGAATGTTCTTAGGCTCTTGTCCATTTGCCTAAGAAGATTCAGTTTTTGGAAAAAGGCCTAAAGAGCTACTTACAGGAAAAGTTTTCTTTTCCGCTCCTGTGTTCTGACTATACATTATCCTCAGAACATTAATAGCTTCCTTTTCTTTACCCTTACAGAGCAAAAACAAGGGACTCTCTTTCGTGAAGAAGATGAAGACAATGCCCAAAAGGCCTGGAATGCAGATCACTTTCATCAGCAACCGCCATGGTCTGTACACCAAGCCCAACCACGGGATGTTGATGTAGAATGACATGTCGAAGATTGGTAGAGCGAACACTGTAAATTTTAAATATCGTTTAACATGTTAAAAATAATAACAAAACATAAATTAATGATCTATCGCTATCGCATCTATCTATATCGGAATAATATATCGCTTACCATCAGGCGAGCGTCGTGCTTGTCCAGTTACTTTATATCACAAAAAAAAAAATTCGTAGATAAAAAATATATTGAAAACTAATGTACATTAGTTTTCAATATATTTTTACACAACACAAGTAACAAGTACCTTGATTAGTTGTTTTTTTTTTCAAAAATGTTAATACATTTTTTAAAAAAATAAATAAAATCAACTTCATAACCACAAACAGGCACTCAAAGCGAAAAATAAATTACTTAATATAAATATTATAAGCGCTACTTATCTATTTGAAGTCGGTGCCAGCCAAGTCTATTGGATAGTAGATAGATACTATGTATGTAGTATAGTAAGTAGGTATAACTAACATGTGGGTACTATCTATCGACTACCTAAACCTATTAGACTTGGCTGGCACCGACTTCAAATAGATAAGTGGGTAGCGCTTAATAATTATATTACGTAATTTATTTTTCGCTTTTGAGTGTCTGTTTGTCGTTATATAGTCGGTTTTTTTTTTCGAAAAATAATTTATTTTACCCTTTTTAGTGCAAAACAAGTTTTAATTAAATTACATGCATCTATAAAATTTCGTGTCTGGGCCGTTATACTCTGACGGATATATACTTTGTGAAAATTTCAAGTATATACCTATTACGGTTAAGAAGGTACATCTGTAAAGTGCGCACATATAGACACACGGACGGACGGACGGACGAACGGACAACAAAGTCTAAGAAAGTGTTCATTTGGTACCCTTTGAGTTCGGAACCCTAAAAAATTGACTTTAAATGCCGCGCTAGTAAAAATATTCACTAGTCATAATGATGTCATCAAGGTATCAAAGGACAATGTTTAAAATGGCCCTGTGCAATAAACATTATAAGAGTTGGCACTTCCCTACATTGTTAATACCCGAATTATGAAAGCACTGTGCAGCCAACCTAAGAACGGAAAGTATTATTGACGTAGTAACTATTATATAACCTGTGTTATTATGCTTATACATTTTTTTTGTAGTGTTGGTTGGTACAAAGTACGTTCATAATTCTGAGTTATTTAATTATGTATGCAGTGTCGCGGGACTGATATGGCCGCCATCTTCTCCAAACGTCATGTCATGTCAAAAAATATTAACTAACTTTGCACCCTAACAAGACTTTGCCCGGTAGAACATTCCTGTGAAGACAAATTAATTCTCCCGACCTTTGTTTCTATCTCGCTCACAGTTACAGTAAGAATATCTGTCAAAAACCAAAATCAACGTGAAGAAAGAAGTAAAAACATTATTCAAGGTCATTTTTTTAGTCTTCAAAAGTATATGCAATAGCTACCTATATTGTGTATAATCTTCTTAGGACTCTTCTTCTAAAACCAGTACATTCTCCTATGTTTGAGGTATTTATCTCCATATCTCTGGAGATACTAATCAGATCTCAATGAAATTAAAATGGGACCACCTCGGAAACGTCAATCATTTTTGACGAAAAATCATTTTTGACAACTTAAATATAGCATCATCTGTCAGTTGACTATCTGAAACTTTATCTGGGACCGGTGAAAATGGCCCTTAATATCGTATATTAACAATGAAATAAAAGTAAAATATGAACTATTACTAAGTATACTAAAATACAAACTACAAATAAAACACGGCATTTAGGTCGCTGTCTGCTGGTAGAATACCCAAAAAGCTGGCGTCATTACCTCTTTTAGTAGCGAAACTAATGCGTTGCCCAAGGTAAGCCCGCAGCTCTTTGGTCGTAAGAGACATCAATCAGGCGTATGGACAGCTCCCGTACAACAATGTAGATAATTGTTGGTATTATAATATACATGATTTCTACATATTGGAAACTGTAAATGATATAGAACAAAGACAAAAATATTTCCTAATAAACAAAGTTTGATTCATTCAAAGACAAAAATATTTCCTAATAAACAAAGTTTGAATCATTCAAAGACTATGAAAATAACCCGTACCTAACTGTACCCGGTGCAATGGTAGCCATAACGCTAGCGGCGTTTCCGCGTTGGTTGGCAAAATTAAATTAATTGATTTTGTTGAATGTGGCAATGTTAATATGTTTATTGTACTGAACTTGTATTAACGTTGGTATTTCTGTTTTGTCTGTCATAATATCATGGCTAGCAATGTCCAAGAACGTTTTCGGTTGGTTTGATATAAAATGTAACGCAGTTCAAGAAAGCTAATAAATTACATTGAAGATAACTCTGCTTTTATTAAAATCACATCAGATTTCATAAAATGTGTTTAATAGGAAATATGTTTGTCTTTGTTTCAGGAGTAAATTCATACAACATTAATGTTACAACATTGAGCAATAAACAATGATATAGAAACAAAACTATTGTAAGAATAATCTATATCTAATATCGATAAATTATTTATGAACAGTTTATAATGACCTAGTTTAATAACCTGACTTATGTTGCTATTATAAATAGATACGTTTTCAAAGGAATTTAACAAAAACATACGAGAACTAAAACAATGAACCAGGTGGAGCGACGACATACGCAAAGCGGTGGGCAGTGACTGGAAAAGAAGAGCCGAAGACCGAGCTCAGTGGCGCATATTGGGAGAGGCCTACGTGCAGCAGTGGACTGACACTGGCTGATGATGATGATGATGATGATACGAGAAACACTTTACTATATGCATAATTTAATTTGCCATCTTCCAGTACTTCTTCAGCAAACGCAGCTGGCTTCGTGTTGATGGGTGAGAGTGTCCCGAGCCAGTACCGATCCACTATGATGTTCACGATGGCCTCATGTACCAACGTTGTGCAGGCCATCATTGCATGTGAGTTGTCTTATCTCTTCAGTCTACATTTAGATGTCAGCGACAGTAAGATATTAAAAAAAATGTTAGTCAGCAAACTGTTCAATATCTATCATTATGGTCAACCCCGTGTATATGTCGCAGCCAACTTAATTATCGGTTCAATTAACAGCCTCGCCTCTTTACTTTAAACTAGCGGCCTGAATGATATTCAGCTAAAGCGTTTATTACAACATTTAATAAATTGGCTTAGTCTGACACTAAGGCAACACACTAGAGAACAGTGACCACCGCCTGACGTACGCCGACAAGCGTAGCAAGGAGGGGAAGCGCGGCAGCGGCCGCGCGCCGGACGGTTCTTCATGGGTCACGATTCGTTCGGTAATAACATTTTGTGACTTTTCAGTTTTGATCAAAATATTCTCATCCACGTCGTTTCTTTCAACTTACCAAAATCGTTGACGAGTAGAAAAGGTGATGCAATGTGTGTGATGTGTGATTGCTATTAATTCCATAACGAGCTACCACGAGCTAATAATGCTGTTGTATATATATTTTGTACTTCTTTTATTTAAATTGTTTTTGAAATGCTTTTAAAATGTCAATAGTGCAATACATACTCGTATTGTATGTTTTTGGGGGGCTATACTGCTCGCGTTCGTAGGATTTGCCAGCTATAGTCTTAAGGACGTGTGCGCCTGAGTTGACTCCTATTCTGACACGTCTCTTTCGCTTGTCTATGGCGACTGGTCAAGTGCCTAAGTCTTGGAAGCAAGCTAACGTGCAACCCGTGCCCAAAAAGGGTAGTCGTGCTGACCCTTCCAATTACAGGCCCATCTCAGTCACTTCCATACTCTGTAAGACTATGGAACGTGTACTGAACCACAGGCTCCTAACATACCTAGAAGCAAACGATCTACTCAGTGACCGACAGTACGGGTTCCGCCGAAACCGGTCTACTGGGGACCTTCTAGCGTATGCCACTCAAATTTGGAGCGAGGCCATTGAGAATCATGGAGAGGCGCTTGCCGTCTCTCTTGATATCTCTAAGGCCTTTGACAGGGTATGGCACGACAGCCTTATTAGCAAGCTTCCTTCATATGGCCTCCCCACTGGTTTTTGTGTCTGGATATCAGATTTCCTGAGGAAACGGTCTATTCGTGTGGTCATTGATGGCTGCTCGTCTGACCAATTGGCTATAAATGCCGGTGTTCCTCAAGGGTCGGTACTCTCTGCAACGCTTTTTCTGCTGCATATTAATGACCTGCTAAAACCTGGTATTTTAGGGTATGCAGATGACAGCACCGTTGTGGAGAGTTATATGTCTAGTGCACGAGCCAGTGCAGTACAAATCCAGTCTCATAGAGAAGCGATGGTTCAGCGCTTAACTTTTCCTTAAAGGCAGTCTCCGATTGGGGCGATGCCAATCTGGTTAAGTTTAATGCTTCTAAAACCCAGGCGTGTCTTTTCTCCGCCAAACGGAGTCCATTTCAACTGGCTCCTACTTTCAGGGATGTGTCCGTGCCGATAAATGACCAACTTGAGCTTCTTGGCATCTCATTAACACCAACTCTCAATTTCGGCTCTTATATTGAGTGTAAAGCCCAGATAGCCTCCAAAAAACTTGGAATTTTGTCTAAGGTGCGACAATACTTCACACCGGGACAGTTGCTCAATCTCTACCAAGCACAAGTCCGGTCGTGTATGGAGTACTGTTCTCACCTCTGGGATGGTTCTGCCAAATACCAGCTGCAGACACTGGAAGCTATTGAGAGGAGAGCCAAGAAGCTCATCAACGACGACCAACTAGTAAGCAAAAGACTCCAGAGTCTCGAGCATCGTCGCAAGGTCGCTTGTTTGTCGGTTTTTTATCGGATTCATTTCGGAGAGTGTGCATCGGAACTTCATAACTTGATTCCGCCATCCCCTTTTTATAATCGGACTAGCAGGGATACTAAGAGGCGCCACCGCTACATGGTGGATATACCATTTACGCGTACAAAGCGATTCGCTTCTTCTTTCATCATACGTACTGCCAAGGAATGGAATTCCCTGCCCGAGTCTGTGTTTCCGATTAGATACAACATAGGGGTCTTCAAGTCGCGAGTGAATAGGTATCTTTTGGGTAAGCGCGCTACATCATCGACCGCATCGTCACTTAACATCAGGTGAGATAGTGGTCAAGCGATACCCATTATCACATATAAAGTATAAAAAATTTAATAGACTCAAATATCTATTGTCTAAGTGATATTATGTTTCGGGATTCAAAATAATCAGGCAGTCTTTTTTTCAAGAAGTTTTAACCGACTTCACAAAAAGGAGGAGGTTCTCAATTCGTCTGTATGTTTTTTTTGTGTGTATGCATTTTGTTAACCCAATTATGCATTGGTGGCGCCATCTATGACTACTTATTACGTAAGTTAATCATTCGGAAGAAATCATTACAGTTTTCAAATCCGACGAGATATGTTGCACTGCGTAAATCAAATATTATGTTTCTTTGAAGTGTCTCACACTTTATATTTTTGTAAATTGTTAAACACAATCCAATTTTTTTTTTTTTTTATATATATGTATATGTTTGCTCAAGATGTTTGCCAGATGATTAATTGGAAACCATGCAGGGTATCAGGGTATTTTCCACTTAACAGTTTCCAGTTCATATTCGATTCATGTTAGATAAGTGAAAAATAATGACCGGGCGACGGCAGGCGGCGGTACGCCGCCGCCTGCCGTCGCGCGTGCTTTCCCTCCCCGTACCTGGCTCTTCATCCGTGAAACCGAATACAAACCGAGTGCAGCCAGGCTATTCTGTAAGCTAGTTTACGCATCTCGCAAACGGAATCCGCGGTAAGTCGTACAACAAAATTCAAATCGTAACGCGATTGTAATACGGTTGAATTTTGTTACACGAAATTCAAATCTCACTGCGAATTTCACTTCCGAGATTAGCTTACAGAATAGCCCTACTAAGTGCACAATCGTACACGTACATCGTGAATAGAGAGTTAGGGACATTTATAAAAATAATTTTAGGTAGAGATCTTCTACGATAACATGACCCGCCCCTCCAAAATTCAAAAACGTTTGAAAGTACTTGTGAAAGTATTTACAACGCACCACCACGCATGTGTGCGTACTGGTACTGCCGGTTCCGCGACATTGCATTAATAATCAAATAACTCCTAATTATGAACGTACTTTGTACCAACCAACACTGCAAAAAAAGTTTCTATGAAATGTATAAGCAATACTTTACGTTAAGTTAGGTTGGCTACAAAATACGTTTATAATTCGGGTATCAACAATGTAGGGAATTGCCTACTCTTATAACGTAGTACAACTTAATTACAACTACATACAAACTCTTTCGTAAGGATGTGACTACACACATTAAAACAGTAATTTGGAGGGGCAGGCCATGTTATCGTAGAAGATCTATACATATTAAATAACGCCAATTAATATTTATATGTGATATTTCATTGTATATTACATATGACAAGATAAGCATTGTAACTCCTCAATGATTGTACACTATCTTCCTTCAATGAAATAAATGATTTGTTTGTTTGTTGTTTTGATAAAAGGTACAATTTATGTAGACTCGGTTTTGACCCGTCAAAAACTACTCGAAATACTTGAACTAAAATGTATTCTGTGCTCGAGGTGAGAATTTACGAATCAAACACAAAGCGAATAATATCGTTTAAAAACTAAAAAAGAACCGACTTCAATGCCGTGCTATTCATTTTCAGTACCAATTTTGAGATGTTTATCTCAATATCTCTGGAGATACTCATCAGACCTCGATAAAATTACCATGGTACCACACTTGGGATATCTCCTTTCGAACAAAAAAAGAATAATCAAAATCGGTTCATAAACGACGAAGTTATCCGCGAATAAACATAAAAAATATATATATATATGTATATATATACGGTCGAATTGAGAAACCTCCTCCTTTTTTTGAAGTCGGTTAATAAACGTCCCTATAATTACTAATCAAACTACCGAACCGGATTAGAAACGAACTCTAACCGAATACGGATAAGTAGACAAACGTTTTTAATCGTAGTAAATAAAATTATTTGAATAGTAAGTAATTTCCAATGTGTATATCTTTCGAGAGATTTTCACATAACATTGAGTACCTAGGTATAAAGTGGCATATCTACGGCATAGATTGTAAGCATGGATTCTATGCTTACTATTTCTAGTGGTACTTACAGGACTTCTGTTAGTCGCCCTGGGTGGTAATACCACTTTGTCAGCAATTTTTAACCGACTTCAAAAAATAAAGAGGAGGTTCTCAATTCGGGAGGACGCAACTACGCTAACTAACTCTGTCATTTATAGCCGGATTTGCAAAAAAAAAAGTCAAAGCATTTATTCAGTATGTAGAAAAATTAAAAATTTGTACTTACACACGTCAAATAACATTAAATAGATCATATTCAATAATAATTATTGTAGATATAACAGAAACATAACATATTGCTTTGAATTTACAAGAAAAAAAAACAAAGGTATTGAGCCATTCAGCTTTCATCTAGACGTCGAACGTCACACTTAAAACGCATGTTTAGTTCCCCTGATTAATGTAGGGTTGCCAACCGTACTATTACGTGCACCCGAAACCCAGTGCATGTTTCAGTACCTACTTCAGACAATTTTTATCCAAAAAATTGTGAAATTATGAAACATAATAAATAAATAAAAATAAAACATTCATCTAGGGTTTTTAGTTTTGCGTCATGAAAATCCGTTCAGCTGTTTGAAGATTACGAGCTCTTTTCTAGTTGGTGAGACTATGAGATGATGAGAGCTACTTTCATAGGTCTGATCCATTTAATATTCGGTACCTGTTACTTTAATGATGTTGCAAGAACATGCTAACCTTGACCTGATGCTGGAGCATCTCCTGGAATATGCAGAATACTTAACTCCCCACCAACTAACAGCAGATCGCAATATGACGAGTTTAGGCTTATTGGAAAGGCCCAATGAACAGATTGTACAATCTATACATAGACAAATCGGGAGTGGCTTAATTTTTTTTTAAAATCGAAATTTTATATAGCTTAGCCAATCAGTAAGATCAAGTCGTGAATTTAGGTTCAAAGCATAAAATAAACACAAAGAACTATCGAATTTCTAAAGGTGGAATGCCTTACGTATTCAGATGATTCCTTATAATATTACTATAACTTATTATATTTTAGTAGTAGATTACTACCAATTTTTGTGTCTCCCCTACTTGTAGGCACTATTAAATATTGTATGCACCAAGGTCCTCATCAAATAGGTTCATTCATTTTATTCAAAATCTTTAAGCTGATCTTCGCGGCTATATACAACATTATCTCTCAAAGAATTTGTAATGTTGCATGCGCGCGCAACAAGGGGTTGGGTTGCAGCAAATGTTGGGGTTGAAACGATTCGCCTATACCTATCTCTTTTCTTAATACCGTTGGGAAATTCATATCTCTCTCTGGTTTCTGCATTCCTGGTAACAATGGGTAAAATGGCGGATATTAAGACGGGTCTGAAGACTATGCTATTTCATTCAATGGGGTAAGTATATCCGGGTTTCGGGGTTTTGGTTGGGACTATTTCCGGCTTCCTGAAAATGAACCAAAAACTTGAAGTAATGATTCTCAACCTTGTGATGTAGACTTAAGTGTCTTTTTTGAGCAAATAGGTTGGTACAGGCGGTGTTGGGCATTTCTACCCGTAAACCCTCAGGTTTACACTCCACATGCTAAATGCCTCAGCATTTAGTGGATAAAATTTAAGGTGAGATATGGAAACGCGAGGCAGCGGTAGATGGAGCGTGTTGTGAAATCGTTGGCCAATGTACCAGTTCTGAGATTAAATTGAAAAAAATAAATGTAGGACTTCAATTGAAAACCATAAATTAGTAATATTAAAATACAATACAATACAAATACTCTTTATTGACACCATTACAAAAAGAACTTGAAATAGGACTTAATTAAAGTAGAACTTCTCTGTAGAATTAAAAGAGCTACATTTTCATATACTCGTAAAATGCGATGTTAGAAATTTTATTAACAAATAATTCGTTTAACGTTCCATTTTCAGCAACGAGAATGATGAACGATGGAATCGAGAAAAGTACATTCTACGTAACAAAAAGGCGCATTCTTTGTTTTACTTTTTTAAGTTTATTGTATATATTTTTTAAGACTTCTATTTTATAATAAACACCTAAAAATGTGAGATCACAATGTGTAGATCACATTTTTAGCTAACTTATATTCTGCGCCGAGGCCGGCTTTAAACGTCATACTAGAATGGTTTAAAATTGGGGCATATGTAACCCGCACTACAAACATATGCCGTCAATTAAGACTTCCTACATAAAGTTTTATTTTACCCAAAATACTTACAACGAGAATAATAGCGAATATTGCATTTCTCACGTTTATTGGCAAAAATGACACACTTGCTTTTGTTTTGTATAAAAATCGATGAAATCGTAATATTTTTTTCAGGAATACAGATTTTACCTTTTCATTAAATCAAATTCTTATTTAAATTCCTTTACTCAAAATTAAAGACAAATATTTCCAGCAGTTGTATACCTACTGATTAAAATTTCTCACCTAACCCTGCTTCAATTCAGAAAATACTTAAAATGAGATTAAATTAAAATAATATTACGGCAAAATTAAACAAATATTCAGTTTTACTTTAAATAAAACGGTGTTATAACTCCTTACAAATTATGCTCCCAACATATTTTCAATAACTTCTTCATTATCTATTAGCCAATTACGCAGTTATATTCTGGGGAATGGGTACTCATCAAAATAAACACTCATTCGTTCGATTACTCACTCCAGTCAACTCAAGTGGGGAAACTCTAGTTTCCATTTTCCACTTCAAAAGCCGTTTGAAGCCTTTTCAGGCAGGTTTTCCTGACATCCGAAGTACCAGGATGCCAGAAAACTCGACAGCTGGATAAATTCCATTACATGAATTTACGAAGGGATAAAAATTGTCACCACTATTTCGTCTAGTGGTTAGCGATGATGTGGTTAGTTAAACATAATTAATTGACTTAAATTATTAAATTAATTATGCTAATAATAACCAATATTAGCAAATAATTTTTCTAGCATTTGCTGGTATCCGATTGAGCTGAGACATACTTACGAAAACAGGTACTTTCGAGCTGACCTGATGATGGAGCCGGGCTGTAGGGACTGGAACTCTTTAATGGCAAATGGTACAGTCGAATTTGGGCTTGGGCTAATATGTATCATTATCATTAGTAGGTACTTTTCATTACACATCTTTAATAACGTTTTTAATACAGGCTTGTGATTTAAATAACATTGTTTCTTTTAATTTATTTTATTATATAGTCAGCTTCATTACTATAATTAGCTACTGCGATTATCTCTTCTTGTTTTAATACTAAAAATTATCTGTAGACAGATTAGATACCATATCCAAACAACCAAATCTCGTATCTCGAAGCAAGACGAATACCCGCAAAAATCAATAAATAGGCGGGGGACTCGCCACGCCATGCCACTCGCTACTAGCGCATGCGTATTTCTTCCCTTGCACCCTCGTTCACATGACGCGAAGCATACCTCTACTTGTTCGTGATCTCCTGGTATTCCCGCCCACAAAGCTGAAATTTTCCTGCCCTCCACCTAGTTTTCCGGAAGTGTAGCATCACCACTTCCGGTGTTTAGGGCGGTCTGAAAATCCCGCTGAACCCAAACGTTCATCATGTCTGAAAAATCAGGAAAATGCAAATTTATAGGAAAAGTGAGGTTGTGTTGATTGCGCATGCTCGAACACAACAAGTTGTTTTGATCACGAGAGTTGCTGTGCTTCCCTTACTGTGTTCCTATTATTTCATTCATGTATTCATTCATAGCAATCTTATGCGTGTTAAATTCACGCCTTTTTCCCGATTTTGTCCAGCTGCGTCTTTCTATAAGTATTGTTTGGTGCTACTATGTGTGTCTGTAGGTACCTATTCTGCGTAATTTACTAATAATAGACTAAATTTTCCATTTCTAAAGTGACTTAATTGTTATCAGATTTCTATATAGCTAACTACTGCAGAATTTCACTGACATATTTAAACGCACTGTGTCGTTTAACCTGTACCCTTAGTACGAGTGTTCATACCCATCTCGATATCATATATCGAACAAATTTTGTATGAAAAACAGTACAGCGCCTCTAGTGGTTTTCACACGTCACTAAATTTAGACCAATTAGGGAGCCAGAATAAGTAGAAAACTATGTGAGATCTGTCAAAAACGTTTACGGTGAAAACTCGTGCTGAGAGTGCTGGTTTTTCTTCATTTCGTTCATATTCTAAGTCATATCAAATCCTTACTTTAGTATAAGTAATAAGATAAAAGAACATTCGATTCAATTTTTATTTTAAAGAAAAAAGAAAGTACATATAAGCAGAAATAAAGATTGCCTGTACTGTATAACTATCAAAAATACCATCCGATTAAAAACAAAAATATAAAGACTGTTCCAATGAGAGCCACCTGTGGGGGCTACCGTTTTTTCGCACACCAGGAAGCCCCACTGACCACTGAGTAAAGTGGTCCTGCTGACAGATGTTAATGGTTTAAATGGCAGTTTAAACAGGACATCGTCAGTCGGCTGGTAATAATTGGGTATAAAATTAAATAAAAAAAACATGTGCAAAAATTGAATAGGTTTTTACAAAGTACATTTTTTTAAATATCTTATAGGCTAGCGTTTGACCACTATCTCACCTGTTGGTAAGTGATGATGTGGTCGAAGATGGTAAGCACGCTAGGCCTAGAATGGGAACTGGCTCTCAAGGATAGCTGCCGGAACACATTAGATGTTTGGCGACAGATTTTCTAACTTGAGGGTGGTAGCTGGCCAGGCGGACACTAGATAGTGTTCTACCACCATGCGGGGGTTGTAGGTTTCTTAACGTTGTTTGGAGTTTTGGAGAATGTTTGGAGGGCCACTGTGAAAATCGCATATACATTTTTCGATAGAAAAATCCATTGGTGCACGGCGGTTCGAACTCAATCCGTTGAGTAGTGTTAGCGTGAATTGTGAAGAAGTGAAGATGAATTGTGAAAAAGTAACAACCATACTTACACACTCGCAAACGTTCACCTTTATATTATTTTAAAAATAGGATTGAATCAAATAAAGCATATAGTAACAAATTTTATTTTTTTCTTTTACAAATGTTTTTGTAACACTCGCAATTATTCGGGCTTGAAAATTATCACAGCCTTATCGACTATCTAAAAAAAATCTAAAAGAAAGTTCGTATACATAGTTTGGTCCATAGGACTTAAATGGCTAAGGTAAACAAAACTAAACTAAACTTTACATAGATCTAATTACCTTTAAACACCCTCTCTTGGCAAAATCTTTGGTTCTTCAAAGTAAACCTATTTCAAAGGTATCACCTACTTGAACTAAATTCAACTAACTATCAAGAAAAGGTATCCACTATCAGTATTTTTACCTTATCTTCTTGTATATTTATTTACTTAAATTATTTATTAAATTATTATCTTTATGGAATTTCTCCCAAATGATTTAAAAAATAAGTACTTATTTACACATTTGCTATATAGGTAGGTATAGGAAATATTATGTTTATTCTAAGTGTTATGTACACTTTATATATTTTTGTACATTTTTATAATCCCGATGGCGCGGGTTCCAGTCCCGTCGTTACGATTACATTTTGGATTGCATATAAAAAGGTATAATTAAGTTTGAAATTAAAAACTATTTTTGATTTCTTTTGTAGCTCGGTAATAGGTAGATAAATTATGTCATCGCCTACCATCAGGCGAGCGTCGTGCTTGCCCTGTAACCTTATAACAAAAACATTCACTGATTTTGGTTATCACTTTGTACAAAAATAGTACGAAAGAAACAAATGAAATTACCTACTTACTCTTATTTACATGATGTAAAATAATAGTGTTAGCTCTATTATAAATTATACAAAAGTTTAGTATTTACTTTACAAATTTTGTAGAATACCGAGTCGCAAGTTTATAAAGAGCTTTTACACTTGAAACCTTACTATTCATATTTCTGTGCTTGAAACATTTCAGTAAAGCTTTATTTCAACATTCTCAAACAGCATTGTGTTAGTTAATTACTTTAAAAATCGCAAAACACTTTCAAATATCAATCAAAAATTAATTCAATAATTTTAGTGACATTCTTTCCAATGCATTCTTGAACCTAGCAAAATTTGCTACAAAACATTTCAATTTTGTTGAGGCCACACTAACGACCAAACTAAACCCATATAATTATCTTTTCTATGTTAAAACCGTCGCTTATCGCGTTAGTAGACATTAAAACGACTTTTGAGACAATTTTTCAACAGCATTTACACCAAGAATAAAGTTAAGAACAACTTCCTATCAGGCGGGCCGTCTGCTTGTTTCTCAACTTTGTATCATCAGGAGCACAAAACTAAGAATTAAGCAATGGATACTGAAACACACACTAGGACAGTCCTGTGTAGTGTACTTCAGTTTCTCCCTATTCCATTCAGATTCGTATAAATCGCATGTAGGGCCACTTATTTCCACAGATTTACAAAAAGGAGGACGTTCTTAATTCGTTTGTAAGTTGTTTTTTTGTATGTTTGTTACGCCATTACTCCGCCAATTGTAACCCTATTCAAGTGATTATTTTTTTAATCGATAGGGGACATCTCTAACTTGGTCCCATTAAAATTTCATTGAGATCTGATGAGTATCTCCGGAGATATACAGATAAACAATTCTAACTCGGTACTGAAAATGACTAGCGCGGCATTCGAAGTCGGCTTTTTTCGTTTTGTAAACGATCTTAAATTATTATATTGCGTTTATTTATAGAATATCTAGCACCATTTATTATGCATTGATTTTGACCGTTAGTGTGACCTCACCATTTCTCTTTCGACAAAGTTCTCCTACATACAAAGTAATATGACTAGATTCCGCTGTCTAGTTAAATCCGGTTCATACAGGTTCGTGGGTCTGGTTCTGAGTGGGTTCTACATTCAGCTTCTTTGACACCCTGGGCTTCTTGTTGGGTAGAGTGATGCAGAACAGTGCGTTTGCTAGAAAAATAAACATCACATATGACTTAGTTAACGTATTATTATAAAGCGTGGAACAGTCGGTTAGAGGCAGTCGTCATCTTTTAAAAACCTAAAAACAAATTTATCGGAATACGTCCAGCTCAAAAATGTCTATGAAAATGTAGAAGTATGTTTGTTTGAAAATAAAAGACTAATTTCGTGTTTACGTTACCTTTACAGAGATTACAGCTATTGCAATTCTTGTAGGCGTTAAGGTGGTACGATTTCCATACAAAAGTTTAATGCATAAATATTAATAAATGGAGCAAAATTTTGCACTGAAATTACATCTATTGGTCTTATATAGTCTATACTAGTCTTTACAGAAGGGAAATTTTATTACCCTACATATTTTGATAGAATAATATGAACATTTTGTTCAATCAATATTTTATTATTTGAACTTGACTTTATAATATTTAAGATAATCATGATAAAAGATAGATTTTTTTTTAAACCACAATTAATTTAGCGTAATATAATAAGCAAAATCTACGGTATAATGTGTACATACCGTAGATTTTTTATTTTTTTATATAGAACTGGCAGCACTTGACCACTATCTCACCTGATGTTAAGTGATGATGCAGTCGATGATGGAGCGCGCTTACCCAAAAGATACCTATTCACTCGCGATTTGAAGACCCCCATATTGTATTTAGCCGGAAACACAGACTCAGGTAGAGCATTCCATATATATTTAGACGATTCCTTTGGTTTTTTTGTCCGTAAGCTTAGAACTTCTAGCCTACTCGAACCACCCACCAGAAAAAGATATGCCAAATATTGGTTCGCCGAGTTCCGGTATGATGTTACATGCCTGCAGCTACTATGGTAGACTAAACTCAGTTATACTTCGTTTCAATGCAATCTTCCATTTCCAGGCAAGCACGAGCGGAACGTGACACTTTTTCGTGCATGCAGCCGGCGTTAATCGATTTGTAAGACGTTATCACGCCAATAAAAAGTGTACTCACCAATAAGTATACTGCCAAACATATAGAAGCCAGCGCCGCAGTTGACAGTGAGGAAGATTCCGATGAGGTTGGAGCCCACCATCGATCCAACTCGACCGAACATCATGCCCAGGCAGATTGCCATAGCCCTTGGGGAATTAACATTTATTATTTGAAAGGTGAAAGTTTAGATATTGGGGTTGTAAAAGTATTCTTCATTAAACTACTGTGATAAATATAATTACTGTGTGTCTGTTGTAGCTTTGTAGCGCCCAAACGGATGAACTGATTTTGATGTAGGTTTTATTTTTAATTTATAGGTACCTCAATCGAGAGTGTTCTTAGTTCTGATGAGACTCGGTCATGAAACGGATTTTCATGAGTCTTAAAAGACTACGAAATTTTTCTAGATGATGACGTTATAAAAACAACTTTTATAGGCCTGATCATTTCAGAATTCAGTATTTTCTTACTTCAATGATATTGTAATAACACAGTATCGTTGCCGTTTTTTACCTAATGCTGGGACATCTCCTGGAACCTGCAGAATATTCAACTTCTCACAAGCAGAGATGTCGAGTTTGGGCTCATTAGGATTATACATAAACCATCGAGGGTTGTTTTGATTTTTTTTTTTCAATAAATTTAACTTAAGGTACTTCCACACTGCGGCGTCCTGCGATCTGCGGGCGCGATCTCAGTACTTTATAATTGTTTTCTGATTGCGTTTGGTTTGTGAACTGGTCGGTACAAATACTACTGCGCTATCTGATCGCCGCCTAGATCGCGCCCGCAGGACGCTGCGGTGTGTCCGTACCTTTAATGCTATTATAACCGCTATGTTTATAATTACCTGTACTTAGTAGGAAAGATCTCCACAGCCTGAGCATTCATCAGTCCAATACAAGCCCCAGACATTTGGAAGATGGCGAACAGCACCACAGCTAGCTGCTGGTCGTATGCCAGATGAGCTCCGATCCCGCAGAGCCCGGTGGTGGCCAGCACTGTCACAAGGATGATCTTCTTTCCGAGGAAGTCGACGAGGAAACCTACGATCAGGTACATGGAGCAGAAGACGAGTCCGATATAGATGGAGCGCTCGAATGTTGCTGTGTTCATTGTGTCGTCGCAGATCTGTTGGAAAATAAATTAGGTTAGGTAGTTAATTAAGGGTAGTGTATATTTAGTACCTGAATAATCGAGATTTGCTCGATATTTTATATTTTTTTGGTAAATTCTTTGGAATTTTTTTGGCTCCCAATAATAGTTTTCTAACAAAACAAGGTACTTGGAAAAAAAGGGAGATAAATAAATATCATCTCATTTGGACTCGAACCGTGGTCCTCTGATTTCGGAACTGCCCGATTTCCCACTGAGCTATCATAATCTTGTAGAAGGAGGCGAAATTTACCTTCGTATTCTAATGATATTGTAACAGTTTTTCATTGCCTGAAAACACGGATAGAACGACGTTTTCTAAAATTGAAACCTATGCTAGATTTAAGTTACATATAATAATATTTAAATACATACATTATGTACCTACATTATTAATGACAAGGATTATATACTTAGTATGTAGATGCTTACACCAGAGCTGTTGCCAGAAGTGTCTTGAGATGCATCGAGGACGTCGCAGATTTTAGTCTCATTCCCGTCGTGGTTGGCCAGCGAATTGAGGATCGTGGGGAACCATACGTAGAACCCGTTTGTTCTGAAAGAACAATTTAACTTAGAAATAAATGTGGACCATGAATGTACAGATGCCGGCGATAAATATTGCACGTCGACCTTTAGAAAGAGACAATCGGCTAATTTCGGCTTCGTAGAGCGTTATCTCTGTCGCACGAAATACTAACGGTCCGGTATCTATTAGGAGCTGTTAAAACAATTATGATTTGCTTCTTTTGATCATTTTTTTAATTTGTATACACCATTTTTTCTAGAAGTGCTGTCTTGATGCGCAAGTTTTCCCCGGTACAGCACAAGTTTATTCGTCGTATTACAACCATAAACAAAAAAGTTAGCACGATTTAAAGGCTAGATTATGGATAATTAAAAAAAAATCATATCTAAAACACCGTGACACTTAGGACTTTGGGTCTACCGGGGAAAACTTGCGCATGACCCCCCCCCCTCCCTCCCCCAACCCTCCAAAAAAATTTGTCTGTCCATCTTCCAAACACCCTGTATATTGCGGATCATACGTAAAATACGGCTCGTACTTACAGTTCTTTTTTATACCATATAGCCTAGCGTTTGACCACTATTTCACCTGTTGGTAAGTGATGATGCGGTCAAGGATGGCTTTCAAGGATAACTGCCGGAACACATTAGATGTTTTGGCGACAGATTTTCTGACATGAGGTGAGGGTGGTAGTTGGCCAGGCGGACACTAGATAGTGTCCTACCTACCAATAATAATATCACAGAAACATAATAAACTGCTAAATTCATAAGCCTTCCTTTTGAGTTTCAATCCGGTAAAAATATAACTCACGCAGCGAATATGCCAAATTGGACGAAACAGAGAAGACTGATCCAAGGAAGTAGTGGCATCCTGAACAGAGGCAGTGTCTGCTCCTTCATCGAGGTGAGGACAGCTCGGATACCCGTGCTGGTTGACTTACTGGACTGGTTGTCTACGATCAGAGTCTTCACCTGGAAACAATTACAGATGGACTTGTTATTTATTTGTTAATTTTTTACTGCAACTACCGAATTGCGGGTATCGATGTCATGATGTTTGAAAAAGTCAGTTCGGAAAATGAGTTGATAATTTTGGCTATGTCAAATAAAACTTCTGTATGCACGGCTTGCATTTAATTTTGTTGGTATTGATTGAGGCTAAAAGTCGTCAGTATCGACAGATGTAGTGATGATTCGGTCTGGTGGTAGCTTAGAAGTAATACTATGACGATGAAATCAGGTCTTTTCAATATCATAGAATGTTATTCCGTAACTGAGTGGTGGGCTTCCTTAATTTTGTTTTAGCACGCAGTTTCCTAGTCAAATTGACCAATTTAAATAAATTGACTATAAGGAACAAGTTAGGTGTTAGGTAAACTTTTTGTGTACAGTGTGTACTTATTATATAAAGGATAGCGTTTGCTGTTCTATCATACCTATCAGATCGGTGTATCAGAAACGCAAAAGCAATGATGTGATTGAGGACGGTAAACACGCTACGCCTAGAATAGTCTGACTTTCAAGGGCTGTGGTATCGGAACACCATAAGCACATGAGTAAACTACCGTTTCTTTACTCATGTACCGTAAGGTCATGGCGGCAAATATTCTCCTTAAAGCTGGTACGCTACTTCATGCTTCTTGGTATTTAATATTGTAGCCAAATTATGAACCAAGAATATACTCTACCTGATTCGCCAATCAGGCGGAGTATATTCTCGGTTCATAATTTGGCTACAATCGGAGAAGACCTATCCAGTATTGAACCGGATGATCGACCAACCAACCTCATGAACTGACCAATTCTGAAAGCAATGAATCAACAATCAAAGCATTTATTCAGTATGTAGGCAGTATTAATATACGCACATATACACGTCAAAATCTTTACCTTTTACCTTACCTTTTTAAATCATAACCAATTATCAAGTAAACATAGCAAAAGCAGAATTTTAACGCTTTGAATTTAAAAAAAAACAAAAGTAATGAAGCATTCAGCTGTCTTCCAATCGTTTACGTCAGACTATTAAAAAAAGAAAGTGGGTTAAAACCAACCATACATGTAACTGTGTGTCGCAGTACTTCAGACAATTTTTATATAATAAAAATAAAAAAAGTGAAATAGTGAAACACAACATAACCTCCTGCCTACATCTGTACTACATACAGGACATAGGAACACAAAAAAAAACCAGTACATGTTAAAATGGTAGGACACAGCGGAAAACCATTTTTTCCAGGTGCAGGATTTTTTTGACTATTTTTCCAGGATGTCATACCCTATTGCCGATATAATACTAAAAATTTCAACAGTGTACTCCAGAAAAAGTTTTCCTGGTAGGCAAGAGGTTAAAGAAACGTATACCGATCACAGTATGATCATCATGATCCGAATGGAACTGACTGTCAGCTGCATAATATTGTTTAAATAATAATGGCCTAGAAAGAAAATCTGCGGACAAAAGGGGAAAACTGAATGGCTGTTGAATCTACCGGCATTTCAGAAAAATTGACTTTACCAACTTTTGTGAATTGTCTTTGAATGGACCAACCTCATGAACTTGATGAACTAACCTCAAAGCTATCCCGATCCATCCTGTTATTATGAGCATAGATAGTCTTCACCACCTCCAGAGCTTGTTCAGGCTGACCAGTCGCGTTGAGGAACTTGGGGCTCTCCGGTGCGAAGAACAGCAGAACTGTCCCGATGGCAAATGGCATAGCGCAGGCTACCACCAGTAGACGCCACGGGCGGTAGTAGATGGACAGGAAGTTTATGTAGAACGAAAACTCTAGAGGCAAGATTAGCCAGGATATGCCTGAAAGTTGTAATTTTGGTATTTAAAATACAATAAATAATAATAAAATACGATCGTAATTGCTTCGACCATAGGGAAGATGCAATATTTTTATTTACAACCGACTTACAAAAAGAAGGAGGTTCTCAATTCGTCTGTAGGTATGTTTTTTTTTGTGTATGTTACGCGATTACTCCGTCGATTGTGAACGGATTCGAATGATTATTTTTTTAAACGGTTGGGTACGTTTTCGAAGTGGTCCCACTGTAATTTAATCAAGATCTGATAAGTATCTTCAGAGATGTGATGCTAAACGTCTCAAACTTGCTAATAAAATTGACTGGCGGGCATGGAAGTCTGTTGTTTTAGTTTTTAAACTATCTTAATTATTACTTCCAAATATTTTTTTTAATATCTACATATTACATTGCAAAAATGTAGTTTGAAAGTCATACTTTAGTCGGGTAAAAAATGTTGTAATAACCAACCTGTTCATCCAAAAAACTATTAATTACATTAAAGCGCCGCAACGGTATATTATTTGATTATATAAATAAATAAAAACCTTGATATTATAACACTGGCTTCTAAGCAAAATCCGGAAAATTAATTTATAATCGTGCTGAAATCATTCCGTAACTTTGATATAATAAATACAGAATTCGATTGTAAATATACCTACCGCAATTCTTTTGTTTTTCTTTACCCACGATAATTATAAAATACGGCTACACGTGCAGTGTGACTTTGATGATAATTTTGTTATTATTTATTGACTTGTTATATAAACTGAGTATGTACTTGTAATTAAATGAAAATGGGCTCATGTCACATATGACGTTAAAAATGTCTGAAAACAAACTTTTGTTAAAAAATTACGAAACGTATAACTAAAAAATGCGGCTGCACGTGCAGTGTGAATTTGATGATAATTTTGTTATTATTTATATACTGTTATAATCGTAATAATTTAAGATCGTTTAATAAACTAATAGAACCGACTTCAAACGTCGCGCTATTCAAAGTAGCCAGTTGACGTAGTAGCTATTATATAATCTGTGCCAGTAGTTAGTATGTCGTTGGTATGTAAATGTGTAATGTAATGTAATGTAAATGTATCGTAATACTAATGTTGATGTATTAAAAATGGTTCGACCGATTTCATTAAAATTTAAATGGAATCACCTGGAAAAGGTACCCTTTGAAACAAAAAAAGATTTTTTCCAATCAGTTCAGACATCTCCGAGTAATCGGTGAACATACATAAAAAAAAGTTTCCGACGAATTGAGAACCTCCTCCTTTTTTGTGAAGTCGGCTAATAAAAAAAACTAAAAGAACCGACTTCAAACGTCGCGCTAGTCAAAGTAGCCAGTAGACAGAATACAACAAATACAAATACAAAATAGCTTTATTTAAAAAATGTTTGTTGTAACAATTGTATGTGGTACCCTGCCTTTTTGCTGTAGTCTTTGAGACTGTGTTGCAAAAGACAGTGTTAACCCAAAATATGAACTAATTAACAAACTACTATGTAGAAAATAGATTACCAAGCAATTTCTAATTATAAGCAGTGTTACTTAGTTAAACTACTACTGTATATGATTATTATCTTAAACAAAGGTAAGTAATTTGAGATGTGTGTGAGTTTGTGTGTGTGTATGTGAGCGTGTGAGACTTTTTGTGTGTGTGTGGGTATTTGTGTTTGAAGATTATAAATGCTGTATTATACTACTTTTTCTAGTATTTTTTCCGTATTTGTATAATCACAAGATTGTAGCCAGTAAAGTATTTTTTTTTAAGATTGTAGTTGTTTAGTGCTTCTATTTTTTTGTTTGCCATTAAGTGTGTTGTAAAATATAGCTGACAGGTGATTGTAGTGTCTCCACGCGATAGCGTATAGACGCAGTAACTATTACATAATCTGTGCCAGTAGCACAGAATAATGAATAGTATAAGTAATTAGTAGTAACTGGTATGTCGTCAAGATAAGTAAATGCGTCGTAATACAAATTTTGATATATTAAAAACGGCTCAGCCGATTTCGTTAAAATTTTAATGGGACCACCTGTGATGGGTACCCTTTGAAACAAAAAAATAATTTTGCAAATCGGTTCAGGCATCTTTGAGTAATCGGTGAACATACATAAAAAAAGGTTCCGACGAATTGAGAACCTCCTCCTTCCCTTTTTGGGAAATCGGTTAATGAAAATACGCTCGTGTCACATGAGACATGAAACTGCCCGAAAACAGACTTTTTGCTAAAAAAATTACGAAACCATGATTATGTAATTGTACATGGTTTTGCCATTTTCATGAACCTGTAAAACTATATTGTTATAAAACCGTCTGCCTATATTTTCGACATATTAGAAACGGAACCCCCAGTCTTTGAGGGTTACTGTTCAAAGTTCATTTAACAATATAAATTAATTAGTATCATATAGTGGAGGACTTCTGCTAGTCCACCTGGGGCGGTGCCACCACTTTGCCAAATAATTTTCGGCCGTGAAATAGGAATGTTTTCCGGTTGAAATGGCAAGGTGTCCAGTGAAATTACAAGGCATGTGAGACTCAACATCCTTATGTCTCAAGTTAACAGGCGCAGTGCAGTGACATGCAAAATTCTGGCAGTCCAGAATGTTGCATGCCGCTGTATCTGTAATAGGTAGACGTCATCGCTTACCATCAGCCGAGCGTCGTGCTTGTCCTGTTACCTTACATATCATTAAAAAAAATCTTACAAGGTAAGACGACTGTTCCGATCCCAACGAAGGAAGATCCGAAGGCGACCATCTTATCTCGATGCCGGAGGTTGTTGAATTCTCCGAGGTAGGTGTACACCACTGCTGAAGATCCCGAAGTACTGGAAAATATAAAATGAGCTTACATTTATAAAATGTTCAAGAAAACTTTAAAAGGTGAGTGAGAAAACAAAAATAAACCTTTTTAGGGTTACGTAGTCCTGACAAGGAACCCTTATAGTTTCGTCATGTCTGTCTGTCTGTCCGAGGTTTTCTTAAGAGACCGTTAACACTAGAAAGCTGTAATTTTGTGAGGGTATGTATATATTACGCCGACAAAGTGCTGAAATAAAATTGAGAAAAATATTTTTTTTTAGGGTAGCTCCCCTATATGAGAAGTGGGGATGATTTTTTTTTATCGTCTACCCCATCGTGTGGGGTATCGTTGAATAGGTCTTTTAAAATGACTTCAGGGTTGCTAATACCAATTTTCGATTGAATGCTCCATTTACGAAATATTAAACTTTAAAGTGCAAATTTTTGTTCCAGTAGGGCGCCCCCCCCCTCTAAAAGCTAAACTGCTGGCTTGAAAAATCTGGAAAAATTCGTTATAATAGCGCATTTCATGAACTTCAAAGGAAAATTATAGCGGTTGAGATAACTTTATTAGTTTAGCAGTAATAGTCGTTGATCTTGGGTGTTGGATAATTTTGTACCAAATACAAAATCCTTAGAATAAATCCTTTAAGTGACAAAGACGGAGTACCTATTTGCTTGTTTATAACTGGTAAAGACTTGTATTGAATAACAGGCTACTACGGAACCCTACACTGCGCGTGGCCCGACACGCACTTGGCCGGTTATTTAACACAAGCTTTAACATAAACTAGGACCAGAGTAAGTCTAGACAAATCCAACGAGCCCAAACACGACAGGTATAACATGTGTAGTTTAGTAGTTCCTTTGGCAACCTTCCAGCTCCATCATCAGATCAGCACCATGTCATCATAATATTGCATTGTCACGTGATATACATGTATGCAAAATTTCAGCTCAATCGAACCCCTGGAAGTCGCTCTAAAATCAATCGCAAGATTTGTGACGGACAAATTCGCCGTGAAGTAGAGAAAATAAGCTTGTATTAAAGTAGACCTCTGCATGGTTGTTTTTAATCAATCGGTATCAAAATCAGATCGAAAACGACTTAAGAGGGAACGCGGGGTGTACTTTTCCATACAAATGTATTCCCCTATTTCCTCCCTGGAAAATGCTTCTAGAGTAAAATTTGTTTCTATAAATAATCAAGGTCTGCTATAGCTACGCTCCTATCATTTGCTTTTTTGGTCAACCAATCGCAAAAAGAAATATAAGCATTCTAATATCCTCTTTAAGATTTTTGAAGGGTCATAATTTTCTATTTGCAATTGGTTGGTCAAAAAAAGAAAATGTTAGGGGAGTGCGTAGTATAGTATAGATAGTACATAGATAGTAGTAGCGATAGTATATATAGATAGTGGTATAGATAGTAGTAGCTACAGCAAATCTTGATTTTTTCAAGAAACAACATTTTCTCTAGAACCATTTTAGAACCAGGGAGGAAACAGGGGAATAAATTTGTATGGAAAAGTGCACCCCGCGGTCCTTCTTAAGTATATCAAAAATTTTGAACTCGATCTAAATTCATGTCGAAAGATGGCAGAGTTCATAACTCAAATTTATTTTCAAATCATTGAGAACAGTCATAAAACAGTAGAAAGATCTTTAATAGCTGAACTTACATAGTAACTATTATATAATCTGTGGCTGAACGAAGGGCAGCAGCTGACCTGCCCAGCTGCGATATAAAACAATAGCTCTACTAAAATAAACAAAAATGTTCACTTAACAACAAACTAGGTCAATGCTATATTCCTTAGATACATGTATAAATACAATATTATATGATAAATGTGATAAAATTAATACCTACAATAACATTGTTCTATTTCGCAGCCAAAGAAAAGAGATAAATTTAAATTGGTCACATTGTACACAACTCTTCAATGTCGTGAACTTAAAAGAAATTTGCAAAGTGAATTATTTTTAGCTATTAAATAAGTAAGTGTCATACGCGCACACACGCCTACACTGTAACTTGTAGAAAGTACCACAATTTTTTGGGTTGACGGAAAGATCCTGCTAATAGTTGGAATGTCTCATATTTAATAATAATCGAACGATAGGTTTTATTATCATCAATCATCATCACCACCATCAGCCTATCTCGTTCCACTGCTGGATATAGGCTTCACCTATGGCACGCTACTGACCTCGATCATTAGCTCTTTCTTTCTAACCTTATTAGCTTATTCATTGTAAAATACCACATTTGTACAATTTACTCAGAAAATCAGATGTAACATAAATTAACTCTTACAGCGCGATAATATTTTGTACGAGATCAAATGTTAAAATTGATAGGTAATTTGTACATTTTTTTATTTCAATATTCGGAAAACTTACAGGGATACAAAACGTCTAAATCATCATCATCATCAGCCGGTATTAGTCCACTGCTGGACGTAGGCCTCTCCCAAGATACGCCACTGAGCCCGATCTTCGGCTTTTCTTGTGACTTTCCATCATGAGGGATATTCTCTAATCGCTACGCTGGGCAGGCGGGTTGGCGATCGCAGGACATAGCTTCTCGCACCGATGACGCTGCTGCCCGTCACTGGCCTGGAGTATTTAGCTACGGCATAATTTTGAAATATTTATACCGCCATTTGTCGGTCGCCAGAGCCTCGTTTGTTGATCAGCAGGATGCACCACGGGCAGGTGAGTTTGGCTGGGAGTACTGTATTTGTGCTCTCTTACATCCCAAACGTCTAAATAATTGATATATTATGTATGCAGTCTTGGTGTCGCAGTATTTATTTGTGCCCATCGCGGTTCAAAACATGGGGTGTTGGGGGACAGAGGCCAGGAGCTTGATTGGGAATATAGGGCGGAAATCGAAGGAGAAGACAGGTGACTCCCGCTGCGGCTTGTACCTGGTGCAAAGGTTGGCCATTGCCATCTAATGAGGAAACACCGCCGTTATGGGTTATGGGTACCTTTGCACCGGGAACAGTGAGGAGTGGACTATTTTCATATTTTTTGAACTTTATACAATACAATACAAATTCTCTTTATTGACACCAAAATAGAAAAGACGGTGAGGGCCCGGTGGTGTAAGTGAGAGAACGGTCGTCTTTGATGCCAGAGGTACCGAATGAATTTCCCGCCGTGCACCAATGGATTTTTTATGTGCGCTTTTCACAGTGGCCCTCCGGTAAAGGAAACACATCGTAAAGAAAGCAACAGCCCCCACATGGTGGTAGGACACTATCTAGTGTCCGCCTGGCCAGCTACCACCCTCAAGTTAGAAAATATGTCACCAAACATCTATGTGTTCCGGCAGCTATTCTTGAGAGCCAGTTTCCACTCTAAGCCTAGCGTGCTTACCATCTGCCACCGCATCATTACTTAACAACAGGTGAAACAGTGGTCAAACGCTAGCCTATAAGATATAAAAAAGGACATAAAGAATAGGACTAGCTAATACTAGGTACAATGGGCGGTCTTACCGCAAAATGTCTTCCAGACAACCGTAGGGTGTACATAACATTATAGATAGAACAAGGACGGTGGTGTGACTTTGTTAATTAGGAAATATAAATTAATGTAATTATTGTAAAAAAAAAGTACTTACAAAACAGCGGAAAGGAACTGCAGAATGGCGAAGGAGATCAGCTCAGGCGCGAAACTTGTGAAGACTGATAGCACAGCAGACAACAGCATCGAGAACAGCATCACTGGCTTCCGCCCCTGGGTGTCTGCCAGCCAGCCCCAGAAGTACGACGTCAGAATTATAGCTGAAATAAAAACAAAACCAAAACAGTGTATATTTATACACTAGCAGAAAACCGACGTGTGCTACTACGTTTAAATAAACTGGCCAAGTGCAAGACGGACTCGCACTCATAGGGTTCCGTACCACACTACAGATTTTTATAAGATCGAGCAAAAAAAACCACTATCATTTTCCGCCAGAAAAAAATAATAATAAATAAACATTTTATTTCTTATAACGCCATTAACGTATAACAAAGGTGTTAGGAATCGACATTTCAATATAACGCCATCTATGGGACGTTTACCTAACTAAGCGTACATAGATGGCGTGAAATGCCGAAAAAACACGTTTCTTGTATGGGGACCCTATATTATTTTTAACTTTATTCTGTTTTTAGTATTTGTTGTTATAGCGGCAACAGAAATACATCATCTGTCTAACTATCACGGTTCATGAGATACAGCCTGATGACAGACGGACAGACAGACAGACAGACGGACAGCGGAGTCTTAGTAATAGGGTCCCGTTTTACCCTTTGGGTACGGAACCCTAAAACATCTTTATGTCCGTTATAGACTTTGAAACCATCCAATCGATGTGCCTATAGAGAGCGTTATAAGAAATAAAATGTTTAATCATTATTATTTTTTGCTGGCGAAAAATTATAGTGTTATTTTTTGCTCGATCTTATAAAATACTGTAGTTTAGTACGGAACCCTACGAGTGCGAGTCCGACTTGCACTTGGCCAGTTTATTTTAATCAATCGACATCCCTAAAAGAAGGAGATTCTTAATTCATCTGTATGTTTTAATAATTCTTTTTTTAATCGGTAGGGTACGTTTCCGAAGTGGTCCCATTGTAATTTCATCGAGATCTGATAAGTATCTCCAGAGATCTGACGATAAACGTCTCAAATTTGCTACTGAAATTGAGTCGCGGGGCATGGAAGTCAGTTGTTTTAGTTTTTAAACTATCTTATATATTAAACTATCTTAATTATATCTGTAGATATAATTAAGATAGTTGATGACGTCGCTCCGAGATAACAACACAGCATTTGAAATAATTAGGACAAATATAATGAAATATTTTTGACACCTTGCAAACAAATAAGGTTTAGCCGATTTAGCTACAGATGGTCACGTAGATAGTAAACATACAAACATATAGTCGGTATATACTCGAAAAACATAAGTGTCCCTATGTTCAGGCGGGTAAAAAAAATCTCTCAAAAAACATAAATCGCCCTTTCTTCAATCAGATAAAAACCTCGACTTTCAAGACCACAGACCACCTATTATATTAAGTATTAAGCAATAAAAATAATCAAGCCACAATTAACTTATCTTTTGTGTTGTCACGCTAACAGCGGTGGCAGTAATGAATACTAATCTTTTACAATGTCATCGATTTTATCATTGTTCAGTACAAACATTGTCATGTCTATAACGTTTTATATCACCGGCTTTCGATAATACTAAGTACCTAATACTGTTATAAATATACATTTATTAATAGCGTTGGATGACTCCTCTATTTGACCGTTCGTACTTACATTATCGAGGAATGGTTAATCATTGTTGATAAGAGATTTTAAGTTTTAGGCAAGAGTGGCACTCAAAATTGAGTAAAATATAAAGCTGTAAAAGAGGTGTCGCTTATAGGTTTGCACCGCGAAGTTCGATCTTGCCAATTTAGAAAATGGGTTAAAGAAGTGCACAATAAACAAATGTACTGGTTTCACATTATCTATATATAAAGAGCACCAGTATCACAGTATCTTAATTCAGAAGACTCTACTTAACGTCAATAACTAGTAGGTTCAAATATTATGTTTCTTTGAAGTGTTACACACTTTATATTTTTGTAAATTGTTAAACACAATCCAAAATTTCATCGTACCGACGGGACTTGAACCCGCAACCTCCGGAATAACATGTTCCGGTGCTTTGCCAATTAAGCCACGGTGCGAAGTATCGTTACGACGAAATTAGTGGATTGCATTTCTTAACCCAATTATGCATTGGTGGCGCCATCTATGACTACTTATTACGTAAGTTAATCATTCGGAAGAAATCATTACAGTTTTCAAATCCGACGAGAGATGTTGCACTGCGTAAATCAAATATTATGTTTCTTTGAAGTGTTACACACTTTATATTTTTGTAAATTGTTAAACACAATCCAAAATTTCATCGTACCGACGGGACTTGAACCCGCAACCTCCGGAATAACATGTTCCGGTGCTTTGCCAATTAAGCCACGGTGCGAAGTATCGTTACGACGAAATTAGTGGATTGCATTTCTTAACCCAATTATGCATTGGTGGCGCCATCTATGACTACTTATTACGTAAGTTAATCATTCGGAAGAAATCATTACAGTTTTCAAATCCGACGAGAGATGTTGCACTGCGTAAATCAAATATTATGTTTCTTTGAAGTGTTACACACTTTATATTTTTGTAAATTGTTAAACACAATCCAAAATTTCATCGTACCGACGGGACTTGAACTTGCGGGTTCAAGTCCCGTCGGTACGATGAAATTTTGGATAGTAGGTTCAAGTTATTTGTAAACTCTTTTAATATGTATTCACTATTCTATGAAGTATAACTCTTTTCTACTCTTGATTGGTCGGCCTTTTAACTCAATGATTCAAGAGCTACATAACTTAGTAAAGCTTACATTACTTTTCAGTAGTTATCAGAGAAAATTATAAAGTCATTACGATAAATCAATTCAAATGTTTTTGTGATCCCCGTTCGCGTAAAGGATAGATGGCTTATCTTCGATGCGAGAGGTCGATGGTTCAAAACCTAGCACAGGTCCTAGGAGCATATTATATTGATTTTCCGCCTGATTTGTTACCAAAAAGTAGATTACCACTATCAAAGAGAAAATCTGCCGCCATAACCTTACGGTGTTCCGGCAGCACACAGTCCTTGAGAGCCAGAGTATTCTAGGCCTAGCGTGTTCACAATCTTCGACCAATCATCGCTTAGCACCAGGCGAGATAGAGGTCAAACTAGCCTATAAGATATAAAAAAAGTTAAGGTACGACCACACGCGGCGTCCTGCGACCGCGTGCGCGGGCGCGATCTGATTTTCAATCGTTTTTTGATCGCGTTTGGTTTGAACCAGTCATAGTCGGTACAAACACTACTGGGGCCTTATTCAGTATCACCATTTTAAAGTCTTACCGTGCCGTGTTACGTTATCTCCGAGTTATGGTATTCTCTATGCCAATTAAAACGCGGTAGGGTAAGGTTATGAGCGCGTTTTGAGCTGTCAAAATATCGTGACATATGAGGACGTGTAACGCGCGCGTTTTTAATAATTTACCTATAGTGTAGCATACAGAATACAATTTTTCAATAACGTAACGTGGCGCGTTAAGGAACGCGTTATCTCATTGGTCATACTGAATAAGGACCCTGCACGCACCCAATCCAATCGCCCAAATGTCCAATCCAAACCCAATTTGTTCGCAACCGCGCACGCGGACTTAGGACGCCGCTGTGTCCGTACCTTAATGATATCCAAACTTACCAGCAAAAGGTATAGCAGAGAGCCAACCTCGCTGCGTGAGTGACAGTTCTAGGTCACACTGCGCTGCGGGAAGCACGTATCCGAGCGCCAGGCTCTGCATGATCATACCCATGAGGATCATACCACTCATCAGCATGTGCAGAATGTTGTATGACCCGAAACCTGCGAGGAAACTTTGGGTCAGTAATTTAACAGTTATGATGTTAAAGATGTCATTCTCATACATTTTGATCTTGCGTTAGCGTAAATGGAAACAGGAAATTGGATTTTGTCTAGGGGCCCAGAGCTGGATGAGAGTAGCCGAGGATATTGCTCAGTGGGGTACAATTGAAAAGGCCTATGTCCAGCGGTGGATTAGTGTAGGTTGATGATGATGATGATGATTTTATCCAAGATCACAAAAGGGCGACACGCTGGCAGAGGATAATGTTACATGAAAGCCGAATGTGCGACTCGAACCATTTAGAGTCACATTCAACTTTCCTTAACTGAAAGTGTTGTTGACCTCCAAAACTTTGCGTGTTTCTTTCTTTCTGTATCCTTGCGTCCTTGAGGTCGAGGGCATACATTGAACGATAAAAAATAGTAAATATTGTAAAGGGATTATATTAGGGATTTAGCGATAATTTGACATTTGTGCGCCTGCGCACCAACTCTCCTTGAAAATTCTTTTGTTGATTGTTTGTTTGGCTATTACCGCCATCTTTGCACAACCCAAAAGTGCCTAATTTCACTGTGTATTACAGATAACAACACTGACATCCTCAAGAAGATATATTGATACCTGATTTGACCAAATAACTGTTGTTGGTATGGTAATATGTAAAGAGATTTCTAATATTATAATTATTATTCTATTATGAAACCACTAGATAAAAGCCAGTCCACGATTAATTAACCGATTCTATTATTGTAGTGGTAGGACTTCTACTAGTCCGCCTGGGGCGGTACCACCAATTTGCCAAATAATTTTCTGCCATGAAATAGGAATGTTTTCCGGTTCAAATGGCAAGGTGTCCAGTGAAATTACAGGGCATGTGAGACTCAACATCTTTATGTCTCAAGGTAACAGGCGCAGTGCAGTGACATGCAAAATTCTGGCTGTCCAGAATTTTATATGATGCTGTATCTGTTATAGGCAGACGTCACCGCTTACCATCAGGCGAGCGTCGTGCTTGTCCTGTTACGTTTACCATTAAAAAAAAAACCATTGGACTAAAAAGGTACGGACACACCGCAGCGTCCTGCGTGCGCGATCTAGACGGCGATCAGATAGCGCAGTAGTATTTGTACCGACTGGTTCATACCAAACGCGATCTGAAAACAATTGAAAAGTACTGAGATCGCGCCCGCAGAACGCAGGACGCCGCGGTGTGGCGGCACCTTAAAGCCCATTTCAGACTACGATACCTATATTCTTGTGCTATGAACTATAATGCTATAAAAGCTATTATATTATAGCGTATACTAAAATGAGCTTAAGTATAACCTACTCTCTATTATGAACTCTTACACCCATATGCATAGTCGGTTCCTCAAGATATCCTCCACTCGAATGTGATTTGACTCAACCTCAAGGGTAAAATCGGTATGCAGAATTTAAAAAAAATCCTCGGGTTGAGCAAATTCCTCAGTCGAGTCGAGTGAAAAACTGTCAAACTCAAGGTACGTCGCGATCTACCTTAACCCCCCGTTCACACATGTCTCCGTTTTACTGTTCCGTTTTATCGTGTACATTTTTTACATACATTTTATTATACAGGATACTGTGCCATGTGTGAAGTCGCTCATACAACTACATACGCCATCGAGGAAAAAAAAACGTACTCGATAAAACGGAGACATGTGTGAACGGGCCGTAAGGTCTCCTCAAAGCTTGTTATCAGCGCTTTGTATGTACGTTATTTCTGAGGTTATTTCAAGTTTTAATACATAATAAATATCGTCCCATAAAGCTGATGATGAGGAATTCCTAAGAAGATTTCGATTTAGAAAAGACAATAATTAATGTCTCGAATGGAGGTTCCTCACTGGAGGGTGAATCCGTAACTGAACATACTAATTTCAAGGATGTTTTCAAGAATTCCTTGAGGTGACCTCGATTTGGCTGGGTCTGAGATCGCCTAGGATCGAGAGGTACACTTATACTGTAGACGGAGAATAATTTTATAAGAAATCATCGATAGCCACCTATTTACTAGAACCCATCTCTTGGCTCTACGGTAGCGGTATTAGGGCCAATAAGTTGGTACCATAGCGGACGCACCGACGGGCTTGTTCTTACGCTAGTAATGTATAAATTGCTACACACAATCCAAAATTTCATCGTACTGATGGGAATCGAACCCGCACCCCCCGGATAGCAGATATAAAGTGTGCAACACTTCAAAAAAAACATAATAAGTAATGTCTATGATCCTCACAGACATAAAAATCTCTAAAATGTATTCTAGGTAGTTTGAAATAAACCGGCTAAGTCGTGTTGAACTCGCCCACAGAGGTTTCTGTACTAACCAATTAAGCTAGACCTCTAAATTGTATCAGTGCTCATATAACTCAGAGGTCTACCTTATTTGGCACAAACTATACGTAGGTATGAGGACTTTTTTTATTTTTTGGAATTTTTCCTTAATTTGTGCTGTAAGACCTTACTTCTTGCCAAATTTCAAGATTTTAGGTCAACGGGAAGTATAGGTATATATATATATATATATATATTCGACCTATATATATTCCTATAGGTATTCGACCCAAAACCTATAGGGTACTTCCGGTTTACCTACACCTACAAGTAAAGGAAAAATTCCGAAAAATAATAAAAATTGAAAATTAAGGTACATTTTGGTACTAACAAGTTATCGCTTGATTTGATTTTTATACACCCAATAGGGACTATAGACCTCAGTATCAGGTATACATTTTAACTTGCTAGGTCCACCCGGTCCTGAGAAAATCAGTGGTGACACACGGACAGACGGACAGACAGACGGACAGACAGACAGACGGACAAGAAAGTGATCTTATAATGGTTCCTTTTAAGGGTTCCGTACCCAAAGGGTAAAACGGGACCCTATTACTAAGACTCCGCTGTCCGTCTGTCTGTCTGTTTGTCTGTTTGTCTGTCTATCTGTCCGTCTGTCACCAGGCTGTATCTCATGAACCGTGATAGTTAGACAGTAGAAATTTTCACAGATGATGTATTTCTGTTGCCGCTATAACAACAAATACTAACAACAGATAAAAGTTAAAAATAGTAGAGGGTTCCCATACAAGAAACGTGTTTTTTTCGGCATTTCACGCCATCTATGAACGCTTAGTTAGGTAAACGTCCTATAGATGGCGTTATAAGAAATAAAATGTTTATTAATTATTATTTTTTGCTGGCGAAAAATGATAGTGGTATTTTTTGCTCGATCTTATAAAATACTGTAGTGTGGTACGGAACCCTTCTAGTACGAGTTCGACTTGCACTTCGCCAGTTTATTTTTACCTTTTGAGGTACGGAACCCTAAAATGGTAAAAAGTGAAACCATAATTATAGTCTCTTATATTTGAGAAAGTTTTCTGAGCATGTACGAGTAGTACCATACATTCCTTATACTACTTTTGAAGTGTTATTCAGACACACTGGGGTAAAATTTGACAAAAGTGACGTAGCGTCACGGTCCCGAAGGCAGCGGCAGCGACGTAAGCGTCATGTTATATTTTATATCTATAAACGCCCTCTATTGTAGAACGGCGTAACTACGAAGACGTATTCGCTAAAGTTCAAGAGATGTATTTGTACAAAATAAGATCGTTTAAAAAACTAAAAATAACCGACTTCAATGCTGCGCTTTCAATTTTCAGTACCAATTTTGAGGTATTTATCTGCATATCTCTGGAGATACTTATCAGATCTCGATAAAATTACCATGGTACCACACTTGGGATATCTCTTTTCCAACAAAAAAAGAAAAAACAAACGACGGTTCATAAACGACGAAGTTATCCGCGAACAAACATAAAAAAAATATATATACGGTCGAATTGAGAAACCTCCTCCTTTTTTGAAGTCGGCTAAAAACAATTAGTGATGTTGAGAAATAAATTGAATGAACTTAGATGTTTCACTTCTAACGCGTAGTTTTCTACGCACCCTCTTTTTTATCAATATACGTGCGAAAATAGTATATTTTTTGGATTATTTTGTTTGTCCCATCGTCATATTTTTATAGATAAACCTTATCTATGACGCTGTTTGTAAGAGTTACAACTTTGTTTTGCAGCAAACTTATTGCGTAGATTAATTTTCAGCTACTTCTACAAACATAATCCTTTTAATGCTTGAACAATGTCAAAGTAAAATTAAATTGTAAACAACGGCGGATGTTATCTTGTTGGCTCATTATTAAATAATATTGTTATTAGCTGGGGTTTCCCAAAAACTGATGTGCGCAAATATTTCATTTCAACGAGATGACGCGTTGAGAAATTCCTCAAAATTTTGGCAGTATGGAGAACTGTTTGTTTGTGTATGGTTTAACGAGCATTCTTTATTTAGTCTCTCTCGTGTAGATGTTTCCAAATATGACTAGAAAATTATATGCTGGTTTTTGCAGGTACTGCTTTATGGTGGAGTCTTAGTGAGGTTCCGTGCTGTGAAAGTTGGATAACAGGCAAAAAGCAAAATCTTGCAGCGCCGACATGGGGGAAACCCGAAAGTTGTCAATTCATAGTTGAACCATAAATATTGTATAATAGAACTATGTACGAGATACAAGGGTACCATAATTATGTGAAGTAACACTTCTATAGCCGCATTTAGGTAATTACGGATGTGACGTAGCGTCCCAGTCCGAATTCAACGAAGTGACGTAAGTGTCATGTTATATTTTATACCTATAAACGCCCTCTATTGTAGAACGACGTAATTATAAAGAAGTATTCGCTATCATTCGAACATTCGTCCCGCTAAGTACAACAGATGGAGTTGTAAAAATAATCAGTGATGTTGAGAAATAAATTGAATTAACTTAATACTCTGAATTCCTACTCTGTGAAGGAAGTTTTACTTTTATCGCGTAGCTTTCTACACACCCTCTTTTTAGGGCTACGTACCAAAGGGTAAAACGGGACCCTATTAGTCTGTCTGTCTGTCTGTTACCAGGCTGTATCTCATGAACCGTGATAGTCAGACAGTTGAAATGTTCACAGATGATGTATTTCTGTTGCCGCTATAACAACAAATACTAAAAACTGATAAAGTTTAAATTATAGGGAAGACAATACAAGAAACGTGATTTTTTCGACATTTCAAATATCTAATGTGTTCCGGCAGCTATCCTTGAGAGCCAGTTCCCATTCTAGGCCTAGCGTGCTTACCATCTTCGACCGCATCATCACTTGCCTACAGGTGCGATAGTGGTCAAAAGCTAGCCTATAAGATATAAAAAAAACAACAATATAACCCCATCTATGGACGTTTACCTAAGCGATCCCTAACACCTTTGTGTTAACTTTCACTTAGATAGCGTTAGTTAGTAGTTAGTTAGACGTTAGATGGCGTTATAAAAGAAAAGCATGCGGCTCACAACTCTATTTTGATAAAATGTTTATTAATTATTTTTTTTTGCTGGCGAAAAATGATAGTGGTATTTTTTACTCGATCTTATAAAATACTGTAGTGTGGTACGGAACCCTACGAGTGCGAGTCCGACTTGCACTTGCAGTTTATTTATAATTAATGAGTTTCCGATATTTCGGCTCTGTTGCAAGCGCCATGATCACGGATGAACTGTGAATTGCGGGTAGAAGTAATATTTACGTAACCATGTACGTAGGTAAGCATAGTCAATATCCGTGAATAGAAATTAATAGACACTATTAGTCTAATACTATATTAGTGACCGTGAAAACCATAAAACTTTTATCATAATATTGATTTATCAATCAATAATTTATTTAGAAATAACAATGTACCTATGCTATATATAATGCTGGTTAACTCAATGCTATGCATTCGAAGCTTAGATGATAAATTATTGTTTAATCTCTAATGTAGAAATTGCTTCACTATATTGTAGCTCTCTAAATACATATAATTTGATGAAAATACATTCATGATTTCCCATTCTCCAAGACGAAGCTTAGCTTTGTCTTAAGAGTGAAGCGTATAGATTATCATCATCATCATCATCATCATCAGCCGGTATCAGTCCACTGCTGGACGTAGGCCTCTCCCAAGATGCGCCACTAAGCCAGATCTTCGGCTCTTTTTGTGACTTTGCATCATTGGGAGGGATATTCCCTAATCACCATGTTGGGCAGGCGGGTTGGCGATCGCAGGACGTAGCTTCTCGCACCGGTGACGCTGATGCCGGTCACTGGCCTGTAGTACTTAGCTACGCCATAATTTTGAAATGGTTATACCGCCATTTGTTGGTCGATTATTGTAGTGTCTATATATCGGATAGATTATAGTGTGTTAATTTATTTATAAGATAGATTTATAGCTACGTTATTATTGTTTCATTTTGATGAATAATGCAAACACACCTCTAAGTATATTTCTTAGGTAAACTAGTCGATGTGTCAAGTTTACATGAGTTTGATCAGTAATGCATTCTATTTCAACAGTAAATGTGACGTTGTATGTTTTGAAATTAAGTTTGTTTTATTATGTGCAGCTGGGTCTAATTGCAGATGTTTTGCAATCATTAAAATAATTATTAAATGATTTATCACCACCGATAAATGTTATCAGTAATCACTCATATGCTGAGTTGCACCATCGTACTTTAAACGTAACTATAACCATAACCGGTGTTTTATATGGAGTTTGTCTGATTTTTGACGTTTGTTATAGTTAAAGTAAGATGGTGCAACTCAGCCTTAAAATTAAATGTAACTAATTAAAGTAAGACTGAAGCTAGGGGAGGGGCATTGTGGGGTAATTAATGCCCCAACTTGAAATCACAATGTCCTACCTTAAAAATACCAAAAACTAAGACAAATTATTGTAATTAAATTGTTTGTTCATAGTCTTCTTCTTCTTCTTATATTTACAAATTAATTGCTGTTCGTTATTCTCGCTAAAACTTGAGAACGGCTGGGCCGATTTTGCTGATTTTGGTTTTGAAATGTTTGTCGTAGTCCAGGGAAGGTTTAAACGATAAGAAAATTTGGATAAATTGCAAGGAAGATAGTAAAAACAACAGTTTCATTGTCCCAATTAAACTGTTCTACCTACTTTCCTGTCAAACATTTGACGTTCGTCCCTTCGGTACGATAGGGTAGACTCTGTTCCTCTCTCGAATTGAAATTTGAAGCACGTATTAAATTAAGAGTTTTGAATCGACTGCATAATATATCCACATTACTCGGATTATCGCGTAGGTATTTAAATTTTAATATTTTGAATTTTGATGATTGTCCCAGGTTGTCATTGTTGGTTCGTTCAGACATTTCTTTTATTGTATTGACATATTTTGATGGTTGTCATTATGGCGCTTCCATACATGGGTATTCGTTATTTGTGTATAAAAACCGTGTTTTTTTTTTTGTGTTATTGAGGCTTTTTGTGCTCGATCTTACAAACTTTAAAAGATAAAGACTTGAAATCTACTCATGGTATGTATTGCAATGGCTGCTATAAGATTAAATAATAAAACCTAAATTAAATTAAAAAAAACCGGCAAATTCGAGTTGGACACGCCTACCGAGGCTTCCGTACCAACGTTGGTTATACCAATTAAGCTAGACCTCTAAATTGTATGAGCACTCATATAAATCAGAGGCCTATCTTAATTGGCTGAGACTATGTATGTATGGGGACAGCCTTTAATTTTCAACTTTTTTTATGTTTTGGAATTTTTCCTTTATTTGTGCTATAAGACCTTTCTTCTTATCAAAATTTTATGGTTCTAGGTCAACGGGAAGTACCCTATAGGTTTTCGACCCAAAACCTATATAGGGTACTTTTGGTCGACCTAGAATTGTCAATTTTGGTCACAAGCAAGGTAAAAACTCCGAAAAATAAAAAGGGTTAAAAATGAAGGTAAATTTTGGTACTTATAAGTTTTCGCGAAAATCTAAATTTGCCCATATCTTTTTATCGTGCTGGCTCAAGACATTGATTTTTATACACCTAATAGGAACTATAGACTTCAGTATGTGGTATAAATTTCAACTTGCTAGGTCCACCCGTTCCTGAGAAAATTGGTGGTGACACACGGACAGACGGACAGACAGACGGACAGACAGACGTACTGACAGACAGACAGACGGACAAGAAAGTGATTGTGTGAAAGTGAGTTTGAGATAAAAAAAATGTAGCAATAAATATAATCTTTTCCGAACATACCACAGTTTGTGACATTCATTTCATATTATAATAATTCTTTGTTCTGTGTATAGATGGCATTTGAAGCGCCATCACATGCCTAACCTCAAATTGGAATCTAACTACAACCCTGAAAAGTGCAGTGACTAAATTGTTTTAACACGCAACAAAACCACAAAGGATTTAAACTTTGCAGATGGTGCTGCTTTATTCAGCTAAACATACATTCAAAATTAATAATATACTGATCATTATAATAAAATAAGTACTTAATAAAATGTTAGGCGTGAGGAGTGTTGGCCTATTTATTTATTATCCACCCATTGACAGTCGCATGCAGCCCGTGGCTTGTTTTTGTGCGGCCCGCTGCGCATGTTTTAATTAGAAAATAGTTTCGGACATAAACAGTTTAGATAATAGAATTATTTTTCAAAACCACGACGATTTGATATGATTGTTAAAGATATATTAAAGAAGAACCTATACACGTACAAATAAATTATATTAATATTATTATTTTACTTGAAAATCGTATTTTTCAATTGAAAACTGAAAATATTTTGTCCTGCGGCCCTCCAACTTATGTAGTAAAATTAATTAGCCCGCGAAGGTATGTAGTTTGTTCTGCCCTGACGTAAAGGATAGATTTTTTTAGAGCTTGCTTTCTAACCTAATGGTGTCCGGTTCATATCATAGGCGAGTACTAATGAATTTTTCTATGTGCATTTATATCGAGTGCTCGGCCGCAGGTGGTCAGTGCATAATATCGATAATCCGCATGATTTGCTACCAAAAAGTAGCTTACCACCATCATGTAGAAAACCTGCCACCATAACTATACAAATAACAATAAAAAAGTAATTCCTTCTATTTGTGCAAACAATTAACGACCCAAAATTAATATCACGCGTCTTATGGCCAAGGCTTCAATCAAGTAATAATTAATTGACCAAACAAACTAATTGAAATAAACAAGAAACGTTCATAATCGTTAAGCTTCGTTAAATATGTCTCAGACGTTTTTATAAATAGGTAACTAGATTATATAGGTAGGAATTCTAGGATGGATTGTTATGAAATTCTTGCAAGAAGGCCATATATATATTCTCATCTTATAGACACCAAAATTACTTAGTATAAAAGCTAAACATTTATCTTTTTATATCTTAATAAAGGCTAGCGTTTGACCACTATCTCGCCTGGTGGTAAGCGATGGTGTGGTCGAAGAAGGTGCATACGCTAGGAAATGTGATAGAATAGTCTAACTCTCAAGGGCTGTATTGCCGGTACACCCTAAGGTTATGGTTACAGACTTTCTGCTTGATGGTGGCAAGCTACTTCTTTTGCTATCAAGGCAGGCGGATCATTTATACAATGCTTCAACCACCTATGGAAACATAACGTAACGTGATTTGGTTAGTGCGTTGATATACCAGACAGTCATTCAGTCAATCTGAAAAACGCGTGGGGGATGATTTTTTTAAAACTGTGATACCCGTAACTCACTATTTAAAATAAAGAGTATGTGTACCAATTTTCAAGACAATAGACTCAGACAATAAAAAGTTTCATAGAAAGTTCAACGCTACATTTCCCCCGCTTAGGGGTGGAATTACGAAAAACCCTTTCTATGTGGATGCCTACACTTCACAAAGAACACACCCTCCAAATGTCATGTGTCTAGAACCAGCGGTTTGGGCTGTACGTTGATATCTCAGTCAGTCAGGACTTTGGATTTTATATAGGTATATAGATTATCAAATCTCCTTTGGTGGATTTGAAAATCTTTTATGTACAAAAATAATTGAAAAAACAAAAATAAATTAACAAATTTCATATAAATTCGTAAATATCAATAATTGTATTTGATATAAAAAGATGACTACCTACATAAATATCTGAACTAAGGTTGCAACTATGTATATTGTATGTATCTACGCAAATTGATACATAATAATTAATGTCAAGGTATATGGGGGTAGATAGCACAAATAGTAACCAAGTGCTGTGATTGATATTGACACATTCTACGACGATGGGCGTTTTCACACTGGACGATAACTGTAACTACACGATATCTTTCCGATATCATCGGACTGGTAGTTTGATACAATCTGTCGACGACACAGTGTGAAAACATTTAGTAGTGATTGTATCTACCAGGGGCCTTATTCAGTATGACCATTTTAAAGTCTTACCGTGCCGTGTTACGTTATCTCCGCGTTATGGTATTCTCTATGCCAAGTAAATCGCGATAGGGTAAGGGTTAGAGCGCGTTTTGAGCTGTCAAAATATCGTGACATATGAGGACGTGTAACGCGCGCGTTTTGTATAATTTACCTAAAGTGTGGCATACAGAATTCAATTTTTCAATAACGTAACGTGACGCGTTAAGGAACACGTTATCTCATTGGTCATACTGAATAAGGCCCCAGTCCGATGATATCGTGCAGTTATCGTGTAGTTACAGTTATCGTCCAATGTGAACACGCCCGATGCAACCATTGATATAATTATCTGTGATGATAAAAGCAGGGTTGGATTTAGAATCTTTTGGCACGAAAAATGGGAGGTGGAGGTGTGGAGGGGGAGGAGTGGAGGGGGAGGGGTGGAGGGGGAGGGGTGGAGGGGGAGGGGTGGAGGGGGGAGGGGGTGTCCCCCCCTTCCTTTCCCCACCACTCTCATTACAAAGTAATGCATAGGTTTTGATTTGTTGGACGCATCAGTATTACCTCTGGTATTGCAGGTGTCAATAGGCGGCAGTAACCACTTACCACCAGGTGGGCCATATAAAAAAACCGGCAAGTGCGAGTTGGATTCGCGCAACGAAGCATCCGTACAAATTTGTCAAACTAACAACACCAAACTTATAAACAACCTTAACTTATCAGTTTGATCCATAGAATATGTACTGCACCAACCGCAAATAATAAGTTTGTAATAGTAAATTCGCATTTTTTAGGGTTCCGTAGCCGAATGGCAAAAAACTGAACCCTTATAGATTCGTCATGTCTGTCTGTCCGTCAAAGTCAAAGTCAAAGTCAAAGCATTTATTCAGTATATGGGCAAATTAAAAATTAGCACTTACACACGTCAAATAACATTAAATAGATCATATTCAACAAAAAATATAGATATAACAGAAACATAACGCTTTGAATTTACAAAAAAAAAACAAATGTATTGAGCCATTCAGCTTTCATTCGACGTCGAACGTCACACTTAAAACACATGTTTAATTCCCCTTATTAATGTAGGGTTGCCAACCGTACCATTACGTGCACCCGCAACCCAGTGCATGTTTCAGTACTTCAACAATTTTTATCCAAAAAATTGTGAAATAATGAAACATAATAGATAAATAAAACGCAGACTAATTGCAGTACAAATCATGTTCCGAATGGAACTGATTGTCCGACTATCACACATCCGTACAACACGTCCGTATGACACAGCCATTTTATTCCGAAACTGTTAGGACTACAGAATTGAAACTTGGTAGGTAGATGTATTCTGTGAACCGCTTTCCGATTATTATACAAAAATAAAAGATATAAAAGTTTAAGGAGGGGGCATACCATACATGGAACTGAAAAAAAAATTTTTTTTCTTCAAACCTATACGTGTCTCTGGATAGGTCTTTAAAAATGACATTTAAGTTCCTAAAATCATTTTTTCTCAAAGTCAATCATTTGAAAGATAGGCGCGTCTAAAGTGGTAAAATGTGTGTCCCCCCCCTCTAACTTTTAAAGTATGGGAGTGAAAAATCTAAAAAAAATATATGCTGTAGATCTCAATAAAAACTAACAACGAAAATTGGTTTGAACGAGATACAGTCAGCAGTTTTAGAGATATGGTGATCGCAAAGATAACTTTGTTTTTCATACAAACACTATGAAAAACAAAGTTAATTTTGTAGTTGCGAAAAATCATAGTTATGGAATACTTAACTGTGTTACGGGACCCTACGAGTGCGAGTCCGACTTGCGCTTGGTCAGTTTATTTGTTATTACACTTTTTTTTTTTTTTTTTTTTATAAGTTATAGGCTAGCGTTTGACCACTATCTCACCTGTTGGTAAGTGATGATGCGGTCGAAGATGGTAAGCACGCTAGGCCTAGAATGGGAACTGGCTCTCAAGGATAGCTGCCGGAACACATTAGATGTTTCGTGACAGATTTTTCTAACTTGAGGGTGGTAGCTGGCCAGGCGGACACCAGATAGTGTCCTACCACCATGCGGGGGTTGTTGGTTTTTTAACGATGTTTTTCCTTCACCGGAGGGCCACTGTGAAGAGCGCACATAAATTTTTCGATGGAAAAATCCATTGGTGCACGGCGGTTTGAACTCGGTACCTCTGGCATCAAAGGCAAGCGTTCTCCCGATTGCGCCAGCGGGCCCTCAACACTACACATTAGCGAGTTTCAGATTTATTCCTATATAACTGCTTCTAGACCTTGCTTGCCAAATTTCATGATTCTAGGTCAACGGGAAAATTGAATATGCGACATACTTAAACGGTCATATCTTTTGATTGGGTTGACTTACAAGTTTGATTTTTTTACAGCCAAAAGAGACTGTAGATTCGAATATTTAAAATAAACTAGCTGGCCCGGCGAACTTCGTACCAACTAACGGACAATAAATGTGGTGTTACCTTTTAGATGAACTTAATTTAGGCTTTTATGAACGTAATACAATGAATACAAAATAGATATTAAGTTTAGTAATGTATTATGGCAATACAGAAATAGAATAAAAATACAATAATCAAGTACTTCAACCACGTGTCAGCAAGACATGATGCAATGGAACAATGTTATTATTGTTATAGATAAGTTATTAACTTGAAATTAGTTTGATAGAGTTTAATTTTAATTGTAAAAATATAATCACCAGTATTTAATAAGTATACTTACTTCATGAATAACTGTCTCATATTTTTTTGCCTTATGGATAAAACTGTATGCACTCATAAATTGGCTATCACATTCTTGCATATCTCTGTATTTACCTACATTCTGACAAAATATAAAATTGATTAGGCATTGATTATTATTGTCTTGATTGCTTGTAAGCATATTTTTTTTTTATTTCGTTATGGCTCTACACGATTAGTGTATTTAGCCTAGTTATTTTAGTAAATTGATAAAAACTTGATGAATTTTAATACTTGACACTGTATTAAAATTCATCAAGTTTTTATCAATTTTGTAAAGGTATGACCTTCAGTAAAGATGTGGTGTTTACTGAAGATTTTCAGCGGAATTTTGGTGAGAACGCAAATAGCATGTTTTTCAACATTGTGCTGTTTCCCTACCCTCGCACACATTCACCGGCACTTAATGGTTAATAATACACATTTATTACACATTAACACGCGGAAAAACACCAGTTTTAAGTAAAAATACAATGAGATCACACACACTTTTCCACGTTCCCGCCAAAAACTGGTAAGCTAAGCATACATTTCTGAACGCACGCATATTTGACAATCAATAAATATGTCATACAATTGTCATTACTGACAGTATTTAAAATAAATTAACATTTTTAAAATGTACCTGACTTGAAATCACAAAACCTTGTACTTGAAACTGGCTAAATACACTAATCGTGTGGAGCGATTAACCTTATTAATTTGAGGTTTACCGTATCGACGGAACATCAAAATAATGATTGGCAGATTTGAAACCCAGGAACATTTTGGTAAAATATTTTTTCTTATATAATTTTTTAGGTCAATTATTCATTGTTTTTAATACTTATTATCCTATTCCTGACAAAGACAATTTCAAAAATACAAAAATCATAAAAATTGGTTGAGCCGTTCTTGAGTTATTAGTGTAGTAACTAACATGACTTTCTTTTATATATATAGATTTCAACTGGATATCTCTACGCGTTCCTGAGAACAAGAGGGCTTGACAGACGGACACACAGACAGACAGACGGACAACAAAGTGATCCTATAAGGGTCCCTTTTTCATTTTGAGGTACGAAACTCTAAAAATTGACGCATTATCAACTCACCAGCCAGCATCATAGCATCATCTAACGTCGCCGTGGACACCTTCTCTCTCTTCTTCTCAGGCTCACCCTTGCTGAACGTCATTTTATTCTGCAACAAGAATAACAAACACTCAAATAATTCTCTACAGTTTTACACTTTTAAAAAACAGTGAACAATATTTATATACGATTTAAAAAATAAGTTAATTTAGACGCAATCAGTTGTATCTTATCTTTTAAAGAGGTCAGAGAGTTAGTAAAAATAAATCCCTTGATAAAAACTAAGTACGTAATAATAATAAATACAAGAAAAGGTTTTGTCTGTGCAATTTTATTGCTGACGAAGTTATCAAGATGAACAATTACCTGAAATATATCATGAAGGACGGTACGGTCGACAAAATGTGTTTGGCATTCCGCCGTCCCGGAGAGTCACTCCGGCATATTATTTCAGGTTGTCATCTTGCTAACGGTGTTTATGTCGCAGGCGACTAGCTTAATTAGCTGCCGCGGCTCCCCTCCTCGCTACGCTCGTCGGCGCACGTCACGCGGTGGTCACTGTTCTCTAGTGTGTTGCCTTAGTATCAGACTAAGCCAGTTTATTAAATGTTGTAACAAACGCTACGGCTGAATATAATTTAGGCCGCTAGTTGAAAGTAAGTAAATTAAGCTAGTTGGGTGCGACATGTATACTTCAACAGGCACAATCTCGTAGCACGTATTATCCACCAGCAACTTGCTCTTCATCACGGGCTTTTCGAGTCCGAGGTGCCGTACTATAACGCACCTGCGGCAGTTCTCGAAAATGGTCGTGCTTTGCTCTATTACAGTAGTAGTAGTAGCAGTAGCAGTAGTTCCCATTCCCCAACCGGCGGTCCACAATAATTAAATATGGTCCGCGAATTCAAACTGACGTAATGACACTAGCCCATCGACGTCATAGCAAATTGCTATGACATCGATGCACTAGCCAGATAGTTGGTTGTACGTTTGTCACTGGCCAAGTGCTAGTCGGACTCGGACACGTAGAGTTCCGTACGTCTCGTAGAACGTATATGTTTTACGACGTTGTAGAAGATATATGTTTCTTATGCTATAAAAACAAAGTAGCGGGCAATTTATTACACGCCAAACTGGTTCGACCGATGTTAACTGATATATATATATATATATATATATATATATATATATATATATATATATATATATATATTTATATATATATATATTTATAAAGATTACTCGCAATGTGGGTTGCACATTACTAGTATTCTTGTTAACCCAACCAACTCCAACTAAGCTAAATATGCTTGTGTCTGGAGTGGGTTCACGTCAATAGCACAGAATAATGAATTGTCAATAGTGCAATGGGTGGGGTGGGAATCGAACTCACGACCTCTCGATCGCCAGTCCGACACCCTATAAATTAGGCTATTCACGCAGATATATTCACTAGATGTGACATGTAATTGTATAGTTATTTTGTAACTATGTATATTTCATTTAAATGATAGGGTTTTCACGGAAGAAGACGTGTAAAGTTTGACGGTCAAGCTGGTGAATAGCTTAAAACGTATCTACTACTTAACACAGACGAAGCCACGTGGTACGGTGAGTAATCAAGTTAATTTTACTGATAGCGTAGGTCTTTCCTTATTAAAAAAATACATATTAAATAATGAATTAATGAATGAATTTGAATGAATGAATTAATGAATGAATTTATTTGTTTTCAAAACTTATACTATATACACAAGGAACATAACAATATGAACACCCCATATAGCCATTTTTGGTCGCAGATTTTTGAAGTTGTAACAAGTCGCATCAGTTTCGTAAATGATACGACACGTTGCGACTGTGTGGGGGTTCGTTTCTATGTGTTGTAACCGTTTAGTAACAAAGTGACAGAAGTAGTTTTAGTAAGTTTGTGTTGCAGCTATGTCGACTTGTTACAGAAAAAAATGTGTACACACGTTTTACACACTTTGCGTATTGTATGTAACTAGTGCTCAAAATTGGTAACAATGTATAGTAACTGGGTAGTAACATGTGCAGTAACGTTACGACAATGTTCCGGAATATTTATAACACTAACATGGATAAATGGAAATCACCAGGTCCAGTCGATCTCAAACTGTGTCTTGTGTTAACTGTCGGTTTACCGTTTTATGAAAATGAAAAAAATGAGTAAACAGCCCAAAATATCACGTAGATTCCGATGGACTTCAACATTTTACAGGAGAGTTAACGAATTAACAAACCAAAATAACACAAGTAAGTTAACCCTAAATATTATAAATGCGAAAGATTGTGAGGATGGATGTTTCACGTAAAAACTACTAAACGGATTATGATGAAATTTTACGGTAATGTAGCTGATACATCAGAATAACACATAGGCTTTCATCTTACTGCGGGCCACGGATCCATCGCGATATATCTAAATCCTACGCGGACGAAGTCGCGGCCACAGCTAGTAATTAATAATATTGTCGGATATTATGCTGTACCTATTGTGACAGATACTCATCATTTTGTTAAACTTTCTAGTGTATTCACCGCTAAATCCGGAAAATAGTGCTGAAGTATTTCCTACTGAAGAGCTTAGTGCTGAAGTATCAAACTTCGAGCACCAGAACCCTGTTGCGACTGTTCGACCCTGTTCTTATAGTATAAGTAATACCAATGAGGTGCCGCAAACTTCCAAATACGCAACAGAAGCCGAAGAATGTGACGCAGATACACTTGAGTATGGATCATCTGATTCTGATAATGAAACACATGCCATAAACGTGAGATACCAAATTCAGCAATGGGCATTAAAGTACCAAATTCCTCACAATGCTTTGAACGAATTAATTGGTATTCTAAAAGATCATCCAAACACAGATTTCAATATGTTTTTACCAAAAGATAATAGAAGTCTTTTAAAAACGCCGAGATCTAACAATATTTTGCCATTGGGCAATGGGAAATATTGGTACTATGGATTAGAAAATTGTTTAAAAGATGTTTTACCCCCAAGTATGTCAAAATTACCAAGATGTATATTTTTGACATTTAATATAGATGGTTTACCTATAGCCAAAAGTACGAAAAACGAATTTTGGCCAATACTGTGCAAAATAGATTGCATGGATATGCCTCCATTAGTTGTATCTATATACTTTGGAAGTACCAAACCGCCTCTAGAAATGTTTTTGCGTCCATTTGTAAACGAGCTATTAAAATTACTGAAAGATGGATTACCAATACAAAAGCAACTTATTATTTTAAAGATTCGTTGCTTTATATGTGATACACCTGCAAGATGCTTTATAAAAGGTGAGTTTAAAAATTCATTAACAAAAAAACAGTTACCTCATTTCAATTCTAATTATGTAGACCTAGTGTAGATCTATAGCTAATTATAAATTACAAGTTAATGCCACTGTTGGTTATCATATCAGGTCAGATTAATTAACAATACGCCCATTGCTCTTTTTATTGCAGGTACTGTGGGGTTTAATAGTTACCATGGGTGTATGAAATGCGCAATCATTGGTGAATTCGACAGAAGAGGTCGACATATGAGTTTTCCCAGAACGGATATGCCTTTGCGCACCGACCATTCATTCAGAAATCGACTTGATCCAGATCACCACAAAGAAAAAAGTGCAATTGAAGATTTACCCATAGATTTAGTAAATGATTTTACGATTGCAGATGCACTTCATCTACTAGATTTGGGTGTGATGAAAAGATGTTTACTGGGGTGGACTAATGGAAGTTTTAATTTTCAAACGAAATGGTCAGCAAAAGAAATACAGGATGTTTCAAGAAAAATTATGGAAATAAAATTAACAACTCCAACTGAGATACAACAAGGACGGATGAGAGAACTAAATACCCTTCATTTTTGGAAAGCCACGGAATTCAAAAACTTTTTGTTGTACTTCGGTCCAGTTGTGCTTAAAGATTATTTGTCATTTGAAGTATATCAACATTTTTTGACATTATTTTGTGCTACCACCATATGTTAATCTGATGCTTATATATCTTACCGGCACATAGCTGAAAAACTTTTTAATAATTACATCGAAAAATTTGCAGAAATTTATGGTCTAGACTCTGTAAGCAGTAACATTCACAATTTATGTCATATTGTTAATGATGTCTCAAGATTTGGTTCTTTACCTTCTCTAAGTGCATATCCATTTGAAAGCTTGCTATTTAGAATAAAAAACCTGTTACGAAAAGGTAATCAACCTTTAGAGCAAGTAGCGAATCGTATACAGGAGCTTTCAAAATTAAATATTGAAAACAAAAAATGTAACCAAACCTATCCGGTAGCAAAATATGAAAGTTTCCTGGCAACAGGTGAAAAAGTATTTACTACTGTTAAAATGAATGATAATTACCAGTTGTCTAGAAACATTAGGGACAAATAGTTTTTAAGTGTACATAATTACATTGTTGAAATGAAGTATGCCATTGCTGCGAATGACAAAATTAAAATCGTTGGAAAGAATATCAGAAACAAATTTGATTTTTTTGAGCGACCGTTCAAATCTTCGCATATCAATATATATGCAACATCACTTGATTATGAAGCAGAAGAATCAAGAGAATATAATTTCCAAGATGTGAAGTGTAAGCTTTTATGTATGCTTTGCAACTCCCAAATGGTATTTATTCCTGTATTGACAACGTTAGGGGTAATAATAAAATGAAAACAAAAGAAGTCAAAATGTTTATTTCGAAGTCACAAAATCATCACTGACACTTGCGCTATAACTTTGCTAGCATTAGTTGCTTGCCACTCATAATCTACATCAATCTAAAAGAGCTACTTAATAACAAATCCACTTAATCAGTTTAATATGCAGTCTTATAAAGTTGTATCAATAATATAAAGTTACATATTTGTACGCATTAAGTATTGGTTAGTAAACCTAAATAGAGCAATATGAACAATAAAATTTTATAATTTAACATCTCGTCTCGTCTCCATCATCTATCAATCAAGAAGATAATTTGTCAGCATCTTCGTAGTTAATCATTTTTGTACCTTTGCTTTGCTTACATAATGTACTGTACATTATGTAAGTTATCAGAACTGATATTCATAATTTTGGACTCGTGTTTTAAATCCAAGATCTTGTTTTTTATTTTCACGTCAGAGAGTACAGTCACTATTTTCGATGCTTTGATGGAATATTTTTTTGTGTCTGGAGTATCGTCATCTGTAAATGAATAATAATTATAACTTAAACAATATAATGTATTAATTTTGTTTGAATAAAGAATTTAAAGATTATTTTTTATTTTCATTTTAAGATCGTGCTCAGAGGCGCATCTTGGGAGATCAGAGGCCTACGTCCAGCAGTGGACTGTCACAGGTTGATGATGATGATGAAAGAATTGTATTGTCTTCTCTATAAAGTTAGCAAAGCAATGGCTCTCCATACCATACATTCGTGTAAACTTGAGTGTTGTGTCTGTGTTGTGTGCGTGTGCACGTGTACACTACATAATGAGCGTATAGGGGACTGTCCATTGTGTGTATATGTATTGTAAAAGTAATTAAAATAAATTATATAAGTACCGATTTCATTTTCTTTTTCATGTAACTGATCTTCTGTTTCAAATCCATATTTTATTTTTATTCCATATTTTTTTTTATTTATACTATATTTGGCATTTCCAGGTTTATATTCATCACTTCCTCTTCTTTTTCTTCATCGTCTATATTTGTCGTTTCCAGATTAATATTCATCACTTCCTCTTTTTCTTGATCTAAATTGTTTATAGCTATAATGTTATTTGAAGCATATGATTCTACATTTTTATAATTTATAGTAGTATTCTTTTTCGTTTCGCTCCTTATTTTTTTCGATGTACTTGTGTTCATTGCACCCCTAAAATGAAGCACGTTTTATGATATTAACTTCTACGCCTTAAATTTATATATCTAATCGTATTCTATGGTAACCGTTTCCGAGCCGTGATTGGAGTGAGCACAGAACACTATTAGGTACTCACGGGGAGGGAGTGAGTGGATAGATAGTACCTATTGCCGGCTGCATCAACGCCGCGCCCGACCCGCGCCACCCGTCATTATCGCTGCTATCTATATATCTTTCTCACTCTTGGCTCACTTACTTAATAGAATAGTTTTACAATCATATTGTAAAACTGTGTTAATAGCCTCGAGAATCCAGCCTAGATTGCCGAAAGTATGACTTGCGTGTACCTATGTAAAAAGACTAAGTAAAAACCTAAGTAAATAGACTAAGGTATCAAAAATAAAATATAACCTTTTAGAACAGGATTAGTGGTTAAAACATACCAGTAGTCAAAGTTAATTAAACTTACCTCTCCTCGTCTTCAGTGTCTTCAAAGTTGGAATAAAGGTCCTCTAATTTAAGTCCTTCTGCAAAAGTATCGATTCCGGTGACCTTTACTTTGCATTTTATTTTTTTCCAATTTTCGGCTGGCACTGTATTTTCATTACTTCTTAAAAGCTCCAAGTCGCTGTTTTTTTTTTGATCGCGGCCAATAAAGGACGTTGTCTTTCACCCACTTACTAGGTACAAGGGATATCAATTGAGAAGAGCCTTCTTTTGTTAAAACAATGCAATATGGCATTTTGTCTGGCAGACGTTACTACAGTTTGAGAACCTGTAAACAAAAAATCAAGGATAGTCCATTTTAAAAATTCAGTCACTTTGTGACAACTTTACGTAACATGTCCACACAATGTCGTAACTTTGTGACTACTTGTGACGAGAATATTTTACACTTAACAAAATATTTTTTTTATTATTTATTGATTTTACGGTTTATTGCTGCTAAAATAGTTTGTTATTAAATATTAAACTTTATTATTGCATTCAAATACAAGCTTTTGATAATAGAATATGAAAATATTATTTAAAAAAAACAATGTGTTTTTCGTCGGAATGGTCAAGTTTATGATACTAATGTGGCGCGTTGGTAAATTTCAACCTTTCCCACTAAATTACACGATGAATTTCATTTCCCATTAAGATTAGAGTATTAAAAAGCATAATTTTCAATAAAAACAACATCTTTGTTTACTTACCTCGGTGATATGATGGCGGACTGGCGGTTTAACTTTTTTATTTTAATAATTCACGTCACTTCACGAGTCAATGTCAACGAATGATCGGTTATTAGCGATTGAATGAATGATGTGTGGGTACTCTGGTTAAAATTTGGTAACAATGTTACGACAAGGTTACGACACGGCGAAACCACATGTTACTGTGTCGACTCTTCCCCAATTTTAGTTGCAGCGACTACTCCAACATGAAACTGCGACGAGATTATATGTCCAGAATAAATCAGTGTAAACACTTGGTGTCGAAACCGTTACATCATGTTCCCAAAAATGGCTATATGGGACAATATTAGTAATTATTAAAGAACCTGAAATTCCACACTAGGATACCCTGTGTCGTGGAATTTAGTCTCGACTGAGTTATATGTATAACATGAGTTTATAGTTTCTACATGTTATGCAGTAATATGGTGAATTTATTATTAAATACATGGTTATGTAGACTGAAGAAATGCGTGGCAACGTTTCGGTACACATTAACATGATCTAACTTAAAATTAAGAATATAAATATCCAAGCTTTAAATGTATTTGTTTTCCTTATTAAAAAAATACAAATTAAATAATAAAGTATTGATTTTTCATTCCAATTACATTTGATTGCGAGCATCGAGGAAAACAGTGAGAATATTACTCCTGTCAATTAAGTCATTATAAAAGTAACCTACCCTGAGGATGAAAATTGTCTATGCCGATTTAATCTTAAAACAATGTTTAGATTAAAATCATCGTTGAAGGCTTTTTTAACCAACCTCACAAAAAAGGAGGAGCTTCTCAATTCGACTATATATTTTTTTTATGTTTGTTACCTCAGAACTCCGTCAAATCTTGCATAACCGTTTTGAAAAAAATTTTTTTTTGTTTGAGAGATTATGCCTCCCGTTTGGTCGCATTTAAATTTTATCGAGATCTGATAATCATCTCCGGAGATATGGAGATAAGCAATATAAACAAACGTGTATACCTTGATGACATGATTATGGCTGGTAGTTATTTTGACTATCGCGGCATGTGAAGTCGGTTTTTTCGTTTTGTACGATCATAAATTATACTCAGGGGCAAAAGGAAAATGCTTTTTCAAATGTGTTCGTATTCACATGAACTGATCAAGTAATAGGACACTCGGGACAGATTAGAGTTAAACACATCAGTGATTTATAAAAGATTAGCTGTGCCCTGCGGTTTTACCCGCGCAGACATCGTTCTTGTGTGAATATCATGATAAATAAATTGGCCAAATGCAAGTCGGACTCGCACTCGTAGGGTTCCGTAACACAGTAAAGTATTCTATAACTATGATTTCATCGCAACTAAAAAATTTACATTGTTTTTCATAGTGTTTGTATAAAAATCAAAGTTATCTTTGCGGTCGCTATATCTCAAAAACTGCTGACTGTATCTCATTCAAACCAATTTTTGTTGTTAGTTTTTCTTGAGATCCACAGCATATTCTATTTTTAGATTTTTCACTCCCATACTTTAACAGTTAAAGGGGGGGGGGGCGGGGGACGGGGACACACACATTTTACCACGTTAGACGCGCATACAAACGTAAAGGTTTGAAGAAAAAAAAAATTATTTGTTTTTATTTCAATGTATTGACCCTTACCCTTTTGTATTTTTTATTTTTGTATAAAAATCGGAAAGCGGTTCACAGAATACATCTATCTACTAAGTTTCAATTCTGTAGTCCCAACAGTTTCGGAATAAAATAGCTGTGACATACGGACGGACAGACAGACATGACGAATCTATAAGGGTTCCGTTCTTTGCCATTCGGCTACGGAACCCTAAAAAGTACCCTTTGTGTTATTCCACGGTCTAGGCTATCTACATCAATAGGTTATCTAATCAGCTTAATCGGTTGAGTAGTTTTAGCGTGAAGAAGGAACAAACATACTTACACACTCTCAAACTTTCGCCTTCAAAATATAGTAGGATTACGATGTAGTACGGGGCTGCGTTCACGACCTACGCTCGGAGTGCAACCAAACGCTCTAACCCCGTTCACGACCTCAAAGTCGCACTCAGTTGCAGCAACTGTGTCGTTCACGACCTCGGTTGTTTCACTCCGGTTGCTACTTTTTAACCATCAAATTCGATGGTTAAAAAACGCTCTGACGTTTGCGCAGTAAACTTGGCGGGAAAAGCTGTAATTTTTTTAAAGATTAAGGGGATCGGAAGAAATTGGCATTGTCGAGACCAAGACGTGACATGACGAGACATTAATCGTAAAAAGAAACTCAGAACAAGAAAAATAAATGAACATAACCTCGAAATTCGTGTCTGCGTAAAATGTCAAAGTCACAATTTGAGTGAAAAACACCCGTGGTCGTTCCGGACCTTCGAGCGAGTTGCAAAACAATCAAAAACCTTCTCCGGAGGACGTGAACGCAGCCCGGTACTTACTATGTCTGATTGGACGAAGTTTCCGTTGACTCCGTGCGACTACTAATCGAGGTCATACATGTCAAATTACTTATATTATCTCTGATTTATGTCTATAAACATTGAATGAATGAAATGAATCGATAGAGTCAAATATATATCCCTTTGCGTAATATTTTCGAACTTTAAAATATGTGTTTTCTAACGAAACGATATAAGTTTGTACTTGTTCTTAAGGTACGTGCTGTATGACTGTTTGAAAATTGTATTATAAGAAAGTGATTTTTGTTTTATTTGAAATCCCATTTACTTTCGCTTACTGATTTATTTTATGAACACTCCTTGCTAAGACGATTCATATTTTTATTACCCACAAAACAGAATTCAATTTTTGAAATAAGAATCAAATTCGATGCCAATTTAAGAAAAAAATTAGTGAGCGAATATAACAGATATCAGTTTCTTATAATAATATTTTGTACTAGCAGTGGTTTGCACAAAAATAATAAGTTGATAGAATATAATTCAGAAATTCTCCATTTTATTATCGGACATCCAGAGACACTAAAAGGCTAAATTTATAGTGGATATTCCATCTACCCGAACGAAGCGATTTGCATCTTCGTTCGTCATGCGAACCGCCAGGGAATGGAATGCGCTGCCTGAGTCTGTGTTTCCGACTAAATACAATATGGGGGTCTTGCGAGTGAATAGGTATCTTTTGGGTAAGAGCGCTCCACCATCGACCGCATCATCACTTAACATCAGATAGTGGTCAAGGGTTACCCAGTTCTATGTAAAAAAAAAATATTGTACAGTACAGATACATTGTTGATAATAAAACTATTCATTGTTAAAAATTACCTAAACGTAGGTAGTGGCCGCGAGTTGACCGACCGAGTTATTCACTCTCGCTGTGCGGACAAACGGTGCATTTTGCGGTGCGCAACACGCGGTTCATAGTTACTGTTAGTTCATACTGTGACGCAAATTCAAGGTCGTATCCGAGGCGTGAAACGCATTTTGAACGTTACCGACGTTGTAACTAGGTTTAATCTCGCATTTTTGCTCTCAGGAAGTGCATTTTCTGTACTTGTTGTACTTTTTTGTTTTTTCATTATTCTGTGGTAGAGGTACCTCTTCACGTCATGCGCACACATTGTGTGCACAGGGTTGACGAGCGTTCGTCAGTTAGGTAATATTTACTTTTCTTTGTAACCTAATCCGGGACTGTCATAGCTACATTTAGCCAAAAACCCCATCGATGTATATAAATAAAACTGGCCAAGTGCGAGTCAGCATCGCGTCTTTTATCGCACACTTAGGGAGGGTTCCGTACAATACGAAACATAACAGAGTTTCAACCTCATACATTTGATTAATTGATATTACCAAGAATATTTGGTTTGGTCGCGATCTAGAAAGACGGGGCTCGTTTACTAGCGCCATCTATTTCATTTTGCCGAAACTAGATAGATGGCGTTTAAAAACACGTTTTTGTATGGGGACCCCCTTTAATTTTAAACTTGAGTTTGTTTTTAGTATTTGTTATTCTAGCGGCAACAGAAATACACCATCTGTGAAAATTTCAACTGTCTAACTATCCTGGTTAATGAGCTATAGCCTGGTGATAGACGGACAGACAGACAGACAGACGGACAGCGGAGTCTTAGTAATAGGGTCCCGTTTTACCCTTTGGGTACGGAACCCTAAAAAGGGAGATAAGGGACTCCTCAATATGGACCGTATGAATTAAGTTTGCGGACATAATTTCACCTTAGTCACAATCGAACTGGCGTTTGTGTAGCACGTACAGAATTACATGTGCAATTATCGCAGATCCATTTAAATAATTAGCAACAATGCCTTTCTCTGTACTTCATGCACATCAAGCTCGACATTAGAAATTCGTGTTTTCATGTAGTTGTTTCTAGTTCCATTATGTTTACGTGGCATATAAGAGTGAGTACCGCATCTACCTTTTTATATCGATGAAAAGCCCCCAAATAAAAGTTGATAAAAAAAAAACATCAAGTGATGATAGTTATTTTTTTTCCCCTAATAAATATCTAAAGTAATAAAGTTAATTTATGACCATAGTTATCGGTAGGACGATGATATGCGTGATTTAGCAACGATTCACCGCGGAGAGCGTGGTAATCGCTGATAAAGCTAATCTTTGTTAATATTTATAGCACACAATAACTAACCTGGGCTGCTGTAGAGGTTACATACTGATAGGTAAATGTGCACGTATTTTAAGAAACCGGAAATTAGGGCGATATCGTGATATCTTTTTGATAATTTTATTATTTTTAATATGTTTTGATGTTTTTTTTTTCAAGAAATCATCATCACCATAAGACGAGCGTTTGCTTTGTCTTGTAAGCCTGTATAATAAAAAAAAAACAACGGGTTGCACTCCGGGAGTGCCGGCAGAAGTGAAAACGTCATTTTTAGGGTTCCGTACCCAAAGGGTAAAACGGGACCCTATTACTAAGACTCCGCTGTCCGTCTGTCTGTCTGTCTGTCTGTCTGTCTGTCTGTCCGTCTGTCACCAGGCTGTATCTCATGAACCGTAATAGTTAGACAGTTGAAATTTTTACAGATGATGTATTTCTATTGCAGCTATAACAAAAAATACTAAAAACAGAATAAAATTAAAAATAATAGGGGGTCCCCAAACAAAAAACGTGTTTTATTCGGCATTTCAAGATAATGTTCATAGATGGCGTTATATTGAAATGCCGATCCCTAACTCCTTAGTTAGACGGTAAGTGGCGTTATAAAAAAGAAAATGTTTATCTCTAATATATAAAATTCTCGTGTCACAGTTTTCGTTGCCATACTCCTCCGAAACGGCTTGACCGATTTTGATGAAATTTTTTGTGCTTATCCGGTATCTATGAGAATCGGCCAACATTTATTTTTCATCCCCCTAAATGTTAGGGGTAGTCCACCACAAAATTTTTTTTTTTATTATTTAGACAAAATTTTTAATTTCTACTTTTTTATAATACAACATACAAAAATACATACAATCCTCAATTTTCACCCTTCTACGATCAACCCTTATTTTTTAATAGCCATTTATTTATATGGCAAAACAACGTTTGCCGGGTCAGCTAGTTAATTATATTTTTTTGTTGGCAAAAAATGATAGTGGTATTTTTTGCTCGATCTTATAAAATACTGTAGTACGGTACGGAACCCTACGAGTGCTAGTCCGACTTGCACTTGGCCAGTTTATCGAATGACACCTCGCGCAAGCACCCTGCGCTCCGTCTTACGAATTTTCGATCAGAACACGTGACCTGACGCGAGTTTAACATTTTTTACCCATCCCAAGAAAAGTGCACAACGCCGCTAAAGCAGTTTTCACTTCAAATATATGTGTTCAGAATTCTTTATTTATGTTCGTTGAATGATGAGTGCTCGGGTCGCTAGAACTAGCAACCCGCCCTGGCTTCGCACGGGTAGCACATTAGGCCTGCATTTTTTGCATCAGTTTGTTCCATCGATTAAATTATGTCTTCAACAATCATCATCATTTTTATACCACCCTTTAGACCAAGTTAGAAAATCTGTCACCAAACATCTAATGTGTTCCGGCAGCTATCCTTGAGAGCCAGTTCCCATTCTAGGCCTAGCGTGCTTACCATCTTCGACCGCATCATCACTTACCAACATGTGAGAAAGTGGTCTAACTCTAGCCTATAAAGTATTAAAAAAAAACAGTTTACATAAAACCACATAAACCTTCCTCATGATTCACTCTGTCTATTGGTGAAAACTGCATGTAAATCCGATCAGTAGTTAATTTTTGAGTTTATCGCGGATATGTAGACACATACAGACAGACACGGCGGGGGACTTTTTTACCGACTTCAAAAAAGGAGGATGTTTCTCAATTCGACCGTATATATATATTATATTGTTTGTTCGCGGATAACTTCGTCGTTTATGAACCGATTTTGATTTTTTTGTTCGAAAGGAGATATCCCAAGTAAGTGTGGTACCATGGTAATTTTATCGAGGTCTGATAAGTATCTCCAGAGATATTGAGATAAACATGTACTGTAAATGTAAAGTGGTACTGAAAATGAATAGCGCGGCATTAAAGTCGGTTCTTTTTTGGTTTTTAAACAATATTATTTATATTATGTAGTGATGAATATTTTCTGACAATACTGACGAAACTTGAAGTAAAAATGTTAAACGAGCGTACTGGTAACGACCGATTATGACGACGACAAGCTTCCGCCGAAGTACCTACTAAAAGTTAACAGGCCATATCTTTTTAACTACCTTCCGAAAATGAGGGCTATACCTAAATATACACCTAAGTTCAGGGCCACTTTACACTTAAACGAAATCCAGGATCTGATGATGAAGCTTTAAGGTGGCCATAGCATTTATGTGATAAAACAACATAGCCCCACCGAGTCGAACTTCTTTATATAATTATTAGGTATAACACAAAAGTACTGCATGGTGCATAAAACGGAATTTCGGCCCTATAGTTATGCAAAATAATAAAAATGCTTATTGTAATATATTATAAAAATGCATCGCTTATGCAATAAGTGACTTTGACATTCCAATAAGCCTAAACACGACATCTCTGCTGTAAGTTGGTGAGGAGTTGAGTATTCTTCAGGTTCCAGGAGATGACCCACTTATCAGGGTTCAAGGTAACCATGTTCGTGCAAGATCATATACCAAATGGCTAATTATACCTATAAAAGTTGTTCTCATAGCCTCCTGAGCTAGATAAGATCGTTTAAAAAACTAAAAGAATCGACTTCAAACGTCGCGCTATTAATTTTCAGAACTAAGTACAGGTGGTTATCTCCATATATATCTCTGGAGATACTTATCAGATCTCGATGAAATTACTATGCTACCACAGTCGATATATTTCCTTTTCAACAAAAAAAGAATAATCAAAATCGGTTTGTCAACGACGAAATTATACGTGAACAAACATAAATATATATATACAAGGTGTGGTTTTGCATTCTCGCCATATTTGCATAGTAGATTGTAACGGGTACCCTTAATCACTTAATAATATTATTAAAGTTCGCCCGTGAATTAATACCCGGATATTTGATAAAACAATTTTGTGATTTTCAGAATCATTCCCGAGTAATATCAGAAAAACGCCATGTAAACTGCGCAGGCGCGTACACACATACGCAGATGATGTTATGACACTGATAGAGCGGTCAGCTGTGGCTGAGGCGGTCAGTGACGTGTACCGCCGCCGCTCTATTAGCTGTACCGCCGCCGCTCTATTAGCTGTACCGCCGCCGCTCTATCAGCTGGCTCTATCAATGATTTTTTAAAATATTTTTTTTTACTGATTCTTGTTCTATACATGGAGTATACCTACCACTGCAAATATGACGAGAATGCAAAACCTCACCTTGTATATACGGTCGAATTGAGAAACCTCCTCCTTTTTTTGGAGACTGTTAAAAAGAGCTCATATTCTTCAAACGCCTAAACAAATTTACTTGAATCAAAGCTAAGACACTTGCAATCAAGTCACATATCAAACAAACAAAAAACGGTTTGCTCGGTTTGGAACCTATTTTTAACCGACTTAAAAAAAGGAGGAGGTTTCTCAATTCAATCGTATCTAATACTATAAGAATCTTTGTCCTGACATGCTGACTGACTGACTGACTGACAGACAACGCACAGCCTAAACCGCTGGTTGTAGAGATTTAAAATTTGGAGGGTATATTTGTCTTAATACGTAAAGGTGTACTAAGAAAGGATTTCCCAAAATTCAACCCTTTAGGGGATGAAATGGGGGTTCAAAAATTGTATAGAGAAACAAGATCAGATAGTATTTTCTATTCGAAACTTCACACAAGTGCTTCAGTAAAAAAAAAAGTAAATACGTATTTCAGGCTTTTTTGAAATTCCACCCCTAAGAGGATGAAATGGGGTACCAAAGTCTGAAAATAAATATTATTTCGGATTGTGCTGAAATTTGGCATACAGATAGTTATTACGACGTTAGTTCCCTCAGGATTTTTCAAAGTTCACTCTTTAAGGCGATGAAACGGGGGTTCAAAGGTTGTATGGAGAAACAAGATAAGATAGTCTTTTCTATTCGAAACTTCGCACAAGTACTTCAGTAAATAAATAAGTTAAAAACGTGTTTCAGACTTTTTAGAAATGCCACTCTAAAAGGGTGAAGAGGGGCAACAAAGTCTGAAATCAATATTGTAACGGATTGCACTGAAATTTGGCATGCAGATAGTTATTACGACGTTAGTTCTCTGAGAAATGATTTTCTAAAATTCATATATGGGATATATATGGGCACTATTGAATTGCCCAGTTTGGTAGATAGGGTTACAATTTTAATGACAATGTATTTTAAATGGAATACTTAAACAATGTTTAATTGCATATACTATTACATATATTGTCTAACGAAAATATGGCAAATATTGTACTTTGGTATGTAGATAACAACGTCGTTATAATGTATCAAGCCGCACAAAAATCCAGCCTCATAGAGAAGCGCTCGTCCAACGTTTGATCTCCTACATTTAAAGATATACCTATAACGACAACTAACCGCCTTGATATTCTCGGCATCTCATTAAGCATCAACTCTTAATTTTACTTTAATATCACTACATACTAAAAAACAAAGTCCCCTGCCGCGTCTGTCTGTCAGTTTGCGATAAACTACAGAATTTGCCGTTTTCACCAATAGATAGAGTGTTCATTAGGAAGGTTTATGTGTATAATTTGTTAAGGTTTTATGTAAAGATTAATTCATACTCGACGCCACAAAGTGATGCAAACAGATACAGGCATATATGCTCTACCCAGATATGTGCGAAGCTGGGGCGAGTCGCTAGTTGAATTTAAAGTTTAATCAGCCACTTGGCGTTTTGACTAAAGTTAGACAATATTTCACCCGGGACAGCAGTTTAATCTATATTAAAGCGATGGTTGACGGTTATAAAAAAATCCAGCTAAGTAGATGCTTAAAACTATTGATAGCAGAATCGAAAATCTCATCAACGACGACTCCAATAAATTCGACAACGGGGGATAGGCTTATTAAAAACGTACATATATAACCTTTAATAAAAGGCACCTTTCAATTTCAGCCGGGCTATTCACAATCATTCGAAAAAAAAAATCAGATTCAGAAACTACCTCCCTTTCGATTTAGATCTTTGCAATTCACAATTATCGGAACGGAGATACTTGCATTTCAATTCGTAAATTAAAAAAAAATAATTTTTTAAGCCTAAAAAGAAGAATTAAATCAGGGATTCTAAATGGAATCTAAATCTAAATTACGTTTATAATTTTAAATGACACTTTCAATGAATTTGAATGTATCCGATTTAAATTAGAGTACGGAGAGTACTCATTTTTGACCATCTTCATAATAAAAGTTAACACATTCTTTTTTTTGTTAATTATTATTATGATGATTTTTAGCACGAAATAGTAAGTTACTTTCTTGTTTGTCTGTCGGTCATTCCAGGTGTAATCTGACGACTTAATTTCAAAAACTTTCCAATTAGTTATCCAGCTGAAAGTTTCAGGGAAGCTAAAATATCGATGAAAATTCATTCTATAGTGTGGTTTTTAGATCAATTTTAACCAAAATTTATTGCTTTGTCTAAAGCATGTTTTAAGTTTATCGGGTATTTATAAAAAGAGAGTGAACTTAAACAATAGAAAGGTCGGACTCGCACTCGTAGGGTTCCGTAACGTAAGCGTTTTTATGAAAAACAAATTTATATTTGCGGTTCGGAAAATGTGCTATATCTCAAAAACTACTGACTTCTAACCAATTTTCGGTTAAAGTTTAATTGAGATCTACAGGATATTTTTTTTTTGATTTTTCACTTTTGCACACACATTTTACCACTTTAGAAGTGTAAAACGTTCAAACGAATTACTTTGAAAAAAAAATTGTTTTAAAAACCTCAATGTCATTTTCAACGACCTATCCAAAAACATACCGCACGTAAAGGTTTGATTAAAATTTTTTTTTAGTTTCTGAGCCCCCCCCTCCCCCGCCCCTTAATCTTATTTTTTAAAATTTTTGAATAAAACTCGTAAAGCTGTACATAAAATACATCTACCTACCAAGTTTTAACTATGTAGTCTTAAAAGTTTCGGAATAAAATGGCTGTGACATACGGACGGACAGACGGACGGACAGACATGACGAATCTAAAATTGTATGAAACTGCACAACATTTCTACCTAATAGAACTACGCCAGCGATACGAATTCAGAAGCTGGGAAACCCGACTATCCTGTAATATGTGCAGTTATAATGTGTAATGTAAAGTAAAACATCGACTGGCATAGCAATTCGTCATCTACATCTCATGTTTCAAATGGAAACCTACTTCGGTTATCTTACTTAGCTTCGCTTAGTTCTCATGCATAGTTGGCTTTGAGTAACTCAAAGATAGTTGGGCGCTAGTTTCGTTTCGCTTATATTCCAATAATGAGGCCTGTGTTTAATCCATCATCGGCAGAAGAACGATCGAGTGTTGTTTGCCGAACTCAGCTGATCTCCTTAAACTTAAGATAACAAAAGAGAGTGCGTATGCCACCATCATCCGAATATCTTTCACAAAGATTTATTACTTTATTAATGTTATTTCTTGAGAGCGAATCGATTAGCGACATGCTTTTATTCGATTGATGGCTGGTTCATGCGAGTGACAACTCAAACCACCTTTTGCTACACGTAGTAGGAGCATTATATCGATGTTCCGCCTGACTTGTTGACATAAAATAGCTTTTTACCATCAAGGAGAACATCTGCCGGCGTATCCTTACGGTGTCCAGCAACAAAAAGCCCTTGGTATTCAAGATCATTTTAGGCCTAGCGGATTCACTATCTTCGATGACATCATCGCTTAGCACCAGGCGAGATAGTAGTCAAACGCTAAGCCTATCAGCAGGGTTATTTTCAATCATTCGAATTCGGAAACTGCCTTTACTTCGACTTGGATCTTTGCAATTCACAATGTTCCGATCGGTTAATTTTGATATATCAATTAGAAAAAATCTGTGATTTATTGGAAAGGTTTCCGCGCAAAACAGCTCAGGGATCAAAAAAAGAATAAAATTAAAAATGAAGCTTCCGAATCCGAATATGTTTTCGAATGATTGAGAATAAGCGCAAAATAACCAACAAATAACTACAAAAACATTACATTTACGACAAAATCTCTAACGTGTTGAGATTCGAACCTTTGCTTCTTAAAGCAAGCTCAGTATTCTGTAAGCTATCTCGGAAGCGAAAGCCGCGGTGAGATTCGAATTTCGTATTATGAAATTCAACCCTATTACGATCATGATACGATTGAATTTCGGTGTACGAAATTCGAATCTCACCGCGGATTCCGCTGTCGAGATAGCTTACAGAATAGCCTAACTGTTCCGCCTGATCCAATCATGTACATATGCAGTATGGCGAATTTAAGAATAACAGTGTAAATCTGCACGTATAATTACGGAACCAGGAACGATTCCCGTATCCTGTTTTTTTTTTCATGATAACTTTGTTATACATATACATTTGATCAAAGTATCATTTGAGAAGTGTTTACCTAATAGATTCCATAACATTTACATAAAAATATCCTGTTTTTCCCGTGTCCCACCAAAACCTTTATGTTTTTCAGGATAACCAATATTCTAAAAGTTATTCCATAGTATAAGCTATGCTCACTTTAAGTTTCATTAAAACCGTCCAGTAGTTTCGGCGTGATGATTTTTCAAACGGACATACATACAGACAAAAATGTCAAAAATTATATTTTCGGCATCTATAGCGTTCATAAAACGTCCCCTAATTAAATTTCAAAAAAATATTCAATTTACAGTTTTCGCTTAGTTACTGTTTTATTATAGTAATAGATAGATAGATAGATTGGAACTATGCCACAGACAGAGACACACACAGATACACGATAAATATAACACCCCGATGTTTGTGTCGAGGTTCAAAATGTCCCTACATATTTACTGTAATTATACCAAACAATAAATGACAAATTTAAAAACCGAATGTAATGAATGGAAAAAAAATATTATTGTTTATATCAATGTAAGTTGATCAAATCTAAATATATTTATTGTAAATATTGTGTACATAAGATATCATGTAATGAATGTGTAGATAAGAATCAAACGTGTTTGATTGAGGAAGTCAGATTCACAATTATTTAATTTTACATCTCAGGGTAACTATATAGGTAAAACTGGATTATACCCAGTACATTATATTACTCTTTGGTAGCCTGTTATCTACCACAGCTACACATCAATCATGTCGATGCTGAAAAAAATGGCTAACGATGCAACTTTTGAGTTATATCATAATTTCATCATCATCATCAGCCTATTTTTGTCCACTGCTGGACATAATCCTCACCTATGACACGCCACTGAGCTCGATCTTCAGCTCTTTGTTTCCATCCGTTGCCGGCCAGTTTGCTTATATCATCTTGCCGTTTAATGCGGCAATAGCCCAATGGATAAGGTGTCGGACTGGCGATCGAGAGGTCGTGAGTTCGATCCTCTCCCATTGCACTATTGACGTGAACCCACTCCAGACACAAGCATATTTTTAAGAATACTAGTAATGTGCAACCCACATTGCTAATAAGCTTTATTAAAAAAAAAAATCATCACTCCACCTAGCTGAAGTGCGCCAAAATGATAATTTAATATCGTTTAAAAACTAACCAACTTCAACTGCTGCGCTCGTTATTACTAGTTATGTTATTACTGCTAGTTATGTTATTACTAGCGCAGCAAATTTTCAGTATAGATCTTCTACGATAACATGGCCCGCCCCTCCAAATTACTGTTTTAATGTGTGTAGTCACATCCTTACGAAAGAGTTTGTATGTAGTTGTAATTATGTTGTACTACGTTATAAGAGTAGGCACTTCCCTACATTGTTGATACCCGAATTATGAACGTACTTTGTAGCCAACCTAACTTAACGGAAAGTATTGCTTATAAATTTCATAGAAACTTTTTTTGCAGTGTTGGTTGGTACAAAGTACGTTCATAATTTTGAGTTATTTAATTATTAATGCAATGTCGCGGCACCGGCAGTACCAGTACGCACACATGCGTGGTGGTGCGTTGTAAATACTTTCACAAATACTTTCAAACGTTTTTGAATTTTGGAGGGGCGGGTCCTGTTATCGTAGAAGATCTCTGGAGATACTCGTTAGATTTCGATAAAATATGGGACAATTTTGAGAGTGTATACTTTCTAAATTGTTTGTTTCAAATTGTCCCATCATCCTTTCAAACGAAAAAAGATTTTCTTAGAACATCTGGCTGTCTTTCAGTAATCGGAAAACATAGGTACGAGTACATAAAAAAATAGACATTCAAACGAATTGAGAACCTAATCTTTTTTTAAAAAAGGTAGCTATTGACAAAATTTCATATCAGATGAATTAAAGTTGCTCTACTTGGTCTACTTGTTACATACTACTATTACGATTATTGCCATCTAGGGACCGTACGAGTGTATTTAACCAGTTCAAGTCCTAGTTGTTACGTTTATATAGCCTGAACTATAACAGGTTAAGGCCCTTGACCTAAAGATCTAACGATAGGTAGTCCTATTAGATTCAACTTGACTTTGGATAAGACCTACCTAATTAAATATAATATTCTCTAAAGTATACATTTTAAGCTAGTACACACCCCCGCAATATTATAATTCGATAATCCTGTCCATCCAACCAAATGTTTCCTGGTAGAAATTGCTCTAAGCCCTAAGCGATAAGACCGCCAATTTAGCTACTCAAATCATAAATATTGTTTTTCTGTTACTTACTTTTATTATTATGTTTTGTCTTGGTATGTAAAATAAATCTAGTAAGGCAATTTGAGATTTCCTTATCGGTGTAGCAACCCAAATTGATGTAACTAGGTTTCATATTACTGCTCTCATTGCTAGACCCGATTTAATATACTATTTTGATGTTTACAACGCGGTTATCTACACATTTATAACTACTGACCTCTGACTATGAGATTATAATGTAGGTACATACCGGTGTTACCTCTAAATCTTCTGTATATATAAAAGGCTATTGCTGAATGACTGACTGACTGATCTATCAACGCACAGCTCAAACCACTTAACGGATTACGTTGAAATTTGATTATGACGTCGGCATCCGCTAAGAAAGGATTTTCCTAAATTCACCCCTTAAGAGGATGAAATAGAGAAGCAAAGTTTGTAATAGTCTTTTTTATTCGAAACAATCACACAATTACTTCTGTAAATATATAAGTAAATAAGTGTGCCAGGCTTTTACGAAATTCCACCCCTAAGAGGGTGAAAAGGGGTAACAAATAGTATAAAACAAAATCGCTCCTGCTGTCTGTACGCTTAGATCTTTTAAACTACGCAACAGACTTTTATGCAGTTTTTAGCAATAGAGTGATTCAAGAGGGCGCAGCTAGTGTTTCAATAAAACGTGAATAGGTAGATTACAATTTTCTAATAATCATTACCACTAACAAAATAATTTAAGATCGTTTAAAAAACTAAAAGAACCGACTTCAATCATCGCGCTAGTAAAAGTAGCCAGTAGACGTAGTAACTATTATATAATATGTGCCAATAGTTATTAGCATGTCGTCAAGGTATATAAATGCATCGTAATACAAATGTTGATATATCAAAAACGGCTCGGCCGATTTTGTTAAAATTTAAATTGCACCACCGGGAGTATTCTTTGAAACAAAAAAAATCAGTTAGGAATTAATTAGAATAATTAGAATTAATTAGAATCGGTTCAGGTATTTTCGAGTAATCGGTGAACATACATTAAAAAAAAAGATTCCGACGAATTGAGAACCTCCTCCTTTTTTGTGAAGATGGTTGGTAAAAAGGTATCATAGGTAAATCTTTATAACATTCATTGTTGAATATAATTTATTGCCTTTTATTTAGATTTTTTGTGTAAAAACTGGTTTTTTATTACCTACTAAGCTTATTATATAGTCTTAGGTAATTATTGAACCTCATATTTTTTTTAAATATATATTAAAAATACAATGTTTAGAGTCATCGTTGAATCCCACACATTTTGTTAAGTTTTTATTTTACTTACTTTATTTGTGAGTAGGGGGCAGTACGCGCGCGTTTGTCACTACGATTCGATATAACTGATATCTGACGGAGACTTCAGCAATTATAATAGGTTCGTTATCTGCAGTCGCGATACTAATTCGCGGCAGATCTGCGAGACAGACGCAAATGGAGCGCGGATCAACTGACTCCGTGGACTACTACGGAGTCAGTTGTTCACGTGCGCAACTATACTTACAGTTGCGCGTTCATGTTAAGACGGCGGCATAGTGTGATTCTTGTTATTTTCTTTTGTTTTTTACTGGCTGATTGCAGTTTTTTTTTATGACATAAAATAAGTGTTTAATGTATGACCACTATTAAGAGCTTACCTGTTGCAAAAAGACGATGTGATGTGGTTGAGGACTGTGGCACGCTAGGCCTAGAATGAGTAACGTACCTAGTGTATTCAGCCAGTGTTGTGCCTACAGACCTCGGATTACTACGCTACTGTATATATTTTTGCGTTCATTTTCTGACAATTGTTATCGTATTCATTCTGGCTGAATACTCAAAGTATTTTTTGTTAAATTTTGATGAATGCAGTTATAGAGTGTTATGCATTAAGCCAATGTCATGCATGTTTTTATAGTTTAGTACGCCGCGGCGTCAGTATCTTTTGTTTTGGTTTGGTTTTATAATTTTGTGATTGCACATACAATAATATGTGAAATTGTACAAATTTGGTCAGCGTCATTATTGTATTTATTCGTTCTTATTTAGTTTTCATTACCTTTAATCGTAATTATAAAATATTTCCATCGCTTACTTATTTAATAAGGCTTTTCTAAATATTTATCTACACTAATATTATAAAGAGGATAACTTTGTTTGTTTGGTTGTAATGAATAGGCTCAAAAACTACTGGGCCGTTTTTAAAAATTCTTTCACCATTCGAAAACCACATTATCCACGAGTAACATAGGCTAAATTTTAGGGTTCCGTAAGATATTTGGGTTTTAGAAAAACAACGTTTGCCGGGTCAGCTAGTTATTTATATAGGTATTAAATAAAGTATAATGTTAAAAAAAATTAAAATATTAATCAGACTGCAGCCTTTTTAAAATAACTTTAAAGTTACGGCCACACCGCAGCGTCCTGCGTGCGCGATCTAGGTGGCGATCAAATAGCGCAGTAATGTTTATACCGACTGGTTCACACCAAACGTGATCAGAAAACAATTGAAAAGTACTGAAATCGCGCCCGCAGATCGCAGCACGCCGCAGTGTGTCCGTACCTTTATGTTTACCTTTAAAATGTTTATGGCAAGATACAAACAAATGCAAATGTCAATTACCTAATAGGTTGATCCTACACGTATCCGTGGTAGGTTTAAACCACTAGTAAGCCGCAACTCGTACCACCTACCAAAGAGCTATTGCTATTTAGTTCTTTAACATTTTTGCATGGTCTTTTCTGGGAGATGGGTTTATTTTATTTACTTAGTTGTGCTGGTGGTTAGGTCATCTAATCCCAGGTGGTCTAATAATTTAAGATCATTTGAAAACAAAAAAAAACGACTGCAAATGCCACGCTAGTCAATTCCAGTATCAAGTTTGAAGTGATTATCTCCATATCTCTCGAGATACTCATGAATTTTACAATGGGAACAAACGAGACGTAGATACATACATCGAGTCTCCAGAAACGGCCGCTGTTAGATCATAATGACATTATGGTCTCAAATTTCTTGTATGTTGTCTCGACATGGAATACTGTCAGTCTGTGACCTCAATTAGTCAAGGTCATAATATAATTTACAGTTGTAATTTTAACATAAAGACCCAAATTAACAAAACTAACTTGTTTGTGCATTTGATTTAGGTTAGCTAATAGCTACAGTACTATATTTCCATAGACGTAATATAAAAGGATGGTGCACTGCAGATGTTTTGACAAATTCAATTTAATCCGTATACTTTAACGATGAGGTTGTAATTCCTTTGTAGAACAAAACGGCCTAATTGAGAGACATCTGGGTGGGAGTGTGTCCTTGTCTAACAACCTGCTAGTCCTATATATGTACTATACTATATATATGGTATATATATAAGCTGTCCATACAATAGAAAGGACAAACTCCGTTCAAGGTCAGTCTCATGAGGGCCGGTGTTCGCGATCAAGTTTAATATGTAGCAGGTCTGTGTATATTTTCCATGGTAAGGCACGTTTCGAAGCATATTATCAAGCCACAGAACAGGTAAATACCTCTACTATATCCTTCTCCCTCTCTCCTTTACCTCTCCCAAATATACCCTACCAGTGACGAATTTATGCTTGTTTATCTTTTGGCTTATGTCATTTATAATTTTCTTATCAACTGACTTCCAAAAAGGAAGAGGTTATCAATTCAACTGTTTTAGGCCTAACATGTTCACTATCCTTGAAAATATCATAGCTTACCACCACGCGAGATAGTGGTTAGTTATAGGGTAGCGTCCCTATCAGATATTAAAATATATTTTTTTAAATATATTTTTTAAATATTATAATGGAGCGGTAAACAGGCTAGCGGCCCACCTGATCTAGCGGCCCACATGTACCCTTAGTCCGAGTTTTCATACCAAACTCCATATTGTACATCGATCAAATGTTGTATGAGAAACAGTACAGCGCCTCTAGTGGCTACTACACTTCACTAAATTTAGACCAATCAGAGAGCCAGAATAAGTCGAAAACTATGTGAGATCTGTCAAAAGCGTTTATGATGAAAACTCGTACTAAGGTTACTGATGGTAAGTAGTCACCGCCGCCTATTGACATCTGCAAAACCAGAGGTATTGCCGGTGTGTTGCCTACCCTTATTAGAGAGCACTCATTGCTCTTCGTTTAAGCTACCCAGATTTTAATGTTTCTGGGAAGGTTTCAAATGGGAGCTCATTCCAAATCTTGCAGGTAACATCGGGCGCGGTTGATAGGTACGTGGGAAGAACAATCGTGTGAAACGAGTAGTAATTACATATCGCGCTTGAATTTTGATCACCCAGTAATTTAATATACTTACGTAGAAATAATTCTTGCGTATAACTGTAGATAATATACTTGATATAACGTCAAGTGCGTGTCCGTTTTCAAAAAACTGGGTCAACTTAGTAACAAAAGTAAATAAAGAACTTCATAATAAAATTAAACATAGAAAACATTTAATAAGATAAGTTTATCGTTAAACAAGTTCATCCAACTTAAAATTAAACATTATGTATTGTTAAAATAACAACTAAATAATAAACATGATTATTGTAACTTTGTTTGAATATTTGGTAAATTTGCTTTTTTTATTGCACACATTTTTTTACTATAAGCATTTATCAACCGACTCCAAAATGAAGGAGGTTCTCAATTCGACGGTTGTGTCTTAATTCGACGACGTACTTAGATGTTTGTTAAATTGCTATCTCAGAACTCCGTCATTAATTATCCTTTTTGACAATCTTTTTTTGTTTAAGATATACTTTCCGTCTAGTCTCATTGTAATTTTATCGAGATGTAATAAGTATCTCCAGAGATATGGAGATAAATACTTCAAGCTTACTACTGAAACTGACTAGCGCGGCATTTTGAAGTCGGTGTTTTTTTTGTAAACGATCTTAAATTATAAAATGTAAACTTTCGCGATTTGAATAAATAGTTATAAATATTAATATACGGAACTTATCGCGCTTAAAAACATAAATTTTTATTTAACTCGAGGTTTCGACCAAGTCGCATTGATCGTGGTCGTATTTTAATTTTAATTTTAAGGTTAATATTATCATAACTATGATCTTAAATTATTTTGATATAGGTAACAATATTTCTTAAGTTAATAAAAGACTATGCACTAACTAACTTACATAATAATAGTGTTATTGCCAGCGTATTTTTTTAAAACTTAGTGCCAGTTCCACCGGTCTATTAGGAACTTATCTGTCAGATTTTTGACAACATTTATATACGGTGACATCTGTCAAACAATTATCTGATACTTTTAAGGAACCGGTGAAAGTGGACCTTAAACTCTTATCACATCTTATAGTTTTATAGTAGAGTCAATTTAATAGATCACATTTGACACTTCATCAAAATTCAACAACGTGACCTTGTAACAAAGGGCACATAAAATTATTAATTATTTCTTAGTCAGAACTGCATAATTACTTAACATTTTTCAGTTACAAATACATATTTATTCTAATAATTACAAAAGAATCGTTTTTACGATTTACTTTGACTAATAATTCATTTTTAAACATAATAAACAATTTTTGTTCTAAAAAACTAAACGTTAGTACAAGGTTACGTCAGTGAAAACATTTTCTTTATAAACACTAGAGATGCTGCCCAAACAATCAAAAGATTGATCAGTCGATAGGTTTAATCGAATGCAATGATTACTTGTGAAGAATGTTGAACTATAAAAATAACTACACTGTCATTGTAATTAGGACATAATATTATTATTTGACTAAAAAATATAACAATAATTGAAGTGGGACTAATATCAATAATAATTTGGGTTAAAAAACTAACGATAAACTACTAAACCATCGACTTATGACGTCGATGTACTAAACGTTAGATCCATAGGTACATTTGAGTATGTTTTTTTTATTTTATTGGGCCATCTTCTGTGGAGCTAAATTTTAATCCATAAAGACATATAAAATCGTTTAAATATGTACAATTTCCGATTTGTATAATTTGTATTAACGTGTCTTATCAATCTCATATTGACGCAAAACAAACAAGTAAATAACATTGAATTATGTAAATACTAATTGTATTTCTCATTTAGAGCTGCCGGAAAATTGGTTATTTCGAATAACATCAAACTACCATCATTCTTGTTTGTGTTGATGCGTATCGATTAATCAATTGAATCGATGTTTTTAAGCAAGTCATCTTACTATGAAGCTAAGATGTCGAATGTGATCTATTAAATTATCCCTACTATAGTACTTATATGTCACAAATTAGGAACTATTTTAGAACCTTTCTTAACATGTAGTTTTACGATACTCTTAAAACTCTTGTATTTTAATGCTTACGTATATAATCATCATCATCGTTGTTTGCAGTTCATTTCTGCCATTTTCCGCCCCTTTAAAAGACCTCCTGACTCTTATATCACTCATCCTTATTCTAAGCTATACATAACTATGGGAGGGTCTAAGGTACAGCCACACCGCTGTGATCTGCGGGCGCAGGCGCAGGCGCGGGTGCGATCTACTTTTCAATCGCAGTCTGATCGCCGTTGTTGAGATTGCGTTTGATTTGAACCAGACGGTACTAATACCACTGCACTATCTGATCATGCCCGCGTACTCGCACCCGCTGATCGCAGCGGTGTGGCCGAACCACAGAAATATTAATAACTACCTTATTATTAATGTTTCTGTGGGCCGTACCTTTACATTTTTTTATAGGCAGGCGTTTATCCACTATCTAACCTACACGCTAGGCCTAGTTTTGGAACTCGCTCTCTAGGACAGCTGCCGGAATAGGTACATTAGATGTTTAGTGACTACCTATATATCTAACCTGCGAATAAACACATGTCGCCAATCGGTTCGCCAAGTTATGATATGATGTTTGGTGTTACCTAGTCAAGAAAATGTCAAATATATGTATAATCAAATAAAACTTTTTTCTTATTATGTGTAGGTAACAACACTTGTTTCGTTGTTTAAACAAGAAAGGATGGTTAAAATTCAGTTTAAAATACGGTGAATTTCATTCTTAATACTTGAATCTGAAGTAATCATTGACTACTTGCTCTACGGAATACTTACAATTAAATTTACTATTATGTTCCTAACTTTAACATAATGTTTAAATGACTCCGTCGTAAATAATAAAAACATTATTATTCTATAAACAAGATTGGTACGTATTTGAAACTACTCAAACATAGAACAAAAGGAATGAAATATTTATTACAATGCGGCAAGAGTCCTTTAATATATTGCAATTGACTCCTGTATTACAGGATTTATAGGTCACCAAGGCCCTGCCGTGACTGAATCATCATAAGCATCATATGTCATGCCATCCAATTTGATTAGTCAATTTGAATTAACGAAACTTAAATACATTTTGGCGCGTTTGGAAAATGTATGAGAGATTTTTTAAAGGTACGGCCACACCGCGGCGTCCTGCAATCTGCGGGCGCGATCTCAGTACTTTTCAATTGTTTTCTGATTGCGTTTGGTGTGAACCAGTCGGTACTAATACTACTGCGCTATCTGATCGCCGCCTAGATCGCGCACGCAGGACGCTGCGGTGTGTCCGTACCTTAAGAGAAGATTTTTATTACGATGCGTTCGTGTACCGACAGCCCAAAAGCGACATGATGAAGTTAGCTGCTTTTTGCTGGTGAAGAATTTGTGTGGCCACTCGTGTGGCGACCTGGGCTACGTCAAGATGGAGAGCAACAAGGACACGAAGTTAACTGTTCAACAAAGAACCAATACAAAAATCTGCCACCATAACCTTACGGTGTTCCGGCAGCACACAGCCCGTAAAAGCTAGCCTATTAGATATAAAAAAATAATAATGAACTCTCTAGGGAGATGCAGCTACATGACTGTAGATCTGCGTCTTATTCTTAGTCGATCAGTTGACATCAAATTAACGGTGTGGCAGCCTTTTTACAACTTACAACTTATTTAATGTCACGATTTAACATCGTGTTTTCAGTCATGTTCAGTCCGTACAATATTTGGATCGATCGTTTTAGATCATCTGTCATTTTCACTGGATGTGCTCACACTGCTTTCAGGTTTTTCTCCGGGCAGCAAGAAGCTCATCGCCATACATACTGGAATAAAAGAAATCTCAAAAAATTATTAAGCAAAAAATTATATAATAGGCAAAAAGTTCCGCCAGATTGCTAGGGGCTAGACATAGAAATAGGAATAATAAATATTATTCCCATTTCTGTGGGGCTAGATCACTGTTTTGTGAGTTTTTTTTCTTTAAATTTTTACCGTGCAGCAGTATAAATGTGTTCTGTTTCGCAAAACATTCACTGATATAACATATGTAAACGTATAAAGATAAATATAAAGAGCTAACACCTGTGTAGGTAGCAAAAACGAGAAATTTTAGAAACATTTTTATATCAATAAACATTTCTTCTATTATGTATTTAAAATTGGCAACTAGATTGGCAAGGTGGGAAGATGGTTTTTTTTGTTCCGCTTTGTTTTTGTTCCTCCGACATGGGTCGGAGACCTTTTCAGAGCGGGTTTTAATTTTTGATGTAATATCTATTAATTATAATAACTCCAATAAGCAGTCAGAGCAAAAATGGTTTACAAATTGCAAGTGACATTGTAAAAATTAGAATACATTATTCTACTATGATAATATATATTTTTTTCCTTTTTCCAGTTTTTTGTGCATTTTTCTTTTCTTTTATTTTATTTATTATTTTTAATATTATTACTAATTTTCTAATAATTAATATACCTACATCATCATAGATATCATACACATTTACATTTCATTGATTACAATATTAATGAAGATGCTAGTTGGAAGTAGTATTTATCACTAGAGAAAATAAAAAGAATACGCATTTCGCAGCCTTAAGTCACCATCATCAGCCTATGTCCACTGCTGGACATAGGCCTCACTTATGACACGCCACTAAGCCTTGGAAAAATTCACGGATTAATATTTCCTTACTACATAAAGCGCCCTTTTGAGTGGTTCAACTCAAAACCAGTAATTTATTGGATCGCACGCTCAGTCAATGATTTCTTTCAAACTTCAGCGAATTAAGTAATAACATTAAACTTAATTTTAAAATATCATAATATTATATTATTAGCGTTTTAAGCAAATCGCATCTACCTAGAACCTGGATATTTCATTTTCAATCACAAAAGTTATTCATTGCTAACAAACAAGCAACAACACAAGTTATTATATAATGACGAGAAGCTATTAACGGGTGTCTCAGTAAGAGTGCACTTTTTAAAATTGGATTTTTTTTTCATGCAAGTGGCAGCTCTGAAATTTGACAGCTGTCACCTCTGTTTATTCCGATTATTAATAAAACTTTTAAACAAAAATATCGAACCGCCGAAAAAACTGAAAAGTAAAAAAAATAAACCTTTGTAAAACCTTAATAACGAAGATCTTAAACTACTGTTAATATACCTCAGTATATATTTTTGTAATGGTTTTGAGGTTTTAACTTAACTTAATAACCAAGTTCCTAAATTAATGTAAGTATGTATACCCAAGTAGTTTTGAGTCGGCGCCAAACAATCAACAAGCAAAGATCACTAAATAACCTTTACTTTTAAATTAAAAAATAACACATAATTAGAAATAACCAAATGAAATTAACAATGCAACGTGAAATCTCCAGCTATGAACATTCCACAAAATGCGCTTTCACACGCCCCAAAGACTAAGTAGAGATGCACGACCACTCGCAACGACGTGTGCCGTCACGTGTGTGCCAAAAACGGGCCGTCACAGATTACTATATGTGGTGCCCGTTCGGGTTGCTGTATCGCTGACATCAACTTCGTCAACACTCGGTATTTTCCGGCGTACTGGCTTGTCGCGACGCGCCTCCACCGCGCATCGCACGTATGTATTATATATATAAATATAATACGTACGTAATTAATTAATTTGCTTGTTTGGCGCCGACTCAAAACTACTTGGGTATACATATTTACATTAATTTAGGAACTTGGTTATTAAGTTAACATAAAACCTCAAAACCATTACAAAAATATATACTGAGGTATATTAACAGTAGTTTAAGATCTTCGTTATTAAGGTTAAATAACAAAGGTTTATTATTTTTTACTTTTCAGTTTTTTCGGCGGTTCAACTTTTTTGTTAAAAAGTTTTATTTTATATTTTTTTGTGGCCATAATCTACTAATTACTACATTCTTAATGTTTTATTACTTTTAAAATAGCTACCTAAATTACTTTAGCTATTAACTGTTATATAATCCTACTTTATCTATAATTTGTTGTAAAATAATTGTGAGAAATTAAAAAGAAAAACAGGCTTTATATACCAACATGGGTAGGCCTACAATAAATGCTGCTCGAATGAAAAAAAGATAATTTAGATTTAGAAGAATCTGATAATTAGATTAACACATTCACAAGAGAGCTTTGATCAGCACGAGATAAGACTATAGAGGATGAGAATCTACATTTAAGGTGTAATCACATCTTCACTTAGCAGCAAGTTTTCTGTGCCACATATTATAAGCAGGCGTCATTGTGTACCCCTGACCTAGACAAACGTTTTATAGGTCATTTATGCTTTACAATAATAAAAATAATTTAAAATCATTTAAAAACTAAAAGAATAGACTTCCAACGTCACGCTAATCAATTTCAATACTAAGTTTGAGGTGTTTATCTTCATATCTCTGAAGATACTGAAAATCATCAACATCTCGATGAAATTTAAATGGTACCACCTGTGAAATAATATCATCATCATCATCATCGTAATTAGCCGGTATCAGTCCACTGCTGGATATAGGCCTCTCCCAAGAACACCACTGAGCCTCAGAATAATAAATAGTACAAGTAACTGAGCCCGATTTTCGGCAATTTTTGTTTTTTTCCAGTATGTTTGTCAATATACATTGACGTTACGATGAAATCATCAATATAATAATACTTTTATCCATTATTTTAGTTGATTTATTAAAAGCCGCTCGCCCGATTTCTTTAAAATTTAAATGGGTCCACCTTGAGGGGTAAACCGTTACAACAAAAAAAGAATTATCAAAATCAGACTACTCTGTAAAAAGTAATGCATGGTCACACATAAAAAAAATATATACACGTTGACTTGATAACCTCCTCCGTTTATTTTTCGTCCGTTAAAAATGGAGCGCTTTTCGAAAGAACAACGCGTTATAATTGTGAAAACTAATTACAATAAACTGCCCAAGTGCAAGGACTCGCACTCGTAGGGTTCCGTACAACACTACAGTATTTTATAAGATCGAGCAAAAATTACCACTATCATTTTTCGCCAGCAAATAATTATAATTAATAAACATTTTATTTCTTATAACGCCATCTAACGTCTAACAAAGGTGTTAGGGATCGACATTTCAATATAACGCCATCTATGGGACGCTTACCTAACTAAGCGTTCATAGATGGCGTGAAATGCCGAAAAAAACACGTTTCTTGTATGGGGACCCTCTATTATTTTAACTTTGTTCTGTTTTTAGTATTTGTTGTTATAGCGGCAACAGAAATACATCATATGTGAAAATTTCAACTGTCTAACTATCACGGTTCATGAGATACAGCCTGGTGACAGACGGACAGACAGACAGACAGACAGACAGACAGACAGACAGACAGACAGACAGACAGACAGACAGACAGACAGACAGACGGACAGCGGAGTCTTAGTAATAGGGTCCCGTTTTACCCTTTAGGTACGGAACCCTAAAAATGGGGAAAGTAACGCTGAAACCGCTCCAAACACGAACTCGAAATTCTGATGTCAACTGGCCACCAAGATCGTGCGATTTAACGCCGTGCGATATTTTTGTTTGGGGTTTTGTGAAATCTCTGGTCTATGCGAATAAACCCGAAACAATTCCTGAGCTCAAATCGGAAATCCAACGCGTCATCGGTGAGATACAGCCACATCTCTGTGCAAAAGTCATGGAAAATTTCATGAAAAGAGTAATGGTCTGCCATCGGAGCCGTGGGGGTCATTTGCCGGATATATTATTCCATACTTAATCGGAACATATTGCCTTCTTTACAATGAAATAAAAATATCACAACGCTGCTATAAAATACTTGTTTTTATTTTAAAATGAAAACGTGCACTCTTACTGAGACACCCTTTTGAAATGATTTTATTTAGATACATATTGATAATATTAGGTTATATTTTATAACCCATGATTCTTACTACATAGTACATGTGATAGTACTAATTGTACGAGCTGAATGCACGCTCTAGTTGAGCGTCGAGTAGGGCGGGGCGTGCAGCGTTCGTTTCAAACACATGCTAGCACATCGTGACGCGACGCAACGCGACACAGGCCGCACTTATTAAGAGAGCGATACAAAGAAGAACTTTATTTACTACACAAAAAGATACATATTTCATTGAGTAAGTTCGGCGGATTCAAGCTGCGCCGCGCGGCGTCTCGCTGCCCGCTGCACCGCGCGGCGCAGCGGGAAGCCACGTGACAAACAATTAAACTTTATTAATTACACATTGCATTGAGATAATTTGGTTGCGTCGCACGTTTTGCTGCGCCGCGTGGCGTCGAGCTGCGCCGCACGGCTTCTTGCTGCGTCGCACGAAACCAAAAGCATTGTTGCGTCGCAAAGCGTCGCGTTGCGGTGTGCACTGACTCTAATGGTGTCCTGAGTACCGGCCGAGCGAAGCGCGCGAACACTACTACGCGTTAGCATGTTTGTGTTTGAAACGAACGCTGCACGCCTCGCCCCGCCCGACGCCAGACGCTCTCGGCATTCAGGTACTTATGGCTCGGCACTTATGGCTCTTTTTGAGCTATAAGTTACTGTCTAGAAAATTTAAAACCACCCCCGACCGCTATTTCCGAATTTCGACATCTCTGTAAGTTGGCGAGGAGTTGAGTATTCTGTAGTTTCCAGGAGATGTCCCAGCATCAGGTCAACGCCATCAAGTTCTTACAATATCATTGAAGTAATAATATACCGAAGTATACCGAATTTTGAATTTATTGGAATTTATTAGAATTTATTAGAACTACAAAAGTAGATTTCATAGCGTCATCATCTAGAAAAAAGCTCAGCCTTCAAACGGTTGAACGGATTTTCATGACTCAAAGTTAAGAATACTCTCGATAAAGACCTATCTAACAAAAAAAAGTGCCGGCAGAAGTAAAATCTTGAACATTAACGTTGTGCATTTGGTCTACTCTCCCTCCGTCTTACGAATTTACGATCAGGTCACGTGTCCTGACGCGAGTTTAACATTTTTTACCCATCCCAAAAAAGTTCACAACGCCGCTAAAGAAGTTTTCACTTCAAAAAAACTGAATCAAAATCGTTTCATCCGTTTAGGCACTACGATGCCACAGACATACACAGATACACACGTCAAACTTATAACACCCCTTCTTTTTGCGTCGGGCGTTAAAAACGGTGATTGCACACGGCTAAGTGAAGTTCAGCCGATGTCGCCAGCAAATAATTAAGTAATTAGAGAAATATGGTGTGATTGGTTTAATTAGCATTTAAAGACATCGTTGGTTTTTATAAAATCCCTTGAAATGTCACGACGAGGTTAATAACTGCGATTGTTTTACAGATCTTTTTTATTATTTTCTTAAGTGTTAAGCCTCTAAGCCTAAGTAATTATGAGTGTTTTGTATTTTATCAGAAACAATAGGCTGTTATGTAAATTTCTTAAGCGGTCTACGGCTACGAAGCTACGTGGCTTCACTATTCCCGATAGCGTAGCATTACATGGCTACGCATATCGCTACGCACAGTGCAGCACACACCTACGTCGTAGGTGCGAACTACGCAGTGATATGCGTTGTAAAGATTGGTTCTACGTCTACTACGACATAAAGAGTGAGCTACGTGAGAGCGCCAACACTTTTATGAAGCTATGCTACGCATTTTTATTAAAAACCGCGTCACTATCTAGCTATATATATAGCGTAAAGCATAGTTAAAGTAAATGAAAGTAATACGTGGCAATAGCCCAAAGTCTAAGGCGATGGCCTGGCGATCGAGAGGTCGTGAGTTCGATCCCCACCTATTGCACTATTGACGTGAACCCACTCCAGGCACAAGCATATTTAGCTTAGTTTAACCAACAAGACTACTAGTAACGTGCAACCCACATTGCTAGTAAGATTTTTCATTGAGAAGTCATACAAAATTATATATATGTATGTAAAATAAAATTATTATTTTGATAGCATTTTGCTTTAGCTTTTAATGCGCATACCAAACTAAATACAGCAATTAGTGTTACTTTGTATTAACACGTGTAACCGCAATTACGGATCAATTATTCAATTGACTATTCAATTCGGGATTCCAGTGTAATCTATAGATATATTTGCTTAGATTTGATTTGGATAGGTATTTACTAATCATGTCACTTGTAACATTTGAAACTCAAAACACGGTAGCTATGTGTAGGTCTTAGAAGATTAAGACAAAAAAAATTTAATGTTTTTTTGTTTATTAATTATTTAAAAACATTTTCTTATATATAAAAAAACTAATATAAAAAAGCTATACAATTTTATAATGAAATGTCAAAATTCATGTTTCGTCAGTTTCAGTATGGGATTATTCCTTATCGAAAAATTAAATTGACATTTTGCGGAACTTTGTACCACACTAGCGCCTATTGTGGAAAATTCACACGCTAAGCTTCTATTGCGTAAATCATATTTCCCTGAGTATTTCCCAATATTATGCAATATTATCAACCTTTACAAGTCATTTAGTATATTAGATGGCACATTGTTTTAAGACAAAGGGCTGTTAAATTGTAGCATAAAAAGTTCGATGAAGGCGCTTAACAGTCAATCACAAATTAACAAAACAGTTATTGACAAAATCTAGTATTCTAGTTTAAATTTCTTTAAAATTAACTAAATGGCTTGATTATATAATTTAGTGACTGTTTAAGTGGTTTAATTATATTAATTCGTTGACATTGTCAATGATAATTTTATTTGGCGTTGAGGTTGTGTTGATTTAGTTTGACCAACCATGAACTATTTTCAAACCGCCAGCATTCGTTTGTCTAATACAGTTTTGATAATAGAACTACCAACCGAAACCAATGTGTAATGATTAAAAATATTTTAGACATTTTGGTAGACATTCCCTCCGTAGTTAAGCAACGCGTTGCTAACTTCGTTTCACTAACTACGAAGGGAATTTCATAGAAATACGAGTACATAGAAACCATTAGTGTCGCGAAGATGTCGTCCCTTAGTACGAGTTTTCATCGTAAACACTTTTGACAGATCTCACATAGTTTTCGACTTATTCTGGCTCCCTGATTGGTCTAAATTTAGACTAGAGGCGCTGTACTGTTTTTCATACAAAATTGGTTCGATACATACGATACGATATTGAGTTTGGTATAAAAACTCGTACTAAGGGTACTGCTGCTGCTGCGTGTAGTCGGCTACCAACTTGTACCTTTATACGCGGGCCCAACCACAACTACCTCGGTTAAAGATGGATGTACTTACAGAAAGTAAGCGCCGCGAACCCGTAGAAAGTGGCGCCGCAGGCTGCGTCGAGGAAGTAACCGGCAGCGTTGGCTCCAGTCGCCGAGCCTATCCGACCAAACATCAGAACTGCACCAACTGCCGTTCCCCTGGATACGACAAACAATAAATTAAGTATAGAAACAGAATCGAATTATTTAGAACTGTGTGTAGGCGTTTTATATGGAATCTTGTATGAGTCCGCTTAACGCAGTTTCAAGTCGTACGATTTAATGTTTAATGACTTTATTGATCAACCTCAGGTGAGATAGAACTCAAGACAAGTGCCTTTCTATCTTTAATATAATTAAAGATTATTTACAAAACAAAAAAACCGACATCAAAATGCCGCCCTAGTAACAAGTTTTTTAAAAATATATCTAGCCTATAGCTAGCGTTTGACCACTTTCTCACCTGTTGGTAAGTGATGATGCGGTCGAAGATGGTAAGCACGCTAGGCCTAGGATGGGAACTGGCTCTCAAGGATAGATGCCGGAACACATTTCACGGAGTTTGAGGTGTTTACCTCCATATCTCTGGCGATACTCATCAAATCTCGATGAAATTAAGATGAGATCACCTCGGAGATATATCCTACCAATGAAAACAAAATCATGCAAATCTGTTCTCAATTGGCGGAATAATCGCGTAACAAACACATAAAATAAACATACAGACGAAAAAAGAGGAGATTCTCAACCTCCTACTTTTTGGATGTCGGTTGAACACGTGTGAGATCACATTGAAGATAGGTGATGTCGCGGTCGTGATCATTCCAACGTGTTTACATGTCAGCTAATCTTATCACAAAGTAAAAAAAAACTGTCATAAATATATTATTTTTCGCAAACAGTAAAACTTTGAACAATGTGCCTTTTAGTGTACACACGTGTAAAAATATGATCTGATTACGTTTTATTGCTTTTAATAAACGGTATTATTAACACTTCAGACTCACAAAGTCAATGGTGCAAAGATTTTTATCAGCATTCCAGGAGATTGTTAAACACAATCCAAAATTTCATCGTACCGACGGGATCCGAACCCGCAACCCCCCGGATTACACGTCCAGGTGCTCTGCCAATTAAGCCACGGTTCGATCCATCGATACGACGAAACAGAGCACCTGGACGTGTAATCCGGGGGGTGCGGGTTCAAGTCCCGTCGGTACGATGAAATTTTGGACTGTGTGTAACAATTTACAAAAATATAAAGTTTGTGACACTTCAAAGAAACATAATATTCCAGGAGATGTCCCAGCATCAGATCAATGCTGTAATGTTCTTACAATATCGTTGCAGTAAGAGAATACCGAATTTCGAATTGATCAGACCTATGAAAGTAAGGAAAATGCTTTTTCCCAGTTGATGACGCTATGAAAATGACGATTTTTCAAAAAGCATAGCCTTAAAATGGCTGAACAGATTTTCATGAATCAAAGCTAAGAACACTCTAAGCTAAGATCTCTCCGCGTCTGGTTAAAACGACTCGGGACCTAAATGCTGGCATGCCTCAGAGACTAAGCATCGCCATTCAACGGGGGAATACATCCAGCATTTTGGGAACTTTACCTACTGGTAGTGGTTTGGTAGACTAAATTTTGGTTTTTATTGATTTTGAATATGGTTTATTTGTTTGTTTATAATAAGGAAGTTTTAAAAATATGTTAATGTATATACTATTATAAAAAAAAGAACACTCTCGGTTAAGACACCTATACAAAAATAATTTATATCAAAATCGGTTCTTCCGTTTGTGCGCGACGATGCCACAGACAGACACACACTTACACAGTTACGTTACTTTATTTGTAGACGTTGAATAGCATGATAAAATTAATCTGTTTTTCTCCTTAGTAAGTAGGTATTTAATTAAACTAATAGCATAACATCACGATATTATTGCAAAATATTACAGCAGCCTACAATGTTCATGTTCACGATAATTATAACGTTATCTATTTTCACGCCTCCAGCGAAGCACAATATGTTTATTACAACGTTTATATTAGATACTGAGAATTATGCATAATCTTTATTGTTTGATAATACTTTTATGGAATGTATAAAATTGTTGCTAAGAAGTTAGTGCTGATTATTGTGTGCATTTTTAATCCGCCATACTACAGATTTAAAACTACGAGTATAACTACTACTACGGTTATTTAAGTTTACAGGCCAGTTTCACCGGTTCATGATAAAGTTATCAGAGATAATATGACGCCATATAAAAGTTGTCAGATAAGCTCCTTATGTCTATCTGGAACCGGTGAAATGGTCCTAAATGTAATTAAGTCAAGACACCTCGATTAATAATCATCGATTTGCGTAGTATAATTGCTGTCAGTTAGTGCCTCTATAATCGTCGCCACCATACAAATTTCTATCAAAATGCTTTCCATCGAAGACCTGTATTCCTATCACGAAATTTGCCAGTTGATCATTGAATGAACGAAATGAACTAAATGACGGGGACGCAGCTATGTAGGTTGTATAGCTCCATCTCTGTCATGTTCGTTCATTTCAATTCCATTCAAACTTCGTGATAAGCCCCCTGATCGTCATGTTACTTTCATGTTTGATTTGTATATATATATATTATATCAACTATTGCCGACCTCCTAAATACCTATATGGTAGGCACGAGCAGAAAAACATAAACACTGATTTACAATCTTGATACACGATTTATTAAGTATGTGCGATACAATTTATGAAAAATATTAAAAAGTGTAGAACCAGTAGTGTTTTAGCTTACCTCAATGAAGTAGGAAATAGATAGACCGCATACGCTGTGAGCGAACCGATACCCAGTGCTGTCATCTGAAGAGCTGACATCGCTGCTCCAGCTAGAATCCTGAATTAAGACAAAATAACTAGTAATACATTAGGTAAACATTACTTAACTATTTAAATACTACGTAAGCAATGGTAAGGATTCAACCAAAGTTCGTGTAAGATATATTATTAAGGTAAAACAGGGACAAGTATGGTCCCCAAAATCGATCCCTAGGGAACTCCCGCGAGTACTTTATTTGAGGACTAGCAGCCCTACCCGGCTTCGCACGGGTATAACATATATGCCTACAAAATTTGCATCAGTTTGTTGCATCGAATATAAAATATGAACATATTTAACAACCATCGTCATATTTCATCCAATTTACACAAAACCTTAACGAATTATGCACCTAAACCTTCCTCATAAACACTCTGGCTATTGGTGAAAACCGCATGATAATCCGTTCAGTAGCTATTGAGATTATTGCGAACAGACAGACAGACGCAGTGATGAACTTTGTTTTATAATACTTACGTATTGATATTGGACGGCCCTTTGGCGTAAAGGATAGTTACCCTGATTCTGACCCGACGGTCGTTGGTTCTAATCCTAGCTATATACCTACCAATGAAAGTTTTATGTGCATTCATGAATCATGAGTTTTCGTACAGTGGTAGTGGAATCATTAAATCTCCAAAAAGTAGCTTACCACCAAGGAGTACATCTGCCGCCGTAACCTTACGGCGTTCCCCGACGCAAAATGTAGGGGTAATATACGTTTAACGTGTGTATCTGTGTGTCTGTCTGTAGCATCTTAGCACCTAACTGGATGAACCGATTTTGTTTTTATTATTGATAGTTTTTTTTGTTTAATACATGTCTTCATCGAGAGTTTTCTTAGATTTGATTCATGAAAATTCGTTCAATCGTTATAAAATTATGAGCTTTTTTCTAGTTAATTGCGCTATGAAATCAACTTTCATAGGTCTGATCAATTCGAAAATCTTCTTTTTCAACGATATTGTAAGAACATGGAAGCCTCCTGAACTCTACAGAATACTCAAATCCTCACCAACTTACAGCTCAGATTTTAAATGTCGTGTTTAGAGTCATTGGAAAAAGCTATTATACATAGATCAGTCGGGGTGGTTTAAAATATTATATTATATTATTATATATATAGATGAATATTATTTTATACAATAGATCATATTATTATACTATATTGACTTCAAATTGATTGTGATCGGTGGGGATCTACAGCATAGCTAAGCTTATAATAATATTTTCGTAGTAACTATGACCTAATCTGCGGTTTCACTGCAAATATTTTATTAATTTTGCGATGCGTGTTTGTTAAATTCGTGATATCTTCTAGAGTTTTCATTTGAATTATATATTGTAAAGGACAATTTTAATCTATAATATGTGGCCAAGCTCATTAACGTAATTATTTGGATAAGGATTAATACTATATACTTGAAAATAGCCTTGGAAGTTATGTAATATATTTTAACAAAAATTTTAAGATTAAAATGGTTACTGTGAGTCAACCTTAAGAGATAGACATATGCTGTCGCGGACTTTTTTTTAGGTCTTATTAAGTTGTACAACTCTTGCATAGAAAATATTCTTCTATCTATTTTCAATTAAGCAGCTTTCGTAAGAAACATGTTTTTTCGACCGTTTATTTGCCGACTTAGGTTGCAAATTAGGTCTCCACGAATGTACCTTTGATTTAAACGGGATAATATATAGCCTATTTTCATTCCGAAAGTCCATTCTATGTATTAGTGAAAGAATTTTTTAAATCGGTTCAGTAGTTTTTGAGCTTACTCATTACAAACATACAAAAATACAAAAATACAAATGTTCTCTCTTTATAATATTAGTATAGATAAAGTGAAGTTATCGATGTGTTCTTTGAAGCAACGTTTTGAAAGGTATTATTTCTACAAGTGGTTATGGTATATGTATATATGAGTTTATGTAAACGGGCTTTATGCCAAACTGTGTCGAAAGCTTTTCTAAAATCCAACAGTACCTAACTGATTTTTTTCATTAGTTTAAGGCTCTCTGTGTGACATAGTTTCAACCCTTGCTATAGTGAATAGTAGAATGACCTTCACGAAAACGAAATTGGTGAGTTTACGTTATGCAGCTAAAGAAGAAGGGGTTGGCTAAACTTGTCACATTGATTGTGCATTGGATATAGCAATCATCAGATCTGAGTGGTGAGAATTATCTGTTCTTGATGTTTTCAATCATTTTGCTAAACGAAAGATCAACTATAGGATTATTAACACGTGGTCTGACTGTTTAGTAGTTGAGTCTTACCTGTTAGTGGTGAGGACAGCGGTGAGACAAGCTGCTCCAACGACGGCATACATGGTGACGAGCTGGGTGCGCTTGGTGAGTGGGCTCATGCTGACACCCGTCACTATGAGTCCGTATACCACTGTAGTCACTATCATTATGTAGAACGTATCGTGGGATATCGTGTCGATGCATACGTGGGTAGTTGTCTGAAAATAAAAAAAATACTGACTTGTATTTCTTATTCAGATGTTTTGCACAACTGTTTTTGTGATGCACAACGTCATATTGCTGAAAAAAGTTGACCACACATCGCAATCATGATAGTAGCATAACGTAAAATACTATTATTGTACTTTGACGCAGCCGATAAAATAATTCAGCTAAGTTGGAGACATAATTATAGCAAACTTCGCCAAATATTCTTCTCGCCATTCTCCATTGCCAACCTTAGAGTTTCTAAGTATCGAGGTTGTAGAGTAATTTTCCTCTAGGCAAGTTCGTGCTGGACCGCGACTTCACTTAAGAAAGTGGTTAATGGCAATAGCCATTAAATAAAACTATATTATCGATGTCAAATAAAAAGTATTCTATCAGTGTGTTGTGGTGTTAAAAAAGTGAACGAAAAGAGCTCGGCGTTTCTCTGCCACATCAAAATATTATATAATTATTTTGAAACATTGTCGTCCCACTGGGTCAAAGTCACCTTTCCCTCCCATTCACCTCGGTTTAAAGCTATGCTTGACCAATCCTTACAATAGGAGTCAAGCTTGTCACGTCATCTTCTCCTAGGCAACATTGAAGTTTCACTTAATGAACTACATTCACTCACCGTATTATTAGCAGGCTGGTTGATGAGAGAGCAGATAGTGCCATCTTCATCTGATGCTCCACTCATTACTTTGTTGATGGTGTCTGGAGCTAGCAGGAAGAGGCCGTTCAATCTGCAAGGAGATGGTAAATTATTATTGTTTTATATTTTTGGAAATGTTAAATTATTATTGTTTTTGCTATCATGATTTTAGGGTCAACGGGAAGTAGGTTACCACAAGTTTTTTTTCCCTTGTGAAATTGCAAAATGCGTGAAAATATGCGACATAAAACGTCATATCTTTTGATCGTGTTGACTAACAAGATTGATTTTTATACAGCTGAACAGCTGTAGACCCATGTATGTATTTGGTGAAATTCAACACATAAAACCTCAGCACGTTCCTGAAATAAACTGGCCAAGAGCACGTCGGACTCGCACAAGTAGGGTTCCGTACCACACTACAGTATTTTATAAGATCGAGCAAAAAATACCACTATCATTTTTCGCCAGCAAAAATAATAATTAATAAACATTTTATTTCTTATAACGCCATCTAACGTCTAACAAAGGTGTTAGGGATCGACATTTCAATATAACGCCATCTATGGGACGTTTACCTAACTAAGCGTTCATAGATGGCGTGAAATGCCGAAAATAAACACGTTTCTTGTATGGGGACCCTCTGTTATTTTTAACTTTATTCTGTTTTCAGTATTTGTTGTTATAGCGGCAACAGAAATACATCATCTGTGAAAATTTCAACTGTCTTACTATCACGTTTCATGAGATACAGCCTGGTGACAGACGGACAGACAGTCAGACAGACAGACAGACAGACAGACGGACAGCGGAGTCTTAGTAATAGGGTCTTTGGGTACGGCACCCTAAAAAAGACCGACAGGCGGATAGTCTAACAATAGTATAAGGGTGGCTTTTTTACGTAGATACGGAAGACTTAATAAGACAGAATATAACGTAGACTTACAATGCAAACAGTCCGAACATGAGAAAACCAGTGAGAGAAATCCATTTCAAATGTGGTGGCTGGAGCAGCGCCCATGCTGAATGTGAAGCTTCCTCTGGAGCTAACTGACATCCAGACCCGTCTCTTTCCGGCTCTGGAACCTTTTCTGGAAGTGTCTTCAGAGACTTTACCTGAAAAATTGTACATGTCATTCAGGTTTTTACTAGACTCCAAAAATGCCTGAAATAGTCTGATTCCGCCAGTCTCCGCCGAGCGTAGGTATAGAAAATGAAGTACATACAACAGCTCTACTTCCGTACTTTCTATTTTCTGTGGTTTTAGTCTTTACGGTTATCTAATTTTAGAAAAAATATTAAAATTAACAGCAAAGGCAACTAATTAAAAGAAACTTATATATCCATCTATCAAATAATGTATTTACCGCAAAATTATCTGCCGGCTTTCCAGTGTTGACCTTATAAATCTTCTTCAAGACATCCAACGCCTCCTGGTCTTTTCCCTTCGTCATGAGAAACTTGGGGCTCTCCTCAGCCGTGGTCAGCCACAGGGCTGAGAGGACGAGAGGGACTGCGTAGACAGCAGTCAAGAGGCGCCAGGGGCGGAGGACTAGAGATCCCATGGAGAGACGCCAATCGGAGGATAAGACTGCCCAGCCAAATACTGAAATAAAATCAATATTATTACGATGAGTAAGACAAAAGTATCTTTGTTTGCTTGATATTTCTTACTAGTGCCTACTCAAACTAGTCGTCTAATTTAGCTAAAATTTTGGAAATCAATAGCTAATATGGTAAAAAAAGAATTATCCTTATGTCCTCGATCCGTCTACCAAATTAGGCAGAAATCTTGCGCAGAAGATTATCAATATTCAAGCCTAATTGATATCACCCGTCACTAAAGAGCTGGTGCTTACCTCGGCCAATGTATTAGCCTAGCTATTCAACGAGGTAACGTCGCAAAATTTTTCGGAACATTACCGGCAGGAAATGACCTAGGGTAATATATTGTGGTTTATATACTAATGTGAAATACCAGCTTCAGATTCAGTTAGCACGCTTTTTTGGCCTTTACTCTTCCTACAGTCCAGTACAATCCTATTCTACCAATATTATAAATGCGAAAGTATATGAGTATAGATGAATGTTTGTTACACTTTCACACAAAAACGGCAAAACGGATTTGGATGAAATTTGACACGCAGATAGTTTATGACATGGATTAGCACATAGGATACTCATTAACGCGGGCGAAGTCGCAAAACGCAGCTGGTCAAGTAATAACAAACACTTACTTGGATTAAGCGCTGACAGTACGGTCTGGAACCCATTGACGATAAGGACGCTGCGGTCACGATTTCTGAGCGGCATCAGCTCGCATAGATATGCGAACGATAGCGATGATGGACAAGATAAACTGGGAATTATAGATTAACTACATTAGCAGGACATAAAACACTATTCCAGTTTCAATAGCAAATAGGTGATATAAGAACATCTGAGACTCAACATTTGAATATCTCAGAGGCGTATTGTAGTGACAAAATTCTAGTAATGCAAAGTTTTTTGAACCTATGCCACATTTCTAAAATATGCTGTTAACCATCTGTTTATATAGCATCAGACAAGCATCGTATTTATCTTTTACCTATATGAAATTTAGAAAAAAAGAAAATAAATTGCTGATCTACAGTAAGTTACAAAACTCATACTTAACTCAGGCAAATATAATGTTCGTAGTTCCTTCGCATTTCAGAAGAGCAATGCTACTTTTATCCTTGCTCTCATGAAAACGAGCGTTTGCGTTCTTTAAGCATTTGAAAAGGCTTATTATTTGGTACCAATCTGGATGCCAAAATAAAGTCTAGGATATTCAATCAAAAACACGTACCTACAGCTAGGATAAACATTCGTACCTACTACGAATAAATATCAATAATGTACGCTATAAGCAGTCACCGTCACTTAAAGACGCCTGCAACACCGTAAACGTTTCTATTGATGTTTCTGCCTTTCACAACTCCTTAAACCTTTCTCTAGAAGAATCCACAACTGTCTCTCAGCGAGAAGAACTCAGCAAACAGCTCATTCTACATTTTTTTTAAATCTTCATTTGGAAACATTGTATGTTATGATAGGCAAACAAGCAGACAGCCCTGATGGTAAGCGGTTACCGTCGCTTAAGAACAACTTCAACACCATGACTGCAATGCTGTTGATGCGTTGCTGACCTTCGGTGAATTTGTAGAGACTTAGGGCCAGTTTCACCGGTTCCTGCTAATGCATTAGATAGTTCTGATACATCTGACACATGACGCCATATAAAACTATCAGGTACCCGTGAAACTGGCCCTTAATATGATTGAATGATAAACTTACAATAATGAAGCAGCTAGTTTGCACAGAGCGAATGTGACCAAGTTTGGCATCATGGATGCTGTGAGCCCCAGCACACCAGCCAGGGCTGTGGACAGCAGCAGCACCGGCTTACGACCCATGTGGTCCGCAGCACGACCCCAGAACGGAGCCGTCAGAATTATACCTGGAAATCAATAGATAAATAAGCTACGTCGTAGATCACATCGTACTCCATTCATTTTTGAATCCTCCTAATATTATAAAGGTGAAAGTTTGTGTGTTTATAACTTCTTCGCGCTCAAACTACTCAACCGATTGCGCTGATAAACTGGTATGTAGATAGCCCAGACCCTGGAATAACACATAGAGTACTTTTTATCTCGATATTCCAAAGGGAACGATGTCTACGCGGGTAAAATCGCGAGAGACAGCTGGTTTAAAATACTTTAACACTGGAATATACGATCAATCAATAACTTGGATCATGCTTCTCAGAGTGAGATGTAAGAAATACACGTAACGTTAGCGACAAAATAGTACGTATGTTTAAGTACTAAAGTTAATATAACAGTAACTATGCTTAACTCGTCTCGATAATCATTTAGCATCTGAAATCTTAGGCGTCCATTACACGATAGGTTTTGCTGTCAGTTTGCTGGTAGTTACGGCTGTGAATGATGGATAACCTATCGTCTAATGATGTGAATGACGGTGACTAACTGATATTTAGATACTTTGATTTCGTGCGCCGGCAACCTTCAGTCGTAACTGCTCAGTTTTAAGATTGACATGATCAGTTTTGAATGACGTATAACCTACCGTGTAATAGAGGTCTTATGATCGTGCTTGTAACTTGAAGATCCAAACTAAATTCACACGTACCTATATTAGGTATGCAAGTTATAATCCCTCTCATACTATCAGGCAGATTCAGGTCACAGGCGGCAGCAGGGAGCACGAAAGATATTCCTATCATCTCCAACATAGCAGCCAGGAGTATGGACAGCATCAGCGCACCGTGTATGTACTGGTAGCGGCCAACGCCTGTGGAAAATATAATAGCAAGTTTGCAGGAGTGCAAAAGAAAACGCTTGAGAAAAATTGTAGGAGTATAGCAGGTTATTATTTTGTACTTTTGGCACATGAGTAAAGAAGGAATTTTGGGGTCATCCATAAAGTACGTCACGGTCAAGTTCGGGAATTCCAGATGTATGAGGCCGGTAACGGAATCCCGATTCAATATAATAATCAATATTTCGAGTCGGAATTCTGAAACCGAATTCCGAATATATGTGGCCAGCCTTAGACGTATTATATTTTGAAATGTGACGTCATGAAACTTAGGACCCCCTCCCACCCCTTGTCACATAATGTCACACTTAGTTGACCCTCTCCCTCCTCCACGTGTGACGTACTTTATGGATTGTGCCATTCCAGACGAGCATTAAATTAATGTTTCGCTGGAAATGCTACCAAATAATAGCTTACCACCATCAGGGAGAAAATCCACGCCATAGACTTACGATGTTCCGGCAGCATACAGCCCTTGAGAATCAGACCATTCTAGGCCTAGCGTGTTCACTGTCTTTGAAATAATAATCTAATAGCTCGACGATACAATTCACAAGTTACTTAGTTTCACTTCAATCGGCAGTCCTCAAAAACTGCCCCGCATGTTTTTTGTGTATGTTTGGGCATATATCCTCTATATATAAACGGCTAAAAATATAATGCTTTTAGCGGTTATGAAAACCGTATTACAATTCATGTTTATTCATGCAAAACTGTAAAGTATACCGTGATTCAGCGGTTAAGTGGTTCCGATACATAACACCTTCTTGATAACTGTTAAACCAATAAATAATTTTCCGACCTAGGTTACTGAGAACTTAGATCATCAGCACACACTTTTAATGGAAATTCTTTATTGTGTATGTAGTAACTAATATTGGACTTCATCATCATTCGTCTCTGTCCACAGCTTAGCCACACATAGGCCTCTCCTATGGCACGCCACTGAGCTCAAACTTTAGCTCTTTGTTGCCAGCTTGACAGAAACGTTGAGGTTTTTTTACGGCAAAAAGAAAAGGACTCGACCACTATCACACATGATCTTAAGTGATGATGCGAATGGTATCGTGCTGTAAATGGAAGACTGCACCTGAGAAAATACAGTACTGTGACTGTATTGAGACGAGGCGCGGCCGGTCGATATTTGAGCAATAGAAGTCTTCTAAATGTAGGTATAATAAATAAAATGTGTGTACTTAGCGCAAATAAAAGTTGAAGAAGCGAAAAAGGTTTGTCAGGATCGTAGCATGTTGAAATAACCGGCCAAGTGCGTGTCGAGCCACGCGCAATGTATTAGGGAAAAAGGTGTGATTTTATGTATGTACGAGTATGTATTTACCGCAAAAAGTCGCGTTACGCGTATAAGTCCTTTTTAGTAAGGATTGGCATCAGTACATACTATAAAATAAAATTTCCTGCCGCGTCTGTCTGTCTGTCCATTCGCGATACGTCCCTTTATTTTGATTCTTGAACGGATTTTCATACTGTTTGAATGGGGTTGCACATGAGGATATAATTCGTTAAGGTTTTGCGTAAATTGGTTGAAATATGACAATGATTGTTGAAAATGTTAATTCGCATGGTGGTAGGACACTATCTGGTGTCCGCCTGGCCAGCTACCACCCTCAAGTTAGAAAATCTGTCACCAAACATCTAATGTGTTTCGGCAGCTATCCTTGAGAGCCAGTTCCCATTCTAGGCTTAGCGTGCTTACCATCTTCGACCGCATCATCACTTACCAACAGGTGAGATAGTGGTCAAACGCTAGCCTATAACGTATAAAAAAAAAGATCATACTTATTGCGTATGAATTGAGTATGAATTAACAAGTTGATGCAAAAAGTGTTGGCATAGGTATAGTGACGGGTGAGGTGGGACGGGATAGGTGAAGTTGATTCTCTTTCGAGCGTACTGCACTTCCCTCTACACGTGCAGTCTCTGGGCAAGATATACTGGCTCGGCGTACAATGCTCTTCGCGTACAGTTCAATAATGCGTTCAGGGCGGTGATGAGATTGCCCCGATACTGCAGCGCCTCAGGCATGTTTGCTCAAGCTGGAAACAGTCCACGCGAGCATGCGCAAGCGTGCCGCGTCCTTGGTGCGCAGGGTGCGGGCCAGTAACAACACCGTCCTGGCGATGATTGCGGACCGTGTATACTGCCCTTTTGTCATGCATTGCTCCCAGAGACTAGATATTTTATTTTTTTGACATTTTGTTTCCTATATATATAATTTTTATTTATGTTTTATATAATTTACGTACATGACTTTGTTTTATTTTGATTTTATTGTTATTGTATATACCTATTTTACATGTATGATTATTATTGAATTTCTTAAATATTGTGTTGTGGTTTTTAAAATTGTATATGAGTCAAAGGTACTTGAAATAAACGTATTTTATTTATTTATTTATTTATTTATTTATAGTAATATATATGCTCTACCCGTACGAAGCCCGGGCGGGTTGCTAGTGTATAGTTCATTTTTTTTTTAATAGTAATTGAACAATTCGTTTATTTCGTAGCAGGAATATAACATGACTTCGTTTACGCGACGATATCGAAATACTGAACGACATGTTTTTCACTATAACGACATTTTCATTTTTACCGTTTTCTACCTTTATAGAAAAATAACACTTAATTTAATATGAACGTAGGTTTTAATAATTATTTGTAACTGAACAAATGAGCAGAACAATTAATTTGTGATTGATTTTTTTAAACTTGGTTAACATTTTATTTTTGTACCGTCATGTTTGTGTGTTTGTCTTATCTTATCAATAGACATTGTAATTACAATATCTTTTTAAGTGCTTGCACTTACTGCCTACTTTTCAGTGATACCGTTATTTATGTGTAAAAACTTACTGTCTGCTTACAGTTGTAGTTTCAGTTATTTATGTGTAAAAACTTACTGCCCATATACTGAACAAATGCTTGACTTCACTGATTTTTGCTTTTAAAAAATATATAATTTAAAAGATGTGATATATAATTTGAAGCATTTCACCACTACACAACCTGTTTTAACTACGTTTCAGGTGCGAGGTAGCACCTGTAAATGTGGTATCACCTTCCCGCCGCGATTTTCCCCTTTAACTATAGATAATATTAATAATTTATCTATGATCATAGGTAACCGTAACATGCAAACGGTCCTCCAGATAAAAGCGGTTACCGCAAACTATGGACACCTGTAAAACTTCCTGGCGTTTTGTCTAACTTTATACAAGACTCTTTTAACATCTCAAATCTCTGCATGTATCATATCATATCGCATCATAACTTACCAACAGATGAGATCAACGCTCAGACGAGTCAAACGCTAGCCTATACGATATATTAAAAAAAAATGTTGTATCTTAGCGAAAAACCCTCAGATGAAAGATTGATCCTCATTTTGCAAGACCATAGACAATAAAACCGCAAGAAGCGCTCTTGTCCCATTACTTCAAATCATAGAAATGAAAATCACTCACCAGCCATTTCTAGTGCATCTTCCAAATCGACCTCCATCTTTTTCACTACTCCAGTATCATCGGCTTTGACCTCTCCCATCAGAATGTTTCTTTCTCGCTTCTGCGAACTGTAAATAAATTCTTCACATTAAATGTGACTCTTATTATAAGCACTTGTGCACTTTCCTAATGTGATGTCGGAAATGTGCAAAATATTTGTTTTTATTTTCGAGATGTTATCTGACTTGTTGATTGTTATCTTTGTTAATCTTATTCTAAGGGTATTCACCTAACTCGGCATGGCTCACGCGTTTTTATGCAAAAAACTATTTATTGACTGTGACACAGGTTATAATAGCAGTAACTACGACATAATCTCACATTTAGGCAACTGAGATGAGAATAAAGACTTATGTACACGTCTTTATGTCGCGCTTAACATCAGGTGAGATAGTGGTCCAGCGCTTCCCAAGACAATGTGTAGCGTTTGGTAATTGGTACGATATGTGGTATGGTATTGGTAATTGGTAAAAATGTGGTATGTAGAACGAACTTTCTTAAATCAAAAATATAAGCACATCTTGCTTCCACCAGTAGGTGCACTACGTAAATCGATGTTACGTCTGACTTGCTACCAAAGAGTAGCTACTACCATCGAGGAAACATCCCGCTAATTATTAATTTGGAATTTGGTAATATTAATATTTATATCGGGTAGTGACCCATGAGACCATTTATAAAACTAGTTAGCCAGACATTTAGGTCTACGTCTACGGACGCGGGCAGCTAAGTCTAGGTAAATCCTCCCATAAGAGTCAAAGATTTTCATGTTTTCCACAGTAATTTTTAGATTCAACATAGTAATATATCTATAATAAGTTATTTTTCAAAAAAAATAAAACACCGACCAAAACCGACTTCATAACCACAAAAAGGCACTCAAAAGCGAAAAATAATTTACTTAAAATTATTATAAGCGTTACCCACGTCTCTATTTGAAGTCGGTGCCAGCCAAGTCTAATAGGTAGTAGATAGATAATACCTACGAGTACATGTATCTACCTACTTACTAACCTACATGTACCTACTTACTACTACTACATACATAGCATCTATCTAATATCCAATAGACTTGGCTGGCACCGACTTCAAATAGAGACGTGGGTAACGCTTATAATCATTTTAAGTAAATTATTTTTCGCTTTTGAGTGCCTTTTTGTGGTTATGAAGTCGGTTTTATTTTTTTTGAAAAATAACTTATTTTACCCTTTTTAGTGCAAAAAAAGTTTTAATGAAATTACATGCATCTATTAAATTTCGTGTCTGGGCCGTTATACACTGACGGATATATACTTTTTGAAAATTTCAAGTGTGTACCTATAACGGTTAAGAAGATACAGATCTGTAAAGTGCGCACATATAGACACACGGACGGACGGACGGACGGACGGACGAACAGACAACAAAGTCTCAGAAAGTGTTCATTTGGTAGCCTTTGGGTTCGGAACCCTAAAAAAATTGACTTTAAATGCCGCGCTAAAGTGAAAATATTCACTAGTAATAATGATGTCATCAAGGTCTCATAGGACAATGTCCAAAATGGCCCTGTGCAATAAAAGCATCTGACACACGATAATTAATTGTCTATTTTATTACAATAATTCCAAATACTTTTATAACACGGACTAGTTGTATTCCAAAATGAATATAAAAAAGTATTATTTGCGATTATTAACATTAATTGCCGCCATATGGCCAACAGGGTACTGAATCACTCTACTACGTTATAAGAGGCACTTCCCTATATTGTGGATACCCGAATTATGTAAGCACTGTGTAGCCAACCTAACAACGGAAAGTATTATTTACGTAGTAACTATTATATAATATGTGGTTTTATGCTTATAATTTTTTTTTGCTGTGTTGATTGGTACAAAGTACGTTCATGATTCTGAGTTATTTAATTATGTATGCAGTGTCGCGGGACTGAAATGGCCGCCATCTTCGCCAAATGTCATGTCATGTCAAAAAAAATATTAGGTATGTTTAAAAAAGTTTGCACTCTAACAAGACTTTGCCCGGTAGAACATTCCTGTGAAGACAAATTATTTATATTTATACATAATTATTTATTATAATTATTAATATATAATTATTTATTGAGGGCCCGGTGGCGTAATTGGGAGAACAGTCGGCTTTGATGCCGTGGTACCGAGTTCAAACCGCCGTGCACCAATGAATTTTTCTATCGAAAAATATATGTGCGCTTCTCACAGTGGCCCTCCGGTGAAGGAAAACATCGTTAAGAAACCAATAACCCCCGCATGGTGGTAGAACATATCTAGTGTCCGCCTGGCCAGCTACCACCCTCAAGTCAGAAAATCTGTCGCCAAACATCTAATGTGTTCCGGCAGCTATCCTTGAGAGCCAGTTCCCATTCTAGTCCACTTCTCTATCTTCGACCGCATCATCACTTAGCAACAGGTGAGATAGTGGTCAAACGCTTGCCTATAATATATTACAAAAAAAAATTCCCCACCTTTATTTCTATCTCGCTCACAGTTACCGTAAGAATATCTTATATGCAATAGCAACCTCCATTGTGTATAATCTTCTTGGGACTCTTCTACTAAAACTAGTACAATCTCCTATGTTTGGGGTATTTATCTCCATATCTCTGGTGATACTAACCAGATCTCGATAAAATTAAAATGGGACCACCTCGGAAACGTATCCTACCAATTAAAAAAAAATCATTTGAATCCGTTCACAATTGATGGAGAAATCGCGTAACATTCACACAAAAAAAAAAAACATACAGACGAATTGAGAACCTCCTCCTTTTTTGTGAAGTCGGTTAAAAAATGAATGCCACCGCAGTGTACATGGTGCCCACGCCTTCGAATGACCACAATCTTGCCTAATGGAAAGTGATAACGTAATAAACAAAGATGTATCTAGCGTGTTTACTTTGTAAACAGCAGCATACTTTACACATTACGAGGTGTTGGAAAATTCGTGTCAAAGAATCTATAAAGAATTGTTTTCAAACCGACTTATAGAAGTTGTTTCTGTATTCGATCCGTATACCGTATATGTATGCTCAGAACAGAACATGAATGTATGTCGGCGATTTTCTTAAAAAAACTATTAAAAAAAAATTTATATATAATAACGATCCTATCGTTATTAAATTATTTTTTTTCATTTTTTCAGTTATTTAGTATTTAGGATCTGATAAGTATCTCCAGAGATATAGAGATAAATACTTCCAACTTGCTGATGAATATGTAACGGGCGGCATGTGAAGTTTTTTTTTAAACGATCCCATCTGTGACAATAGGCTAGGCTAGGATGAAAACTGGCATTGTCACTGAAACTTTTAGCACAGATAAAAGAGAGCCTTAACACGAGATGCAGAGCAACACAAAGTAAATATACATACATTCATACGAATAATTAAGATAATTTAAAAACTAAAACAACCGACTTCCATGGCGCGCGAGTCAGTTTCTGTAGCAAGTGAGACGTTTATCGTCATATCTCTGGAGATACTCATCAGATCTCGATGAAACTACAATGGGACCTCGGATACGAACCCTACCGATTAAAAAAAGAATCATTCAAATCTGTTACAATTGACGGAATAATCGCGTAACATACACACAAAAAAAACATACAGACGAATTGAGAACCTCCTTCTTTTCGGGAAGTCGGTTGAAAATATTACCTTCATTCATAAGCAATCGCATAATGTAATATAACAAAACCATATGACGTCGATGAACAAAACATTGTAATCAGTCAGCGATGGAATTAATAACTATTTATTACCGCTCTATAGCGGTTAACACTTATGAAAAATTATTCACGTGGAATAACCGTGATTACAGATTATAACTATTTGTATAGTATATTGAGCATATTATGTTTAACATTAAGGGCCACTTTCACCGGTTCCTGATAGCGCTAATATGAAGAAATTTTTGACAGCTTTTATATGGCGTCATGTGTCAGGTAAGTATCTAGGTAACGCGTTATCAGAAATGGAAATCAAACAGACAGAAACTATTTCCACGTTTAAGGTTATATACATACAACATTGTTGTATTTATTTCTCACTAATTCACTTATTTACATAAACGTATTGTTTTCTTTTATCATTTAGTCAATTTCCATACATAAAGTTATTTATTTATTTTCCTTTAAAAGCGTATTTACATACATATACCCATTTATTATGTATTATATATTTAATTTGATAAATCACCATACACCGCCGTATCACGTTAATTGTTTCTCCATCGGAAGGTTGTCTGGAAGAGATCGCTATTAGCGATAAGACTGCCTATTGTTACACTTGTTTTATTTTTATTTATTGTATTGTACTATTTCTTTATTATGGTGTTCAATAAAGTGTTTTCTATTCTATTCTATTCTATCAGGAACCAGTGAAACTGGCCCTATGTGTATATGGAAATAACGCAGGGTAAATACAGCTATTATTATATACTTATTTAATTTAATTTGATAATTAAAACATCTTAAAAATTATTATTTCCCAATCGGTAGGTAATAACGAAGTTCTTAGGCAGTTGCCAAACATTACAATATCGTTTAAAAACTAAAAAAGAACCGACTTCAATGCCGCGCTATTCATTTTCAGTACCAATTTTGAGATGTTTATCTCAATATCTCTGGAGATACTCATCAGACCTCCATACAATTACCATGGTACCACACTTGGGATATCTCCTTTTGAACAAAAAAAGAATAATCAAAATCGGTTCATAAACGACGAAATAATCCGCGAACAAACATTAATAACAAAATAGTATCTTAATAGCCAAGAGTAATGATTCCAAGCAGGAAAAAATTGTGTCAAAGATAGACTCACTACAATAAAAATGCAAGAATACGAAACCACCAACAAAACTATGGCTGCTGATTTGAAACTCTATATTGCCGAAGTTGAAAAAATTACGGGTAAACAAAACCCTATTGAAACTACAAATTTAGATGCGGGTGAAGTTGAAAATAGAAGTAACCGTACCAGCGATTCTCAGGCAGTGCTGACTAAACAGAAACAAAAAAAGAAGCAGGTAATCAGAGAACCTAAAAAGCATGGGCCGTCCGTAACTCGAATTGAACCTGTCCCCGTGCTACCAATTCTAACGGTAGCCAATACTTCAAAGCCTGCACAAGACGTGACTTTAAACGCTGATGAAGAAAAGCTAACCACACATGTTCAACTAGTTGCCAGTACTTCAAAGCCTAATGTACCAGACATGATGTTAAACGTTGGCGAAGGAAATGACTTTGCAACATCTAGTCAATTTGAACGGGAAGGGCCATGGAATGAGGTCACAAGGAAGAGGCGGCCAGCCTCAATGCTGGGAACAGCTGGACCGTCTGTGACAACCCTCAAAGCTGTCACACCACTGCGTTCCTCCTGGGATGCCTCAGTTACAATTCGCTTAAAACAAGAAGAGCAAATGATCAGTTAGTAACCATGCTAAAAATGTTTCGAAACATTATCGATGTCCCTGATCTTCATAATGAGGTGGTTCAATTGTATGTTCCGAACAATTATTGCCGGGCTCGGAAACACAAGCTGTTCGCCGTGCCACCGAGTCGCACGGTGGCACGTCGTAACTCACCCATCCGTCGTTCCCTCTCTGTACTCAACGATCTGCTCGAAGCTAATACTGACGTAGATTTTTTCGCGGACGAATTGAAGGTAGTATTAACTGCCTGTCAGAAATGTTTCGAAATTGAATGAATTTAGAATTTAAAATGTATTTTTACTAGTTTGACATTTAATTATTACCATTTTATTTAATTTTACAAGTTGTGACTTTATTTTATTGTATTAACTCAGCCTTTTGACGTATATAATTTGACATAGGTATTTGTAAAATTGTGAAATTTTGTTCGCATATATTTTTTCACCTATTGTGTTAATTAGTGTAAGTGGTTCTTTGCTGTTCTAATTATCAATAATAAATAAATAAATAAATTAAAAAAAATATATATATACGGTCGAATTGACAAACCTCCTCCTTTTTTGAAGTCGGTTAAATATAAAGTTATAATATAATAAAAATAAAATAAAGACTACAGCTACTGACTTCGGACTACCTGACTTCATTAGAAGTCAGGAGTCAACTTTTTAGTCTTTTTAGGGTTCCGAACCCAAAGGATACCAACGGAACCCTATTACTGAGACTTTGCTCTCCGTTCTTCTGTCTGTCCGCATTTCCCAGGGCTGTATCTCCTTAACCGTAATTTTTTATTTATTTTATTTATTTATTTATTTCAGAAAATAGTAAGCTGTTAGCTTACTATTTTCTGGCTTTTGGCAAAACGCTAACTATTTAGTAATTAAGTTATAACAAGGGTTAAACTAATTATGAAAACTTAAAAATATCCTAAAGTTATTAATAATAACATTCAACTTATCATTAAATATGTCGACATGTTGGAACTGATGCACGAATTCATTGATGACAGACATCGCCCGTTGCGTAGACGCTTGCCTAGCATGGAGGGTGTGTGAATCTGGACATATAAAATAGCCTGTGCCGACGGCGGCCCGTGCGTATATAGTGGTCCGGAACAAACACATCTATAGATGCTAACACATTCGGATTATTAATTTTACCACGCAGTATGAGCACGTAGTGTACAACTAGCAACAACTTGCGCCGTAGCCTCAAGGTATCTAATCCAATCATGCCAGATACAAACAGGGATGGGAAAAGATACGGATAGTATCCGTATTGTCGGTTATAAACATATCTTGCGAATTTACGCTGAAGTCTCTCAATAATCATCGTATACTTTGCTTCGCGTGGGTCCCAGATCGTTGCACCAAATTCAAGTCTGCTACGAAAGAAAGCATTGTAAAGCTTGACAGCTACACTGATATCGCGGAATTGCGACGCCATTCTCATTATAAACCCCAAGTTCCTGTTTGCAATTTTACAAATAGAAATAATGTGCTCACGGAAATCAAGTCTAGTATCCAAAAGTACTCCAAGATCACGAATTTAGTTCTCTCCAAAGCTAAGCCATAAATAAAATATTTTTGCGTTACTGGCACTTTAGTTCTGGTGAATGTCATGCAAACCTTGCATTTGGTGGTAATAGGTAGATACTTGGAATTTTCACAAAGTATGTATTACTATGAGGGATTTAACAATAAATACTAAAAACAAAATAAAATTTAATATTAAAGGGGGTCCCCATACAAGAAACGTGTTTTTTCGGCGTTTTTTGCTTGAACTTATGAATCATACTAGATAGAGACTTGTAAAATTCACAAAATATTTATAACTGTGGCCGCTATAACAACAAATAGAAACTAAAACCACCGACTTCCATGCCCCGCGAGTCAATTTCAGTAGCAAGTTTGAGACGTTTATCGACATATCTTGGAGATACTTATCAGATCTCGATAAAACTACAATGGGACCACCTCGGAAACGTACCCTACCGATTACAAAAAGAATAATTCGAATAGGTTCACAATTGACGGAGTAACGGAGGACGTAAAATACAAAAAAAAAATACATACAGGCGAATTGAGAACCTCATTTTTGGAAGTCGGTTGAATACAGAAAAAAGTTGATAATAAGAGGCGTTTAAACCGTAACAGATAGACTTGAAATTTGCTCATAGGGTGTATTAAAATCAAATGGTAGCTATAACATCAGCAAATAATAAAAACTAAATTATATTATAAATTATTATTATTAACCCTATACAAAAAACGTTATTCCGGCAAATTTTGTTCAATCGGAACTCTACGTATGTGAGTCCGACTCGCACTTAGCAAATTTATTTATTTACCTCGGCGTTTCGACCAAGTGCATTGGTCGTGGTCACTTCGGGAGGTAAATAAATAATTGTTTTTGGCCCGATAAGTCCCGTAATACAATATAATAAAATAAAAAAAAATTATTATTCTTTAATTTTTCATTGATTTTTTGAAGTTATACTTCTTTTGGCGCGATAGAGAAAAATGGTGAGAGTGAATTTTTACGATGCGCGCGCACACCGACACCTAAATTTAACACCGTGAAGTTAGTTCTAGGTGGCATGACTATGTTCAAGTTGTATATGTCATATTTAATGTCATATTTTTACGTTAATAAAACCTTTTTTATTTAAATAAAATCTTTTTTATTTAAATAAAATCTTATCTTAATCATTTTAGTTATTTTTTTCCATACGCCACAGAAGTATAACTTCTAACGCGTGTACATAAGTACACACACTTATTTTTCATAATATTACTAAAGTTCATGAAATCACTTTGTGGGGCTCACGGAATTTTCATCATGTAGTGGTAGCGTACGTCAATACGTTTATTGCCCAATTGAAACATTTTTTCCGGGAACTAATGAGTTCCTACAATTTGGCCACCCAAGACAGCACACTGAAATATGCTTGCATAGGTACCTTTGCTTCGCTCTTCACGTTTACACCAAAGGTTACATCACTTATTATATCGGTTATTTGACATAACGTGACCAACCATACGTAACTTTAGCTAAGGAAATAAGTAACGCTTTCATAGCTTAAAGAAGTACGAATAACTATCGACACTTGCTAATTACTCGAATTACATAGAGTTTTAAAAAGAATAATTTATGACCATTTACAAAAACTTAAATAAATATTATAATTAAATAATAATTAATTTTCGGATTAAGATTATCGTGAGTAACCATACTAACGTGGAGATTTCAAGATTATATTTATCAGGGTGATTCAGCACCGATGGATCAAACGAAGCAGGGTGGTAGAGGACCTCACTGCGCATCTATTGAACCCCATGTACGAGTATGTTCTACCACTTTGGATAGTTTATGAGATATGACATTTTTTTTATGTTTTTGCCATTCGCCGCATAGGTTCACAAAATTTTGTTTTTTTGCTCAGCCCTTTACACTATAGCAATTTTTTTTTGTAATCGTAGGTAAATAATAGACCTAACAAATGGTATTATTATTATTTTACTTTAAACGTAATTACTTTCTTAATATTAGAAAAAGTTACAAAAATCTCATTGACTAATGTTACAGCATAAAGTTTGCGAGGCCAATACAAAAAAAATCGTATGTTTTTTTTTTAATACCTATTTTAAAAACTTTAGTATTTATTTAGCTAAAACCTTTACAGATTTGATTTACCTAAACAATGCGGTTCATATTCAAAAGGTGCGATTCCTGCTGCATATAGCGATGCAACTTATACCTAATAACTGTATCTAAACATCTATGAAAGAATGGGCAAATTTGAAAAAATAATGTGAACTAATTTTGACTTCATCGCACCTTTTGAATATTACCCGCATAGTTTAGGTAAATGAAATCTGCAAAGGTTTTCTACACTATAATATATAATATAATAATATTATAAAGAGGAAGACTTTGTTTGTTTGGTTGTAATGAATAGGCTCAAAAAGTACTAGACCGTTTTTAAAAATTCTTTCACCATCCGAAAGCCACATTATCCACGAGTAACATAGGCTAAATTTTATTTTGGAAAAAAATAGGGTTCCGTAAGATATTTGGGTTTTAGCAAAACAACGTTTGCCGGGTCAGCTAGTAGCTAAATAAATACTGAAGTTTTTAAAATAGGTATGAAACAAATATATATGATTTTTTTTGTATTGGCCTCGCAAACTTTATGCAGTAGTAATTAGTCAATGAGATTTTTGTAACTTTTTCTATTATTATGAAAGTAGTTACTTTTCGAGTAAAATAATAATAATACCATTTGTTAGGTCTATTATTTACCTACGATTACAAAAAAAAAATTATCGCCCTAGCGTAAAGGGTTGAGCAGAAAAAAATGTTTTGGGAACAAATTCGGGAAAGGAAAAAACATTAAAAAATGTCTCATAAACTATCCAAAATGGTAGAACATACATGGGTTCAATAGATGCGCAGTAAGGTCTTCTACCACCCTGCTTCGTTTGATCCGTCGATACTGAATCACCCTGTATACATATATTAACGTACTAGAAGTGCCCCGCGGCTTCGCCCGCGTTAAAGACTTCTTTTATTTACTTAAAACTTTTATTTTGTAAAAACCTTTCTATCATAAAAGACATCAAAGAAGTAAAAGCCAAATCAGTTCAAACTTTGAACCCCCGTTTCATCCCCTTAAGGAGTGAATTTTGATAAATGTTTTCTTAGCGGATACCTACGTTATAATAACTATCTGCATGCCAAATTTCAGCGCAATCCGAAACAATATTGATTTCAGACTTTGTTACCCCACTTCACCCTTTTAGGGGTGGCATTTCGAAAAAATCTGAAACAGTTATTTACTTATTCATTTTAAAAAGCACTTGAGTGAAGTTTCGAATAGAAAAACTATCTAATCTTGTTTCTCCATACAAACTTTGAACCCCCATTTCATCCCCTAAAGGGGTGAATTTTGGAAAATCCTTTCTTAGTACACCTTAACGTACTAAGACAAATATACCCTCCAAATTTCAAGTATCTACGACCAGCGGTTTAGGCTGTGCGCTGTCTGTCAGTCAGTCAGTCAGTATGTCAGGACAAAGATTCTTATAGTATGAGATAGATTGATTATTGACATTCATTACTTACATACCTAGGTAGGTATATAAAAATTGCAGTAAATTGTAATAAGGTAGGTTAACTTGCTTACAGATCGCCTTTAAGAAATATGTTCACAGTTATCACAAGTTTATCACGGGATGGTCACTAAAATTATTATCACTTAATAAAAGCTAGTTAAAAAACCATACCAATTTAGCAGGACACAGTGGAAAGGCATCAATCGACGACCGAAAAACACTATCAACTGTAATTCAAACCGAAAATCCGAGCTTAACTTTAAATTTATAACTATTACACAAGTCCCCACTTTCAGCAACCAATATTTCAAAATAGATAAATTATCAATTGTTAGAAGAAGGTTAGATAAGACGACACAATTACCTATCTTTGTTAATTTTATGACTATCTGTGATTGATTGTTAAGATATCAAGTGCATCTTGTAAAAAATATAATTTGATTTATTAATTAATTCTATGGTAAGTATATAAAGAACACAATAAAAAATAAACTAAACTAAAATAAAGGGATGTCCGTGTGGTAAAGTGCCAAGAACGCTGGCTGCATTCCCGCGTTAAATCGATATACACATTGTTTGTGCTAGGAATGAGATAATATAAATAAATAATAATAATCTTGTAAATAATTTCAGATCGTTTAAAAAAGTAAAAGAACTGACTACAAATGCCGCACTAGTCATTTTTAGCTGACTTCAAAAAGAAGAGGAAGTTCTCAATTCGTTGGTATTTATTTTTAACAGACTTATATATTTTTAGACGTTTATATTTTTTTAATGTTTGTTCGCAGATAACTTCGTCGTTTATGAACCGATTTTGATCATTCTTTTTTTGTTCGAAAGTAGATATCTCAAGTGTAGTACCATGGTAATTTTATCGAGGTCTGATAAGTATCTCCAGAGATATTGAGATAAACATCTCAAAATTGGTACTGAAAATCAATAGCGCGGCATTGAAGTCGGGTTCTTTTTTAGTTTTTAAACGATATTAGTAGCACCAAGTTTGAGGTGTTTATCTCTATATTTCTGGAGATACTGATCATATCACGATGAAGTTTACATCAGACCACCTGTAAAGTATACCCATTCAAAGAAAATCCCAAATCGGTATAGGTGTCATTGTCATTGAGTAATCGGAAAACATACATAAATTAAGATCGATTAAAAAACTAAAGGAACCGACTTCAAATGCCGCGCTATTAATTTTCAGTACTAAGTTCGAGGTGTTTATCTCAATATCTCTGGAGATACTCATCAGATTAAATTACTACGGTGCCACCCTTGGGATATCTCCTTTCCAACAAAAAATAATCATTAAAAGCGGTTCATAAACGACTAAGTTATCCGCGAACAAACATTAAAAAAATATAAACGTCTAAAAATATATAAGTCTGTTAAAAATAAATACCAACGAATTGAGAACTTCCTCTTCTTTTTGAAGTTGGTTAAAAAGTAGATGAATAATATCTTCGTTTTGATTTCGACTAATTAATCTCTGTTAAGATTCTATTTTAGCTTCATAATCGTAATCATTATTAACCAATTAGCGTCCATTGCTGGATATAGCCCTCCCCTATTTTAGCTTAGCTTCCTTAATCCGTTCGTTCTGTTCCGTTCCGTTTTAAGTTAGGCTAGATAATTATACAAGATCAATTAAAGATTTGTGAAAGTTTATTTTTATTTTTCGTTTTGATTTGTAAAAGTTTATTTCAGCGATAACACATTATTTCGAACTCAGCTTAAGACTCAGCTATAGGTACCATGCTAAACCTAGTCTGCAAGAAAATTAATACAATAATTATTTCTTAATTTTGCCTTTACTTACCAAAACGGACGAACGGATGAATCACTACTATTTCTCTGCACTCGCGCACGTTGACAAGCACTTAACGATTAATAATATTAAATTGATTCAATAAATAAGGATATTAATTAATAACAATAAAGCCACAATCACAAATAAAGTAAATACTTTTTAATATGACACCGTAAAACTTTACAGCAAAAACTCTTTACAATATTATCCGCCAAAGAGATTTAGAAAAAATTATGCACATCACACCTGTCCACTAAAAAGTCCACAACTGGCTTGTAATAAAAGCAAACTGAAACTACTGCGATCAGTTTTGAATGATTGAAATTAACAGAGAGTATCACAAGTATGTATGAGCTATTGAAGAGACACGTAATAGTAAAATTACTAACTGTGTTTGGAGTGTTCTTCTATTCAGTGTAGACGTTTTTATAGCTCAATGATTTACTCACGTATTAGCACGTGTCGAGGGTTTACCCACTGGCCAAGTAATGAACTCTTTACGACAATACTTATTATGTTTGTCGAGTTGTTTTCTTCAGTGATTATAAGTGTAGGTAGCGTTAATATTTTATAGTGACATGCTAATCACACAAGTAGGTTGTAGCAGTAGGTTAACTACCTGCGTTTGTTTGAAACGAAAAACTGTGATAATATAGAATTATGGTTTAACTGAAACATAGTTTATTGAATAGTACAACTTCAAAAACGCGAGTGCTTATGTTACTCTTATATCAGATTTGTTTTTAAACGACTTCCAAAAAGGAGGCGGTTATCAATTTATTTGTATGTATTTTGGTATTGCATTGTAACAATTTTGTATTTGAATTTAATAATAATAATAATAAAAATCTTTATTGTGTCAATCACATATAGAGTTGGTACATAATATTTGCAATATTACAACTTGTATGTTACAAGATATGGATTGTACCATTGACATATCCTTGTACCCACACTAGGTCTCTTAGGAGCCTGTATTGTGGGTTACAATGACCCTCGCCGGTAGGTTCCACAGATGTGAACAACATGTTAGTAAATGTTTACTTTCTATAGGTATTTACACAATTATGCTATATAACTTAAGCCTAATATAACGCAGAGATTTTAATATTATTAATAATATTTGTATTTTGTATGTTTGTGACTCGATTACTCCGCCAATTGCGAAGCGATTCGAATGATTCTTTTGTCATGAGTTGGGTACATTTCCACGGTAGTCACATGTCTCGTTATAAAATTGATTGAGATTTGATAAGTATCTCCAGAGATATGGAGACAATTGCTAGCGGAACATCAATATAATATGCTCCTTTCACCTATGATAAAATATACAGATACACACGTAAAACTTATAACACCCCTCCTATTTGCGTCGGGGGTTAAATATACTAATAAACAATACAAATAAAACAAAATACCTTCCTTATTTTGAAGTTCATTAAAAAGTAAATAACAGCGTAGGAAAATACCATTATCATTAATTTATTGTTGTTCATCCATAACAAACAATAAATAACCAAGTAGGTACGTATAAAATAGATAAGTCTTAACCAACGATAAAGCTTTTTATTTATAAGTAAAAGTGACACACAGAATAATGTTCTCGATACCTACCTCATTATACGACAAGGACAACATTAATTAGGTTAAGTAGCTATAAACTTGCCTGCAGTAGTTTTTTTTATTTATTAAGCCGCGACGCAAAAAGAAAGGGTTAGTTTGACGTGTGTATCTGTGCTTGTGTATCTGTGTATGTGTATGTCTTTCTGTTGCATCGTAGCGACCAAACGAATTAATTAATTTCAGCCGTTGTAAGACTTATGAGCTTTTTTTTCTAGTCGATGACTGTATGAGCCCAACTTTCAAAGGTCTGATCAATAGGGAAAATGCATGTGGTATAAATTTACTTGAAATCATTTATTTTCGAATCATTATTGTTCTGGTGTTGTATGTTAAACATTTTTTGCAATTTTGCTTGTGTATTTTCTTTAAGTTTTAATTTTTATTAGAGTTAACTGAGATGTTATTCTTGCACTCTACCGTATAGTTATGAAATAGTTCCTAGCAATACACGGTTGTCTGGAAGAGATCGCTACTTAGCGATAAGACCGCCGCTTGTACTTTAGATTTAACATTAATGTAATTACCATTGTCATTTTTATGTGCAATAAAGAGTTATCATTCATTCATTCATTCATTTTTTTATAAATAAAATACTCTTACATGTGTTAAAATATTATATGAAAGATGCAAAAAAAGCGTGGGAAATTTAAATTTGCTAAACACATCACCACTTGTCAATTAGAAAGTGACGTCACAGTGCAGCACACGTCTCCACAGATTCAATCTTATTCATAGAAATAGTATGCACTGTATTACGAATACGTAGTATTTCTATTAAAAATATTTAATCTGTGGAGACCGTGTCGTGCACTGTGACGTCACAAAGGCGCGCGAAAATTTGGCAGCGTTTTAGATACCTCATATTTTGTCAATGCTAAAACTATATTTTGTAGCTTAATTTGAACACTTTCAGTATTATTTAATTTTTTTACTGTTTTAAATGGATGTATTCAGTGAAATAAACATATTAAAAAAATCATGCATATTCCCTATTGGAAATTCAATTCGGAATCCTCTTACTTTAATGATATTGTAAGTACATAGTAGCATTTAATTGATGCTGGAACAACTCCTGGGCTCTGCAGGAGTACTCTTACCAACTTACAGCACAGATGTCGTGTTTAGGCTCATTGGAATGGTCTTTATGAAAAGATTACACATAGATCACTCTGGGGTGGTTTTACATTTTGAATTCAAGTATTATTTTACAGCCGGGATGGGTTGCTAGTAAGCAACCTAATGGGTTAAGCAACCCATCCCGGCTCCGCATTGATATCTTAGGTAGGATGGACGGTCTATAATGGACGATTATATAATGGAACCACTGTGGTAATGTAAATTGTTAAACACAATCCAAAATTTCATCGTACCGACGGGACTCGAACCCGCACCCCCCGGATAACACGTCCGTAAAAAGAGATTTTTTTCAATCGGTTAAGATTTGACATAGTTCTGAAGTAAAAAACATTTAAAAAAAATACATTCGTATTAAGAACCTCCTCCTTTCTTGCGAAGTCGGTTAAAAAAGGTTGCGTAGAAAGCTACGCGTTAGAGAGTGGTAATTCAGAGTATTAAGTTCATTTAATTTTTTTCTCAACATCAATAATTATTTTTTGTACAGCTCCATCTGTTGAACTTAGCGGGACGAATGCCTGAATGATAGCGAATACGTCTTCGTGGTTACGCCGTTCTACAATAGAGGGAGTTTACATACACAAATATAAACATGACGCTTACGTTATTTGCGCATTTTACCTCAATGCGCCTTAAGATGTTTCAATGTAAAAATCTCATTATTGGTGCACGGTTGGTTTTGAGCCCATGTACTAATCATGATCATCATCGACCACGTCCATGATCATGAAGTGGAGGCCTTTCCGTATGCATCACTAGGATCTTACTCGAGAAATAATGGAAACACCGCAGCGTCCTGCGTGCGCGATCTAGGCGGCGATCAGAGTACGCAGTAGTATTTGTACCGACTGGTTCCTTCGATCAAGAATTTCTTGATCGAAGACTGGTTCACACCAAACGCGATCAGAAAACAATTGAAATGTACTGAGATCGCGCCCGGAGTTCGCAGGACGCTGCGGTGTGGTCGTACCTTAGTCACCTACAGTCTTACCTATACACGATAGTTAGACTAATCGTCGTATTAAACTACTCTTTAAATTTCACCCGACGTAAGAACACACAACACACCCTAATTTAATTTATGAATTAATAATTGATTTTAATTTATTAATTTATTTAGAAATAGAACAATTAATAACATTAAAATCTTTTCACACTGTTAAAAATATTAGCCGACACAACAATATTATAATTCATTTCTATATATCCTGCTCCTTTTTAGGATCCCGTAGTCCTGACAAGGAACCCTTATAGTTTCGTCATGTCCGTCTGTCTGTCTGCCTGTCTGTTCAAGGTTTTGCTAAGAGACCGTTAATACTAGAAAATTGTAATTTTGTAAGAGTATGTATAAAATAAAATTTTGAAAAACATTTTTTTTTAGGGTACCTCTCCTACATGAGAAGTGGGGATTGTTGATCGTTGAATAGGTCTTTTAAAATGATTTAAGGGTTGCTAATACTATTTTTCGATTGAATGCTTCATTTACGAATTATTAAACTTTAAAGTGGAAATTTTTTAGTTTTTTACTAGGCAATCTCAATTCAACTGTATATTTTTGTAATGTTTGTTACCTCAGAACTCCGTCAAATCTTAACCGTTTTGAAAAATCCTTTTTTTTTAGAGATTATCTAAACGGGAGGCCCGTTTGGTCCCATTCATATTTTATCGAGATATGACAATTATCTCCGGAGATATGGAGATAAACAATATAAACAAATTTGATACCTCGACGACATGATTATAACTAGTGGATATTTTCACTATGGCGGCATGTGAAGCCGGTTTTTTTTTTCGATTTTTAAACGATCTTAAATTATATAATTTTACATGTTTCCAAACAGGGTCCATAATGATATCATGTACCTAGTTTCAAGAAACTTATGTACAACATATTATGGAAGCATTAAAGTATTGAGTATTGAAAAATTAAGTAACAATTATAAATGATTTGCATGTTCCGAACAAATGTTCTAGCAAAGCAACTAGTTGCCATGAAGACAAAAGAACATAATTATCATCAACAATAATTACTAAATCAGTTCAGTTGATTATGTTATTTCTTATTGTGCTTTCTACTAAAGATGAAATATTATGATAATTATATGATGGCCCCCGTCTCTGCGTCGCCGTCGTTCCATTATAAAACCCTGACGCAAGGAAGGGGGTTATACATTTGACGTGTGTATCTGTGTGTCCGTCTGTTGTATCGTAGCTCCCAAACGGATTAAGCTATTTTTAACCGACGTCAAAAAAAGGAGGAGGTTTCTCAATTCGATCGTTTTTTTTTTTATGTTTGTTCGCGGATAACTTCGTCGTTTATGAACCGATTTTGATTATTTTTTTTTTTTTATTATTTTTTTTTTTTTCGTAAGTAGATATCCGAAGTGTGGTACCATGGTAATTTTATTGAGGTCTGATAAGTATCTCCAGAGATATTGAGATAAACATCTCAAAATTGGTACTGAAAATGAATAGCGCGGCATTGAAGTCGGTTCTTTTTTAGTTTTTAAACGATATTATGATAGAGTATTATGATAGAGAGATATTATGATAGAGTTCCATTTGGATCATGATATGTACTGTGATCGGTATGCGTTTCTCTATGTTGTGTTTCACTATTTCACTTTTTTATTTTTTTTTATATAAACATTGTCTGAAGTACTGAAACACACAGTTACATGTATGGTTGGTTTTAACCTACTTTAATTTTTTTTAAATATTCTGACGTAAACGATTGGATGACAGCTGAATGGTTCATTACTTTTTTTTTCTAATTCAAAGCGTTAAATTCTGCTTTTGCTATGTTTACTTGATAATTGGTTATGATTTATTTTATGATTTATGATTTTGACGTGTATATGTGCGTATATTTATACTGCCTACATACTGAATAAATGCTTTGATTCTTGATTCTTTGAGTATTTTTGTTTGATAGGTGACTTAATCATAGTGTTCATCAAGAGTGTTTTAGCTTTGTTTTAAGAAAATCTATTCAGCTGTTTAAAGATTTTGAGCTCTTTTTATTAGCTTTTTATTAGCTTCGCCTGTATGTTTGTAACCGACTTCATTGAGCGCGATTTTGACCCACTTTAAATGACCAGATTTCGTTCAAACTTTTTAGATTTATCGAGGACCGATGACAATACACTAATTTGATTAAATAATATTCCTTTTTTCAACAATAAATTAGAAAATAAATAATAGTTAAAAAAAACTAAAAAACACGCTTTTTAAAGAAAACCGAACTAAAAAATAGAAAATAAATTTTAATCAATTTAAATTAAGAATAGTGTTAAAAAATAAATATTAATTAATAATAGTGTGAATAAAAAAAAAATATTGTATTTTAATAAAAGCGTGGGGTGCTTTTAAGATATTATCATAATGATAATCACTCTACTCATATCTGTCAATAAAATATTTATAACTAGTGACACCATGCACCTCACGTTTTTTTTTAAATATTTTTTTTTTTATTTACACTATTTATTCATTTTTCTTAAGCTTAGGATTTTTACAATATTTCATATAAAAATAATAAAGAAAACAAATATAAAAACATAAAACATTATAAAACACCTAAACCTAGAGTGCCGCCGGTAGCGGGGCAGGGCCCAAGCTACCGGTGGTTAGGGCTGCAGAGAGAGGAACCTCCTGACGATGCGTGCCGTGTCAAGAAGTACCGCCTTCTGTATCTGGCCCTTGATCCAGCCGTCTAACGAGAGTCTCTTGAGATGTTGGTCGAGACTCTTCGCTATTAGGCCGTTTGCTGACACGACTATCGGGACAATACTAGTCGAGTCAACAGCGGTAACCTCGTAAGAGAAGTCAAGGTACTTGCTAAGCTTGTCCTTTTCAGCCTTCACGAGGTTCTCGTCATGCGGGATGGTGATGTCGACTAACACTGCCCGCCGCTGGGACCGGTCAACTATCACGATATCAGGTTTATTGGCGACAATAGTCCTGTCCGTGATAATAGATCGGTCCCAATAGAGCAAAGCACGACCATTTTCGAGAACTGGTGCAAGTGCGTACTTATAGAACGGTACCTCGGACTCGACAAGGCCGTATTGAAGAGCAAGTTGCTGGTGGATGATCCTGGCTACGAGGTTATGTCTGTGCAAGTACTCGCCGTTAGCAAGATGAGAACAACCGGAAATAATATGCCTGAGTGACTCTCCGGGACGGCGGCATGCCCGACAAATGTCGACCGTACCGTCCTTCATGATATATTTCCGGTAGTGTTCGTCTTGATAACTTCGTCAGCAATTGCACAAACAAAACCTTCGGTTTCCCCAAAGAGGTCCCCGAATCGTAGCCAGTTCACCGATGCGAGCAAATTCACATCGGGCCCTGTTAAGGCCCGATAGAATCTGCCGTGCAGCTCCTTGCTCTTCCATACGTCCTTGCGGTCTTCGGTGCTCAGCACCTGAGGTTTGCGCCAGTTCTCTTTGCCTAAGGAGAGAGGCGTTAAGGTCCTGTCAACTGCTACCACATCGCGATGCATCCCACACTCGTTGCTTAGGAAATATTCCCGGAGACTGCATACTTCACGGTTATGGAGAGTCTTGGCATTTAAAAAGCCTCGACCGCCCCATTTCCGTGGAATATACAGTCTCATAACAGACGAGCGTGGGTGGAGCATGCGATGTGACGTCAGTTGTTGTCGAACCTTTCTGTCCAGGGCGTCTAACTCGGTCTGAGTCCACCTTAGTATGCCAAAGGTGTATGTAAGTAGGGGCATAACCCAGCCATTGAAGGCGTGCCTTCTGACAAAATACAAATACAAAATACTGACACCTTGTTGCCTCCTGGCAAAATACTGTTAAGTACCTTTGTCAGGCGACCAAAGAAACGCTCCTTCACCGACTGCTTTATCCCCCCACTCTCGATACCTAATGACTCTGACATACCAAGGTATTTATAGGTGTCGGCTTCGGAGAGAGATCTGAAAGTCATTGTATCAGAAAGTTGTAAATTCATTGAATTCACAACTTTTCCCCGCTGCACGTGCATGACCGCGCACTTATCTACACCAAACTCCATGTTGATGGCGTTGCTGAAAGTCTCAGTGACTCAGTAATTCCATCAAATCATGGCGCTTCGGTGCAAAAAGTTTGAGGTCATCCATGTACAGCAAGTGTGTTATTATTATTATTATTCACACTATTATTAATTTATATTTGTTGAAATTTTTAACACTATTCTTAATTTAAATTTATTTTCTATTTTTTAGTTCGGTTTTCTATAAAAAGCGTGTTTTTTAGTATTTCCAAACTATTATTTACTAAGCTGGTGAGGCTATGAGAGCAACATTCACTATGATCAATTCCAAATTCGGCATCTGCTACTTCAATGATATTGCAAGAACATGCTAACCTTGACATGATGCTGGGGCATCTCCTGAAATCTTTTTGCATGGTGGTAGGACACTATCTAGTGTCCGCCTGGCCAGCTACCACCCTCAAGTTAGAAAATCTGTCACCAAAACGTCTAATGTGTTCCCATTCTAGGCCTAGCGTGCTTACCATCTTCGACCGCATCATCACTTACCAACAGGTGAGATAGTGGTCAAACGCTAGGCTATAAAGTATAAAAAAAATTTAAAAAAAAATCTACAGAATTCTCAACTCTTGACCAACATCATCAGAAATGTCGTGTTTAGGCGCATTGGAACGGTCTCACAATTAACAGAATATAATATACATAGATCAGTCGGAGGCGGTTTTCAACCGACTGCCAAAAAGGAGGAGGTTCTCCATTTGTTCGTATGTTTTTTTTTATGAATGTTATGCGATTACTCCGTCAATTGTGAACCGATTTGTGTTATTATTTTTTTTTATTGGTAGGGTACATTTTCAACGTGATCCCATTGTAATTTCATCGAGATCTGATTAGTACCTCAAGAGATATGAAAATAAACGTCTCAAACTTGCTAGTTAGTTTCACTGACTCGCGCGGCATGGAAGACGGTTGTTTTAGTTTTTAAGCTCATCATCATCATCAGCCTATACTTGTCCACTGCTGGACATAGGCCTCTCCAACTGCACGCCACTGAGCACGATCCTCGGCTACTCTCATCCAGCTCTTGCCAGCCACCTTACGAACATCATCGCTCCACCTGGTCTGAGGGTGTCCTACGCTACGTTTGCCGATTCGCGGTCTCCACTCAAGAACTCGTTTACCGCAGCGGTTGTCTGTTCTACGGCTAATGTGGCCGGCCCATTGCCACTTCAGCTTACTAATTCGATGGGATATGTCGATGACTTTAGTTCTCTGTCGGATCACCTCGTTTCGGATTCGATCCTTCAGAGAAACTCCGAGCATAGCCCTTTCCATAGCACGCTGAGCAACTTTAAATTTGTGGACCAGACCAACCGTGAGTGTCCACGTTTCGGCCCCGTATTTCACGACGGGTAGGACGCATTGATTGAAGACTTTCGTCTTGAGACATTGTGGGATTGGCGATGTGAAGACTCGACGTAGTTTTCCATATGCTGCCCAGCCCAGCTGTATCCTTCTATTGGCCTCTTTCTCAAAGTTGTTTTTACCTAATTGCAGAGTTTGCCCGAGGTAAACAACATACTCCTTAACAACTTCGAGAATACTGCCCTGTACCGCATTTGGTTCCGGATTTATATGGTCATTGAACATAACCTTGCTTTTACCCAAGTTCATCCGGAGACCAATGCGTTGAGAAGAGTCAGCTAGGCCGTTCAGCATATCTTGCAACTCTGAGAACGTTTCCGCCACGATGACAACGTCGTCCGCAAATCGCAAGTGTGAGAGGTACTCGCCGTTTATGTTAATACCACGTCCTTTCCAGTTTAGCGTCTTGAACATATCCTCCAATGTGAACTTTTGTGAACAATTTGGGGGATATAACATCCCCTTGTCTCACACCACGATGCATGAGGATAGATTTAGACTGCTGGTTCTGCACGTGGACGGTCATGGTAGCGGCATTGTACAGACCTCTCAACACATTGATATATCGCCAATCGACTTGGCATCGCTGCAAAGATTCCAGAACAGACCAGGTCTCGATCGAGTCGAAGGCCTTCTCTTAGTCCACAAACGCTAAGCACAGGGGCCGATTATACTCACTGGTCTTCTGTATAACCTGCCGCACTGTGTGAATGTGGTCTATGGTGCCGTATCCTCCTCGAAACCCGGCCTGTTCTGGTGGCTTGAATTCGTCGAGTCTTCTTGCAAGACGGTTCGTGATGACTCTTGAAAGCAGCTTGTAGACGTGACTCAGGAGCGAAATAGGTCGGTAATTCTTCAGAAGAGTTTTATCACCCTTTTCATATTTTAAGCTATCTTAATTATAAGCTATCTATTTAAGCTATCTTAATTATATTGTAATACGGGACTTATCGCGCTAAAAACAAAAATTTTATTTACCTCGACTTTTTGATCAAGTTGCATTGAATTTTATGTGTGTAAATCGCGAAAGTTTAAAAGTTACTATCTTAATTATATATATTTTATATTATTGCTCGCCAGCTTCCAGAGTTGTAGCCCTGAAGGCATTCAAATTAGCACAATCAGACTCCGACGTCGCCGACAAGTTTGAGGAACCCCTAGCTAAAATAAGTAAAATAGAAAAGCCTTTGCCACCTACCCTCGTGAGATGCATTTTACCAATAAATGGTACATACTAATTAGCATGTACCATTTCAATAACATTCATTAATTAAGTTTCATTTTACATCGGTAATAAGATAAACAAAAACACATTAAAAATAAGAAATTCAAGACAACTTACTTTGAATTACTCCCACTCAAATTTTTCTCAATAAATCCCTGAGATTTTCTGTCACCTTCCATAGTGATAATTAATAATCACAAAAGCACTTCAGTCACGCGCCCACCGTTCATACGAAGTCTAACAGAACAATACTTATACTATTAGAAAGCAGAATTAAATAAGAAGAGCTAGCATGTGAGAAAGGTAAACAACAATTATGTTTATCTAATGTTAACTGTCCAATCAACTTCAATTAATATTGATATGCAGTTAGACTTACGTCTGCAATTTCTTAGCTTTCTCTTATCAGAGTCGAAGAGGTAGATAACTGTTGGAATTAGGTCCGTCGTAACCAGAGTATTTGTCGACTACCAAATTGCCTTTCAAAATCACGAAGCCACCGCATGTAGGTAGTCTTTTGTTTTGAAGCGGGTGCTGGTATTTATCGGCCTCTACAGCTTTACCATCTCATATCATCTCATTAATACAGTCTAGTATAATCGCAAGTGTCTAAGTAGTGTAATGTGTTGAGTCGAATAAGATCGAGTTAGTTACATCATAAGCTGAACTGCGAAAAATATTATTTTGCGTTTGTCACCAGCGTCAAATCGCTTTGCCATGTATATTAATATTTTTTAAACTGTCTGTAAATGCCCTTTATCGTTATGACACTGTCTGAGTTTAATACCTCGTAATACATCAATTCACCAAACAGCCAAACCTTAAAAGCCAATGTTTCTGTTAGTCATTGAGGACGTTGATATCATCAAAGATATCCAATGAATTTTAAGTAGAGCTTTAGAATTTAAGTAAAGCTTAATTCAAGATGATAGACGACACAGTATCGATAACTAAAATGTTTAAATAAAATAAATCCTATCTCAAACTTAAAAGCAACCCCTCTGTTTTGAATAAATAAAAAAAAGAAAAACGATGAGAACGGCGAAGAAAATAATTTTGTAAAATTTCAATGGTCTAAACCTCTCCCGACTATTTTGTAGATATGAAGGGTTGTTGATAAAACAAGCAACCTATTAGTGTTTTATAGCTTGCATTGTTGCTCAGTAAATTACTTTTTATTATATTCACAGACACAGATTACGTACCTAAATTAATTTATTTAAAAAACTATAAAAGTAATGAAGATGGTAACAAATATGATTGAATATGAACATTAAAAAGCGTAATATGATATAATATGTGCCAGTTTCACCGGTTCCTGATAAGTGATAGTAAGTGATAGTTTTTTGAGGAACTTATCTGACAGATTCTGTCAGATAATTTCCTCAAAAAACTATTGTTGTGTTGCCGTACACAAGTTGTCAAAAATCTGTCATCTGTCAGATAACTATCTGAAACTTTATCAGGAACCGGTGAAACTGGGCCTTAGTATATAAACTAGTTGATACCCGTAACTTCGTTCACGTAGAGGTACACCGATAATTTTATCACTGTAAAGCTCTGTATTTCTATGTCTATCAACATTTTGTGTGATCTGAGTTATAATAGTAGATTATACAACAAGTGAATAAAAAGGCAATTTAATTCGAGGGATTAAGTTGGATCCCGCGAGCAGCGAAGGATTCTAAAGTAGAATCACGAGCGTAGCGAGGGATTCTAGATTAGAATCCTGAGCGGAACGAGGGATTCAAGGACCGAGATTAAATATTTTATTCACGAGTCGTGTAATCTGCTTTTTACCATTGACTGCGAGAAAATAAATAGTATAATTACCTACTTATAGTGCCTATTTATATTTATCATATGTTATTATAAATTTGTAATAAATGTGGATTATTAACCAATTAAGTGCCGGTGAATGTATGTGTAGGGAAACAACACAATCTTGAAAAACATGCTATTTGCGATCTCACCAAAAATGCACTGAAAATCTTATAGATTTAAAAACGGGAATTTAACGTGACTTACGCGATGTCGATATAGCGATCGACATATGTTTCGGCCTCATCCGGAGGCCTTCTTCAGGATCTTGAGTGCGGGGCGCTCGTCGACGCGTCGCACCTCGCACTGCGGGCCGCTGCTCGTGCAGCGCGGGCGGACGGAGCGGGCGGCGGCGGCGGCGGTGGTGGTGTTGGTGGGGGGTAATGATGCGGTGTACATAGTGGAGGCGCGGGATTAGGTTGGAGGGCTTCGTCTTCATCACTGCTGTTTACTTCAGACGAGACCTCATCCAACCGGCAGACGGAACTCACGGTGTCCTCCTCACTGTTGCCACTGGTGACGTGCTTTCCATGAAGAACGGTTTTCCACGTATTTGACAGGTACCACCCTCTGTCTCTGTTGAAGTTACGACGACGACTGATCTCAATGGCTTCTCGGATTTTGCGGGGTACAAAGTACTTTTCACGCGCCAAAATCCGTGTCTTGTCAAATCTGATGTAGTGCGTCGTCCCAGATGTGAGAGCATGCTCTGTAACCGCCGAGCTACCGCTGTCCACGTTCTTCGTTGTTCTGGTCTCGACCAGAAGAAACGTGTCCACAAGACTCAAAGAACACATTGCTTCCATGAAGAACGTGGACAGCGGTAGCTCGGCGGTTACAGAGCATGCTCTCACATCTGGGACGACGCACTACATCAGATTTGACAAGACACGGATTTTGGCGCGTGAAAAGTACTTTGTACCCCGCAAAATCCGAGAAGCCATTGAGATCAGTCGTCGTCGTAACTTCAACAGAGACAGAGGGTGGTACCTGTCAAATACGTGGAAAACCGTTCTTCATGGAAAGCACGTCACCAGTGGCAACAGTGAGGAGGACACCGTGAGTTCCGTCTGCCGGTTGGATGAGGTCTCGTCTGAAGTAAACAGCAGTGATGAAGACGAAGCCCTCCAACCTAATCCCGCGCCTCCACTATGTACACCGCATCATTACCCCCCACCAACACCACCACCGCCGCCGCCGCCGCCCGCTCCGTCCGCCCGCGCTGCACGAGCAGCGGCCCGCAGTGCGAGGTGCGACGCGTCGACGAGCGCCCCGCACTCAAGATCCTGAAGAAGGCCTCCGGATGAGGCCGAAACATATGTCGATCGCTATATCGACATCGCATAAGTCACGTTAAATTCCCGTTTTTAAATCTATAAGTTTAAAATGAACGTGAGTTTTTATAATAAAATTGCACTGAAAATCTTCAGTAAATTCCACATCTTTACTTTACTAAGGGTATAACTTGGACTAGACTGTGACTTGAATTTGATCAGAAATGTGACTTTCACTCAACTTTATGACATGAATTTACAAAAATTTGAATAATTTTAATTCTTTATTCTGGCTGAATACACAAATCGTGTGGAGCAAAATGAAAACAAAAAAAAGTAACTAAAATTGGCGGGATTATCATTTTTATTTAATTATATAGCTTCTATGGTATACCTCCATTTAGCCAGCTAGTAGGCACTTTCAGCAAGTTTTATTTATTTTTTTGTACACATTTCGTATTTCGTGCTTGTTCCAAATTCAAGATGTTTTTATTCACCGAGGGAGTTAAAGAGCGTTTTATTCACTGCTACCGATGAATAAAGTGCACTTTTTTGAGTGGCAATGGTAAAATAGTAGATTATACAACAAGTGAATAAAAAGGCAATTTAATTCGAGGGACTAAGTTGGATCCCGAGAGCAGCGAAGAATTCTAGAGTTGAATCCCGAGCGTAGCGAGGGATTCTAGATTAGAATCCTGAGCGGAACGAGGGATAAAAGGACCGAGATTAAATTTTTTATTCACGGGTCATGTAATCTTCTTTTTACCATTGACTGCAAGAAAATAAATAGTAGTACCTACTTACAGTATTTATATGTATCATATTTTATTATTAATGTGTAATAAATGTGGATTATTAACCATTTCGTGCCGGTGAATGTGTGCAAGTGTAGGGAAACAGCACAATCTTGAAAAACATGCTATTTGCGTTCTCACTAAAATCGCACTGAAAATCTTCAGTAAAGTTCGCATCTTTACTAAGGGTATGACTTGGATAAGACTCTGATTTCAACTTGATTAGAAATGTAACCTTGACTCATCTTTATGACTTGAATTTCCAAAAACTTGAATAATTTTTGTACTTTATTCTGGCTGAATACACTAATCGTGTGCAGTAAAATGAAAACAAAAAAAATGAACCAAAATTGGCGGGATTTTTATTTTTATTTAATTATATAGATTCTATGGTATACCTCCATTTAGCCAGCAAGTAGGAACTTTCAGCAAGTTTTGTTTATTTTTTGTACAAAATTCGTATTTCGTGCTTGTTCCAAATACAAAATGTTTTTATTCACCGAGTGAGTAAAAGAGCGTTTTATTCAATGCTATCGATGAATAAAATGCTCTTTTTTGAGTGGCAATGGTAAAATAGTAGTTTATGCAACTGTCATATAATGAAGGGTATTAAAACACGAGTGTGAGTTTATGAAACGAGCGCAGCGAGTTTCATAATAGTAACGAGTGTTTTAATACCCGTGTTATATGCAGTTGCATACACTACTTTATCTTCACTAATGCAATTAATCAAACAACAAGAGTAAAAGCTGACAATAGTTTATTTATAATAATTGTTCAAATTTTGGATGGTACAATTTTGAAAGTTAATGTTAATTATTGATCCAGCAGCTGTAGCGGCCGCGGGGCAAGCAGTAGAGCTCGTAGACGGAGTCGGAATATTTATAATTACTTCATTCGTCTTGTTTTCTATACTGTTCAAGATCGTATTTGAGACTTGAATTTTATTCATTAAAGACTCATCAATGTAGCTTTCAGCCACAGTAGAAGACTTCCACCCCCCGTGTCGTTTCAGTGCGATCAAATCACCACCGCTATCTATGAGAAGGGTCGCCGAGGTGCGCCGGAAGCAATGCCCCGTGTACAACGCTGGGTTAGGCAGATTCAAAAAACTTGCGATAGTTTTTCCCAGAGCACCAAATTTATTAATACCAGTTCTTTGATCGACGCACTTCCCCGATCTATAGCTCAAGAAAAAGGCAGGGTTTCGACAGGGGGTGGGTCGAAGTTCCATGTATTTTTTACATACGGCATAGCAGTTGCCCGTCACAACGAAAGAACGATCTATTTTCGTTTTTGTTTTCGAAAATTTCACCATGATTGTACTGTCGTCTATGTTAGAGGTTTCATCGAACTGGATGTTGTATAGCTCTTGCCTTCGGCATGCCCCCATTATGCCGAAGATTAGTGCAACCTGTAACAATAAACGATATAATAAGCTTGAGGTACATAGCCAAGGCAAAAACTATGATTTATGAAGTAATAAAGTGTAGGTACCTACTACCAAATTTATACACAAAGCGCTTAAACGGAGTGTCTAGATAACTTGCGTGTGTAGTACGTAAGTACTAGGTAGATTAAATAACAGAACTAAAATACACTTACCTTTTCAAAAAGATACAAAATATCTGGTGAATCTTCCAGGAACATCTTTATTTGACCTGATGTAAACGTCAAGGACTTTTTTTTCTTGTGTCCTTCTGAACTGCGTTTCAGGAACGCTATGACTTTTGAATACTTCGTGATATCAATATTGTTGTAGATACTCAGTGTGGACTTGAGCATAGAATATTTAGCCCACATAGAAGATGGCTTGAATTTGTCGGAGAGGTCTTTGAGATACGCAAGAATGACATTTTCAGAAAATGATGTTGTTTTCTTTTCGATCTTCCATGCCAAAAAGTTATTATATTCTTTTTCATATAATTTTCTAGATTTTTCTGGCAAAAGATTGTGAGTTACTTTTGTTGCCAATTCTAGAATATCCGGAGGCGTACAAATATCATCGTCGCTATCCATTTTTAACTTTTAATTTGTATTTTAAAAACAAAACACATTGCGAAACATTAAATTCACGCGTACGTGTATTGTCAGTGAACTTGCCGCCATTAAAATCTAACCAATGAGAGCGCAGCTGCGCGCGCAGGGCCAATCAGGAGCGAGCGCGCGCTGTTCTTTTTTTTATTTAATTGGCACAAGATCTTACCAAAGAGTTTTGTGTATGTAAGTTTAGTAGTTTCGACGAAGTTTTCACGTATAACCCAACTGTTTTCAAAAGCCAGCCTAATATCAAAATTTTATACAACTTGTATGAGGATTTTGACATAAGGCTCGCCAGGTTAATTGGTCGCATTTTATTGATGTTATAATGAGATTTTACGATATCGATGTGGATATTATACCATCATGTGAATTGCTTAAATTGAGTGTTTTGTTATCTGCGCTATAACAGTAGTAATTATAAGTCAAGTATTGGAAACATAAGTAGAATGTTATAACATTAGTGTAGATAAAAATAATTATTTTATTTTCATATGCCTATGTTCATCCTCATGCTACAAAGTATATCCTTGTTAAATGTCAGTAAGATCGGATCATCTGTTTAGGCGTGATTAGGTAACAAACAGACAGAGTGACAGAGTTACAAACGTTTTTATAATGTTAGTCTGGATGTGTACAGACTTTTTAGTTATTAATGTTACATAATCTAGCTACTAAATGTAATCAACACCATCATACCAATGTTATAAATGCGAAAGTCAGTTTGTTTATTTGTTTGTTTGTTTGGGACTTCTTTACGGTCAAACGGCTGCACCGATTTAACTGAAATGTTGCACAGGCATAGCCAGTATTATGGATTATGCTGATACTTTTAAACGTCGAGCGAAACCGCGGGGCACAGCTAGTAGAAAATAAATGATCAAATTTTGTATGAAGATAGATTAAATCGTCTAAGGATCATTTCGTCCCCAACATCACCCCAAGATCCATCACCACATCGTGCAGTACTGCATGAGTCTACTCATTATTATAACTTTTACAGATTCTGTCAGGTATTTATTTGAGTCGAGGACATTGGCTCAAAATTATACTTATATTTCAAATAACTTCCAACTAATTTTGTAATAATCGGTTCATTGAGACCACTCCAATGAGGTCGAACATGACATCTCAGCTGTAAGAGGAGTGAACGTAAGCCGTACTCTGGAGATTCTAGGAGATTTCCCAGCATTAGGTCCATACCATGGAACATGGGTATCTTACAATATCATCAAATTAGGTGGTCTCTAAATTTCGAATTGATCAGATCACCTAACGTTCATCTCATAGCGTCATCAACTAGAAAAAGCTCATTGTCTTAAAACAGATAACAGATTTTTACGAATCAAAGCTAAGAACACTCTCGATTAAGACACTTATCAAACAAAAAAAAACTGAATCAAAATCGGTTTATCCGTTTGCGAGTTACGATGTCACAGGCAGAGACACAGATGAGACGCACGTCAAACTTATAACACCCCTCTTTTTTACCGGGGGTTAATTAACGATTTTTTTTTAATCAATCACGATCGATGAACACAGAATATGTATGCTTGTACTACGTATCTATGAATTACAAATACAAATACAAATACAAACACACTTATTGCCAATTACTGAAAAGAAATACATTAAATTTCTTAAATATAAAATTTTGAACAAATATAATATTATTATATTAGGCAATAGGAATAAACTCAGCACTATACTGCGCAAACTGGGTTTACGCAGGGCTGATTTTCAGTTTATCCCATTTCCCGAACTAAGGTGGTCGTCGGGCGTGTAGGTAGAAAGGGGACGGGACTAATAAAGATGACATACTTTTATATAAAAAAACATTTCTGTAATCTACTCTATACATAAAAAAACAAAGAATAACAAGGAAATAATAACCATTTTCTATGTGTGATCATATCCGTGAGTGTGTGCGTGTGCGTGTGTGTGTGTGTGTGTGTGTGTGTGTGTGTGTGTAGGTATGTGATTGAGCGAGGGTGTGTGTGTGTGTGTATGTGTGTAGCCGTGTCTTTTAACTGTTAGGCTATTTGGTCTTGTAGATAGCTTCAAATGAATGTTTATTGCGTTGAAATAAAAATACCTTTACTTTATGTTTAAATGTTATAAAACTATATTCGAGATTGTAGTATGTATAACAGGCATGACGACCGTGTCAAAAAATACAAGATTTGATGATTTTAGGGAAAAATACATATTAAAACAATTTAAAACACTAGTTTAGTTTTATATATCAAGTTTAGATTATTAAGATTTTCAATAAAATAAAACATTAAAATACTGCAATCGGCCATTTTGATTGAAACACCAATCACAGCGCATGACGTCACGCCTACGTCCTCTTATGAGGTTTTCTTGAAAATGTTATTAAATTTTGGAAAACCCATGTGCATTCATTGTCACAGATTATATATTAGTTACTATGTTAAGTATGTCATTAACATATGCGTGACGTCACAGCCGACGCCATGACACATGTGAGCTGTTTTTGCGCACTGTTGAAAAAATATTAGAAAAATTGCTTTAAACTTCGTTAAACTTAAGTTAATTACCGAAATATAGGTTTTTTCGTGAATAGTAAATGTGTTCCCACTTTACGGAAGAGGATTTCAAAATCTTTCGTCACGCCTATTGTATAAAATCGTCTTGAGTGCACAAATATTTTCGCTCCCTCTTTGCAGCGGCCCTATGTCTGATATTTAATGTGTAAGTTGTTGACGTACCTAACATATTGTCATTGCATTGATAATAATTATTAGTACAATTATTTCTGAATGGAGTTATTACCGGACAATGCTCTCTACTAATTATCACAGTATTCATTCATGATAAAGGCATAGTATATAATCTTTTGTTGACAGAAATCAGATATCCAGAAATAATACTACAGTAGTCTTGCCAAACAGTCTATTATTTTTATCGCAAGAAAGGTTTTCATAGTCCATTTAAAAGTTACATTTGGGGTTGCATTTGTCAGAAGAAGCAATATTGTTTTTTGGATGTCACGGGGGGCTTAGGGTCACAAACCTTATCCCGCGGCCGCCATCTTGGAAAAAGATACTAGGTTTATTTGGCATACTATTGGTCGCACAGAACATTTTTTTAACAGCTTTTGTTGCAAATTAAACTCAAGGCTAAAAAAATGTTAAATGGATCACCTACTTATGATATCTTAACGTAGCGAGTGAATAGCGATTATCTCAAAGAGGGTCCTGAAGAGATCGCCTTCAGCGATAAGACCGCCCATTGAAATGCCATTGAGTTCTTTGTAAACTATAAAATACATCATGTACAGAGTATTCTATTCTATCCCAATGATTTGGCTCACTGTCATCCTAATTACCTCGGGATTGGCACATCTTGTGTTCCTTGTCTACCTTTGCCTGTCATTTACCATTTCTGTCATCCTAATAGAAACCTAATACAGTACTGTCTCCTTTCTCTTCTTAACCGACTTCACAAAAAAGAGGAGGATCTCAATTCGTCAGAATCTTTTTTTTATGTAAGTATGTTCACCGTTTACTCGAAGATGCCTGAACCGATTTGGAAAATTCTTTTTTGTTTCAGAGGGTACCTTTACCCTACTTAGGTGGTCTCATTTAAATTTTAACAGAATCGGCCGAGCCGTTTTTAATACATCAACATTTGTATTACGATGCATTTACTTACGTACTACTAACTACTGGCACAGATTATATAATAGTTACTACGTTTAATGGCTACTTTGACTAGCGCGACGTTTGAAGTCGGTTCTTTAAGTGTTTAAACGATCTTAAATTATATAGAAAGTGTATAGTGTAATTGTAATTGAATATTGATATTACTTTAACTATTGTCAACTCTTATTCAGGTGATATTTTTATATTTGCACGCCTAATGGCAGAGTGTAGCGGTAAACGTTAACATTTTATTGTACTAACACTATACACCTATATACCTATGTTCGCAAATAAATAAATTTGATTGATTGATTGATAGATATCAATCGCACGCACACCAACGATAGATCTTCATAAAAAAATTGCATTGTATGTATCGAGATCTATTTAATCCTTCAGCCTGGTATATTCACTCTATGTGATGACAAAGGCCGCTATGTGTTTTTGGAATAGGTACAGCTACTTTTCTTTTAGTATTTTTGAATTAGTAGGCGTGACGAAAGATTTTGAAATCCTCTTCCGTAATATAGGAACACATTTACTATTCACGAAAAAACCTTTATTTCGGTAATCGAAGTTTAAAGCAATTCTTCTAATATTTTTTCAATAGTGCGCAATAACAGCTCACATGTGTCATGGCGTCAGCTGTGACGTCACGCATATGTAAATGACATACTTAACGTAGTAACTATTATATAATCTGTGACAATGAATACACATGGGTTTTCCAAAATTTAATAATATTTTCAAGGATATCATAAGAGGACATAGGCGTGACGTCATGCGCCGTGATTGGTGTTTCAATCAAAATGGCCGATTGCAGTATTTTAATGTTTTATTTTACTGAAAATCTTAATAATCTCAATTTTTTATATAAAACTAAACAAGTATTTTAAATTGTTTTAATATGTATTTTCCCCTAAAATCATCAAATCTTCGATTTTTTGATACTGTCGTCATGCCTATTATAGTTGATTCGATTAGAAAGATGAAATTAGTCTACTTTTTGTAGGCTCGATGTACTTAAATCGGTAAGATATATTTTGATGAGTAAAAAGAGATATGTATCCTTTACATAAATAAAATCGAGGTCGTTCTATGTTCTGTTTTTCATTAATTTAACAATTTTAAATACTGATACTCGTACATATGGGTGCGTGCTAGAACGGTTAGCAACTCTATATTAATCAGGGGAATACTTTTTAGGGTTCCGTACCCAAAGGGTAAAACGGGACCCTATTACTAAGACTCCGCTGTCCGTCTGTCTGTCTGTCTGTCTGTCTGTCTGTCTGTCTGTCTGTCTGTCTGTCTGTCTGTCTGTCTGTCTGTCTTTCCGTCTGTCACCAGGCTGTATCTCATGAACCGTGATAGTTAGACAGTTGAAATTTTCACAGATAATGTATTTCTGTTGCCGCTATAACAACAAATACTGAAAACAGAAAAAAGTTAAAAATAATAGAGGGTCCCCATACAAGAAACGTGTTTTTTTGGCATTTCACGCCATCTATGAACGCTTAGTTAGGTAAACGTCCCATAGATGGCGTTATATTGAAATGTCGATCCCTAACACCTTTGTAAGCCGTTAGATGGCGTTATAAGAAATAAAATGTTTATTAATTATTATATTTTGCTGGCGAAAAATTATAGTGGTATTTTTTGCTCGATCTTATAAAATACTGTAGTGTGATACAGAACCCTACGAGTGCCAGACGTCCGACTTGCAATTGGCCAGTTTATTAGTAGTTTGACGTCGACGATTTGATGACATCTTATTGCTTCATTACTTTTATTAAGAACTAGCTTTGCCCCGCGTAGACATGGTCCCCTAGGTAAATCGGTATAAAAAGTACCCATGTGTTATCCCAGGGTCTAGGCGATCTATACAAGGTGTGGTTTTGCATTCTCGCCATATTTGCATAGTCGATTGTAACGTACGGTACCCTTAATCACTTAATAATATTATTAAAATTCGCCCGTGAATTAATACCCGGATATTTGATAAAACAATTTTGTGATTTTCAGAATCATCCCCGAGTAATATCAGAAAAACGCCATGTAAACTGCGCAGGCGCGTACACACATACGTAGATGATGTTATGACACTGATAGAGCGGTCAGCTGTGGCTGTGGCGGTCAGTGACGTGTACCGCCGCCGCTCTACCAGCTGGCTCTATCATTAAAATGATTTTTTTTAAATATTTTTTTTTTTTACTGATTCTTGTTCTATACATGGAGTATACCTACCCCTGCAAATATGGCGAGAATGAAAAACCACACCTTGTATACCAAATTTCAGCTCAATCGGTTTAGTATGTACATCCATTCATCTATACAATTTTTCGCGTTTATAATATTAGTAAGGATGAATTCAAAACCTTAAATTATTGCTTGATTAAGGACCAGTTTCACCGGTTCCTGATAATGCGTCAGATAGTTATCTGACACATGACGCCATATAAAAGCTGTCAAAAATCTATCAGATTTCTTAATATTAGCACTATTAGGAACCCGTGAAACTGGCCCTAAGTATATAATTTAATTTGGGATCACTTTGTTTCGCATAATTTTTTATTCTTAATTTACTTAGGCATAACGGGTTACGCATAACTTTATATGGCATAATAGTACTATCCCATAATTTATTTTGGCATTTTGCATAAACAAGCATAACTTTCATTTAGGCGTTATTATTTCGACCTAATTTTAATTCGCATAACGTTATAGGGCATATTTTTTATTGACCTAATAGTTTTAGACATAATAAATGAAGTCATAATTGAATGTATACACATATTTTATGCTGAATTATTCCAATTAAAATTAACAAAGTTTACTTAATTACACATTTATTCATTTATAAAGAAACGACTATAGTATAATAAAAGTGCATAAAAAAATAATTTAACACTTCCAAAGTCAAAATTAAGGTAAGACTACGTGTCATGTTTAGTAGAGAGTTGGTTAACTAAAAAAAAGTTCGTGCTGGTTTCAAGTTTTTAAATAAATATATGTATCCATATATGTTAATATGTAAACTTTAAGACTGTAGCCAAATTCAATTTATTAAATAAAGTAATATAAAGTTTTTAACACCAACAAAACTTTGGTACTAGACTGTGACAGTAGGTTCAAGTTCGGTGGGGATGGCCCTTGGGCCACCCCTACGCCGCGATTATTGTTATTTTAGAACTGAAAATTATTTGACCTAGCGCAAACATTAAATTACCATAACTTACCTTTTTTCGAAGTGCATCTATCTCACGGTTTTGGTTCTGTATTTGATTAGTAATCAGCTCATGATTATGTTCGTAATTTGGTTAGGTAGTTATAAATCAATATTTACACTTATTATGCGCATTTTGACGTGCTTAACACATGCAACAAACTTTTTATTAATTTTATGATATTTTTTCGTAAATCTACAAGCTAAGCCTCGTAATTTCGTCTGCGTTAATTAGCATTATATGTCCTATTTCTTTATATTAGGTATACCAAAGCAAAATTTAAACAAAATCGGTCTACTTGCTACATTAGTCGTAAAGAGATAAATATATAAAAAATACTATTTAATAATTATGCTATAATAATATAACAAAAAAAATTATGCCTTAACAACAATGTCGAATTATAGTTATGCGTTTAAAATATTATTCTTATAATATTATGCCACAAATGCTTATGCCAACGGTTATTATGTCAAGAAAAATATGCCAAATTAATGTATGCTTCAATAGTTTAGGAGAAACAACATTATGCTAAAGTATATTATGACAAAAAATGTTATGCGAAGTAATAGGGAACCTGATCTAATTATCTATAAGTCTATATTGACATTTTACACTTTTTTTTATCATGTGAAACAATGTTTTGTGGAATCTCCTCAACTCTCCAGTGGTGGTACCATATTATTAATCTATAATTCTATACTCTTGATCTATATATGTAGTACCTACATATCTGTTTCCCAAAAGTAATAAAAAATCTTTTGTGCCATTACCGGAAACCCAATTAGGTACTTACAACCATTCACTGTCTAAGATAAGTTAAGATAAACTATGCAAATTGTAGATAAGCTTAAATCTACAAAATATATTAAGTAAGTACATTTAATTTACTTGTTTGTCGTGATTAGAGCAGTTTGTGTTTAGTTTTATCAAAATGCATACTGTTTTAAGATATTTGAGGATTCTGTTATATCCGGTGCAAAATAGGGACCATTAAGATAACTAAGCTAAGGCATGTATATACATAGTTAAGAGTCAAAATCAAATAATAATCATACTATCTTTAAAGCATTTTTAAAATAAATTAAAAATAATAATGCTGGGGTAAGCGCCAGCTCTTCGGACACGGGTTATGTCAATTAGGGCTGGGCATCTCGACTTCATGGGCCCATTTTTAAGCAACTTCACAAAAAAGGAGGAGGTTCTCAATTCGACTGTATTTTTTTAAATGTTTTATACCTCAGAACTCCGTCAAATCTTAACCGATAATTTTTTTTTGAGAGATTTTACCTGCCGTTTTAGAGAGAAATTTTATAGAGATCTGATAATCATCTCCGGAGATATGGAGATAAACAATATATACAAATTTGATACCTCGGTGATATGATTATGACTATTCGCGGCATTTGAAGTCGGTTTTTTCGTTTTTTACGATCATAAATTATTTTGACCTTTAATGGAAGACGGAAGAAAACCTATTGTAGCATATTTCCTCTGGTCGAGTTTAAGTGGCCTAATTTGACTACCTCAAAACCTTTTTAAACCTCACTATGACATCTAGGCACAAATTAAACAGAGCATTACCAGTGGCACGTTTACCTATTTTTCAGTACGTGAGTTCAGTGACATAACAATGCTATCATATCAAAGTGGCATATTTAACGTATGCCGTCAGACCCCCCGGACGAACAAATCTCTAAACAAATTACAATAATATGAATACAAACAGCGCTTGCTCGTACCGCCGCTATATGTAAAGGTACTGCCAAACTGCTGCGGGCGCGTGCGCGGGCGCGTGCGCGGGCGCGTGCGCGGGCGCGTTCAGATAGTGCAGTAGTATTTGTACCCACTGGTTCAAACCAAACGCGATTTACGGCAATCAGACAGCGATTGAAAAGTAGATCGCGGCCGCGGCCGCAGATCGCAGGGGTGTGGCCGTACCTTAAAGAAGGCAGGCTTTGCTACATTCTCGTGATTACTCTCGGAGCCAGATTCCTATTTATTTGTTATCTTTGATATGTTCTGTTCAAAAGTAAATTATAATAAAAACCGGACAGTGATAGTTTGACCCGCGCACCGGGGTTTCCGTACAAACTTGTCAAACTAGTCTAAAGAACAAACTTAGCTTTGCCGTTCGACCCATAGACACAGTTATTGCACCAGCCGCAGATAATAAGTTTATAATAGCTTTAACTTATTCGCTGTTTTATTATGAAAAGGGCTCATTGATTTTTTCCTTTACATGTGCTGTAAGACATTATACATACTATTTTTTATATATTACTAACCTAGTAACTAGAAGTAGCAACGTGATAATGAATAGTTTCATGATCATGATAGATTAGCTAAAACTTTTCCAAAAGACGATGCGGTAAGAGACAGGTGTTAAGAAATTCTGTTAAGAAACATTTCCATTTAGGTATAGTAGAGCCAATTTAATAGATCACAATTGACACTTCATTTAAATCCAACATTATCCTTGTAACGCAAGACACACAATTGTAATTATTTTTTTCAAGGTAAGAACAGCACTAATACAATTAACTAAATTGGTATTTACTGTAATGATGACAAAAGAACTGCACCCGAACTGAAGATTAACAGCAGTCAAATGTTATTTATTATATATTGGCCATTTTCTTACGATATCGATATGATTTAAAAATCAAATAATGAACTATACTTTTTGCAATAAAAGGAAATAATATGGTTAGGCGAGGGTGCAGTGTTAAAACCCGATAAATGTCCGAGGGTGCAGTGTTAAAACCCGATAAATGTCCGAGGGTGCAGTGTTAAAACCCGATAAATGAAAAAAAAACGAAAACCCGCTTTATAAGTTTTAAAGCCCACTATAATCAGAATTGTTTGCTCTTCTTAGTGATGTTTCCAGATAAACAGATTTAATGTTTGACATACAGAAATACTAACCAAATAACCCAATAAGTGCAAATTAAATAAAATTATTTTAGTTGAAAGAACTAATGGTAAGTTTTATTTTTTTTTGCATTTATCGGGTTTTAACACTGCACCCTCGGGCATTTATCGGGTTTTAACACTGCACCCTCGTGCAGATTCTATTTCACAATATTTAGGGATTCTAAGCCTAGACCACATCTTTGCTCACCACTACGTGAGATAATAGTCAAACGATAGCCTATCGAAAATAAAAATGTATATTTTCTTATAAGGGAATCATTATTATTAATTACTACGAATATTGGCAATAACTTAGATATCGTGAAACAAAATGTTAATAAAGAAAAATAATATCGATTAAAAACTAAAAAAGAACCGACTTCAATGCCGCGCTATTCATTTTCAGTACCAATTTTGAGATGTTTATCTCAATATCTCTGGAGATACTTATCAGACCTCGATAAAATTACCATGGTACCACACTTGGGATACCTCCTTTCGAACAAAAAAATAATAATCAAAATCGGTTATTATTATTATATATATATATATATATATATATATATATATATTATATTATATTAATATATACGGTCGAATTGAGAAACCTCCTCCTTTTTTTGAAGTCGGTTAAAAAAGAGAAAATTGAAAATCAACCCAAAAAGGTTCCCCTCTAAAAAATATATATTTACTTCATGTGTTCATGTGCATGTGACTGAAAATATACTTACCTAATATTTTGCGCTAAGTGGCAAAAGGAGAAATGAGGGCTAGTAACTCTGGTCACAAGGGCTTGAGGCTATGACATCACTTACCATCAATCAATCCAGGGCCATTCAGGGCCCAGTGGTGTAGTGGGAGAATTTGGTTGGGTTTGTTGAATGGGTCGGCTTTGACGTCACAGGTACCAAGTCCAATCCTCAACGTGCACCAATGGATTTTTCTATTGAAAAATGTATGTGCGCTTTTCACAGTGGCCCTCCGGTGAAAGAAAACCCAAACCCCGCATGGTGGTAGGACACTATCTAGTGTCCGCCTGTCCAGCTACCACCCTCAAGTAAGAATATCTGTCGCCAAATATGTAATGTGTTCCGGCAGCTATCCCGAGAGCCAGTTCCCATTCTAGGCCTAGCGTGCTACCATCCTCGACCGCATCATCACTCACCAACAATAGTGGTCAAACGCTAGCCTATATGTTATTTAAAAAATCCAGCTTCCTGAGAAATACTTACCTAAAATAATAAAGAAATCTTTACTTGCACGATATTAGATCATTATTGACACTTTTGGTTGCTCTTCATACATTTTCTGTATAAACTTGAGCCGGTTTCCATTCTAGGCCTAGTGTGCTAACATCCTCGACCGCATCATCACTTACCAACAAGTGAGATAGTGCTCAAACGCTAGCCTATACGATATGAAATATACAAAAAAACTCATCATCTAAATATAAGTTTATTAAATATTATGTTTCTTTGAAGTGTCTCACACTTTATATTTTTGTAAATTGTTAATCACAATCCAAAATTTCATCGTACCGACGGGACTCGAACCCGCACCCCCCGGATTACACGTCCAAACTAATATAAATAAACAAAATCTTCCGAATAATTACGCACAATTACGAACCAACCAACCGATCAAATGTAACAACGTCAAACAATCAAAGCAAACAAAAACAAAAGACCCGCTATTTTTAGTAAAATCCAGATCAAATAAGGAGAAGATAGGAGGCTGGAAAACAATTCAGCTGGAAGTATACCACCACTCGTAATGATGACGATTGGTAATGTATTATCTCACTGAGACAACTTGTGACGTCTACCTGTAAGTATATAAAGAGACTAGGATCCCAGCTGGTTACGCACTAAACAGCTGCAGCTAGAAGGTTCCAGGTGTTCGAAGAACTGCTATTTGAAAGTGGATTGGAATTACTCTTCTTGATTTTTTGTACAGGGTGAGGTGAACATGTTTTTTGAGTTTAGGTATTAGAATATATTATCCAGCTGGCGAGAAGGACATGTATGATAACGTTGATAACTGATGGTGGAGACATTAAAAAAAATATATATTTATGAAAATACGTGAAGAGAACGGTAAGTAATCTAAAAATTCCTAACATTGTTTGATATTATTACATTTAAATAGATATGAAAAGACTGAATATTTTCACGCTGCAGCATTGTACCCAATTCTATAGCAAGACTAATTAAACAGAAGGTTTGTTGTGGTACTTTGGACATTTTTTTTTTTTTTACTGAAGATAAGCAAGCGTTTGTTCACTATCTCACCTGATGTTAAGTGAAGATGTGATCGACGACGATCGACTTTGGACATAACTTAATAACTTAATAAGTACCTACGCTTAGCAATCCTATAATTTATAGATCATATGTATGTAAGAAGATTGAATATCAACAAATAACACAACAATATATTGGAAATAAAAGGTGCCAGAAGAGTTCCACACTCTTCTGGCACCTTTTATTTCCAATAACATTTTTTGCAACTGCTCTGATTGGCTAGCGTTTGACTTTTATCTCACCTGGTGGTAAGCTATGATGTGGTCAAGTATCTTGAACACGCTAGCCTAAAATATCTAAAGAGCTCTGCTTCCAGAACACAGTAAGCTATTATGGGTCCTAATATTTTTTCCTTGATGGTGGCATAGATAAATAAACTGTGATGGTGGTGAGCTACTTTTTGGTAGCTATTCAAGTGGAACGTCGATATGCTCCTGCCACATAAACACGCAAAACCACAAAATTTTTCAAAACCAGCTTGCATAGGTACACTCAAGGTACGGCCACACCGCGGCGTCCTGCAATCTGCGGGCGCGATCTCAGTACTTTTCAATTGTTTTCTGATCGCGTTTGGTATGAACCAGTCGGTACAAATAATTCTGCGCTATCTGATCGCCGCCTAGATCGCGCATGCAGGACGCTGCGGTGTGTCCGTACCTTTACACGATACATTTGAGGCAACCTCTGGGTCTACCTACAGTCTCGACATAATTCACTAAAAAAATATTCTTACAGCATCAAGATGTGCAAAGAAGTAACACAAACAGACATCGAAGTTTTTGAGAGAGATAAGAAGTCGGACTCTTCAGCCACTGTAGAAGAAGCTCTCGCCGTAACTGGTAAGTTAGGTACATTACTTGTCACACCAAACCGTAGCTACGTTTACAAACAAACTTGAATTCCTTTTCGCAGAGGAATTTAAGAGGAGAAGGAAGAAAATTTACACAGGTGGTATGGCACATTATATCGGTGTTTCGCCTGACTTGCTACCAAAAAGTAGTTTACCCCCATCAAGGAGAAAATCTGCCGCCATAACCTTACGGTGTTCCGGCAGCCTTTCAGAGTCCGAGTATTCTAGATGTTGACCATCTTTGAATACATAATCGCTTGCCACCAGGCGAGATAGTGGTCATACGTTAGCCAAAATAATATTAAAAATGAAAAAAGGTTTACCCAGTATCACAAAACATCCACTATCTATCTTGAAGTAAAACGACTATATGTACACCAAAGAAAAAAATGTACTTTGCCGTAGGTTGGAAGCTGAATTCCCAAACTATCTTATATAACATTCTGATATTATAATTCTTATATTTGTTCTGATAGAGAGACATTGGTCCTGTCATTTTGATATTATTAACTGGCTTGAAGTTCTAGCTGTAACAGAATGGTACTAAGAGAACCACTGACTATTGGTTTGCTAGCCAGTGAAGAGAACCAACTCTACATTATCTAAAGGCTACTTTTCTAATCGTATTTAACCAGGTTTCGGGAAGTACAACTTCAGCCTGCTGTTGATATGCAGCTGGACGCTCCAGGCTATGGGCATGGACCTTTTCGGCACCAGTTTCGTGGTAGCAGCCGCCGTCTGCGACTTGGAGCTCACGATGCAGCAGCGAGCACTGCTTACTGCCATGCCGCTTTGTGGTGAGAATCATAATAATATGAGATAATATCTTTACTTCTTCTTTATTTTTAGTTTAAAACAAAGTCGCTCCCGCTATCTATGTGCTTAGATGCCAGTAGCTTGAAGGCCTGGTGGCGTAATCGAGAGAACAGTCGGCTTTGATGCCAGAGGTACCGAGTTCAAACCGCCGTGCACCAATGGATTTTTCTGTCGAAAAATTTATGTGCGACTTTCACAGTGGCCCTCCGGTGAAGGAAAAACATCGTTACGAAACCAACACCTCCGCATGGTGGTAGGACACTATCTAGTGTACGCATGACCAGTCACCACCCTCAAGTTAGAAAATCTGTCGCCAATTATCTAATATGTTCCGGCAGCTATCCTTGAGAGCCAGTTCCGATTCTAGGCCTAGCGTGCTACCATCTTCGACCGCATCATCACTAACCAATAGGTGAGATAGTGGTACATAATTTAAACTACGCAACTGATTTTAATGCAGTTTTCAGCAATAGATAGTGATTCAATAACGTTTGGTGGTAAGTGATGATATGGTCGAAGATGGTGAACATGCTAGACTTAGAATGGTGTCACTCTGGGCTGTGTGCTGCCGTAACACCGTAAGGTTATGGCGGCAGGTTTTTTGATGGTGGTAAGCTGCTTTTTGGTAGCTAGTCAGACGGAACATCGATATAATATGCTTCTACCACTTGTGGATGATGAGATGTTACTTCCAGCGGCCTCAAAGAAGTCCAGAAACTCATATTATCATTCTTCTTCCAGGAGTGGTGGTAGGCGCTCAGCTATGGGGCTACGTGGCGGACACTCGAGGTCGGAGACTGACGTTGGTACTGTCCATGTCAGTAGGATTCGTGTTCGCAGCGCTGAGCAGCTTCTCTCCAGATTGGAAGACCATGGCGGTGCTGAAATTGATCTCTTCTACTTTGTAAGTGGTATTTTGAATTTCTTCATATATTTATTGCAATGAGCCTTTTTTTCAGTATAAGAGCCTGTAGACCTTGTGAGTGTGTCTTTGCAATGGTTAAAACTAAATAACACATCCCCGAAGTTTATCGGATGATAAAGTTGTTTAGATAAAAAATTTGAGCATAAATACGACATCTGGTGGTGCAGGTGCAAACGCTTTTGCAACGTTAAAATTATGTGTCTTTGAAGTGTTACACACTATATTTTTGTAAATTGTTAAACATAATGCAAAATTTCATGAACCCGCACCCCCTGGTTAACATGCAGAGCACCTGGACATGTTATCCTGGGGGGTGCGGGTCCAAGTCTCGTCAGTATGATTAAATTTATGAACATTTTTCGAAATGGCTGAAATATTAATTTTTTACATTAATTAACTATCGCCGCCGTTTTGATAAATTTCAAAACTTTGAATCGATAAAAAGTTCCTTGTAAAATTACAAAATTTCACGAGAATCGGTTGAGTAATACGACCTATAAAGAAAAGATATCCGGACAGACATACGAAAGCTGATATGGATGCCTTGAATTCGCTCAGTCAATTACGTAATACTTGCACTATTCATTATTCTGTGGTAATACTGCTTTTTACTTTGTACTGTTATCAGCAATAATTAGGGTACCGTAAAAATGTTATCTTTATATTTACAATTCTATGTCACTAGCAAAGGTCATTCGCACAAATCAAATAAACATGCACAATTACAGATGCCTGTGCTGTGAGCAACGACCGATAGTATTTTAGAGCATTTTAAAACATTCTTAGCGTTCCGTCCAGATAATAGTACTCCAATAAAAATAAACGTAAATAAATAAACAACGGAAGACATTGTTTTCAATAATAATGATATTGTGAATGTCAATAACAAAATACGCACTGAAGTTCAATGGCATCGTTGTTGGAAAACTTTAGATAAATCTAGTGGAAAACCTAGTGCGTCGTTCTGCTTGCGAAAATCTGTTATTATTGCTAAGAGTGGCTTTTTGGATTAAGGGAATATAAAAATATAAACATCTAAATTATTCTTTTTAGGGTTCCGTACCTCAAAAGGAAAAAACAGGAACCCTTATAGGATCACTTTGTTGTCCGTCTGTCTGTCTGTCTGTCGATCTGTCAAGACCCTTTTTTCTCAGGAATGCTCAAAAGTATTACTTTGAAATTTATATCATTAACTTGTAAGTCAACGCAATCAGAAGATATGACCGTTTATGTCGCATATTTTCGCAATTCTTGCGATTTCATAACGAATCAAATCCTATAGCGTACTCTTCCCGTTTACCTAGAATCATGAAATTTGGCAAGAAGCAGGGTCTTGAAGCACTTATAAAGGAAAAAATAAAAGAAAACAAAAGCGTAAATAAGTAGTTAGATAACAACAAAAAAGTGAATTTACTATTACAATCTTATTATTTGCGGTTGGTGCAATACATTTTCGCTAGTCCTTTAACCTAGTTTGACAAATTTGAGTTTGCGAGTTGGCCGGTTATTTTAAATATAGGTATTCCTGTTGGATTTTAATGTGAATGGAATGGATGAATGAAAAAATGGAACAAATCGCCGACTGATTTTTATTTCGAGTAGGATGGCTAAATCTTTGGTATCTTAAGTCGAGTGAACAGGTATCTTATTAGCAAACAGGCATACAAAAATACAACCTTCCATCACATCTTCACTTTCCATCTGGTGAGATATAGTTAAATGATCGCCTATACACATATAAAATGGTCTTGTATCCCTAAAAGATCATTGGTTTCAAAACTCGATGTATATAAAAATGGGAGATAAGGGACCCCGGTCCTCAATTTGGACCGTATGAATTAGGTTTGCGGACCTAATTTCACCTTAGTCACAATCGAACCGGCGTTTGTGTAGCACGTACAGAATTACATGTGCAATTTTCGCAGATCCACCTAAATAATTTGCAACAGTGCCTTCCTCTGTTCTTCATGCACATTAAGCTTGACATTAGAAATTCGTGTTTTCTTGTAGTAGTCAGAATATTATTGAGAAAGAAGCCAGTCCTTCCTTGGTAAATAAAAATACAGACTGGGAAAGCTTCAAATTAGATTTAGATTGTATAATTGACTTGAAAACTTCATTGAAATGTCCAAATGAAGTAGATATAGACTTGAAAAAAATTATCACTGACATTCAACTTTGTGCCTGGAAAAATACGCCAGAATACAAAAAGAAAATCAGTAGTAATTATTATCCTATAGAAATAAGAGATTTGATTGTTTATAAAAGAAGACAGCGAGAGCGATGGCATATGACAAGATGTCCTAAAGACAAAACGCTATTGAACAAGCTAACAAAAAATCTTGGAAAGATAATACAAGCTTTCAATGATGAGTCTATGAACACTTACTTGAGCCAGCTGACAAGTGATCGTTCAACTAACTATTCATTGTGGAAAACAACTAAAACCTCAAAAAGCCTACTCTGCAGGTCCCACCTATAAAACTGAAACTGACAGGAGTTGGGCCATCAACAATAAACAGAAAGCATTTAGATTTGCACAACATTTACAGTTAATCTTTCAGCCTAATGAGGATACGTACCATGACTTCACGCTAACTGAAACAGCCCAAGATGGTATCGAAATTCAACTTACAACGCCAAGAGTAGTATATACTGAAATAAAAAAGCTTGAAAGTAAAAAACGCCGGGCTATGATTTGATTACAGGAGAAGTACTACAAAATATGCCTCGAAAAGCGTTAGTCAAACTTACTACACTCATCAATGCATCATTTAGACTTCAGTACGTACCCGACTTGTGGAAAATAGCTGAGGTGATTATGATCCAAAAGCCTGGTAAGCCACCCCAAGATGCAACATCATACCGACCAATTTCTTTGTTACCTATAATATCAAAATTATTTGAGAAATTGCTTTTAAAAAGGTTAAAACCTATCATAGAAGTTAGAAATCTCATTACTGACTACCAGTTCGGATTTAGGGAAAAACACTCCACTACAGACCAGGTTCATCGAATTACCAACATCATTGAAAACGCACTAGAAGATAAGAAAGTTTGCACCACAGTCTTCTTAGATGTAGCGCAAGCATTTGACAAAGTTTGGCATAAGGGGCTCATACACAAATTGAGAAGTATGCTTCCGAAACAGTTCGCAGATATTCTAGAGTCTTACTTAACACAAAGGATGTTTAGAATAAGACAAGATGACTCGTTCTCAGACTTAATACAAATAAAGGCTGGCGTACCACAGGGCAGTGTTCTAGGTCCAGTCCTGTACCTATTATATACATGTGATATCCCTGAGTTAGAAAATAACACCATTGCAACTTTCGCGGATGACACAGCCATTATGACTACAGGGGTCACCCATGAAGAAGCAGTCGCAAAGGTCCAGACAGCAATCAACACCATAGTTGATTGGACAAAGAAGTGGCGAATAAAGCTTAATGAAACTAAATCTATCCACATAGATGTTACAAATAAAAGACCTAACTACCATCCGGTATTCATAAATAATCAAGCAATACCATACGACTATATAGCAAAATATCTGGGTATGACTTTAGACGCAAAGCTAAGCTGGAAGCTGCACGTCAAAAAGAAAAGAGAAGAATTGGAGCTCCGCTACAAGAATATGCACTGGCTGTTCGGAAGACATTCTTCCCTGTCTGTGAATAATAAATTATTATTGTATAAACATGTCCTAAAGCCAATATGGACTTATGGTATCCAGCTATGGGGCTGCACCAAACAAACCTACACACAGATAATACAAAGATTCCAAATTAAAGTACTCAGGAGTATTGTACGTACGTGGTACATCAGAAATGACGATCTTCACCGGGACCTAAAAGTGGAGCACGTTGCTAAAACAATCAAACAGTTTGCTGAAGCTCACGATCGCAGACTTCACCATCATGTGAATGTCGAGGCCATCCAGCTCCTTGACAACACGGAAATAGTGAGAAGACTTAAAAGGGTCAAACCCTTCGAGTTACATTAGTGATACTTTATCAAGTGAACAAAGTGTAGTGATAGTGAACGCGAACGCTATAAAAAGAACACAAGAACAAAGTGTCTTCCCCTTAATAGAGACATTAAGAAAAGTGTTAATGGACACATTCTTAGTAATATTCTAATAGTAAATTAAGTGAAAATAAAATTACTCATTAGCCTAGTTGTTATAAGGCTAGATTGTAATAGTAGTGAGATATCTGCATCAAGTAGATAAATCATTATAAAAAATAAAATTATTGAATTTTGTTTACGTGGCATAAGAGTATTTATTACCTTTTTATATCGATGTTTCAAAATAAATATATTTTGCATCCGCCTTCTCCTTTTTATCATATGTCGTTCAAATACAGGTGACACTTAGAAGAGTGTCAATTAATTCTTAAAGAATACAGAAAACCATTGCATAATGTAACCTTAGCATCTAATCTAATTAACTCACATAATTAAAGGAGGTTTTTCATTACCGTTAATGGAGATTACAATGTATAGATGGCAAATAAGGCGGTTCCTCCACACGCGAGTGTATCGCAACGTAATCGTGCAATATAAAAACTACGGCGATACCACAAAAAAACAATTAGTATAGTAGTAAAGCTGATATATATGTACTTCTCCATATCTGCACGAAAAAAGTCAATTAACGCTTGCTTGCCTGTACCGGGCGACACTCTCACACGGATTGTTTCGATATTTCGTGTCCGAGAGCGATGTCTATGTATGTGTAACTCAAGCGCACGTACTATGCAGCTTTTCTTGTGTACTTTAATTGTTCTGTGGCAATATTTGCGACGATGCAACTAGTCAAACGTCATCGACTCGCAATCCCCAACTCCGCACGTCAATCTAGAACGGAGCCTTTTTAACATAATTTAAGACGCGCCACTGAGTCCGATCTTCGGCTCTTCTTTTCCAGTCACTGCCCACCGAATGTCGTCACTCCACCAGGTCACAGGACGTCCTGCGCCACGTTTGCCGATTCACGTTCTCCACTCTAGGACAGGCTACCTACCCGACGACATTATGAGTAGACTTGTTGCGACACACTTGCATGTGGAGGCACCACCTAAATGACGTCAAGCTAGACTAGACGCCACCGTTATCAGCTGTTATCATGAAACAAACTTATTACGTAATCGGTTGTAATGCGGTTACCCCCAGCGCATCGCACAAGCATCTGCAAATAAGATAACAATGTATTTTGAGCTGGGTAAATAGGTATTTGATTTGTACTACTTGACATACCTCCGCCATAGAAAAGATAATAATACTACGTATAGAACGGACTCTCTGTTCCCCCCACCAATTCCGGGCTTCCTCACCCCGCCACCGATTTTGATTTGTCGAGGCGTCAGTCTGAGCAAGGACGCTACACGCGTACAGCTACAGAACAATAGGTACTACTCTCGAGGAGAAGAACATCAACTTCATACATTTATGTTAAGACCAGTAGACACCGGAGGTTCAAATTTACGTAGGTTCTTATTATGTAGGTATATTATAAATACTTATATACCTACCTATATATTCGTATTTTAGAATTCATTTTCATAAATGAAACAACGACATATACTCGTGCGTAAATAGCATTTAGTTTTTAAAATATTAAAAAAAACTTTCACGGTAAAACATTTTTATAACGCAGCAATTAGGAACTTGATGTAAGTACCTACGTAGTATTTATATTCTCTATAGTTATTAAATGTTTCTGTAGACGATGGTTTACGAAATAGCGACTAATATTTTTAGTGTTAAAAGCTTTTTGGGTAAGTGTACAAAAAATATTCATACGGTCAGTACGTAGTACGTATGTACGAAGTTTAACTATTATATAATCTGTGATACGGTGATTACGGGCGACAACCTTAGACATCAGGCACACAAATGCACGTATAGAAAAACGACATGTGTGCAGTGTCTGTGTCGGTGTCACAGTGTCGGTCGTTAAAACGCTAGTTTGTATGGAGATTTAGTCGAGTGTCAGGGGTGTGCCTCCGCAGTAGGTATTGTTATCATTTTTATCTTTTATAGGTTAGCGTTTGACCACTATCTTGCCAGGTGATAAGCGATGGTGTAGTCGAAGATGGTGAACGCTAGGCTATAAATCATAAGTCAGGAAAGTAACTGAGTTATAAAAATGACCCAACAAAAGTCGGGGTTAAAAGTCGTGTCCAGCGCGTCATTAGTCAGAAATTTGTCTTGTTTGACTCAACTGTCATAACAAACATTGCAGCACATGCGCGAACCAATCCCTGCTTTCGTTCCGAATTTAAATCAATCTCCAAACCAATCATTTGTAACTTCGAAAGTGATTCTTATTTTGAATCTACGTCATTTTGGTTTGAAGGAGAGCCACTTTTTGTGTGGAATTTGTTCTGAATTAGAGTTCCTGACTTATGATTTATTCGTAGACGCTATAATAGGCCTAGAACTCTGACTCAAGGGCTGTCTGCTGCCGGAACACCGTAAGGTGATTGGCGGCAGATTTGTCCTTGTTGATGGTAGTAAACGACTTTTTGGTAGTACCTAAGTCAGGCGGAAGGCGAAACACATAGATTAACATGCGGGACATATATTAGATACTCCGACCACCTGTGCACGAATGCCCGTCCCAGGATTTATTATTATTACTGCCTGAGATTCAGAGATTTCAAGTAGAATATATTCTATCATTCGAATGTGTTGGTGCACAGGCATGGAGTCGCAAAAAAAGCCAATTAACGTACCTTTACGTACGCTCGGAATCTGACCATAAGCCAGGATGTAGGTATAGTGCTACAAGATTCAAATTCTTAATATCGAACGCCACAACTCGTCTCCAACTTTTGTTCGTGGCCCACGAACGAAATGGAGACTGGAGACGATCTCGTCCGAATCTAAGACAACTTGAATTATTCTATTACTTCGACACTGACTAAATACACTAAACATGTGAAACCATTATTATTGAAACTTAAAAAAACTCTTTGAAGTAAGTTACCTTAAGCTACGTTTATGTGTGTTACAGTACATCAGCGAGTAACTCCGGCGCATACACGTTGCTCGGAGAGAGTTGCTCTGCGCGTGCGCGGGGTCGAGCCATGCTGCTGTGTACATGTGCACTCATGTGCTCGCAAGCTGCTGTCGCCGGTAAGGAACCCTTCCACAAATATTTTCACTTTGTTATCATTTTTGCTTTCTCTCCATTCGATCATTTTTGCTGTCTTAACAGCTAAGCTTCATCATGATCATCATCAGCCTTTATTAGTCCACAGCTGGACATAGGCCTCTCCAACTGCACGCCACTGAGATTGAATGGCTAAGCTTAGTTGTTAAGATGATAAAAGTCCTGGGCAAGCCTGTACTAAGTAATCTCTCCCAGGCAGTCACCACGTCATCAGACTGGAACGACTAACAAATTACTAAATTTCTAAAAATAGGCTAATTAGACAAATACATCTTGGCAGACCACCATCCCGCTGGTCAAATGACTGTGCAGTACACCAGAATATCACGAATAAGAATTGCACTTTCACAAAAGGAATCACATGAACTGCCTTCTCCTTTACCTTACAGTTGGTTTCTAACTGCCTAATAGATATATAAATATGTCTACTTTTAGTGCTAGGATAATGTACTCGTAGGACTTCTTCTAGACCGCTTGAGCGGGCTTAATATAAAACAAAAGAGTGGCGCTAAAACAAGATGGATGTATGGATGGTATGGATGACTCACATTTAGGGTGGCTTTTTAGTTTAAACGAGTTTTTTAGACTATCAATTCAAAATCCACCCACAACATTCAAAACTGTAAAAAAACTCTTTAAATATTATACATAAAATAGTTTTGGCTCAAGTGTTATCAGACTAATTGATTTAAAAAGCAAAGGCCTCCCTTATCAGCATCAAGATATTGCCGATCGCTTCCTTCGCTTTATCTCTGGTGACTACATGCCTATTGACTTGATATAGTCAGGTATTGCACCATCTGACCGTAAATGTCTACAATCGCCATAGCCGTAACTGAAATCGGCTTAGTTTCTTTTCAAGATATTCCTGAACTTTAGGTTCTTAAGGTACAGACACACCGCAGCGTCCTGCGTGCGCGCTCTAGGTGGGGCTCAGATAGCGCAGTAGTATATGTACCGACTGGTTCACACCAAACGCGATCAGAAAACAATTAAAAAGTACTGAGATCGCACTGGTTCTTCCAATAAGATGTGAAGTGATATTTTCTGCGATGGTTCCTCACACTCTAAAATGGAGTCTTATGAAGAATCTTTTAATTTCTCTAAAGTCAGCAACGCATCCCTTCACCTTCACCCAAGGCGTTTAGGGATCAAAGGCGATAGTAACCGTTAACTTCTACCATCAAGCGAGCCGTCTCCTTATTTTCCATACAACATAACATAAATAATGTGATCAGCACATCATTTGCTAACTATCCTAACCAAATCAACGTTTGTCTTTTCAGTAATCGCCTACCCAATCCTGCCACTACAATTCGCATATCCTATCCCCTTCCTGGGCATTGCATACCGCCCCTGGCGTCTCCTCGCCTTAGTCATGGCTGTCCCTTGCGCGCTGACGGCAGGTCTACTGCAGATGTTTTACGAGAGCCCAAAGTTCCTCGCCTCCAGAGGAAGGTATAAAGAGGCATTGGATGTTCTGAAGAATATTTACAAGTGGAACACTGGAGACGAGGCTGAATCTTTTCCGGTAAGTTTGCCAAAGTTCTATTAGATGACGTGCTTGGATCTTGAATCAATAAGCTCTTGATAACTAAAATTCAACTGACACTATTTGTACTCTTCTTACGGCTTTAATCATAGGACATAAATTACACTCAAATAACGAAGGCCATGAATTAACGTAGCTGGACATATTCTCTCCTTATTCATGCAGACAGATTTGTCCTGAGATTCACAGACCTTGTCCTGAGCTTTTACATCCCGTGCTACCAGCTGGTCTCTACTAATCATCTCTGAAGTCAAAATACACAATGGTATATTTTATTGATAAATAAGCTCAATTATTATCTACTCAGGTGAAGAAACTAATAGAAGAAGAATGCAACCAGTCAACAGCAGATGGGTCGTTCTTCAGGTCGCTATGGCAGCAGACTGCGCCGTTGTTCCGGCCACCACTCTTGAAGGACACACTTAAGCTGTTTTACCTCGTAACCGTCATCTATATGACGTAAGTAAAACAATTTCATATCAGAATCGAAATGTTTGAGTACATAATATGACGATAAAATCAAAAGACCGAAGGGATATTTTTGCCATGGAGGCAGTAGTGTCAATGAGGCAGGCAAACTCTTTCACAGGTTCACCAGAGTAAATGTTAATTCCAGTGACTAAAACTGTATTAGTTTATATGACACTAGACTTGAATGCTATATTATCTTCCTCCAGGCCTCCATAGCATGTGATATACATTTTTTTGTAAATTGTAGCTGCTTGCGTTTGACCACTATCTTACCTGTAGGTAAGTGATGATACGGTCGAGAATGGTGGCACGCTAGGCCTAGAATGGGAACTGGCCCTCCGGAACACATTACATGTTTGGCGATAGGTTTTCAACTTCAGGTTGGTAACTGGCCACGCGGACACTAGTTAGTGTCCTAGGTACCACATGAGGGGGTTATGGGATGTTTAACAATGTTTTCCTTCACTTCACTTCAGGGCCACTGTGAGAGCGCACATAAATTTTTCGATTAAACAATTTATTGGTAGAAGGCGGGGATAGAACACGCCACCTCTAGTGTCAAAGCCGACCATTATCCCACTCCGCCACTGGGCTCTAAACTGATATTACACTCCCGAACAGGTTACATCGGTGATCATGTCTGCGATCGGTTAATTTTGCAATATGTTTTTGTTAGATCTATGAATATAATAGCATTTCTAAGATTTTAAGTAAAATGCCATCATATTCAATAGTGGCAGCGGTTTCATCATGTGGCTCCCCTACATCATGAACAACCTGTTCTCGGTGCTGGAAGCAGGTGGTGGCGAGGGCATGAACCTCTGTACCATTATCAGATACTCCAATCAGGATAACTTCGTCAATGGCACGGTGAGTCGAGTTTAAATCTGTTCAATTATTATTCCACTATGCCTAGATACAATATATGCTGTAGCTTACTTTTAGGTACGCACACACCGCAGCGTCCTGCGTGCGCGATCTAGGCGGCGATCAGATAGCGCAGTAGTATTTGTACCAACTGGTTCATACCAAACGCGATCAGAAAACAATTTAAAAGTACTGAGATCCGCCCACAGGACGCAGGACGCCGCGATGTGGCCGTACCTCTATTGATCCAGAATTTTGCGTTACACTGCACTGTTACGATCACAAAATGCATCTGGCTTTATTGGGTAAGAAAGATCACTATCTCAATAGAAATATTGTACAACATATGCAAATTAGATCCGTGAGTTTTTAAGACGATGTAGCCGCATTGTTAGAATTTCTGAGAGATTATCTATTTCCTACCAACTAAAGATAAAAATATTTCCTGGTTAACAATGTTCAAATACTATGAAAATAACCCCGCTAACTGTACCTGGTGCAAAGATACCCGTATAACCCTTGCGGTGTTTCCGCGTTGGATGGCAATAATGCACCAGACCGGTACAAGCTGAAGCGGGAGTCACATGTCTTCTCCTTCAATTTCCGCCTTATATCTCCAATCAAGCTTCTGGCCTCGATCCCCCAACACCCCATGGTCTCAACCGCAATGGGTACAAATAAATACTGCGGCTCTACTGCCAACTATACTACAACATTCTTTCTAATCTCATTATCCATCCTAATTCCCAGATGCTCGAAGAAGTTTGCGACGACACCATCCAAGAGACCACCCTCTTCTCAGCGATGACCTACGGAGCTTTGGCCAGTTTCTCCAACCTGGTGCTGTCTCTAACCTGCGGCACCCACAAGCGTCTGGCGATGATGTGCATCCTCGTCATATCTGCCACATCAGCAGTGCTCCTCAATCTAGTAGCTGTTCCAATCGCTGGCGGGATTTTCTTCTTCTTCTTTCTACTGTGTGCGCTCAGTATGGGGATTTTGAGTGTGTATTTTGTGGAGCTGTATCCTACTTCGTTAAGGTAAGCTGATAATGTGTAGAGTCTGTGCAAAAAGAGAACCGTCGTAGAAATAGTGGGCGCGCTTGTTGATGGTTCTAATTTACTGATTTTGCTGCGTTGACAACATTGCTCTGTCATTGCCAATACGACTAAAAATGTTTAATACCTTGATAGGTACCTACTTTCATTATTATCTGGTGGTACTAAGTACCTAAATACCTTCCTTCCTTACCTTTGAATGTTAGTTCATCGTAAAGCCTCGACGGTTCTCTTTTTGTCTAGACTCTATTAGCGATAACTTTGGAGGCCTGAGGCGAAATACTTGTTTGTATAAACAAATCTAAATTATTTAGTTATACCAAAATTATTTAAAATTGAAGTGAACCTTATAGAATAAAATACTTCATCTCCACAGAGGCATGGCATCTTGCCTATCAGTGATGCTGGGCCGATTCAGTGCATTCTTCGGAGTGAATGCCATCGGTGCTCTCATCACGGCCAACTGCGAAGCTACGTTCTACGGGTGGTCGATACTGTTAATAAGTAAGTTATACTTGCCTACATAGTTGATGAAAATGAAATGAAAATGTTTATGACCAAAAACTTATTACATAACAATAATGCACGTTCAAATTACACAGTAGTATAGAGTAGTATCGACAAACATTGACTGGATTGAATTCTATGAAATCTAAACTAGGCTCTTTGTTAGGGTTCCGTAGCCGAATGGCAAAAAACGGAACCCTTATAGATTCGCCATGTCTGTCTGTCTGTCTGTATGTCTGTCTGTCTGTCTGTCCGTCCGTATGTCACAGCCATTTTATTCCGAAACTATTAGGACTACCGAATTGAAACTTGGTAGGTAGATGTATTCTGTATTCTGTATTTAACAAATGAAACGCATTGAAACCGCATCATCTATCACTTACCAACAGGTGACTTTGTGGCCAAACGCTAGTCTATAAGATATATAATTTTTTTTTTATTAATTAAAAAATATATAGAGAAAAGTTATTACAGAACTACATGACATTTCATTACACGGCGATAATAACAACACAAACGTTTTTAATTTCAGGTGCAATAGGCTTCGCTTGGCTACTTCCACGGGACCACGGATTTTCTACTGACAAAAAAGAGAGCAGATAAAAACGTGTAGCTTTTTAATAACGGTCTCAAATTCGAGATTCAGGCCTTATATATAAACATGGCTTGAATCCAACATTACATATGGATTGTAAAACTGTGATTACACTGTCGTACTAATCTCGGTTTACTGTGACTGTGTAATACAATCTTGTTAGTATCTCCAGAGATATGGAGATGAACGCCTCAAACTTGCTACTGAAAATGATTCGCACGGCATTCGAAGTCAGTTTTTTTCATTTCGTAAACGATCTTAAATTGTTCTCATTCAAGACTGATTGGTTAAATATTGTTAGATCTACCCTCTATCGTTAGTTTAAATCTATGTAATTAGGTAAGTATATAAAGTAAGGTTGTTATTTAGTGTAAGGTAAAATAAAATACTACGGAACTCATGAAACTAACCAACGACTTCGTTATCATTTTATTAAACGTATCGTGAGTATAATCCATCATTACTATTTAACCGGTAAACTACTGATGGCGCACCCGCGCTAAATTTAGAAGATTATGTAGGTATGCCATATTTTCCTACTAATCTACACTATTTATGGGGTAGGTAGGTGAAATAATAAGCACTCACATTTTCCATCACAGGGTATTATAATCACGTATCGCAATATATCAACGTGTACATAGTTAAGTTTTACTAACAGACATTTTTACAAATAGATATTGTCTATTTGGATTGTATAATATCATTGTCTTTTTGAGTCTTGTTGAACTTTAAAACAATACTGAGGCTCGAGCCTGGCTGCTTTCAGACTTATATTCGTAGGAAAGTAAGACGTCTCTATCCCTGTCGTCGTTCGGGATAACATCGGCATCCTTCGGCGTTTACGAAAGCCTGTCATTAGACAGACCAATCATGAGCGCCGATTGTGACGTTAATATTTTCGGAGCAAGACTACGGAACCAGTAGAAGCACTTAATATAAAATAATTAACAATATTTATACTAGTGTATAAATATTGTGTTAATAATTTAAGAATTAACTATGTAACATAAACATCAATAACTATTTATAAGTATTGTTAACACTACTCACGTGATAAGGTCGAACTCTGAAACCGGTCCCGTATATATCAACTTCGACCTTATCACGTGAGTAGTTTACCGGTTAAATAGTAATAAAAGACTTCGTTATTAAGCTGTTTAGAGTAACAGCATCGCTTGGTATCATTCGAAAATAAATTCTGATTCAAAAACATGTCTCCTTCTACTGGGATCTTTTCAATTCACGATACTGCGATCTGTCTTTGACATTTCAATTCGAATAAACCGACAATAAATTGATATACGTAGTACTATTAAGTATTCTATAACACCACTAAATATTTACTATAAAAAAAATAAAAAATATAAAAAAGTAAAAAAAAATGATTCCGACGAATTAAGAACCTCCCCCTTTTTTGTGAAGTCGGTTAAAAACATTTCAAGGACAGTTGCAGGAGGGACTACTTTTGATGAATGTGCTGGCAGAATTATTTTTTCACTTATCCATTCACTTGAGGTTTGTTTTATCCCAAAAATCCGTATAAATTTATGGACACAGTACTAGAAATACACAATGTCATTATCGTACGCACTTCATTCATCGCCCCGCACGTGCCAACATAGACGTAATAAAAAAGATGGTGTACTGCCGATGTTTTGACAAATCCAATTTAATCCGTATGCTTTAACGATAAGGTTGTAATTGCTTTGTGGAACAAAACGGCCCAATTGAGAGACACCAAGGTGGAAGTGTGTCCTTGTCTAACAACCTGATAGTCCTTTATATGTTCTATACTATATGTATGGTATATATATATATAAGTTGTCCATACAAAAGAAAGGGAAAAACTCCGTTCAAGGTCGGTCTCATGGGGGCCGGTGTACGCGATCAAGGTTTAATATGTAGCAGGTCTGTGCGTGCCAACAACACAGCCAACAGCACGAAGCGTGACGTTTCATAGTCGTACTTTCTCGCTCACACACGTCAAAACGATCATTTGTCTCGGTCTCTGGCCAGCCGCGGGGCGGGCGGCACTTATTGACCAATTATTATCCATTTATTGGGATAGTCAATTTATTGAATTTATTAAATAGTGTTTCTCTTTAGTTTCACCTACTTAAAATCCGTTAATTAGTTTAATTTAACACCAAATTTGATTTCGATTAGTATCGATGTTACAAACTTTGATTGTTTTTATCTCCGTAGGTATTTATATAGGCTTTTAAAGTTATTTAATATTTTTATCCGTATAAAACCGAAAGTAAGGTGCTATACAATATACATACATACCTAATATCTACTGTATACTGAATGTATATGTATAATAAACTGGCCAAGTCCAAGTCAGACGCATACTCATTGGGTTTCGTACCACACTACAATATTTGATAAGATAGAGCAAAAACTACCACTGGTTATATTTTTTTGTCATCGATAATACTGTACTTATCTATTTACTAACAAAGTTTATGTATAATAGTATATTTGGCTTTCAGTATAACAATATAAAATGTATCATAGTTTACAATAGAAATGTACGGTGCTAAAGATGTCAAATACATATTGTTTTAATGATATAATAATGTATACTAATTTATATTCGTAGTAAGTAAACCTTCGAATTTCTGTATTAAACAATAATATGTCAGTAAAGAAATTAAATTAAAATATACTGCCTAACGATGCATCTTCTTATTTCACTTTTACTTAACAACCATTTCTTCACACGATAACATGTAGGTATTCTAATAAATATCACCTTCAAAAAAATCCCTTGCTATTGTAATCGTCTTTCTAATTCCAGAGGTGTCCAGTGAAATCACAGGGCATGTGAGACTCAACATATTTATCTCAAGGCGCAGTGCAGTGACATGAAAAATTCTGGACTGCCAGAATTTTGCATGCCGCTGTATCTGTAATAGGTAGACGTCAACGCTACCGGGAGTACCGGGACCTCAGAAAAATGAGAGTTATGCCTTGGGGAGTTTTGGCGGGAATGTGAAAAAGTGTGTATGCTCTCATTGTAATTTTTCCTAAAGCTTGTGTTCTTCAGCGAGTGTGTAATAAATGTGGAATGTTAACCATTAAGTGCCGGTGAATGTGTGCGAGTGTAGGAAAACAGCTTAATGTTGAAAATCATGCTATTTGCGTTCTCATTAAAATTCCACTGAAAATCTTTAGTTAAGTCCACATCTTTATTGAAGGTATGACTTGGACGAGACTATGACTCGAACTTGATCTGATATGTGACTTTGACCTATAATAACTTGAGTTCTTTAATACTTGTCACTGGCTAAATATACTAATCGTGTGGAGCCATAATGAAAATAATTAAAAAAAACTGCTTTGGCCACTACAGTTTGCGCCCTAGCTCCATCACAACAAAAGCCCGGTTGGCGTAAAGGGTAGAGTATATAAGGTTTGACTTCTAAACGAGAGAGGTCGCATTCACGTGGTTGAGAGATTGCAAATCGGTCGGTTATTCGTCCACAGGTGGTACAGTAGCATATTATGTCGATGTGTTTACACCACCATCAAGGAGAAAATCTGCCGCAAGGTGTTCCGGCAGCGCACAGTCCTTGAGAGTCAGAGTATTCTAGGACTAGCGTGTTTACCATCTTCGACCACATCATCGATTACCACCAGGCGAGATAGTGGTCGAACGCTAGCCTACAGCCTAGCACAGCCTAGATGTAAATATAAAGTCTCGGCACATTATGTTACTGAGGGCAGAACAATATGGTGAATATTGTCTTCAGCCATCATAGAGTACCTTAGTTAGAAGCTAAAAAATATTAGATTGATTACACGTGCCTAATTTGTATTAAGATAATAGATATCTAACATCTATACATCTAGAACTACCAGATAATTAATTATTTAAAAAAAATTACCGTTAAGATATTGAAAAAACCGACAACATTATAAAATGATTATTATCAATTTATTACGTAGGTAGCTGTATCGCAATCTTATACAACAGTGCGGTTTTATCACATCCTAATCGCATATTATCCTAATTTAACACAAGGTCTATCACGCGTATTCGCCACCATTGCTTGTTGTCCAATGATTTTGTTAAACTATTTAGAAAATGTCTAAAGCCTTAAGAAATCTATCAGTAAAATCATTTTACTGATGGATTTCTTCAAACTTTGACTTTCTTTTTTAACTAATATTTGGTAGTGCGTATAGTGTAAAAATTATGTAAAAAGACCGCAGCACATAACACAGCCACACAAAGCACACTGCAAGCAAAGATACAGGTCATCAAAAAAAGATGTAAACTAATAAAGATAGTGATAATAAAAACGAAAGACTATCAGAGAACCCTCGAAAACTAAAAGTACCAAACAGTGAAGGAATTCTCAAGAAAACTTTACAGAAAGTATGATATTACTCGTATTATGCACGCACATTGTAATAACGTCTAGGTATCGACTGAAATTTAACCGGTCTTCATACTAATTCAGTAGCCGACCAAACTAAGAGTGAGGACATTAAGAGGCGGGTTCCCGGTGCAGACAAGCCGGTACGGGTAGGTACCGATCCGTACAGGTAAAATATGCTATTGTTTCTTCATTTTCTCCAACCTGTTTCTTTATGCGCGAGCACATATGATAACATTAGAATTTTACCAGTACGGATCGGTACCTACCCGTACCGGTTTGTCTGCACCGGGAACCCGCCTCTTTAACACCCTATTAGCCGACAGAAAGTCTGTAGTCTGTGGTTGCTCTAAAACAGATAAAAGATCAATTGACTCGATACGGTCCACCAGAAGCAAAAGCACCAAAATATCCACAACGCCATCGGCCATTAGGAACGTCCCCAAAATGCTGGCGGTAATGCCACTGACGAAAGAAGGTTAGGTTATAAGTACTAATATAGGTACTACTTGCATTATCATTTATTTTGTGGTACTACGCAAATTGAATCCTTTAAACCTAATCTGACCAACATCGCCTGACCTTGCAAGGGCGACCTCTTACTTGTCCTACTTCAAACTAGTTCTACCGCTAGATCTTCTCCCTCCATAAGCCCTTGCTATAGCTGACTGTACTTTGATTTCGATATCGCCATCCTATATTTTCTTTGTACATTATTGATGATTGTATACAATACAATACAATACAAATACTCTTTATTGATTACCATGTAAAAGATTACAAAAAAATACATTTTTGAAACACTGTAAAACAATTGGCGGTCTTATCGCTTATAGCAATCTCTTCCAGACAACCTTTGTACGGACTGGAAAAAAAATGCTTACATACTAGCGGTGATCAGGTAAAACATATTGTATATAAGATCGTTTAAAAAAACTAAAAGAACCGACTTCAAATGCCGCGCTAGTAAGTAATTTTCAATATCAAGTTTGAGGTGTTTATCTCCATATCTGTAGTCTGGAGATACTTATTAGATTTCCATGAAAATTAAATAAGTGGTCCCATCCCTTTCAAAGAAAAAAGAATTGTTTAAATCGGTCCAGGCGTCTTCGAGTATAATCGATAACACATATAAAAAAATAAAAGATTAAAGTCGGTTAAACAAGTTCGACAGGCCAATAAGGGCGGACTATGTCATCGTGAAAGATTGGAAAACTTGCCACGGAATTATGCAGTGAGGTAAAGGAAGCCTAAATGAGTCTTCTACCATGCGCCATCCGTTTGTTTTTATTCGGTTGGTGTGGACCCGGCATAGGAGAAATAATGGTCTCATGTCAACGATTACGGTAGCTATAATTTTTTTAAAGAACAACATTAAGGGACAACTAGCTATCTTCAAAATTAAGAAAGGTTTTGACGTATATTTCATACCTTAGCAGTTGTTTTCTCGTTGTTAGGAATTCGACATTTGCCAAAGCGGGTCCTCAGTTTTATTTCATGAGTTGTTTGACCTACTTATGTTGACCTTTTGTTTTATTTTTTTAACCTCTTTAAAATACTTTAAAATACAGACATAAACCAAGAGAAGCTTACTTCTTCACAAGAGATAATTATCTTTATATCGAACTCTTATCTTCGATAATTTATAACATTTACACACAGACAAATCATCCACACCTACATATGTGTATATTACGTTGTTTGGCAATTCAAGGATTTGCTAATTACATCGAAATAAACACTGGACCGTAGAGAACGTAATGTGTTCTTATTTTAAAATAAATGTACTAAATTATTTCTCATTAAAATTGATGTCTTGAAGTAATTCGTGGCTATTCGTCCGTGAAGGAATACGTTAGGAAACTTATGTGCCAATCTAAGTAATTATTTATGTACTAGTGTAAAATGGATAAGGACAAAGTGTCTATAGAAGAAGCTATTAATAGGGCAGGTGAGTCTTAAGTTAAGGCACAGAATAATTAATAGTTTAGTGGTAAGGTGCGTTAGTTAGTTCGGCGATATGAAATCCAAAACATAATTTAGTTTCTTTGAAAAAACACCTCGGTAGATTCTTTGATCTTTTTCAACATCGCTGTAATTCTTGTAGTCAAAGAAATTGAAAGAAATAAAGAAAATGCATTTATTTAGCTGCACAGAATAACATAGGTATATAAATAAATCTAGAAAAAATAAAACGAAATATCATGGATACATAATAAAACTAAGTGTGTGCTGAACAGGTTCCCATCTCAGCACACATATATCACATGGACGATGATTTTCAGATTGACCTGTAGCGGGTATTGGACACGAAGCAAAGTACAAATATTTATTATACTATTCGCTGTTCTATTATATACTATTCCTTGTAATCTTTTTCTTGACAAACATACTCTTATGTACCTACCAGTGGACACTCACAGTTCGACTGGTCCACCAATTTAAAGTCGCTCAGCGAGCTATGGAGAGAGCTATGCTCGGTATTTCTCTGCGGGATCGAATCCGGAACGAAGTAATTCTCCAGAGAACTAAAGTTATCGTTATAACATAGCTCAACGGATTAGTAAACTGAAGTGCCAGTGGGCTGGTCATATCTGCCGCAGGACTGATAACTGTTGGGGTAGACTTGTCCTAGAGTGGAGACCGCGAATCGGCAAACGTAGCGTATGACGTCCTGTGACTAGGTAGAGCGACGACATACGCAAAGCAGTGGGCAGTGACTGGAAAAGAAGAGCCGAAGATCGGGTTTAGTGGCGCATCTTGAGAGAGGCCTATGTCCAGCAGTGGACTGACACCGGCTGATGATGATGATGATAATGAGATTATCATCATCAGCAACTAGTTAATCTAGTTGTACCTCGCGGTTTTACCCGCACAGACATCGTTCCCGAGGGAATATTAGGATAAAAACTATCTCGTGTATTCTATTCCAGGGTCTACGCTATCTTCATCTAAATTTCAGCTTAATCGGTTCAGTAGTTTTAGCGTGAAGAACACTATCTATATAATTACAAACATAAACACACAAACGTACATGCATACGCCTTTATGATATTAGTAGGATACCGAGCAACTTTTCTAGCTTTCAACTCGTTGCCTAGAGCACAGAACAGAGACTGTTCTGGGCACCACACGTAATTTAGGTATTGTATCCACCTTTGAACACATGAATGCATAATATATAGGATAGATTCAATAACAGTCAATCAAGCTAATTCACTTACTACTTTCGTAAGAAGCAAACAGCCCTGTTATAGCTACTCATTAGATTAGATAAAGCAACCACCGATATTATTAAAAAAATGTCCGGGAGCAACTGAAATGGCGTACTTGTACATAAGTCAAAAGTCATAGCATTTATTCAGTACATGGGCAAATTAAAAATTAGCACTTACACACGATAGATCATATTCAAATAATAGTAGTTTATGCAACTGTCATATAATGAAGGGTATTAAAACACGAGTGTGAGTTTATGAAACGAGCGCAGCGAGTTTCATAATAGTAACGAGTGTTTTAATACCCGTGTTATATGCAGTTGCATACACTACTTTATCTTCACTAATGCAATTAATCAAACAACAAGAGTAAAAGCTGACAATAGTTTATTTATAATAATTGTTCAAATTTTGGATGGTACAATTTTGAAAGTTAATGTTAATTATTGATCCAGCAGCTGTAGCGGCCGCGGGGCAAGCAGTAGAGCTCGTAGACGGAGTCGGAATATTTATAATTACTTCATTCGTCTTGTTTTCTATACTGTTCAAGATCGTATTTGAGACTTGAATTTTATTCATTAAAGACTCATCAATGTAGCTTTCAGCCACAGTAGAAGACTTCCACCCCCCGTGTCGTTTCAGTGCGATCAAATCACCACCGCTATCTATGAGAAGGGTCGCCGAGGTGCGCCGGAAGCAATGCCCCGTGTACAACGCTGGGTTAGGCAGATTCAAAAAACTTGCGATAGTTTTTCCCAGAGCACCAAATTTATTAATACCAGTTCTTTGATCGACGCACTTCCCCGATCTATAGCTCAAGAAAAAGGCAGGGTTTCGACAGGGGGTGGGTCGAAGTTCCATGTATTTTTTACATACGGCATAGCAGTTGCCCGTCACAACGAAAGAACGTTATTATTGTTATATACCGGCTGTAATTCACGTACCTTTAGTCGAATTTTCTCGACCTAGGTTTCGAGCGAGTCAGTCGCTCTTCCTCGGGAGTGAGGTCACGCGGTGAGATCGCGATGTTCACTGACTCGCTCGAAACCTAGGTCGAGAAAATTCGACTAAAGGTACGTGAATTACAGCCGGTACATAACAATAATAATGTTACAAATTCACGATAATTTTAAAATTAAAACGAAAGAACGATCTATTTTCGTTTTTGTTTTCGAAACTTTCACCATGATTGTACTGTCGTCTATGTTAGAGACTTCATCGAACTGGATGTTGTATAGCTCTTGCCTTCGGCATGCCCCCATTATGCCGAAGATTAGTGCAACCTGTAACAATAAACGATATAATAAGCTTGAGGTACATAGCCAAGGCAAAAACTATGATTTATGAAGTAATAAAGTGTAGGTACCTACTACCAAATTTATACACAAAGCGCTTAAACGGAGTGTCTAGATAACTTGCGTGTGTAGTACGTAAGTACTAGGTAGATTAAATAACAGAACTAAAATACACTTACCTTTTCAAAAAGATACAAAATATCTGGTGAATCTTCCAGGAACATCTTTATTTGACCTGATGTAAACGTCAAGGACTTTTTTTCCTTGTGTCCTTCTGAACTGCGTTTCAGGAACGCTATGACTTTTGAATACTTCGTGATATCAATATTGTTGTAAATACTCAGTGTGGACTTGAGCATAGAAAATGGCTTGAATTTGTCGGAGAGGTCTTTGAGATACGCAAGAATGACATTTTCAGAAAATGATGTAGTTTTCTTTTCGATCTTCCATGCCAAAAAGTTATTATATTCTTTTTCATATAATTTTCTAGATTTTTCTGGCAAAAGATTGTGAGTTACTTTTGTTGCCAATTCTAGAATATCCGGAGGCGTACAAATATCATCGTCGCTATCCATTTTTAACTTTTAATTTGTATTTTAAAAACAAAACACATTGCGAAACATTAAATTCACGCGTACGTGTATTGTCAGTGAACTTGCCGCCATTAAAATCTAACCAATGAGAGCGCAGCTGCGCGCGCAGGGCCAATCAGGAGCGAGCGCGCGCTGTTCTTTTTTTATTTAATTGGCACAAGATCTTACCAAAGAGTTTTGTGTATGTAAGTTTAGTAGTTTCGACGAAGTTTTCACGTATAACCCAACTGTTTTCAAAAGCCAGCCTAATATCAAAATTTTATACAACTTGTATGAGGATTTTGACATAAGGCTCGCCAGGTTAATTGGTCGCGTTTTATTGATGTTATAATGAGATTTTACGATATCGATGTGGATATTATACCATCATGTGAAATTGCTTAAATTGAGTGTTTTGTTATCTGCGCTATAACAGTAGTAATTATAAGTCAAGTATTGGAAACATAAGTAGAATGTTATAACATTAGTGTAGATAAAAATTATTATAGATATAACAGAAACATAACTTATGGCTTTGAATTTACAAAAAAAAAAACAAAGGTATTGAGCCATTCAGCTTTCATCTAGACGTCGTACGTCACACTTAAAACACATGTTTAATTCCCCTGATTAATGTAGGGTTGCCAACCGTACTATTACGTGCACCCGCAACCCAGTGCACGTTTCAGTACTTCAGACAATTTTTATCCAAAAAATTGTGAAATAATGAAATATAATAGATACATAAAACGCAGACTAATTGCAGTACAAATCATATTCCGAATGGAACTGATTGTCCGTCTATCAGCTGCATAATACCGTCGTAACAGGCAACCCTAGATCTGCAAACAAAAGATGAAAACTGATTGACTGTTGAATCTAATGGTGTTTCGGAAGAACTCCCATCAGAGAAGAAACACCAAGAAACTCTATGGGGCTTGTCATAATGGGCGGGAAAAAAATGTCCGTGAAAATGAAGCGATTTAGCAAATGTCCGCCTAGACTGCAAACTAGCACGTTACTAGCGTGAAACAAAATAGGGTGAAGGGACGCTGTCGAACTCGTATATTTAGAGTTAGGTCTAAATTACTTTTGGACACCGATATGAGAACATTTTGCAGGACAAGTGCGTTTGTGTCTCTCAGCAAAAATAATCGTTAGTTATTGAATAAAACTTGCTATTTATTAGCAATAAAACTAATATTCCATGAAATAGAGTAGGTTGTTAAAAACATTTTCTTATATTTATTGGAGTATAAGTTTTTTGTCTCTAAAAAAAGTAGGGAGACAGCGCCAATATGAGAAAATTAAGAGTTTATGAATTTATTATATGTAGTCTTAATCAAATAATATTTTAGCCACAACCCAATATGCAGCATACATATTATATACTAAAAAAATAATTCAATGCAATATTCTTGTTTTAAAATACGAATATCATCAAAGACTTGCGAGAGAAAGTAACTTGCGAAATTCACTCAATTAATAACGTTCATAGTGGAGCTCTGTTTATATCAGATTTAAACCAAAAACTATTTATCGAGCTATTTCAACGTTGGATTGTAAACGAATCTAGGTACTAACAAAGGTGGTGTATAATACTTAAATTCAAAATGTAAAACCAACCCCCCGACTGTTTTGTATATGTATAATTTGTTCATTGAGACCATTCCAATGACACGACATCTCAGACGAGGAGTTGAGAGTATTCTGCAGATTCAAGGAGATGTATCAGCATTAGGTCAATTTCACCATATTCTTGCAATATCATCGAAGTAACAATATACTGAATTTCAAATTAATACATTTGATTTGCTATAGGCAATTGTATGACCACTATGCACGTATGTCTAGAAAATAACTGCTCACTAAATCCATCTATAATATGTCTCTAATTCCAGGATTCGGCCTGTACAGCTACATCCTCACAAGCCTGGCCGGAGTGAGCATTATCAGCTTCGTATTTGTCGCCTATGGCAGCACCATCCTGGTGCCGACTAGTGCATGTGAGCTGGAGACTACCGCCTCGCAGCAAGGATTGCTTGCTGCCGCACCAGTTATCGGTAGGCCATGAGGAAGTTGAATTTTCTTGGTAGAAACCTGTTTTTTTATGCTTCCCGCGTAAAAGACCGGTAAACATAACCACTTTGAAGCCACTCAACTTTGGAATTCATTTCCAAATCGAATTGGAATGATTTGGAAATAAACTCCAACGTTGAGTTTGAATCAAATGAAGTTGTAGTCACGGTAATACAATAATACAATCATGGCCTTATCCCCGGGGGAAAGACAATATTATTTCCCTATTTTTCGCAGGAGATCAACACAACAATTTAAACGCTTGGTGAAGTTTAACCCCGAGTTATGATTTTGTTTCGTATTAAAAAGTTTAAAAAAGAATTGATTAAAAGTCAGCCGGCGTTTATAATTGTCGAAAAACTTTACTTATAATTTGCCTTTTCCACCAAACAAAACATGGATAGGTGGAAAGACAAAATAGTCCCCTTGCCATGCCAGCCCTGCCACAGAATAATGAATAGTACAAGCCCTGCAGACTACTCTAGTAGCACATGAGTAAAGAAGCTAGTAGTCTGAGGAAACAAAACAACATCACGCAATCATTATTATTGTGCGAAATCGGAGGAGGTGCATAATTTTTCCTTGCCCTCGGCGTACTTACTCGAATGTACTTTGAACGGTGTGATAACCTATATATTACGATTGATATGATTATGGATAACACAGTAGGGTTTTTTAAAATATTTTATAGGTAAGTGTTTGACCACTATCTCACCTAATGTTAAGTGACGATGGAATCGACGATGTAGCACGCTTACCTAGAAGATACCTGTTCTCTCGCAATTTGAAGATCCCCGGGTAATAGTTACTGGGGAACATAGACACCGGCAAGAAATTCCATTCTTCAGCAGTACGTAAGATAAGTGATGAAGAAAAACGTTTTATGCGGATAGAAGCAACGTCCACTATAAAGCGATGCGATGGCGCACATCGGTCGGTACGGATTCACAGATTAATTATTGTTGCAAATCATAAAACGACATGGTTGATTTTAGCTCTGCAGTTCTTGGTTGTGTAGACACAGGTATCATAAACTACTGCAATGAATACGATCAAGGATCGTGGATAACACAGATCCAGAATGGCGATCCAGAATTTTGCGTGCCAATCTTTATGCAGTCTATCTTTACATAATCGCTTAGCATCACTAAGTACCGTCAGACAGTCTTACTTGCGTTTTTATTATTCATAAAAGAATTGCACGCGGCAGCAATTAGGTCACATAATTTTTGCTCAGAATTGCAAGCGGCAAGCAAATTACAAGTGAACATACATTTACAAAATTTCCTACGAGATGACCACGTAAATTAAACTTACATCATAGATGAATAATAAACCATATCTTTGCCTTCGTTCAACAGTAGTATCAAATAATAAGCAGAAGTCCATTACTAGGATCAAGTAGTAAGTAGGAGTCCAACAATAGGATCAAGTAGTAAATAGGAGTCCAACAGTAGGATCAAATAATAAGCAGGAGTCCAACAGTAGAATCAAGAAGTAAGTCCGAGTCCAACAGTAGAATCAAGTAGTAAGCAGGAGTCAATCAAGAGGATCAAGTTGTAAGTAGGATCCAGAAATAAGTACGATCTTACGTTCCTCAGGGTCAATCATAGGAGTTTTACTATGGGGCTACCTGGCGGACACGCGAGGTCGTCGCAGCATGCTTATATTGGCGCTGGTCGGTGGTGGTGTCTTCAACACCGTGGCCAGCATCTCTGTTAACTGGATCATGCTGATGCTGCTGCAGTTATGTGCTGCTCTCTTGTAAGTATTATAATTTCAAGAATTTTGAAGTACGGAACCCTAAAAATAAAGTTATTGAGTATATGATAAGATTCGAATTCTTATATTACAAAACAACGTTATAATCTCGATTTATTACTTTATTACCATTATACATTTTAACCACCTGCGATGATCAAAATACATTTAATGTACACTCCGCGGTAAGTTTGCAATGCATGTCCAATATCAAGATGATCCAAATAACTTTAAGAGGAAACGCTGTGTGCGAAGAATTTGAAAAATTGGTATTTTAAAGAAATTATTGCCGTCGCAAATTGCTTGAAAAACCAACAAAAGTGCGATAGGAACAACAGCAACTCAGACTTTAGTCAAAATGTTGTAGGTAAAATGGGTCTGAACCATTTTACCTACAACATTTTGACTAAAATAAGGTTTTGTATTCCCCTGTTTTCTCCTTGAAAGCTAATCCGATCAAATTATTTTTGCACCGTGCTCATATAATTTTTTTTGTCTTAAAACCATTTTAAATTTGTCTGGTAGCTGTCTATATCAGGTAAAATACGTAATTTTTCAGGTTTTTGAGGGGTCATATTTCTTTTTGCAATTGGTTGGTCAAAAAAAGCAAATGGCAGGGGAATAGCTACAGCAGACCTTGATTTTTTGTAGAAAAAGGTAGCTCTTTCCAGGAAGCTTTTTCCAGGGAGGAAACAGGGGAATACATTTGTATGGAAAAATGCACCCCGCGTTTCCTCATCTAATTACTGAGCACACAAAAAACATTTTTTAATCTTTTATGCACAGTCACTGGAATGGAAAGTATTGAACTATTTACCATGGGATGGGATGACTGGAGAGTGGAATCAAGTCCTTTAAAAAGCCTAAGTTAGTTAAGAGTGGGCCATCATCAATGATCCCTGACTGGATATTGTAGGTAACCATCCATAACGCGACGCATTCATCAGGCATTATCTTAGACCTTTATCACCTTTATGTTGAATGGGCTTAGAGCATTCTACTTAGGTATAGATGAAATTATTTCTAATCTGTGGTAGGTACCGTATACTTTTTGCCACTCTCAATAACTAAATAAATAGAAGCATTAACATATTGCAGCTCATCAGGAATTTTCTCAATTTCGATGTCACTGCTGAGTGAGAGTGTGCCGATGGTGAAGAGGAACCTGGTGGTGCTGCTGGTGTCCAGCATCTTCCTCCTCTCGCAAGGGATCATGGCAGGTAACTATCCTCGCTTAGTCTGTAAGCGACCACCGACGTTACGCAAAAGGCAGCCTTTTCATATCTAACTACTAGCACTAGCACTTGATCGCTATCTCACCTCATGTTAAGTGACTATGCGGTATAAGATGGAATCGTTCTTGTTTAGAAAATGGAAGACAGCACTGAGACGAGGCGCTGGACATCTGACATTGGTTCAGTCCACAAATATATCTCAACTCGTCTTCCACTCTGGCTAGCACCGAACATCATGCCGGAACTCTGGGAACTGATTGATGACATATGTCTTTGTCCTGTGGATGGCTCTAGTCAGGGCTGAAGCCTAGCATCAGTTGTCACACATTAAGCAACACCAAGGAAGCCTACGGACCCAGACAGACAACAATCTCTTTCTCGCCGGTTAATATTGCCCCGGTTAATATTTGAGTGACCGCAATTGGCATTTACAACTACTTAAGCATCACCATGGTTCGGATTCTTACTATCAGCTATCTCAAGATTTCGTCGTATTTCGTGATGATAATTCACCTATTGAAACTTAGCACGAAAACAATGCCTCCACCAAAAAACCTCATAATAACTTTCTCTTCTCCAGTTCTCGCGATACCGATCATTCCTCTAAGCTTCTCGCACTACATTTCTTTCCTGGACATCTACTGGAACTCCTGGCGGCTGGTCCTCGTAGTCTACTCCATACCCAGCTTCCTCAGTGCCATCTGGCTATACTTCATGCAGGAGAGCCCTAAGTTTGTCTTCTCGAAGGGAGACGAGCCTAGAGCTTTGGAGATCTTGAAAGTTATACACAAAGTCAATAATAGGAGGTCTGGGCAGATCTTAGAGGTAAGTTTTTTGGTTAATGGTAAGTCCGGGGAAGATGGACATACGGGAGATATGGCCAATTGAATGAAGTATCGGTCAGAAACAACAGATGGTGTTAAATATCAATTTTATTGGCTTTGCTTGTGATCGACTTCAAGATCCTACGTGATTATTTTGTAAAGAAAAGCAAAGTGTGATTGAAATCTAGTATATTTTCATAAAATATGTCTGACTTAAGCTAAGGGGTTAGTATGTTATGGGATCACAAAAAGGTTTATACATTTCCTATATTTAATTATAAGTAGGTCCCATCTGTTTTATTACAGTGTATTATAAAATAGATACTATAAGCTTAGAAGTACCTAAAAATTATGATTAATAACGTAAATATTGATGTGTTGACGTAAAATTGTGCATGTGCATGGATAACTCGCATTGTACTTTTCCTATAAATACCTTGTGTTCTTTCGCGAGTTAATATGGATTATTAACCATTATGGTTTCCGGTGAATGTGTAGGTACGAGTGTAGTGAAACAGCACAATGTTGTTGTTGTGAATCATGTATGCCATTTAGTGTTGTATTAATTTTTAATGTATCTATGTTGGTTAATTAAAAGACTGATTATAATTTAAAACTATAAAGGAATTGTCCTGAACATCAATTTCTTATTGAAATAGTTGTTTTATCCCTCTTGGATTTGTAGATAGATCTTCAAAGTTAGTAGAGCCATCTTTCCCGGACTTACCCTACTTGTACAATAAGGTTTAGTACATTAACTAGTGGTAGGATGCCGACGATAATTCGATGGGAAGCAAGATTGTCCAGTATTTATACCACCTTCTAACCCAATTAGCTAGTATTTAATTTGATTAATCATATTTCGGATTTATTTATGAAAAATATTATTGGATTCCAAAATATAAATCTGTATCCAAGATTAATTTTGGGTAACTTAGTATCTTCAAGGAGTACAGCATAGTTGCTTCTGCCTTCTACTTCCAGGTGAACAACATCCTCTCCGAGGAGGTGCAAGAAGACACGGGGCAGAGCAAGAACCTGATCTGGGAGCTGTTCCGGATGCCGCTGCTCAAATACACGATCATCATGATGCTGCTCCTCGGGTTCCAACAGTAGGTCCTTGAAAGATTTTTTTATGGATAGCAGGTGTTAGTTTCTTGAAGGAATCGTACTTTGATGTGGAGCATGTCGGTGAAACAATCTGCTGGATAAATGGATGATTGACCTTATATCCAAACCAAATAGGAAATTAACCATATCGGCTTATACCTACCGTTCACTAAACTGATTGGTATGCGTATTTCGCGTATTTCAGATACACTCGCAGATCTCCCAGATACACACATCAAATTTATAACACTGCTTTTTGCGTCGGGTGTCAAAAATCATAAATTATTTTTTTAATTGCGTTCACCTTAAATTACCAGTCCACCATCTATCAAACCTATCATGGTGCCGATTGTTGGTGTGTTCGGGTAGTCTAGATGCTGACTCATTTTTTCAGGGTTGGAGCCTTCCTGGTGTGGCTGCCAAAGATAGCGGACCAGTTCGTTAGGATCCTGCAGACGGGTGAGGGCTCGGACCTTCCTCTTTGTGGCATCATCGAGAGTAGCGTAGACATAACTCCTGATGTAAGTTGATCATATTATACTCATATTCAAGTCAATAGTAAATATTTATTTACTAAACAATCGTGCTACACCTTCGGCTGCATCGTCGTTACCATCGGGTGATATTGCAGCCAAAGGATCGTTTAGTCAGTTTAAAAAAAAATCGGTGGTGAAACCGTGCCTTTCTAAAAGTGGCCGAGAAAGATAAAATTTACAATGTACTTTCATTTACAGAATCGAGACACAAAAGGGTATTTTTTAAAATACATATAATACAAATTAATTATTGAACATATCGTGCGTAATAGGTATAGATATAGAATTATTTTTAACACTTGTAAAGAAGTCGACTGTCTGTAAGAAGTCCGACCGGTTTCGAGGCAATCTGTACGATATTATGCAGCTGGCTGACGGACGATCAGTTGATGTCAAATGGATGATATTATGTTCTGCGATCAGTATGCTTTTTAAACCGACTTCCAAAAAGAAAGAGGTTCTCAATTCTTCTGTATGTTTTTTTCTTATTTTTTTTTATGTATGTTACGCGATTACTCCGTCAATTGTAAACCGATTCGAATGATTCTTTTTTTAATCGGTAGGGTACATTTCCGAGGTGGTCCCACTGCAATTTCATTCAGATCTGATAAGTATATCCAGAGATATGACGATAAACATCTCAAACTTGCTTGATGTCGGTTGTTTTAGTTTTAAACTATTTTAATTAAATTATTTAAGTTGTGTTTCACTTTTTAGGTTTCCGTAGCCGAATGGAAAAAAACGGAACCCATATAGATTCGTCATGTCTGTCTGTCTGTTTGTACGTCACAGCCACTTTATCGTATCGTCCACGATACAACCGACTGCAGTCGCATTTTGAACGTTATTGAAGTTGTAACTAGGTTTAGGGCCAGTTTCACCGGTTCCTGATGCGTTAGATAGTTATGTATAGTCTGACACATGATGCCAAATAGAAGCTGCCAAAAATCTGTCAGATTTCTTTGCTGTCAGAGTTGGTGTCAGAGAGTACATGTTCTGTCCGTAGGACTATTATCTTTTCTGTGACTATATTCCGAAACTATAAAGACTACACAGTTGAAACTTGGTAGGTAGGTGTATTCTGTAAGCCGCTTTACGATTTTTATACAAAAATAAAAAAATATAAGGTTAAGGGGGGGCACCCCATGCAATGAGCTGAAACTAAAAAAAATGTTTTCATCAAACCTATACGTGTAGGGTGTCTATATATAGGGTCTTTAAAAATGAAATTGAGATTTCTGAAACCATTTTTTCCCAATGTCAATCATCTGAAAGATAGACACTTCTAAAGTGGTAAAATTTGTGTCGCCCTTTTTTAAAAGTAAGGAAGAGAAAAATACTGCGTACATACTGATTAAATGCTCTGACCTGACTTTGACTTGACTTAAATCAGTCGAATGGACAAATTGTCTAACAATACCTAATAACGTATTTCCAGGAAGATGAAGTGCCCTGTGCCTTGGACACCATATCTCTGCTGATGGTGCTGGCGGTCGCAGCGATGCAGTCCATTGTCAACTTCGTACTCAGTCTGGTGAGTACCTATCATGACACGTGAGAATACATTCATTTTTTGTATCACAATATGGCAGTGTCCTTTTTAGCCATTATTTGCTCGAACGAACGATCAATACTTCTGCATTGTTTGTGTGAACTCACGATGCAATGAAAAAAATATATATGGTAATTCTGCTCCACCTGATTGTGTTGAGGTTCCTACCTCGTGGTATGAGGCTCGTACCCAGTATTCAATATCCTCAACATGTGAACTCACTTTTCCCGCCGCGATCTCCAAGATTTTTTCTAGTAAAATTTAAACCTCAATAATTATTAACGTAAATTGTTAAACACAATCCAAAATTGATTGGCTTAATTGGCAGAGCACCTGGACATGTTATTCAGGTGGTTGCGGGTTCAAGTCCCATCGGTACGATGAAATTTTGGATTGTGTTTAACAATTTACAAAAATATAAAGTGTGTAACACTTCAAAGAAATATAATTTTTAAACGATATCAACTTTTGAGATGTTCAATCACGAAGCAAGTCCATCAGTTTCAATATCGCGGAAATATCGTTTGCGCGATGCAGGATCTCATACATTGAGGCAATATTTAAAGGAGAGCATTTAAAGTATACGTTAGCGCCATCTCTGGGTTTTGTTTGAAAGTAAAAAAAGTTACTCTGTCTGTCTCTCTGTTTTTCCCGCTTTCACGCCAAAACTACTGAAGCGATTTAAATGAAATTTGGTACACAGATAGTCTAGAGCCTGAGAAAGGACATAGGCTACTTTTTAATGCGAAAAAAGAGTTGTAAGGGGTGGAAAGGGGGGATGAAAATTTGTATGGAAGTATCGTATTTTTAAAGCTAGAAACTTGAATCTTTTTATTTCGGCTGTTGATACGATATAAATAAATATGACATTCAAAGTGTGTGAGGAGGAAGGGGGAGTGGAGAGGGAGGGTAGGGGGAGTGGAGGGGGAGTGAAGGGGGAGGGTAGGGAAGGTGGAAGTGAGGGAATGAGGGAGGGAAAAAGAGGGAGAGTGGAGTGGAAGGGGGAGTGGAGAGGGAGGATAATATGACATTCAATGTTTGTGAGGGGGAAGGGGGAGTGGAATGGGAGGGTAGGAGGGTAAGGGGAGTGGAGGGAAGGTGGTGGGGGAGGGGATGTGATGGAAGGTGGAGGGAATGTGGAAGTGAGCGGAAGGGAAGGAGGGAGAGGGCAGGGGAGGGAGAGGGTAGCGTATGTGAGGGGAAAGGTAGAGGAATGATAAGGGAGAGGTGGAAGGGAGGGGGAAGGGGGATAAGCGTGGCGTGGTGAGGTGCGGTGTAGTTGGGATATGTATGTGTCACATTAGTTAATGCTACCCAAAGACACTTTTCCACGCGGACGAAGTCGCGGGCACAGCTAGTCTAGCAGCCTGACTGCCTGACTCACAACAGGCTGGCTAGCCTTTTGTCAGTCAGGCTACTCCGCCTATACAAAACCAAACGCATAAAAATATACGTTCCACAGATAGTGAACCACGTAGGTCGTCGCAACCTAGCGATGTGTGTAGTAGCAGTATGCGGAATAGCAGGCATCGTGACCAACCTGATCCCCAACGCGATCGGCAGTGCCGTGGTCTTCGCTGTACTTCTGCAGGGGATGGTGGTGCTGGGAATGTACACGGCTATCATTGTGGCTATCTTCCCGACGCATTTACGGTATGACACAGTTACGAAAGGAATCCTTCTTTTTGTAGGGTTCCGTACCCAAAGGGTAAAACGGGACCCTATTACTAAGACTCCGCTGTGCGTCTGTCTGTCTGTCTGTCTGTCTGTCTGTCTGTCTGCCTGTCTGTCACCAGGCTGTATCTCATGAACCGTGATAGTTAGACAGTTGACATATTCACAGATAATGTTATTGCCGCTATAACAACAAATACTAAAAACAGAATAAAGTTAAAAATAATAGAGGGTATGGGGATACAAGAAACGTGTTTTTTTCGGCATTTCAATGTAACGACATCTATGAACGCTTAGTTAGGTAAACGTCGCATAGATGGCGTTATATTGAAATGTCGATCCCTAATACCTTTGTTAGACGTTAGATGGCGTTATAAGAAATAACATGTTTATTAATTATTATTTTTTTCTGGCGAAAAATGATAGTGGTATTTTTTGCTCGATCTTATAAAATACTTTGGTGTGGTACGGAACCCTACGAGTGCGAGTCCGACTTGCACTTGGCCAGTTTATTTAATACAGATATCAAAACGGTCGCTTTCAAACGGGCTTCGCCGCTTTTATGTAGATAAATACTCCCGGCTTCCGCGACGCTACGAAGAACTATATCGCTTTATATTTTACTTTTATTGAATACACCACAGACCAGTATTATACTGTACTTTTATATAAACACTGGTCTGTGTATAAACTACAGACTACAGTCTACAGTCGTACAATTACTTACAAAACGAACATGTGAGAGGGTAACTTTAGAAAAATTACTAATGCAATTGATTAGTCAATCATTCAGGGCATGTGCTTATCACATAGGACGATGGATCACAATCCATCGGCCTAGGTAAACACAGTAAGTTATGTTGACATTATACAGGATGGCCCAAAGGGTGACGTCCAAAAATTTTTTTGGATTGCTGACATCTGGGGATACTCGGAAATACCCTATGTATGTTCCGCGATTTTTTGTAGTTTTCGAGATATTCATTATTTTGTTTTATTTTCAGTTTTTTTTTTATTTTGGACGGTTTTAGCTATAACTTTTTCTTTATTCTATATATATTATCCTAGCCATAATAATAATTAAGAAAATCTTAAAGAATCACTTAACAAAAAAGTTATAGCTAAAATAGTCCAAAATAAAAAAAACTGAAAATAAAACAAAATAATTAATATCTCGAAAACTACCAAAAATCGCAGAACATACATGGGGTCTTCGGCCGAAGATCGGGCTCAGTGGCATGACTTGGGAGAGGCCTATGTCCAGCAGTGGACTGATACCGGCTGATTATGATGATGATGATACATGGGGTATTCTTGAGTAGCCCAAGATGCCAGCAATCAAAAAAAAATATTTTGAACGTCACTTTGGGCCACCCTGTATAATAGTTACAAGGTAACCAAAAATTTTGTAATTACCTACGATCTAAAACCTTCTATTCGTAGCCTATGGTGTGTTTTTGATCGAAGCTTACGACGTGTTAGTGTAATTGTGAGTCAACGTATAACAATATTCACCATATTGTTATACGTTGATACTGGTGGTATAGGTGACTTTTGATTTTCAGAGCGTTAGCCATCGCGTTCCCGCTACTGGCCGGCCGAGTGTCAACCTTTGCCTCCATACAGATCCTGAACCTTTTGCTCATTAACAACTGCAACGTTGGCTTCTATCTCTACTCCGCTATATTAGCATGTAAGTTCATTATAACTAGTATAGGACTTCAGATATGCCTACGGCCATCGTCATGACGTCGATGCCTACAGCTTAGCTTACATCAAGCCCCGCCCCTATAAGGATGTTTGTCCATTGATGCGGAGTGAGGCAGCGGAGCGAAGCGTGAGTCTAATGCAGAGCGGAGTTGCGGACTGTGTCTGTCCATTGATGCGGATCGAGATAGTGCGGAATAGAGTTGCGGACTGTGCGGAACAGAGCTAGACAGAATTCACGCGACGATAATATGGGTGGGTGGCGATGGGAGATCTGTTCAGTTATCTCCGCTCCACTTCCCCGCTACGCTTCCCTGCTCTGCTCCCTGTTCCACTTCCTCGCTCCACTTTTATACTGTATGAATTTTTGAACTACTTCTCAAATCCCATTCCACTGAAGCAAAGTGGAGATTTTATGCAATTCCATTGGTTAATATTGGCACAGCTCCACTCCGCTCCTCTACTCTCCGCTCCAGTGGACAGTCAGCCTAACGCTTCTGATAAGTCATCTTTAAAATTGTTTTCTACTCGACATTGCACACGATTGATTAAGCATAGACCTCTCTTTGTTTTTGCCACTCTCATTACCACAAACGCAGGTTGGGCAGCGTATGTAACTATGTCAGATTTTCACATCGCCAATTCCACAAAGTCTAAAGACAAAAGTCTTCAGTCAGTGCGTCCTAGCCGTTTTGACATACGGTGCCAAGACGCTCAGCGAGTTATGGAAAGGGCTATGCTTTGGAGTTTCTCTGAAGGATCGAATCCGGAATGAGGTGATCCGACGAAGAACCAAAGTCCTCAACACAGCTCACCGGATAAGCAAACTGAAGTGGCAGTGGGCCAGATATATCAGCCGAAGAACCGACAACCGTTGGGTTAAACGAGTTCTTGAGTAGAAACCACGTATAGGAAAGCGTAGCGTTGGACGTCCTCAGACTAGGTGGAGCGACGATCTTCACAAGTTGGCTGGCAAGAGCTGGATGAGAGTTGCCGTGCTGCGAGGATCGTGCTCAGTGGAGTGGTTAGAGAGGCCTTTATACAGCAGTGGACTCACATAATGATGACTTCCCAGGTGATCCCATTTAAATTTCATTGAGATATACCTCAAACTAAGTACTAGAAATCACTAGCGCGGCATTTGAAGTCGGTTTTTTCGTGTTGTGAACTACTATCTTAGAACTGCTGAATGTGGTCACTAAGCGGTGGGCAGTGACTGGAAACGAAGAGCCGCAGGGCGGATTCAGTGACAGGTCTTGGGAGAGACCTTGGTCCAGCCGTGGGCTGATACCAACTGATAATGATTATGAGGGTCTAAAGCCTAGGTCATCGCCGTAAGGTTGCAAGTTTTTCGGTTTTCGGAGAGTGTGCCAACCAATTGCACGAATTACCGTAGTGACGTACCAGACGTACCGATGTGCGCCATCGCTTTATGGTGGACGTTCTATCTCCACGCACGAAGCGTTTTGCTTCGTCCATTGTCATACGTTCCGCTAAGGAATGGAATTCCTTGCGAGTGTCTGTGTTTCAGGATAGCTACAACCCGGGGGTCTTCAGATCGCGAGTGAACAGTTATCTATTAGTTAAGCGAATTACATCGTCGACTGCATCGCCACTTAACATCAGGTGAGATAGTGGTTGCTGGCCTATCTATCTAGCATAAAAAAATTATGATGATGATAACTGCTGAATTTATAAAATCGTCCTCAGCGTCAGTGGTCCTGCTGTGGTTCCTGCCGGATGACCGACGACCGCCGCCGCTGCCGTCACCAGCGACTCTCCCCGGCAGAGCTCCCGAGAGTCCCGCTTTAGATAACGTAAAGGAACCCCATAAAAACGTCTCGCAATTGTAAATAAACATTTATTTAAGAATATCGATTTGAAATTATTTTTGACGTGAAGTATATTTCCCCTGCCAGTAAGAAGGTTAAGATCCTCTTTTTAGGGCTCCGTAGCTGAATGGCAAAAAACGGAATACTTATAGATTCGTCATGTCAGGCTGTCTGTCTGTCCGTCCGTCCGTATGTCACAGTAACTTTATTCCGAAACTACTGTTGAAACTTGGTAGGTTTATTTTGTAAACCGCTTTACGATTTTTAAATAAAAATTTAAAAAATTAAAGATTTAGGGTAGGGGGGGGCTCCCAATATATTGAACTGAAAATTTAAAAAATCATCAAACCTATACGTCTATAGATAGGTCTTTAAAAATGATATAAAGGGTCCTAACCCATTTTTTCTCAAAGTCAATCATTTGAAAGTGGCAAAATGTGTGTCAAATGTAATTACTATGGTAGGTACACCCCTTGAAATATCTCTAGATACCAACAAAAAAAGAATCATCTACATCGGTTCATAAACGACAAAATTATCCGCGAACACCCATAAAAAAAATGATATATACGGTCGAATTGATAAACATCCTCCTTTTTCTTTAAAGTCGGTTAGCTAGTGTTGTTGGGCGCCGACCACAGCCTAACTATATAGTGATCTGTGGTATATAATATGAATTCCTGACAAAAGTTGAAATCAAATCAAGTCAAAAGATCACACAAAAGATGGTCAAAAGTTAATAAATGATACAGATGGTACTTACTGGTAGGGACATGGTATATATACTACACTTATTAGTAGTACCACCGTAGTAGGTATCCACGGACGTACCACCCAGTGGACACCTATTGTTGTATCACCCCCGCGCGAAACACATAGGCGCAATGGGGTATTTATAATATCATCCTTGAGCGGCTACTTCAGTTCGGACCAAATACCAGACCCGTACACACTGACTATTTTAATTGTTCAAAAAACGAAAATGCCGTTAAATATGCCGAATTGCGCTATAAAGTGGTGTAGGAAATCCAGTAAATCATTAAATTTTACAAAGGACAACGTTTGTTTTCACCGATAAGTAAAATTAAATTCAATTATTAACAATTTGTAAATAAAATTCATAGTTCAACATATACTGGTCACAGATGACCTGTGTATCAGTCTATCCCTTTCTAAAACGGCATCTTTATATCTTTCGTACTCGCTCCGCCCTTGTACGCAGCGGTACTTATGCACTTTTAGTGATGTTTTTCTGTTGTTTTGTGAAAGTTACCGACAATGATTACTGATAACCAGCCGACTAGAATCACTAGCTCATCAGCAACCTGCTTGGACAATGTGTTTTGCAACTGTGAATCTGAGAAAATTGCAATCTTTGATAAACTTGGCTCCGACCATCTGGGACAGAGTGCCACATTTTCATGTAAAACATCCACCAAAGGTCAAGAATACACATACAGGCCCATTACAACCAATCGGGTTGAACAGTTTGTGGATATCATTGACAAGCAACTAATGAACCTAATATTTTCTGAGGATCCCGATGACCTATGCAGCACTTTATCTCAAATGTTGTGTGCAGAGTTCAATAATATTTTTAAATTTAAAACTATCACAAGAGCTGGGAAAATTCGGTTCGATGACTGGGCTACTCCTGGTATTTACAAAAGTAGAAATAATTTGTACAACTTATACTCACAAAAACAAATTAATTTACACAATACTAAATTCATAAATCACTTAAAACTATATTCCAAAACTTTTAAAGTGGTTTGTCAGACAGCAAAATCTTTGCATTTTAGTAGAAAAAATAAGCATGCTGATGATAAAATAAAAACAACATGGAAAATCATCAATACTGAAACTGGAAAAATAAAACAAAGAGACAGTAAGATCATCTTAAAAGTTAACAATACATTAATCATAGATAGTAATGAGGTTGCCAATACATTTGATGAGTTCTTCTCTCAAGTACCCATTACTACCACTCAGTCCATAAATTCTAGTCCCGCTGAAGCTTATTCTATATTATCAAAGTGTGTAAATAAATGTTTGATTCAAAAATTCAAAAAATTTACCTTGTTCCAGTTCAAACACGTAACTGCAGACTCAATTGTGAAAACATTTAAAATGCTCAAACAAAAGAAAACCGAGGACCTGTGGGGAATGTCAACCACAGTTCTCAGTTACATTATTACTGTTATTAGCCCATACTTAGCTTTTATTTTTAACAGATGCGTTGATCAAGGTGTCTTCCCGGATTTGATGAAAAAAAGTAAATTGATTCCTTTATTCAAATCAGTAAACAAAAATGATCCATCTAACTATAGACCAATCTCTATACTACCGGCATTGAGTAAAATTTTTGAAAAAGTAATATTAGACCAGCTTTTAACACATTTTAACATGAATGATCTTTTAAATAGCAAACAATTTGGATTTACTAAAGGGCGTTCTACTACTGATGCAGGAATAGGTCTTCTTAAACATATATTTGATGCATGGGAGAATGCACAAGATGCTATTGGCGTGTTCTGTGACCTATCAAAAGCATTTGATTGTGTCTGTCATGAAACACTAATTTACAAATTAAAATACTACGGTGTTGAAGGTAAGGCACTTGATCTGGTATCATCATACCTCTGTAACAGAACACAGATGGTTGAAGTCAATGGCGTCAGGTCATCTGGATCCCTCATAAAAATGGGAGTCCCGCAGGGATCGATCCTAGGACCTTTTTTATTTCTAGTTTATATCAATGATTTACCGTCATTCGTACAGAACCTATGTGATATTGTTTTGTTCGCAGATGATACTTCCTTGATATTCAAAATAGATAGGACTACACCTAACTTTGACGATGTAAACAAATCAATAACACAGGTTCTGAATTGGTTTACAACCAATAACTTATTGTTAAACGCAAAAAAAACTAAATGTATTAATTTCTCTCTACCAAATGTAAAAAAGGGTATCCTAAATAGAAGTATATTAATAAATGATGAACCATTAGAACTTGTTGAATCCACAACATTCTTGGGCATCACCCTGGATTCAAAGCTTCAATGGGGTTCTCAAATATCGGTTCTAGCAGGTAGGTTAAGCTCCGCTGCATACGCAGTACGTAAAATTAGATTTTTAACGGACGAAGCCACTGCAAGATTGGTCTATTTCAGCTACTTCCACAGTATAATGTCTTATGGCATTTTATTATGGGGGAAAGCCGCTGAAATCCAATCAATATTTGTTTTGCAGAAACGAGCTATTCGCTCTATCTATAGTATGAGGTCGCGAGATTCACTTCGTGAAAAATTTAAGGAAATTAAAATTCTAACAGTGGCATGTCAATACATTTATGAAAATATTATGTTCATACGCAAGAATATAAATGATTATAAGAAAAGGTCTGATGTACATAATTTTAATACAAGACATAAAAATAGATTAATTATACCTAATTTCAGACAGCAGAAAGTTAGTGGTTCATTCATGGGGAACTGTGTACGCTTTTACAATAAACTACCTAAAGATATTGATCAATTGCCTATGAACAAACTTAAAATCTATGTAAAATCCAATTTGATGAAAATATCATACTATACAATAGGTGACTATATGGATGACAAAAATGCATGGCCTGAATGCCCCAAGTTCCAAGAACAAATATAAATTGTATTATAATTATTAATATATTGTTAAAATTTTAAAGCTGACATGTACAATTAATTAAAAAAAAAAAAAAGATAAAATGATAAGACAAGCCCCATAGAGTTTCTTGGTGTTTCTTCTCTGATGGGAGTATTTCCGAAACACCGGTAGATTCAACAGCCATTCAGTTTTCCCCTTTTGTCCGCAGATTTTCTTTCTAGGCTTGCCATTTTTATTTTTATTTAAACAATATTATGCAGCTGACAGACGGACTATCAGTTCCATTTGGATCATGATATGTACTGTGATCGGTATGCGTTTCTCTATGTTGTGTTTCACTATTTCACTTTTTTTATTTTTTTTTTATATAAAAAAATTTATATAAAAATACAAAAAAATAGAAGTACTGAAACACACAGTTACATGTATAGTTGGTTTTAACCTACTTTAATTTTTTTTAAATATTCTGACGTAAACGATTGGATGACAGCTGAATGGTTCATTACTTTTTTTTTTCTAATTCAAAGCGTTAAATTCTGCTTTTGCTATGTTTACTTGATAATTGGTTATGATTTATTTTATGATTTTGACGTGTATATGTGCGTATATTTATACTGCCTACATACTGAATAAATTCTTTGATTCTTTGATTCTTGATTCTTTGATAGATAATGAAAATGCTCAATTCAACTATTTTATATGTATATATATATATATATATATATGCTGTTAATCCAAATTATCCTACTGATGTACTTAATAAACGCGAAAGCTGGAATGTTTGTTTGTTTTGCTATTCAATCACGCCAGATAAGTACATAAATAAAGGTCAAGTAGATAAATACTTTTTAAGTTACTTGATACGTGATACTGCTGCGTGTGAATAACCAATTTAGTGGTAAGAAACGAGTTAGAATTTAGTGTGTAAGCAAGCAAACGAACATTTTTGGAGTTTCGTACCGCAAAAGGAAAAAAGGAACCCTTATAAGATCACTTTGTTGTCCATCTGTATATCTATCTGTCCTTCCGTCTGTCCGTCTCTATCATTATACCTTTACACTTCTACACACTTCTCACACACGCTATATTTCATATGACTGATGAAATTATCGATAATGACAAGGTAGTGTCACGTTGTCCCAGCACTAAGCATGATTTATTGCTATGAGTCAAATTGTAGTTGTCCAATCACAGTGCTGTATTACCTATAACCCGCCCGCAAAATATTTCGCTCGCGAATTAGTTCATAGTTTTTCTCATTGAGTCCACTGGGTGGTACGTCCGTGTAGGTATCATACTCGCATCAAAAATATCGAGTTATTTAGGTATCGAGTACTTTTTAGTAGTACTTTTTTTATGGCATTCAGTGTAAATAAAAACACGAAAATTAGTGTTTAAAAGCTGTTTATTACAATAAATGTGTTTATTTATGAGTTTCCATGTTGCTGCATTCCGTTGGTAGATACCCTATTACTTACTGAGACTTATATAATCGATCGATATCATAGACTTAAAATTTGCTCATAGTGTGTATTACCACAGTTTTACAATCCACTGCGATAATGTCATCGTCATGGTACGCACATAGATGCTCGGCCCGTGCCAACAGCACAGAATACTTAATAGTACTACGCGAACAGCACGAAGCGTGACGTTTCATAGTCGTACTTTCTCGCTCACACACGACAAAACTATCATATCATATCTCGGTCTTTATCAGCCGCAGCTCGGAGCTGCAGGGCGGGCCGCACTCATTGACCAATTATAGACATTTGTTGGGATGCTCAATTTATGTCTTTGTTTTTATTTATCACAAAATAAATGATAGGTTTTACCTTCTTAGATGTGTTAAGAGGGAATGCTGGGTGCACTTTTCCATACAAATGTATTCCCCCGTTTCCTCCCTGGAAAATGCTTTTAGAGCAAAATTTGTTTCTACAAAAAATCAAGGTCTGCTGTAGCTTTGCCTCTATTATTTGCTTTTTTGACAAACCAATTGCAAAAAGAAATATAAGCCTTTAATTTTATTCTTAACTCTTTAAGATATTTGAAGGGTCATATTTCTATTTGCAATTGGTTGGTCAAAAAATGAAAATGATAGAGGCGTAGCTACAGCAGACCTTGATTTTTTGAAGAAACAATTTTTTTTCTAGAAGCATTTTCCAGGGAGGAAACGGGGGAATACATTTGTATGGAATAGTGCACACCGCGTTCGCTCTTAAGTAACAGGACTTAAGGACTGATAGACCCATTTTTTAAATTTTGAGGCAGAGGTATGAAACGTAATGCTTTAACTCGGTTCACGAAAATCACCCTCGGATATTCCGATAAGTACAAGTACAAGATTAAATTTCAGTTGTTTTTTAAGGGATTTCGACTTTAAAATCCGTAATTAGTGTAATTTATCACTAAATGTGATTTCGATTATATTGATGTATACAACTTTGATTGTTTTTATCAACATTATCAATTGAATATAAATATAAATACGTGTTAACGGTTTTTTCGAAATTACATCCCTAAGGCTGAGTTGCACCATCTTACTTTAACTATAACAAACGTCAAAAATCAGTCAAACTCCATACAAAAACACCGTTTATAGTTATAAATAATAAATCAAATAAAATAAAAATAAATAAAACTGGGCAAGTGCGAGTCAGACTTTTGTCCCGCACGCGGAGGGTTCCGAACGCCATCAACGAATATCTAACGAACTTCTAACACCTACTAAATAAACGTTAACACAAACGTAATTAATATTATTAAATATCTGGAAGACCAAATGTTCGCAATCGTACGACTAACTCAAAGAGAATATAAATAATACGTGACTAACTTTCCACTGATTCTAGCTAAATTAACTCTGTAAGTACTAAAATAAAAGAGATAATAATCAATACTGACTGTACACTACTACAATTAAAACTAAAGTAAACAAATCGATCGACATTTAAAATTATTAATCTTATAATTGTTATTTAGCTATTAAATCTCGTTTGTAAAAACCCCCTTGCAGGTGTAAGCCTCCTCCAAAGATCCCCAATCCTCTCTAGATTGGGCTATTTGGAACCAGTTCGGAACAGATATTTTTTTGATATCATCGTCCCATCTAGCATTGGGTCTTCCTTTTTTTTTCTTTTTTTCGTTTCCTATGTGGGCCTTTCCATGTGGTCACTCTTTTAGTCCATCTCTGGTCTTGGAGGCGCGCTACATGTCTAGCCCATTTCCATTTCGATGCCAAAGCTTGTACCTACTAGTCCGTCAGTAGCTTTGGTAGGTAATACTTCTAATTTTTGTGTGCGGTATTTTTTGCATTTTCTTTATGATTCTTTAGGTAATAGTTATAGTTACGGTTAAAGTAAGATGATGCAACTCAACCTTAGAGGGTTGTAACAAAATCCGAAAATCAATATTGTTTCGGAATGCGCTGAAATTTAACGCATGCAGATAGTTATTTAGATTAGATTATGACGAAGGCATCCGCTAAGGGTGCGTACAGACTATGTAACATAACATGTTATAAAATTGTTATTTAACATGTTTCAGACAATGTGGACACGGAATAGAGTAGGTCGTTGCAAACCGTAAATAGTTTCAATAACTAGGTTTTGGTACAATACCGAAAACATGGTATTGTGTGTCATAAAAACTGTTTATCGGGCGAAACCAGTTTTCGCGAACTACAAGCGTTGTAGCCAATGCAAGAACCGATTGGGTATTGTAGTAACTATTTATTTGCAATACCTAACCTATACAGGCGCTGCGAGTGACGATCGAAACTAATGAAGTTATTGTTTTTGCTGGCGCCCGATTCAATCAACACTATATAGTAACCAATTTGTGTCGAATTACAATTCTCCTACATTATTTAGATAATATATGTGTTATATATGTGAAAATTTGTGTTTTTTTACATTATATAAAAAAAATAGATACATGTTCACTAGCGATTTGAAGACACTGGTTTATAGCTATCGACACATTTCCGCATATTATATCGATGTTCTGCCTGACTTACTATAAAAGAGTATCTTATCACCATCACGGAAAAAATCTGCCGCCATAACCTTACGGTATTCCGATAACAGATTTTGTCAAATTGCAAATACCGATGGCAATGCCGCAGTAACCAGTTATTGAGAATACCATGTATCAGAAACCGGTATTGGCATGAATACCTACATCGCGTTTCGTTATTGCAATATGGCGTACCGACCCACCGCTAATACGGAATGTTATAATAACATGTTATTATAACATGTTTTATAAAATTCCGTGTCCACATTATCTGAAACATGTGAAATAACATGTTATGTTACATAGTCTGTACGCACCGTAAGAAAGGATTTTCTAAAATTCACTCCTAAAGGTGATGAAACGGGAGTTTGTATGGAAAAGCAAGATTAGATAGTCTTTTTTGTTCGAAACAAAAGCTTCTGTAAATAAATAAGTCAATACGTGTTAAAGGTTTTTTCTTAGGCTGCGTACAGACTATGTAACATAACATGTTATAAATTTTTTATTTGACATGTTTCAGATAATGTGGACACGGAATGTTATAAAACACGCTAAAATAACATGTAATTATATCATGTTTTATATTATTCCGTGTCCACATTATCTGAAACCTGTTAAATAACAATTTTATAACATATCATGTTACATAGTCTTTATGCACCCTTAGTTCCTATATAATATAAGAGGGTGAAGTGGGAAGTAACAAAGTCTGAAAAATAATATGGTTTTTCGGGTTTTGTACAAATGAATCCGTTTCCCATGGTCACGCCACAACTTGAAAACGGGTGAACCGATTTGGCTAATACCTACTTTTTAGGGTTCCAAATCCAAAGGGTACCAACGGAACCCTATTACTGAGACTCCGCTGTCCGTCTGTCTGCCTATCTGTCCGTCTGTCACCAGGCTGTATCTCATGAACCGTGATAGTTAGACGGTTGAAATTTTCACAGATGATTTATTTCTGTTGCCGCTATAACAACAAATACTAATAAAACTGGTCAAGTGCGAGTCAGACTTTTGTCCCGCACACGGAGGGTTCCGAACGCCATCTAACGAATATCTAACGAACTTCTAACACAAACTAAGTCAACGTTAACACAAAAGTGTTAGTAATTATTAAATATCTGGAAGACCGAGCTTTGCTCGGTATTTTTTGCCACTTAAACAGAAAAATAAGTCTCTCAGACATCTATTGGCGAATAATAATACTATTTTTTTTAATTGATAGCAACTAACTACTTTAATGAAACAATAACACTAAAGCTACTTCTACTCGCCAATAGGTGTCGGGAAGAGTCATATTTTAAGTTGATTATCGATAAAGTTGATTATTGAAAACACGAATAAAACAACATTTTCTGAAAATGAATCCTAGCTAGATCGATTTATCGTCCTCGAAATCCCCTGTATACTAAATTTTAGCCGTTTCCCAGATTTAGATTCAGATTCCGAGATTAAGGTAAACACGATCTATGAAGATTCATAAATCGTAAAAAACACGTTTTTTTGTTTTAAACCCTTTAATTTTTAACTTTGTTCTGTTCTTAGTATTTGTTGTTATAGCGGCAACAGAAATACATCATCTGTGAAAATTTCAATTGTCTAACTATCACGGTTCATGAGATACAGCCTGGTGACAGACGGACAGACAGACAGAAAGACAGACAGACAGACAGACAGACGGACAGCCGAGTCTCAGTAATAGGGTTCCGTTGGTACCCTTTGGGTTCGGAACCCTAAAAACAGAACAAAGTTAAAAATTAAAGGGGGTTCCCATACAAAAAACGTATTTTTACTACAGCGCCATCTATGAACGATTGTTTAACTTATTAATAAATAATATTAATTACCAACCTTTGTGTTATCGTTCACTTAGTTGGTGTTAGAAGTTCGTTAGATATTCGTTAGATTGCGTTGTAGTTAATAAGCATATGTTTGGTATTGACACAGTAATAGTCTAATACTATAAGAATCTTTGTTCTGACATACTGACTGACTGACTGACTGACTCACTGACAGACAACGCACAGCCTAAACCGCTGGTCGTAGAGACTTGAAATTTGGAGGGTATATTTGTCTTAGTACGTAAGGGTGTACTAAGAAAGTAATTTCCAAAATTCACCCCTTAAGGGGATGAAATGGGGGTTCAAAGTTTGTATGGAGAAACAAGATTAGATAGTCTTTTCTATCCGAAACTTCACCTAAGTGCTTCAGTAAAAAAATAAGTAAATACGTGTTTCAGGTTTTTTTGAAATTCCACCCCTAAGAGGCTGCAATGGGGTAACAAAGTGTGAAAATCAATATTGTTTCGGATTGCGCTGAAATTTGGCACGCAGATAATTATTACGACGTTAGTTACCTCTGAGAAAGGATTTTCCAAAATTCATCCCTGAAAGGGATGAAATGGGGGTTCAAAGTTTGTATGGAGTAACCAGATTAGATAGTATTTTCTATTCGAATCTTCATACAAGTGCTTCAGTAAAAAAATAAGTAAATACGTGTTTCAGGTTTTTTTGACATTCCACCCCTAAGAGGGTGCAATGGGGTAACAAAGTGTGAAAATCAATATTGTTTCGGATTGCGCTGAAATTTGGCACGCAGATAATTATTACGACGTTAGTTACCTCTGAGAAAGGATTTTCCAAAATTCATCCCTGAAAGGGATGAAACGGGGGTTCAAAGTTTGTATGGAGTAACCAGATTAGATAGTATTTTCTATTCGAATCTTCATACAAGTGCTCCAGTAAAAAAATAAGTAAATACGTGTTTCAGGTTTTTTTTTTAAAACCCCCCAAGACGGTGAAATGCGGTAACAAAGTGTGAAAATCAATATTGTTTCGGATTGCGCTGAAATTTGGCATGTAGATAGTTATTATGAATTTAGTTACCTCTGAGAAAGTATTTTCCAAAATTCACCCCTGAAGGGGATGAAACGGGGGTTCAAAGTTTGTATGGCGAAACAAGATTAGATAGTCTATTATATTTGAAACTTAACACAAGTTTTTAAGTAAGTAAATACGTGTTTCAGGCTCTTTCGAAATTCCACCCCTAAAAGGGTGAAGTGGGGTAACAAAGTCTGAAATGAATATTGTTTCGGATTGCGCTGAAATTTGGCATGCAGATAGTTACATTGACTTGCGTATCCGCTAAGAAAGAATTTTTCAAAATACACTCTGTAAGGGGTTGAAGCGGAGGTTCAAAGTTTGGATAGTCGTTTTATTCGATTTTGATATTCACACAAGTACTTCTAAGTAAATAAATAAGTCAATACGAGTTTCAGACTTTTTCAAAATGCCACCCTAAGAGGATAAACTGGGGTAAAAAAGTCCAAAAATCAATATTGTTTCGGATTGCGCTGAAATTTAGAATGCAGATAGTTATTATGACGTAGGTATCCGCTCTGCAGAAGGGATTTTTTAAAAATTCCTCCCGGATACTGAACGGGGATTCAAAGTTTGTATAACAAAATAAGATGAGAATAGAGAGATAAAGTACGTGTTGTAGGATTTTTTGAAATGGGGTAGGTAACAAAGTCTGAAAATTTGGGTTTTTCGGTTTTTATAAATATGGATCCCGAATTGCCTTAGTCACGCGATAACCTGAAAACGGGTGAACCGATTTGGCTAATTCTTATTTTATGTATATAATGATAGAATCGTTTTTACAAAAGAAAAGTTTTAAGTAAATAAAAGAAGTTTTTAACGCGGGCGAAGCCGCGGGGCACTTCTAGTATAATAATATAACCAAACACGGCGGCATTAGCCCAATGGATAGGGTGTCGGACTGGCGATCGAGAGGTCGTGAGTTCGATCCCCACCACACCCATTGCACTATTGACGTGAACCCATTCCAGACACAAGGATATTTAGCTTAGTTATCTTGCTAACCCCTCCAGGTTAGCAAGAAAACTTTGAAATTTAGAATCGTTTGGCACGAAAAAGTGGGGGTGGAAGGGTGGAGGGAGTAGGTGAGGGTCCCCCTTTCACTACCCCACCACTCTCATAACAAGGTAATGCATAGTTTTTGAGTTATGATTTTTTTTTGCATAACCATAACCACACTAGGTAAAAATTTAGAATCGTTTGGCATGAAAAACGGAGGGTGAGGAGGTGAAGGGGTAAGGGAGGGTCCCCCCTTCCTTTTCTCACCACATTCACTACAAGGTAATGCATAGTTTTATAGCTATGCCTATTTTTGTAAAATCATAACCTCACTTTTTTGTAACACTTCGCTGATCAATATCACTGTTATTTTGGATGTTTACAAGCCTTTTAAGCGCTTCGCCGGCCGCTGCCGCGGCACGTTCGCTTCGCTCGCTCGGCTCGCGCGGTGAGTTGTAGCAGTTTCAACCTAACCTAACCTAGTTTTTTTCTGGTGGGGTGTTCTTATTAATTTAGTAGTGGTAAATCATATTATAAAAAATTTTGAACAGTTATGTAGATCTTGTACCTATTATTTGCGCTTTGTTTTTATGGTTTAGTATATTTTTAAGTTAGATTTTGTTTATATAGTTTTCTTGTAAAATATGCACTACCTTGTTATAAAAATGGTATTATTACAATCAGGGACCTAACCTCTTCCCATCCCCATAACACTTAATATCAAACTCATGCCAAGCGATTCTAAATCGAACCAAAAATCCAAAATCAAACCGAACAAAAATAGGCATAACTCAAAAACTATGCATTACCTTGTAATGAGAGTGGTAGGGTAGTAAAAAGGGGAACCTCCCCTTCCCATTTCACCCCTCTACCCCCCCCATTTTCGTGCCAAACGATTCTAAATCCAACCCAAGAAAACTAATAATGGGCAACCCACATTACGAGTAACCTTTTTTTTTTTTAAAGTAAAAGTACGTAAACACATACGGATACCGTCTACACATATAAGAAACCTTCTTTATAGCTATCTTATTCTTATTGCTTATTACCCAGGTTTTTTTTGGTTTATTACATTTAAAATTGCTCATATATGAATAAAGTTATATTCAAAATAATTATTTATGTAAACTTGCGCAGTATTAATATAATGAATTATTAATACAGGTTATAATTCGGTCAAAGACTACCTAATATTCAAAATATGTTGTTACTAAATATATAATATAATAAATAAATATAATACTAATATATATATATAAATATGCACCAGTCTTCGTCATTCTTAAACAGCGGTTTCTTGGTTCTATGCAACAGAATTCCAAGAATTTGAATTAATATAATGGGCCCTTATTTGGCGGTGACGACATTTCTTGACGCTCGAGGGCATCAAATGAATAAGAGAGTACTTAAATATATCTTCAAAACGCTGTCAAAGTAGAAAACTCTAAATTGTATCGCGTACACTTGAGAGTGATAAAGGTTCAACAGTATCATATAGCTTGTTTATCTCATTTCAAGTTTGCAAAGAGTTTTTGATAAAAACATTGTAGCAGGCTTAATAAAATATTTACTTGTATGTAAAGGTTATTTCGTACGGAAAAGGTGCTGTACAAGAAAGCTTCGAACGTTTACGGTCGTAAAACTACGTATCAAAACTTACTTATTGTCTGGAGCGAATATGTACAGAGAATAAAACTCCTTTTCCTTTAGCCTGTAGGCTCCATAAACCGAAATAAGTCTTAGAATCTGTAATTTCTTCGGTCGAATCTCGACAAAAATATACAAACGTTGTTAGTAATGGCCATCTGAAAAAAGAATATTATATTTCGACGTTGTTTTTAATCTTAAATATAAAAATTCTATAGTCAATAGTCCGCTAAATTGGCTTTTTATTCTTTGGCTCCTCGTTATATTGAATCTTTTATGTATTGTTTTTAATATTATTAAGCTTGCAACATAATATTTATTTATTATAAATAAATTAATCAGTGTTTTCTAATCCACAACACATTTAGTGCAACGAGGCTGTGGCTTAAACAAGTTACAATAGATTTACTTTTAACATTAACTGTCGTTAATGTTTGTAAAAACAAAACACACTCAATTATACAAAATATAAATGAGACACTTAGTATAAGCTAACTTGTATAATTTAAAAACTCACTTTCATTTTAAACTTATAGATTTGAGACGGGAATTTAACGTGACTTACGCGATGTCGATATAGCGATCGACATATATTTCGGCCTCATCCGGAGGCCTTCTTCAGGATCTTGAGTGCGGGGCGCTCGCCGACGCGTTCAACCTTGCACTGCGGGCTGCTGCTCGTGCAGCGCGGGCGGACGGAGTGGGCGGCGGCGGCGGCGGCGGTGGTGGTCTTGGTGGGGGGTGATGATGCGGTGTACATAGTGGAGGCGCGGGATTAGGTTGGAGGGCTTCGTCTTCATCACTGCTGTTTTCTTCAGACGAAACCACCTCTAACCGGCAGACGGAACTCAAGGTGTCCTCCTCACTGTTGCCACTGGAGACGTGCTTTCCATGAAGAACGGTTTTCCACGTATGTGACAGATACCACCCTCTGTCTCTGTTGAAGGTTACGACGACGACTAATCTCAATGGCTTCTCGGATTTTGCGGGGCACAAAGTGCTTTTCACGCGCCAAAATCCGTGCCTTGTCAAATCTGATGTAGTGCGTCGTCCCAGATGTGAGAGCGTGCTCTGTCACCGCCGAGTTGCCGCTGTCCACGTTCTTCATGGAAGCAATGTGTTCTCTGAGTCTTGTGGACACGTTTCTTCTGGTCTCGCCTACATAGCTTGCACCACAGTCGCAAGGAACGACGTAGACCCCAGGAGCTCCTAAGGGATCCTTATCCTTTGGAGAGCGCAACAGTTGCCTGACCCGTGAGGGGGGGCGGAATATCGTCTTGATGCTATATCTTCGGCGTAACAAGTGTCCGATTTTGTCCGTGACCCCCTTGACGTATGGTAGGTACGTTACTGCTCTCTCAACCGATGTTATTCGGCACTTTGTGGAGTTGTTTGCAATCCGATTACTCTGCTTCCAGCTGTATCCGTTTGCCTCCAACACCGCCTTCACATGCGCGAGTTCCGTGTCTACATGTTGTGGGTCACATAATCTCAGCGCTCTGTTGATAAGTGTCCGAGGCAACGACGCTAGATGGGCGGGATGGTGATGGGAGTCAGCTCTCAAGTACCGGTCTGTATGCGTACTCTTGCGGTACACTGTGTGTGAGATATGTCCATTCCGTTGTCGCTTGAGTAACACGTCAAGAAACGGCAACGCGCCCTCTATTTCTCGTTCGACAGTGAAAGTGATCGTCGGATGTTTGCTATTTAGATGTTCTAATAAGGGTGTTACATGGTCCGTATGTAAAATAGCAAACGCGTCATCCACATATCGCAACCAGTATCTCGGTCTGAAGGATATGTCGTGTAGTGCCGATGTCTCGAACCACTCCATAAAAATATCCGCAACTACTGGACCTATAGGAGAACCCATGGCCACACCTTCCGTCTTAATATAAAATTCACCGCGCCACTTAAAATACCCACTTGTCAGTATGTACTTTATTATGTTCATGTACTCGATAGGTATAAGAGCTCTCTGGAATAAATCCGTTATAATATTGAGTGTGTCCTCTATCGGTACGTTCGTGAACAATGACGTGACGACGAAGCTCACCATCAGTTCGTCTTCACCTAATGTTACTTCATCTAGGAGCTGTATAAAGTATCGCGAGTCCCTCACAAAACTTGTGGTGTTTCCTGTTAGTGGAAGTAGCATGTCAGCCATGTATCGAGCTGTTTTATAAGTGGGTGAGTCGATTTGACTGACTATAGGTCTCAAATGCCACGGCTTGTGAATTTTAGGTAGGCCATAAATTCTCGGTGCAGTTGGGTTCAAAGGGCGTAATCTACTATACAGATCTTCATTTAATGCACGCAGTAGTGTACTCAGTTTGGTAGTTACTCGAGATGTAGGGTCGTATGTATCACGTTTGTAAGTATTGCCGTCACTGAGGAGCTGGTTTATTTTCTGTTCGTACTGTGCTGTGTCCACGACTACTGTTACATTCCCCTTATCTGCGGGTAAAACTAAAAGCTCTGTGTTGTTACGTAAACTACGTAGTGCAAACATTTCCGAGTTCGAGATGTTGGATTTAGGTACCTTGGATTTTCACAATGTCAATGCTACTTCTTGGCGTAACCATTCAGCGTCATGAATCGGTATGTTATTCCGGGAGATCGTTTCCTCGATTCCGGTGATGATCACCTCGACAGGTATCTTCCACGGTGTTGGCGCAAAGTTCAAACCTTTTGATAATACCGATTTTTCATTATCAGTGAGTTCCTGCGACGATAAATTTACAACCGCCTGATTCTCTACTACTGAACGGTTGACGTCGGAAGGACGTTGCTGTGAGGTTTTTGTCAAAAATTAAAACACCTGACAAAATGGTGGTAGGACACTATCTAGCGTCCGCCTGGCCAGCTACCACCCTCAAGTTAGAAAATCTGTCACCAAACATCTAATGTGTTCCGGCAGTCATCCTTGAGAGCCAGTTCCCATTCTAGGCCTAGCGTGCTTACCATCTTCGACCGCATCATCACTTACCAACAGGTGAGATAGTGGTCAAACGTTAGTCTATAAAGTATTAAAAAAAAAAAAATAACCTCACATCAGATTTGACAAGGCACGGATATTGGCGCGTGAAAAGCACTTTGTGCCTCGCAAAATCAGAGAAGCCATTGAGATTAGTCGTCGTCGTAACTTCAACAGAGACAGAGGGTGGTACCTGTCACATACGTGGAAAACCGTTCTTTATGGAAAGCACGTCACCAGTGGCAACAGTGAGGAGAACACCTTGAGTTCCGTCTGCCGGTTAGATGTGGTTTCGTCTGAAGAAAACAGCAGTGATGAAGACGAAGCCCTCCAACCTAATCCCGCGCCTCCACTATGTACACCGCATCATCACCCCCCACCAACACCAGCACCGCCGCCGCCGCCGCCGCCCGCTCCGTCCGCCCGCGCTGCACGAGCAGCGGCCCGCAGTGCGAGGCTGAACGCGTCGGCGAGCGCCCCGCACTCAAGATCCTGAAGAAGGCCTCCGGACATATATCGACTATCGACATCGCGTAAGTGACGTTAAATTCCCGTCTCAAATCTATAAGTAATAATATAATATAATATTATACTTATATATTATTATACTGCGGTTCGAAACCCTCCGTGTGCGAGACAAAAGTCTGACTCGCACTTGGTCAGTTTTATTTTGAAATGTTTTTATGATAGAATAGAAAGGTTTTTACCAAAGAAAAGTTTTAAGAAATTGAGAAGTTTTTAACGCGGGCGAAACCGCGGGGCACTTCCAGTGTAGGTATAAAAAACTGGCCAAGTGCAAGTCAGACTCGCACTCGTAGAGTTTCGTAACACAGTAGAGTATTTTATAACTATAATTTTTCGTCAGCAAAAAATTAACTTTGTGTTCCAAAGTGTTCCATCGGTGCACGGCGGGTATCCTCTGGCGTCAAAGCCGACGATTCTCCCACTACAACACTGTGCCCTCAGACGTTGTCACCAGGTTGTCCTAAGATAGATAGATAGATATCTAACATCTAAAATTACAATAAAATTATTTAAAATAGTTTTACCGATAAGATATTGAAAAAGGCGATAAAATTCATTAAAATAATAATTAGCAATTTATTACGTGGATGTATCGCAATCAGTGCAGTTTTATCAAATTTCCGCATAATCCTAAGTACCTACTTACTAACTTAACACAACGTCTCACGCGGATTCGCCTCCAATGCTTTTTAGTACTGTAAAACTTTTACAACACCTAATCTCAGTGCCCGATTAACCATGTAGCAAGATTAGCAATAGCTACGGGCCCGCGCAAAAGGGAGCCCTGCATATTTAAACCCAGATTATTAATTGCCCACAAAATTGTAACCTATAGTACTTGTACTATTATTTATTCTGTGCCTATAGATAACAAATAAACGTATTGAGTAGTATTGAATTTTTTTACCACTTTATACTTAAAAGATAGTACATTTTTGTAGTGGTAGGATTTCTACTAGTCCGCTCGGGGCGGTACCACCACTTTGCCAATTAATTTTCAGTCGTGAAATAGGATTTATTTTCGGTTGAAATGGTAAGGTGTCCAGTGAAATTACAGGGCATGTGAGACTCAACAGCTTTATGTCTTAAGGTAACGCGCAGTGCAGTGACATGCAAAATTCTGGAAGTCCAGAATTTTGAATGCCGCTTTATCTGTAATAGGTAGACGTCATCGCTTACCATCAGGTGAGCGTCGTGCTTGTTCTGTTACTTTATGTCATTTAAAAAAAATAGATCAAGAGCTCTTTGAAAGAGTTTGCTACGGGCCCCGCGCTTTCTTAATCCGGCACTGCCTAAACTATAGAAACAATACTTTTCTTCTATTATTCTATGTACATATATTTTCTTGCCAAAAGTAGGTAAGTAGGTTATATGTTACCTATTCCTTCCCAACTGGCTGGTTAGAAAAATAATAATTAAGATAGATTAAAAACTAGAACAACCGACTTCCATGCGCAGCGAGTCAATTTCAGTAGCATGTTTGAGACGTTTATCGTCATATATCTGTAGATACATATCAGCTCGATGAAATTACAATGGGACGAACTCGGAAATGTACCCTACCGATTAAAAAATAATCATTCGAATCGATTTACAATTGATGAAGTAATCGCGCAACATACAACATACATAAAATAAAACTGGCCAAGTGCGAGTCAGACTTTTGTCCCGCACACGGAGGGTTCCGAACGCCATCTAACGAATATCTAACGATCTTCTAACACCAATCAAGTGAACCTCACTGACCAATCACCTTAACGCAAAGGTGTTAGCAATTAATATGATTAAATATCTGGTTGACCGCCATTATTGCCACTTACACAGAAAAATATGACTCTTCCCGACATCTATTGGCGAATAATAATACTATTTTTTTTAAATGAGAGCAACTAACTGCTTTAACGACCCAATAACACTAAAGCTACTTCTACTCGCCAATAGATGTCGGGAAGAGTCATATTTTAAGTTGATTATCGATAAAGTTGATTATTGAAAACACGAATAAAACAACATTTTCTGAAAATTAATCCTAGCTAGATCGATTTATCGTCCTCGAAATCACCAGTATACTAAATTTTATAAAAACGTTGGAGCCGTTTCCGAGATTCAGATTCCGAGATTAAGGTAATCACGATAGCGGCGCCATCTATGAACGATTCATAGCGCTATCGTGATGAAACATGAACACTCAAAATTACGTTGAGGATGTTTTTAGGCCATAGGTTCAACGGTTTGCATAAACCCTTAGTCACCTTAGCTCCGATTTTACGTTAATGCAATAATGCATGACAATGCGCGTTCGCATACAGATTTGCGGACTAGGGAGTACTAGGCAATGGAAAACAACTCTTTAAAATACAGGCATAAACCAAGGGAAGCCTACTTCTTCACAATAATTAAATATCTTTATATCGAACTTTACTTTTATATTAAATATCTTCGATAATGTATAGCATTTGCACACAGACAAATCAGCAACACCTACGTGTGTATATAGTTAGTTTGGCAATTCAAGGATTTGCTAATTACATCAAAATAAACACAGGACCGCAGTGAACGTAACGCGTTTTTTTTAAATAAATGTACTAAATTATTTCTCATAAAAAATTTATGTCTTGAAGTAATTTCGCGGCTATTCTTCCGTGAAGGAATAAGTTAGGAAACTTATGTGCCATTCGCTTAACAATTATTTATGTACTAGTGTAAAATGGATAAGGACAAAGTGTCTATAGAAGAAGCTATTAATAGGGCAGGTGAGTTTTAAGTTAAGGTGCCATAAGTTAGTTAGCGGATATGAAATCCAAAACATAATTTGTTTCCTTCTGACCAAAAAAATCACCTTGGTAGTTGCTATCACCTTCTAACATCGCTGTAAGTCTTGTATTCGCCTCATTATAATATTTTTATTACAGAAATATAACAAAATACAGAAATAATTATATGTAAGTAAGTAAAGTAGTTTAAGAAATATTTTAATCTACTAAAATGTGCAATCATCACTAAGGCAAGTACATAGCTAGATTTCTGGGGGAGGGCGCTGTAAGCTGAAATACAAGCGAAAGCTTAGTTCGACAGATACCTATAATATTTTGTACCATATATTCTAGCCATCTTATAGATTTTGTATGAATATTTTTCTTGAATAAAGATTATTCTTATTCTTTTCTAGGCAAACATACTCTTATGTACCTATGCTTATTATAAGAAAATGAGCACAGACTTACACCTATTATTACTTACGGAGCCGAGACGTGGAAAATGACGGTGCGACTAGTTTATCAATTTAAAGTCGGTCAGCGAGCTATGGAGAGGGCTATGTTCGGAGTTTCTCTGAAGGATCGAATTCGACACGAAGTCATCCGTCAGAGAACCAAAGTTATCGACATAGAGGATTAGCAAACTAAAATGGCAGTGGGCCGGCCACATCTGTCGTACAACTGATAACCGTTGGGGTAGACGAGTTCTAGTGTGACCACGGCTCGGCAAACATAGTATAGGACGCCCTCCAGCTAGGTGGAGCGATGATTAAGCAAGCTTGCTGGCAGCGGTTGGAAACGAATAGCTGAAGATCGCGCTCAGTGGCGTGCCATAGGAGAGACCTATGTGGCCTATGTGGCCAGCAGGGGATGGATATTGGCTGATATGATGATGAGCACAGACTACTAAAGAGATACTACGTAAATATGAGCTTTCAACTCGTTGCCTCTAGAGCACAGAAGAGAGACTGTTCTAGGCACCACACGTATTTTACGTGTATACGGTATTGTATCCACCTTTCGACATTGGCTTTGAACGTTGTTAGGAGGGTTATGATTTTGACCGGTATGTATGTATGTTCATCTGTTCCCTCATAACTTCAAGCTCCCTATCACAAATTTGATAAATGAGATATCGTTGGAAGCGTCTTGATTTTCCGCCGGTTATAGGCTATGTAATGTCACTTTAAATTTAATATGGCGCCTTCTAGAGAACATAATATCATGGATTACTAAAAAAATTGGCTAATTTAACCGTCTTGAGTATCAAATAAAAGGGCATAATTTGCACATTTCAAATATTGTTAGCCGTTGCTCGCGGCTTTGCTTGAATGCACCCGATAATAGGGAATAATTTCTTAAATTAGAGCGTGTTTTTCAGTAGAGGCAAGTGTTTGACCTCTATGCACGTATAATGTATGCGTAGAAGATAACTGCTCACTCCATCGAGATAAACGTAAACAAATCTCTCCAATTCCAGGATTCGGCCTGTACAGCTACATCCTCACAAGCCTGGCCGGAGTGAGCATCATCAGCTTCGCATTCATCGGCTATGGCAGCACCATCCTGGTGCCGACTAGTGCATGTGAGCTGGAGACTACCGCCTCGCAGCAAGGATTGCTTGCTGCCGCGCCAGTCATCGGTATGCCATGAGAAAGTTGAATATTTTTGGTAGAAACCTACCTCTCTCTTACCTACTGATGTTCGGAGTACTACCTACTTATGATTAAGACATTGCATTGTTTGACGTGTTTTTGTGGTTTTCACGATCAGGAATGATTTTAGCCAAGAACTTCTTCTTGGCTTAAATGTAATACATTCCTTACACTATGTCGTTGCGGTCATAGATAGATGGTACTTAGATATTTGAGAGAGATAAGAAATTGATCACATTCACTCCTGCTACACTGGTTTGCTACTACTCGCTACACTGACAGTAACAGACCACACAATGGTCGCCTTTACCCCCGACGCAAAAAGAAAGGGTGTTTTAAGTTTGATGTTTTTATCTCTGTACCTGTGTATGTGTGTGTCTGTCTGTGGCATCGTAGCGCCTAAACAGATGAACCGATTTTGACTTAGCTTTTGATGTTTAAATCGAGAGTGTTCTTAGCTTTGATTCATGAAAATCTGTTCAGCCGTTTTAAGACTATGAGCTTTTTTCTGAATTAAGACGCTATGAGATCAACTTTTATCAGACTAATCGAATCGAAAATTTCAAAATTCAGTATCCTCTTGCTTCAATGATATTGTAAGGTCATGGTAGCATTAACGTGATTCTGGGGCATCCCCTGGAATCTGCAGAATACTCAACTCCTCACCTACTCACAGAAGAGATGTCGAGTTTGGGCTCATTGAAATGAATGGTGGTTGTATAAAATAGAAATGGAATGAATGGTGGAATAAATAGAATATAAATAGATCAGTGCGGTGTGGTTTTAAATTTTGAATTTAAGATTTATAATTAAGAATATACGTAAATTTGGTTAAGGACCATTAGACCCTTAACTAAAGTCCTTAGTCCAGAGCATAGAAGCTCTGGAAGGCCATACCTTTCTTTTATTATTCCCTATTTGAAGTGTAACTTGTCTTTTATGCTTTCCGAGTAAAAGTAAACACTACTTATTTCAATTGGATTTTGAAATTAACTCCAAAGTTGAGTTTGAATCGAATAAAGACTTTACTTTAATTTAGGCAATAGACTTTTCTTACAAAGTAATTTTTCGCATAATTTAGTACAATACCAATGTCTACACCCTTGTCTTATCTGCAGACATGTGAAACTGAAACAACATCACGTAATCATGATTATTGTGCAAAATCGGAAGAGGTGCATAATCCTTGCCCTTGGCGTACTTACTCGTACTTATTTACCTACTTTGAACGGTGTGATAAACTATGTATTACGATCGATACGATCGTGGATAACACAGTAGGGTTTTTTTTTATACGACATGTACATAGGTAAGCGTTAACCACTATCTCACCTTATATTAAGTGACGATGCAATCGACGATGTAGTACGCTTACCGAAGATACATGATTACTCGCAATTTGAAGATCCCCGGGTTGTAGTTAGGGAAGTCCTACTGGTAAACATAGACACCGGTTACGTAGTAACTATTATATAATCTGTGACACAGGTAAGAAATTCCATTCCTCGGCAATACGTATAATAAATTATGAAGCAAAATGTTTTGTGCGGGTAGATGCAACGTCCACCATAAAGCGATGGCGCACATCGGTACGGATTCACAGATTCACAGGATTAATAGATTAATTTTTGTTGCAAATCTTAGGGCGACATGGTTGATTTTCGCTCTGCAATTAAAACACGTTGTTCAAGGTTGTGTAGCCACAGGTATCAAAAACTACTGCAATCGATACGATCAAGGCAAGGATCACACATAACCATCGACTTCATAGAAATTAGCAATTGTTATGAAGTCGATGCATATAACACAGATCCATAGTTTTGCGTGCCATTTATATCCTTATGCAGTCTTCCTTTACATCATCGCTTAGCATCACTACCGACAGACAGTCTTACTTTCTCGGTTACTATTCATAAAAAAATGGCACGCGGCAGCACTTCGGTCACGTAATTTTTGCTCAGAATTGCAAGCAGCCTGGTATGACAATCTCGAAACACCACGGCTTATTAACAATTCCTCCGAGATGGCCACGTAAATTTAACCTTTGTCATAGATGAATAGAACCTTATTATTGCCTTCATCCAACAGTAAGATCAAGTAGTATTTAGAAGTCCAATAAAAAATCAAGTAGTAAGTAGGAGTCCATCAGTAGGATCAAGTAGTAATTAGCAGTCCAACAGAAGAATCAAGTAGAAATTAGGAGTTCATATGTAGGATCAAGTAGTAAGTAGGAGTTCACCAGTAGGGTCAAGTAATAAGTAAGAGTCCATCAGTAGGATCAAGTAATAAGTAAGAGTCCATCAGTAGGATCTCACCGGCTTATAGAAGAGGCTTATAATGCTATGCCTAACGTTCCTCAGGATCAATCATAGGAGTATTAATATGGGGCTACCTGGCGGACACGCGAGGTCGTCGCAGCATGCTTATATTAGCGCTGGTCGGTGGTGGCGTCTTCAACACAGTGGCCAGCATCTCTGTTAACTGGATCATGCTGATGCTGCTGCAGTTATGTGCTTCTCTCTTGTAAGTATTCAAGTACTCAACACCCGTATTCAAGAGTATTTCGACAAGTTAAACGCATAGTGGTCATTCTGGCAGGAGGACTGCACTCCAGTATTGTCAATAATGTATTGTTTGAATCAGCTTGAATGACGCTATGCGTTCGTGAGCACAGCTAGCCTATCACGAAGTTTGATAGGGATTGAAATAAGCGAAATTACAGAGACGGAGCTATACAGCCTACATAGCTGCGTCTCCGACGTGATCTTCGTCATTTAGTTGATTTCGTTCATTCAATAATCAACTGTCAAAGTTCGTGTTTGTAGCCTCCATATTCACAAATTTACAATACTATGATACCTCATATAGCTCGCGAACGCATAGTGTCATTAGAATCAATCAATTGTTGACATTACTTGCGTCAAATCCGCTGCTATGCGTTCGTTAAAATCTTCATGAAAACGGCCATAAGACGTCTTACCCCCGTATTCAAAAACAACACTAAGGTATCCACAGACTACGCATGCATACTGGAGGTATCACAGTGCTCGCGAACGCATAGTGTCGTTCAGACCAATACAATAGTGACATTACTTGTGTCAAATTCACCGCAATGCGCTAATCAAAATCTTCATGACTATGGCCGTTAGTATTGTTAGTGTATATGCAAGCTAGCTGGTAGCGATTGGAAATAATTAGAGCTAAAGATCGAGCTCAGTGGCGTGCCATAGGAGAGGGCTAGGCCCAGTGGACGAACTTACTGTTAATTATGATGATGATACGGGTGAATTCTTTTGATGTTTGAAGCTCAAAAAGAGCCGAATAGGAAAACTTTAGTGGTAGGTTTTGATGTTTGAAGCTCAAAAAGAGCCCAATAGGAAAAAGTTAGTGGTAGGTTTTGATGTTTGAAGCTCAAAAAGAGCCCAATAGGAAAAAGTTAGTGGTAGGTTTTGATGTTTGAAGCTCAAAAAGAGCCCAATAGGAAACGTTAGTGGTAGGTTTTGATGTTTGAAGCTCAAAAAGAGCCCAATAGGAAAAAGTTAGTGGTAGGTTTTGATGTTTGAAGCTCAAAAAGAGCCCAATAGGAAAAAGTTAGTGGTAGGTTTTGATGTTTGAAGCTCAAAAAGAGCCCAATAGGAAAACGTTAGTGGTAGGTTTTGATGTTTGAAGTTCAAAAAGAGCCCAATAGGAAAAAGTTAGTGGTAGGTTTTGATGTTTGAAGCTCAAAAAGAGCCCAATAGGAAAAAGTTAGTGGTAGGTTTTGATGTTTGAAGCTCAAAAAGAGCCCAATAGGAAAAAGTTAGTGGTAGGTTTTGATGTTTGAAGCTCAAAAAGAGCCCAATAGGAAAAAGTTAGTGGTAGGTTTCGGGAGAGACCTATGTCCAGCTACGATCTAATGTATGCGAATTATAATGCACAATAACAACTGGCTGGAGCGATGTACCTGCTCATGCTTCTAACTATAATGTTATTTCTTAGATAACATTACCGTGTAGACACGTTATCTACACAGCGACGTTCAGAGAGTGACTAACTAAATACCCGTGAAAATACACTATTTAAGAGTAGTTTTAGTGGCTTCACTTTTAGGTGAGTTTACGCCTTCTGATTTATTTGGTACTCAAAGAAAGCCAACGAGTAAATACCTACATAGAAGATGACTTCCTACATCGATCAACTACAATCGATAAAATATAAGCATCAGTAGTAAAGTGCACGGCTATCTTAACGAATATAATAATAAAAAAATATAGTTATTGAGTAGATAAGATTCGAATTCCTATATTACACCAAACGACGTAATAATCTCGATTTATTATCATAATCATTGACAATCACCGCCTCAAGTCCATTATCTTACATTTTAACCTCCTGCGATGATCAAAATACAATTAATTTACATGCCGCGGTTTCACATACTGGGTATTTGGGAAATGTATGGTTAACGTCAAAGTTCTAAGCGCTCGAAACTTTTTTGATCTTTTATCCTCAGCACTGCAATGGAAAATAATGTACTATTTACCATGAGATGACTGGAAAAGTAGAGTCCTTTAAAGTACACCACAAGCTAAAAGGGGTATTACACCACACCAAATCAGGGTAACTATTATATAATCTGTGATCAGGGTCCCTAACCCCTTTATCAGGGAGGTGTAATAAGACTATAAGGCAGTAAGGGTCCATAATTAAGGAGCAAGATAGGACCCTGTCCGCCTTCCCAACGTGCATTGTAATAACACTTAGGGCGATAGGGCGCTCACGCTCTAATTAAAGGCCATGCCCAACCTTATTTAGGGACCTTGATTCAGTGTAGCGTTATACCCCTATAAGTAAAGAGTGAGCAATACATCAATGATCCCTGACCGGATATTGCAGGTATCATAATAATATCGTTTAAAAACTAAAAAACAACCGACTTCAATGCCGCGCTATTCATTTTCAGTACCAATTTTGAGATGTTTATCTCAATATCTCTGGAGATACTTATCATACCTCGATAAAATTACCATGGTATCACACTTGGGATATCTCCTTTCGAACAAAAAAAGAATAATCGAAATCGGTTCATAAACGACGAAGTTATCCGCGAACAAACATAAAAAAAAAGTACAAAAAAAAAAAAAAATAAAAATATACCGTCGAATTGAGAAACCTCCTCCTTTTTTTGAAGTCGGTTAAAAATATTAATAATTACTATTCATATTTTTGTGCAGACAACAAAGTGATCCTATAAGGGTTCCTTTTTAGGGTTCCGTAACCGAATGGTAAAAAACGGAACCCTTATAGATTCGCCATGTCTGTCTGTCTGTCTGTCTGTCTGTCCGTCCGTATGTCACAGCCATTTTATTCCGAAACTATTAGGACTACAGAATTGAAACTTAGTAGGTGGATGTATTCTGTAAACCGCTTTTCGATTTTTATACAAAAATAAAAAATATAAAAGTTTAGTTTAAGGGCCCCCCCTTAAACTTTTATATTACTGCCCATACATGGAACTGAAACAAAAAAAAAATTTGTTCAAACCTATACGATGGATAGGTCTTTAAAAATGACATTGAGGTTCCAAAAACCATTTTTTCTCAAAGTCAATCATTTAAAAGATAGGCGCGTCAGTGGAAAAATGTGTGTCCCCCCACTCTAACTTTTAAAGTAAGGGAGTGAAAAATCTAGAAAAAATATATTCTGTAGATCTCAGTAGAAACTTTCAACGAAAATTAGTTTGAACAAGATACAGTCAGCAGTTTTTGAGATATAGCGACCGCAAGTATATATGAAAAACAAAGTTATTTTTGTAGTTGCGAAAAATCATAGTTATAGAATACTCTACTGTGTTACGGAACCCTACTAGTGCGAGTGCAACTTGCACTTGGCCAGTTTTTTCCTTTTAAGGTACGAAACCCTAAAAATCGACTGGTTTGAACTTGGCATAAATAGAATCATAAAAATGTTGCAGCTCATCAGGTATTTTCTCCATGTCGATGTCACTGCTGAGTGAGAGTGTGCCGATGGTGAAGAGAAACCTGGTGGTGCTGCTGGTGTCCAGCATCTTCCTCCTTGCCCAGGGGATCATGGCAGGTAACTATCCTCAACGTTTCTGGGAAGGTTTCAGATGGGAGCTCAATCCACATCTTACAGGTACGTGGGAAGAAATATTGGCTAGCGTTTGACCACTAATACACCTGTTAGCACAGAATAATGAATAGTATAAGTACTGTTAGTAACCCTACTGGTGCCCGTGTTAGTGGGGGCAGTTGGGAGTTAACCGTCTGTACGCGACCACCGATGTTATGCAAAAAGCAGCCTTTTTAACTTCCGACACAAGAAGAAGGGGTGTAATAAGTTTGACGTGTGTATCTGTGTATCTGTGTATTTATGTAGGTGTCTGTCTGTCTCATCGTAGCGCCCAAACAGATGAACCGATTTTAATATAGATTTTTTTTTTGTTGGGCTGTCTTCATCAAGAGTGTTCTTAGATTTGATTAATCCGTTTAGTCGTTATTAGATAACGCTATGAAATCAACTTTTATAGGTCTGATCAATGCGCAATTCGGTATTCTCTTATTGCAACGATATTTTAGGAACATGGCAGCATTGACCTAATGCTGAACCATCTCCTGGAATCTACAGAATACTCAACTCCTCACTAACTTACAGCAGAGATGTCAAGTTTGGGCTCGTTGGAATGGTCTCAATGAACAGATTATACATAGATTCGGTCGGGGGTGGTTAAATTTTGAATTAAAGTATTATTTACATCTGACAGACAAGCACTTAATGTCTATCTCACCTGATGTTAAGTGAAGATGCGGTCTAATGTCTGGAATTGGAAGACGGCACTGATTACAGACATCTGTCTTTGGTACAATCCACAGAGCGCAACTACGAGTATCTCAAGCCATCTTCCATTCTGGCTGGCACCAAACATCATGCCGGAACTCGGAGAAAATTGATCACTATCTCACCTGATGTTGTGACGATGCGGTCAAAGATGTAGCGCGCTTACCCAAAAGATACCTAAGTATTCACTCGCGACTTGAAAACAGTCGTGCACACATTAAGCCACCAGGAAGCCTAAGGACGCAAGAAGACAACATAACAATGGCCTTCTCGTGGGTAAACATTACCCCGTCTGTATTTGAATAAGTGACCGCTAGTGGCATTTACAACTAAGCGCCACCGTTGTTCGGATTACAACATAAAACGTAGGTTTCGATTGTTGTATTAGAGGACCTAAAAAACTTTGACAGTGGGGTTCAAATCACCCTATTGCCAGAGTGCGAGGGATTTATGCGTAACATGCTCTGTTATAACTAAAGTGACATGAGTGAATGAAGTGATAGTATATCCTATGCAGATTCTCAGGTTTACTACCAGCTTTATTACCAGCTATCTAAAGATTTCGTCATATTTCGTGATGTTAATTTATTTTTATTTTTTTTTATTTATTTATTTATTCCATCAAAAATCACAATATCAAAAATACAGCACCTTATAGCTAACTGTAATATAAATAAAATTAAATAAAATGTACAACGTTCAGCTAGGTAGGTACAAGTTGATCATTGGCAGCCGTGCTAGGTCGCACCTGTGTTACAGCTGCCAAATTTATCAAGAAACCTTGCACAAAAACAATACCTCCACCACAAAACCTCACAATCACTCTCTCTTCCCCAGTTCTCGCGATACCGATCATTCCTCTAAGCTTCTCGCACTACATTTCTTTCCTGGACATCTACTGGAACTCCTGGCGGCTGCTTCTCGTAGTCTACTCCATACCCAGTTTCCTCAGTTCCATCTGGCTATACTTCATGCAGGAGAGCCCCAAGTATGTCTTCTCGAAGGGAGACGAGCCTCGAGCTCTGGAGATCTTGAAAGTTATACACAAAGTCAATCATATGAGATCTGGACAGATCTTAGAGGTAAGTTTTTTGGTTTATGGTAAGTACGGGGAAGATGGCCATACGGAAGATATGGCCATTTGAATAAAGTATCGGTCAGAACCAACCACAGAAGTCTTAGATACTAAGACTTGGTTAGTTCTACAGACGTAGGTACAACAGATGGTGTTAAATATCAATTTTATGTACTTTACTTGTGACCGAAGACAAGAGACTGCGTGATTTTTTTGTAATGAAAAGCAAAAAGTGAATGAAATCTAATTACTTTGATTTCTTAAGATATATGGGATCCCAAAAAGGTTTTATACGTGAAGGATTCTCTGATCTTGTTCACCTTATCTGAAGATGGTAGATGGAAACAACGTCTTCTTCTCCATACACTTTATTGTAACGTTACAGAAAGCAATTACACGTAAATCAGTCGAATAATATGATGACCAAGGGGTCTTCCCACCAATTATCACTCTAGCAGTTCCTCACGTTTGTTTTTTGTGTAAACGAAAGGACTTTTTGGGATTTATTTCTGAGAAATAATATCTTTATATTCCAAAACATAAATCTGTATCCAAGATTAATTTTAGGTTACTTACTACATTATCTGCAAGGAGAACAGCAATCATAGTTGCTTATGCTTCCAGGTGAACAACATTCTCTCCGAGGAGGTGCAAGAAGACTCGGGACAGAGTAAGAACTTGATCAAGGAGCTGTTCCGGATGCCGCTGCTCAAATATACAATCATCATGATGCTGCTCCTCATGTTCAAGCAGTAGGTCTTCGAAATATTTTTTTTCTAGATGGCAGGTGTTAGGTTCTTGACCTCGATCTTACTTGATGGTTAGTAAGGATGCTGTCTAAGATGGAATCGTACGTGGAAGCGAAACAATTTGCTGGATAAATAGATAGTTGACCTTAGTTCAAACCACATATAACATTTACCAACCATATTTACCATATTGGCCATACCATTTTCTAAACTGATTGGTATGCGTATTCCACTAGTCACCTTAAAATGTACCCCACCCCTACTGATCTATGTAGGTATAATCTTTTCATTGAGACCATTGCAATGAGCCCATACACGACATCTCTGCTGTAAGTTTACTAACTTACAGCAGAGATGTCGTGTATGGGAGGAGCAGAGTGTCCTGCAGATTCTATGAGATGCCCCAGCTTCAGGTCAATACTTCCATGTTCTTACAATATCGCTGAAGTAGGAGGATACGGATTTTCGAATTGATCAGACCTATTAAAGTTGCTTTCATAGCGTCATCAAAGTTATAAAGCTCATGATTTTTTTTAATCAAAGCTAAGAATAATCTCGAAGAAGACACCCACCAAACGAAAAAACTATATTAAAAATTATCCGTTTGGGCGCTACGATGTCACAGACAGACACACACATAAACAGATAGGTTATATAACCTATCTGTTTATGTGTGTGTCTGCTATATATATATAGGATACATAAACACACGTCAAACTTATTACACCCCACCATATATAGCCCTACTTTTTGCATCGGAGCACAGAATAAATTATAGTACAAGTAGTCGGAGGCTAAAAATGATGAATCACCAATCCACCGATTGACTAACCTATCATGATACCGGTTGGTAACGTGTTCGGGTGGTCTAGATGCTGACTCATGTTTTCAGGGTTGGAGCCTTCCTGGTGTGGCTGCCGAAGATAGCGGACCAGTTCGTGAGGATCCTGCAGACGGGTGAGGGCTCGGACCTTCCTCTCTGTGGCATCATTGAGAGCAGCCTAGACATAACTCCTGTTGTAAGTTGATCATATTATACTCATATTCAAGTGAATAGTGAATATGTATTTACTAAGCAATCGTGCTACACCTTCGGCTGCATCGTCTTTCGTCACTTACCATCAGGTACGTACGTAGTACCTAGAGACATCAGTGCGTTCATATATTTTACCGACTCTATAATGGGGAATGCTCTGAAGAGCTTTTTGACCTAATACCATCGTCGCCTTTTTTCGATCGATCTGCTCGACATCGTCAAAGAGCAATTCTCACATCTTACAGAATTGGAAGTCTCGCACCATCCGCTTCAACCGTGGCTTTCTACCACGGACCTGTAATATATAGAATGATCTGCCCGCAGCGATATTTCCCTCTAGCTATATGGAATCTTTTTAAAAAGGGTATCCAGATCCACAAATTCTTCAAAGGTCGGCAACGCATCAACAGCGCCAATGGTGTTGCAAATGTTCATAGGCGACGGTAAACGCTTTTCATCAGGCGGGCCGTCTGCTTGTTTGCCTGTTCTAACATAAAAAAAATGTGATATTGCAGCCAAACAATTGCTTAGTCAGTTATAAAAAAAATATATATCAAAGTCAAAGTCAAAGTCAAAGCATTTATTCAGTATATGGGCAAATTAAAAATTAGCACTTACACACGTCAAATAACATTAAATAGATCATATTCAACAAAAAATATAGATATAACAGAAACATAACGCTTTGAATTTACAAAAAAAAACAAAGGTATTGAGCCATTCAGCTTTCCTCTAGACGTCGAACGTCACACTTAAAACACATGTTTAATTCCCCTTATTAATGTAGGGTTGCCAACCGTACCATTACGTGCACCCGCAACCCAGTGCATGTTTCAGTACTTCAGACAATTTTTATCCAAAAAATTGTGAAATAATGAAACATAATAGATAAATAAAACGCAGACTAATTGCAGTACAAATCATGTTCCGAATGGAACTGATTGTCCGACTATCAGCCGCATAATACCGTCGTAACAGGCAACCCTAGATCTGCAAACAAAAGATGAAAACTGATTGACTGTTGAATCTACTGGTGTTTCGGAAGTACTCCCATCAGAGAAGAAACACCAAGAAACTCTATGGGGCTTGTCACTTATTTTAATTCATTTTTTTTAATTCATATTAAATAAATGTTTAATGTACAATAAGTAATTCTATTATCATACAATTTATATTATATCTTGGAGCTTGGGGCATTCAGGCCAAGCATTTTTGTCATTCATATAGTCATTTATTGTATAGTACGATTTCTTCATTAAATTGGATTTTACAAAGGTTTTAAATCTGCTTATAGACAGTTGATCAATATCTTTAGGAAGTTTATTATAAAATCGTATACAGTTCCCCAGAAAAGAACCACTAACTTTCCACAACCTGAATTGAGGTAGAATTAATCTATTTTTGTGTCTTGTATTGAAATTATGTACATCGGACCTCTTATCATACTCATTCAAATTTTTGCGTACATACATAATATTTTCATATATATATTGACATGCCACTGTGAGAATTTTAATCTCCTTAAATTTTTCACGAAGTGAGTCTCGCGACTTCATGGTATATATAGATCGAATAGCTCTTTTTTGTAAAACAAATATAGATTGGATTTCGGCGGCTTTCCCCCACAATAAAATGCCATAGGACATTATACTATGGAAGTAGCTAAAGTAAACCAATCTAGCAGTGGATTCGTCAGTCAAGTTTCTGATTTTACGTACTGCGTATGCAGCGGAGCTCAATCTACCTGCCAGAGCCGATATTTGAGAACCCCATTGTAGTTTTGAATCCAGGGTGATGCCCAAGAATGTAGCGGATTCAACAAATTCTATCGGTACATCGTTTATTAATATCCTGCTATTAATGACACCCTTTCTTACATTTGGCAGCGAGAATTTAATACATTTAGTTTTTTTGGCGTTCAGTAATAAGTTATTGGTTGTAAACCAATTCAAAACCTGTGCGATTGATTTGTTAACATCGTCAAATCCAGGCGCAATCCTATCTATTTTGAATATTAAGGATGTATCATCCGCGAACAAAACAATGTCACATAAGTTTTGCACGAAAGACGGCAAGTCATTAATATAAACTAGAAATAAAAATGGTCCTAAGATCGATCCCTGCGGAACTCCCATTTTTATGAGGGATCCAGATGACCTGACGCCATTGACCTCAACCATCTGTATTCTATTACTGAGGTAGGATGAGACCAGATCAAGTGCGTTAACGCCGTAGTGTTTTAATTTGCAAATTAGCGTTTTGTGACAGACGCAATCAAACGCTTTAGATAAGTCACAGAAAACGCCGATAGCATCTTGTGCTTTCTCCCAGGCATCAAATATATGTTTAAGAAGATCTACTCCAGCATCAGTAGTAGAACGCCCCTTAGTGAAACCATATTGTTTGTGATTTAAAAGATGATTAATATTAAAATGTGCCAAAAGCTGGTCTAATATAACTTTTTCAAAAACTTTACTGAGCGCCGGTAATATAGAGATTGGTCTATAGTTTGAAGGGTCATTTTTGTTCACTGATTTGTATAGGGGAATTAATTTACTTTTTTTCATTACATCAGGAAAGACACCTTCATCGACGCATCTGTTAAAAATAAACGCTAAGTGAGGGCTAATTGCATTAATAATATAACTAAGTACTTTGGTTGACATACCCCACAGATCCTCGGTTTTCTTTTGATTGAGCATTTTAAAAGTTTTGATAATTGATATTGAAGTTATGTGTCTGAACTCAAACATAGAGTCACATACATTCACACACTTCGATAGTAAAACAAAAGCATCCTTAGGGGAAGAGTTTAAAGGCTGAGTAGTAATAATAGGTACTTGTGAGAAGTACTCAACAAATGTGTTAGCGACATCATTATTATCTATGATTAATTTATTATTAACTTTTAACATAATTTTACCGTCCCTCTGCTTAATTTTTCCAGTTTCTGTATTAATGACTTTCCATGTTGATTTTATTTTGTCATCGGCATGCTTAATTTTTCTACTTAGATGCAGTGATTTTGCTGTCTGACAAACAACTTTAAAAGTTTTTGAATACAATTTTAAGTGATTTATGAATTTAGTATTATGTAAATTAATGGTTTTTTGTGAGTACAAGTTATACAAATTGTTTCTACTTTTATAAATACCAGGAGTTGCCCAGTCATCGAAACGAACCTTCGCACCCTTTCTAACCATTTTAATTTTAAAAATATCATTGAACTCTGCATCTAACATTTGAAATAAAGCACTGCATAGGTCATCAGGATCCTCAGAAAATCTTAGGTTCATTAATTGCTTGTCAATGATATCCACAAACTGTTCAACCCGTTTGGTGGTAATGGGCCTGTAAAAATGTTCTTGGCCTTTGATGGATAATTTACATGAAAAAGTGACACTTTGTCCCAGATGGTCCGAGCCAAGTTTATCAAAAATTGCAATTTTTTCGGGTTCACAGTTGCAGAACACATTGTCCAAGCAGGTAGCTGACGAGCTAGTGATTCTTGTTGGCTGATTAAAAAGATGCTTCAGATTGAAGCTTAGAAATAAATTTTTTAATTTGTCGCTGAGCGGAGACTGCTCAATTAAATTAACATTGAAATCGCCACAAACTATTAAAGATTTAGAGGTGTTGAAGACTTTGCTCATTACTTCTTCCATAATTGTTTCAAACATTTTATAATCAGCCGATGGAGGTCTGTATACACAGATGACTATATGTTGCCCCAGCTCTATACAAGATAATTCAACACATCGTTCCACAGACATAGCTACTATGTCTTTACGCTCTTTAAAGTTACAATTTTCAGTTACATATATTAGTGAGCCACCACGAATTGCCTTTTGTCTAATGAATGTGCTGGCAATTGTATAATTTTTTAATATTGGTAACAAAGTACCTTTCACAAACCAGTGTTCAGTAATACACATTATGTCAACTTTATAATAATTCAGAAATAATTCTAACTCTAAGGCTTTGCTGGAGAGACCTTGTATATTCTGATGAAAAATGTTGATTGAGTCAGGCCTCCCCATTGTCTTAGACATTAGTTTAAACTAACTAAGTCTACTACGCTACAATTACCCTGCATAGTAACACCACTACGTTGGGGCTCGTCTCTGTGATCTGTTACAATATGTAAAACAGGGTCATAAATATTGTATGCTAATAACTTAGCAATGGTCGACTTATTAGTCTTATTGAGATACAAAGTATCCTTTGTCAATATTACTTTACTAATAAATTTGTTGGTTTCAAAATACAAAAAGTCGCTGAAGCGACACGTCAAATTGTACAGTGCCAAGTTCAATTTATGAGCATGCTCATTATAAGAGCAACTACTTGTTTTAAGATACGGGAATGAACAAACTATTATTTTACTAATGCCTCTGCTGGCAATGTCTGACAAAAGTTTAATTAGAATATTAATATCAGCTTTTTTAACGTTTGTGCTATTACCTAGCTGCAATACAATAGTACAATTTTTGTGATACTGAAAGCTGCATATTTTTTTACATAAATCTGTAATTAATAAATTAGGGCAGCAATTGTTATAAACATTTTGGTTCAATCTATTGTCTAATAAGCTACCCATACCTACTCCCATTTCATCGCTGAACACAATGGTCTCTCTAGCAGGCCCCGGCAGTTGTAAAGGACTGCCTGAGTCCACCTCGGAGGCACCAGTGCACTGTAATGATGACACTACTTCCTGCCTAACCAAGTCAGTCTGTGCACGTAAACTTGCAGTATTAGCTGTACTTGGTGAGCTGCTATCCTCTTGGTAGCATTCACTCTGCACACCACAGATAGGAACCCCAATTAAAACTTTTGAGACGCACATTTCTTGTTTTAATAATTCAGCCTTTTCTTTAAATTCTATTAATTCTTTGTTACTGCGATCTAACATCTCTAGGCAATGCTGTAATTCTTTACTTAAGTCGATGTTTTTCTTACAAGTCTTTAAATTTATTTTTTTGATATGGTTAATTTTTTGTAATTTATGCGTATTTTTCCTAATGATTTTCTTATACTTAATGTACTTTTTAATCTTATTGGAACCCTTCATAGATACATTAGTAGAACCTGAGCCGATGAACTCTGTATATAGATCCAAAGTGTTGTCTTGATTAGTATTATTTTGCAATACAGGAGATGTCGTCATTTCTTCTAGTTTATCTTTTGTAAATGAAAGCTCTTGCTCCAAATCCCGGATATAGGTCAGTGTACGTTCGAATAGTTCTTGGTTTTGTGCATGTACATCCACTGTTTCTAGAAGCCTGTCACGCTGGTCTCTCAGGTCTTCCAGAGCAATGTCATACTCGGCCAATTGGTGTTTGAGGTCTGCGTTCTTCTCCAACATCTTTGCCATCAGTGGTGAAACCGTGCTTGAAGGCGCTGTCCTATTGCCATCGCTCGCACGGTGATGCGTGCGTCCGTGCGTTCAATCATACTCATATCTAATGATTGTCCTATTGAAGTTCGTACGACCATGCGATGAAATGACGATGAATTTCATCGCACGATGAAATCGCATCGCATCATTGAGCAATGGCAATAGGACAGCGCCTCTAATAACATGTTTGCAGGAAGATGAAGTGCCCTGTGCCTTGGACATCTCATCTTTGTTGATGGTGCTGGCGGTCGCAGCGACGCTGTCCATTGTTAACTTCGTACTCAGTCTGGTGAGTACCTATCATGACACATGAGAATACCTTCATTATAAGAATAGAAAATTAAAAAAAAACAATTATTGACAATTTTTTTTTTTTGACGAAGTGGCTATAGCCCATTGATAAAGGCCTGGCGACCGAGAGGTCTTGATTTCCATCCCCACCTTTTGCACTATTGACGTGACCCAATACAAACACACTTGGAAAGGTTAACAAAACTACTAGTCATGTGTGACCCACATTACTAGTAAGCTTTATAAAAATAAAACCGGCGCCAAGTCGAGTTGGACTTGCCCACCGAGGCTTCCGTACCAAGGTTGGTTAGTACCAATTTAGCTAGACGTCTAAATTGTATCAGCGCTCATATAACTCAGAGGCCTATCTTAATTGGCGTTAACTATGTATGTATGGCAAGCAAGGTCTTACGGCATAAGTAAAGGAAAAATTCCGAAAAATAAAAAAGTTGAAAATTAAGGTATATTATGGTACTAACAAGTTTTGGCGAAAATCTAAATTTGCCCATATCTTTTTATTGTGTTGACCTTGATTTTTATACATCTAATAGGGACTATAGACATCAGTATTTAGTATAAATTTCAACTTGCTAGATCCACCGTTCCTGAGAAAATCGGTGGTGACACACGGACAGACAGACAGACGGACAGACAGACAGACAGACAGAAGGACAGACGGACAAGAAAGTGTTCTTATAAGGGTTCCTTATTTCACCTTTTGAGGTATGGAACCATAAAAATACAAAAAACACAATGGAATTTACACGAATGTAATAGTCTTTATTTATCTAAATACTCTTTATTGAATACCAGAACAGTATACATAGCATACAAGCAACTCAAAGTCTATGGAATTACAATAGGCGGTCTTATCGCTAAGAGCGATCTCTTCCAGATAACCTTTGTATGGACAGTATTGCTATATGAAGGTATAGGTATAGGTATACCTAGGTTTCTATATGAAGGAAAGGTAGATATTTCTATAAATATGAAGGACAGTAATTCTGTATCACAAACGAACGATCACCCTCCGAAATACTTTTGCATTGTTTGTGTGAACTCACGATGCAATTAATATATATATAATAATAACCTACTTACGCTCAATATAGAAAAAAATTAGGAATTACCATTGATAATCGCTTTACTTTTGTACCTCATATCAATGAACTGTCCAAACGTATACGTAGGCTGACAGCAGTGTTTAGAAGTCTGCGGGACAGTGCACAGTGGGACATATTGCAAATTAATGCTGTACTACTCGCTGTGCCAATCCTTGATTACGTATTGTATCACTGCCTGGGGTGGAACAAGTAAAACGCACCTAATGACTCTTGAGCGATCTCAGCGAGGATTGCTCAAATGTAGCAGGCGACTTCCTCTAAGATTTCCAACCTCCGATCTTTACAGAGAATGCCGAGTCCTTACAGTCAGACAGCTTTATATTCAACAAGCTGTACTGTACCAGCATACCCTTATTAAATATGATCCCAACCAGTTCCAGTCCCAGTAAAGCGAATATCACACAATGTGTGTAAAATACAAAAGTGTAATACAGCTTTTGCAAGAAAATTCCTAATCTTCCTTGGACCGTACCTATACAACAATATAAATAAAGTTAGCAATATCCATAGTCTAACAGCGCACAAAGTTAAACGAAAAATATTCGATCATCTGATCCATATGGACTACACTGCCACAGAAAACTTACTTACTCTTATCGAATAAATAAAAAGTAATCAAGCGTGTGTGTACACACGCTTACTCGCTCACGCGCGCAGTCACACACACACACACACACACACACACACACACACACACACATTTATACAAATTACTAACCAACCACGTATTAGGTATAAATTAAAATAAATTTCTGAAATTGATTGTCAATATAGTAAAATTTAATCCAATCTAAACCATAATTTTGAAATCTACCAATTAAAAACATTTTGTATTTTATTTTGATTTATAATTGTATAATTACAGTAATAATAAATACTGATTGTTACTCTTAGGCATCAAACTGAGTCCTCTAGACGGTAGATAACTGGTATCCTATACCACGGGCCTTTGAGCCTAGTTTAGGTACCAGGGCTTCGTTACATCATGTACACTATTATGCCTTTTTCATGAATAAATTATTATTTCATTATTTCATATGGTGATAGTGCTCCACCTGATATTGTTGAGGTTCCTACCTCGTGGTACCAGGTTCATACTCAGAATCCAATATCCTCAGGATGAGAACTCACTTCCCCGACGCAAAGTCTATAATATAATAGAGTTTTTGAAAAAAATCACCTCATTTTTTTACGTTTTAACAATGTTTGCACCTGCATCACTAGATGTCGTAGGCGTCTATTAGGTACAATTACGATGTTTTATTAGGAAGACTGGTAGTTAAAGGATAGCCACTCCACCTTTGCATAAAAATATACGTTCCACAGATAGTGAACCACGTAGGTCGTCGCAACCTAGCGATGTGTGTAGTAGCAGTATGCGGAATAGCAGGCATCGTGACCAACCTGATCCCCAACGCGATCGGCAGTGCCGTGGTCTTCGCTGTACTTCTGCAGGGGATGGTGGTGCTGGGAATGTACACGGCTATCATTGTGGCTATCTTCCCGACGCATTTACGGTATGACACAGTTACGAAAGGAATATTTACGAAATCAGATACTCCTCGTTTTCAACCGACATCCAAAAAAAGAAGGAGGCTCTCAATTCTTCTGTATGTTCAATTGTGAACCGATTCGAATCATTCGGTATCTGTTTTTTAATCAAAATTCGGACCACCTCGGAAATGTACCCATATTTCCCCATTTTAATTTCATTGGTCGATTGTAATGTCATTAAGATCTGATCTTCAGAGATATGACGATAAACGTCTCAAACTTACTGAAATTGACTCGCGGGGCATGGTAGTCGGTTCTTTTAATTTTTTAATTATTTTAATTCAGATAATAAGTAAGTTAAGCGATATTCTTTCAATGACACCCATAGGGAAAATATATTTTATATGATTGTTTTTTTTTATACAGGGTGATAATTTAATTTTAGTTTCATCCATGTTTTATCGATCAATGAGCGCGTGCGGCTTCTCCGCTTCTATGTAGATATTATACTCCCGGCTCCGTGACGCTACGAAGAACTTTGTCGCTGTAAACTTACTTTCATTGTATAAACCACATACATTTACTTACTGAACATGATGAACATATTGTGAAAGCGTTAACACGGTAATGTTATCTTTACATTACCAACAATTACCGTGTCCGAAGACTCCAAGTTTTTAACTTTCGACTTAAAACTTTTTATTTGCAGCCTAAAACACTGGTGTGATTTTGATCGTAGCTGTAGGTAGCTTAGGTACGACGTGTTAGTGTAATTGTGTGACTTTTGATTTGATTTTCAGAGCGTTAGCCATCGCGTTCCCGCTACTGGCCGGCCGAGTGGCAACCTTCGCCTCCATACAGATCCTGAACCTTCTGCTCATCAACAACTGCAACGTTGGCTTCTATGTGTTCTCCACTATATTAGGATGTAAGTTCATTATAGTATAGGACTTCAGATATGCCTACAGCTTAGCTTACATCAAGCCCCGATAAGAATGTTTGTCCATTGATGCGGAGTGAGGTAGCGGAGCGGAGCGAGAGTCGGCGGAGTTGCGGACTGTGTCTGTCCATTGATGCGAAGCGTGGTAGTGCGGAACAGAGTTGCGGACTGTGCGGAGCGGAGCGACTAGTAATTTGAACGGGCGGCGGTGGGAGATCTGGGCCCCTAGACAAAATGTATGAGAATGACATTTTTCCGCGGAAACATAAATGCCATTCCATACATTTTGAACTTGCGTTAGCGTGAATGGAAACAGGAAATTGGATTTTGTCTAGGGGCCCATTTCAGTTATCTCCGCTCCGGTTCCCCGCTACAGGGTTAGGATGTCGATGCCGCTACGCTTCCCCGCTCTGCTTCTCTACTCCGATCCCATGCTCCACTTCCCGGTTCTGTATGAATTTTTGAACCAGTTCGCAAGTCCCAATCCACTGAAGCGAAGCAGAGATTTTATGCAATTTCATTGATTAGGTAGTATTGGCACAGTTCCCCTCCGCTCCTCTCCTCTCCGCTTCAGTAAACAATCAGCTTAACGCACCTGTCAAGTCATCTTTCAGCTCATTGCATACAACTGATTAAGCACAGACCTCTCTTTTCTTGATGTATGTTCACATCACAGACTACTCAAAGACGCCTGGACCGATTAAGAAAATTCTTTTTGGTACACATCCCAAGTGATCCCATTAAATGTTTATCGAGTTATGTTCAGTATCTCCAGAGATATGGATATAAACACCTCAAACTTAGTACACAAAATGACTATCACGGCTTTGAAATCGGTTTTTCTAGTTTTGTGAACGATAATTATCTTAGAATATAACTGCCTAATGTCGTCACTAAGCGGTGGGCAGTGACTGGAAACGAAGAGCCGCAGATCGGGCTCAGTGGCGGATCTTAGGAGAGGCCTATATCCAGCAGTGGACTGATACCAACTGATGATGACAATGATACCTGCTGAATTTATAAAATCGTCTTCAGCGTCAGCGGTCCTGCTGTGGTTCCTGCCGGATGACCGACGACCGCCGCCGCTGCCGTCAACAGAGACTCTCCCCGGCGGAGCTCCCGAGAGTCCCGCTTTAGATAACATGAAGGAACACCACAAAAATGTCTCGCAGTTGTAAATAAAAAAATATTTAAGGATATTGATTTTCAATTATTTTTGACATGACCAATTTCCGCTGTCAGTAAGTAGGCCAGATTTGTTTTCATTGGACCAGTACAAAACCACATTAGTGGCTTAGATCACGCATCTTTCGTGGTCACGAGAAGAGTCTCGAGTCTTCTCGTGACCACGGTCAATGCAACTTGATCAAAACGTCGAGGTAAATACAATTATGTTTTTAGCGCGATAAGTCCCGTATTACAATATAATGATGTGTGTAAATCGCGAAAGTTTAAAATTTACTATGCTTCAGCATTTGACCACTGTGTCACCTGATCTGATGTTAAGAGAAGATGCGGTCTAAAGGTCGTTTCCCACGGTGCGTCATATTGCGGATAGACACAAGCTAGCCCGCACTAACGCACCGTGGGAAGAGTGACGTTGGTGAAAGTGCGGGAAAATCCGGAGAGGAGGGTGCGTGGCTACACGTGGTTGTCGCTATGTGCGTGATAATTCGTGAAGTCACGCACTCTGGAAAGCAGCGACCTAATAATACCCCTGCTGGAAAGCGAGTATCGCAACCCGAGTTGGCAGGTTGGCACTGAACATAATGCATGACCAAATCGAATCACACATCTTGTTATGAGCATAAAAGTAAGAATAAATAATTGACCAACAGAGCCTCGGTTTCCAGTTGGCCAAAAAATTTAAGTTTGCTTTAGCGTTATTTGTCGACGGATTTCAGATAAATTAGCGGGAGGACTTCATTCTACATAAGATGTTACGAAAAATTCCAAAAGGGACTCCCCCTTTTGGAATTAGGAAAAGGGTTTTTTTAGACACAGACGTTAAACTTACGAGATATCTCGTGCAGTACCTACTATTAAGTATTCTGTAATCTCGTTATTAAAATCTGAAAAGAAAAGGTGTGATCTAAGTGCACGCAGCGACGGATCTCGGTAAGGCAGATTGATGACATGTCTTTATCAACCGACTTACATAAAGGAGTAGATTCTCAATTCGTCTGTATGATTTTTGTTTTTATGTATGTTACGCGATTACTCCGTCAATTGTGAACCGATTCGAATGCTTTTTAGGGTTCCGAACCCAAAGGGTACCAACGGAACCCTATTACTGAGACTCCGCTGTCCGTCTGTCTGTCCGTCTGTCTGTCTGTCTGTCTGTCAGTCTGTCTGTCTATCTATCTGTCTGTCTGTCTGTCCGTCTGTCACCAGGCTCTCGTATCTCATGAACCGTGATAGTTAGACGGTTGACATTTTCACAGATTATGTATTTCTGTTGCCGCTATAACAACAAATACTAAGAACAGAACAAAGTTAAAAATTAAAGGGCTTAAAACAAAAAACGTGTTTGTTACGATACGATACGAAATTAATTTACCTCGACACAGCTAGATGGCAGCACAGGAAAAATTAGCACGCGCAAGCGTTTCATTTGTTAAATTTGTTGGCCTCGGTCGATTTGTTTACTTAGATATGGTTAATTGCCATAGTCATATATGAAGAGTACAGTTTTGAGTAATACATCTTCAATTTTAGTAATTATAGTTTCAATTAGCTAGAAACAGTAGAAAGTTAGTCGTACGAACTCTCGGTCTTCCAGATATTTAATTATATATATTTATTACTTTGTGTTATTATTTACTTAGTTGGTGTTAGATTAGAAATTCGGAATCGGAAACCTCCGTGTGCGTGACAAAAGACTGACTCGCACTTGGCCAGTTTTTTTTATTTATTCGGTAGGGTACATTTCCGAAGTGGTCCCATTGTAATTTCATCTAGATCTGATAAGTATCACAAGAGATATGATGAGAAACGTCTCATACTTGCTACTGAAACTGACTCGCAGGGCATGGAAGTCGGTTGTTTTAGTTTTTAAACTATCTTAATTATTTAGTTATATAATATCTGGTCTTTTGGGTTAGAGGTATAATATATATTTGAAAGCCTGTAAACTTGCACACCTCATTTATCAAATTATGATAAGTAGTTTAGAAGTTAGGAGGGAACAGATACATACATACATGCCCTGAGGGCCCGGTGGTGTCGTGGGAGAATGGTCGGCTTTGACGCCAGAGGTACCGAGTTCAAGCCCCGCCGTGTACCAATGGATATTCTATCGAAAAAATTATGTGCGCTTTTCACAAGGGCCCTCCGGTGAAGGAAAAACATCGTTAAGAAACCCCCAACCTATTTGATATAAAAAATAAAATAAAACTCACATACCGGTCAAAACATAACCCTCCTTTTTGCTTCGCCGTAGTCGGGTAAAAAAGCAGTGTAGTTTTCTGCGTGAAATAATACGTATGTAACAATTTAATTATGTAGTGTTGCCAGCATTGAATTACTATCAACTTATTTTGATATCATGATTATACATTTCATTTGACAGTTATGATTAATCAATAATAACAGAAAACATATTGTTTGTGTGGAGGAAAATAAATAAACTGGCCAAGTGCGAGTCGGATGGATTCGCACACGTAGGGTATTGAACCACATTTGCCGGAAAATAAGTTTTTTGTATGGGGACCCCTTTTTATTATAAGTTCATTCATTTTTTTATTATTTGATGTTATATCAACCATAATAATGCACACTTTTAGCAAATTTTATGTCTCTATTACGGTTTATAAGATCGAGCATAAAACGCCTGAAAAAAAAACGTTTCTTGTATGGGAGCCCCCTTTTATGTTTATTATTATTATAGTTTTCGTTATTTATTGATATAGCAATCATTCAATCAGCATCACTTCAAGTCTCTATCGATTACGGCTTCTAAGATACAGCATAAAAACACCTGATAAAACACGTTTCTTGAATGGGGACCCCCATTAATATTTAACGTCTTTATTCTGTTTTTAGTATTTGTTGTTATATCCCCCATAGTAATACATACTTCATAAAAATGTCCTCAAAAACCTAAACCTAATCTCATAATAATATTGCTTATCATTGAGTAACAAACTTAATATAGGTGCGTACAGACTAGGTAAAATAACATGTTAAACGACATTGTTATTAAACATTTTTTATTATAACATGTTATAACATTGTTATAATAACATGTTATAAATATGTACAACAATGATATATTAGTCACGTGTACTCACTAGCTCTGAAGAATTGTTATATAACATTGTTGAATTAATGTTATTCTAATGTGTACTTACAGTATTGTTTTATGTTGAAATGTTGGATAACAAGTTTACATAATGTAGACCTGTCATAAAACAAGTTATATAACATGTTACATAGACTGTACGCACCTTAAGATTTAAAAAGATTTCATCTATGATATTGTCCATACAAAAATTTCTACCAAATTAATAATTTATATCCTACTGAAAACTGGAAAAGAAGACTATCGTGGCAACACTAAAACATTCGAATTGTCAATGTCAGTTTGGCTTGTCAATTGTCATTCCCATTTTTGTAAAACGGCTGCGAAATGTCCGATTTTGCCGGCGATAATTCAAAACCGCGAGTTGTGGTATTAGGAGGTAATTCAGAGAACTATTTGCAATATCTTAAGTGTTTATATACCGTCATTATTGTGCTTGTAAAACCAGTGTGTCTTCAATAATGTGATATATGTTTTTACATAACGGTCAATCGAATTAGTCATCACTCGACTGAAGGTTCTGGTTTGTTCTGATTGTGTTTTGGTTTGTCCCAGGGTGTGGTTTCATCGGGCGAAACTTGGTGCACTATCTTATATCTAATGACCTGGTGAGCGGGCTACGAGTAGTGGATAAAACACCCCCGCAACTGGCCTTCCTCAATCCGGCGCATACTAAAGATTTTGAGGACCCCCGCGTCGAATACAAGAGCGCCAACCTAATCAATCAAAGTAAGTGAACTTCTAATTCACGTTGGTAAGAAGATTGTGTGTATTGGGCAATTAACCACAGCTCAGAAAAATTACCAACTACTATGACTGCAAACAGGTTTTGAGGTATAAATAACTGTCCCGTGCCCATTTTGATAGCCTATGTCACTCAGGAATAATGTAGCTCTCTACTGGTGAAAAAATTTTCAAAATTGGCTCATTAGTTTCAGAGATTACTACCTACAAATAAACTTACAAACTCTAGCTCTTTATAATAGTGTAGCTGTAGATTATATGCAGTTGATATTAATTATCAATTAACTTTTTACATCCTGTTGCCATATGACTTTAAGCGGGATATCGCTGGTTCAAATCCTAGTGCAGGTGAACATTATATTGATGTTCTGCCTGACTTGCTACCATCCTGTTTAGCATCTTTGACCACATCATCACTTAACACCAGGCAAGATTGTGTACAAACGCTAGCATAAAGGTATAAAAAAACTCGCCTGTAGCCCCTGTAGATAAGAATGATGTGGTGAACATGCTAGACCTAGAATACTCTGACTCTCAAGGGCTGTGTGCTGCCGGAACGCCGTAAGTTATGTCGGCAAATTTTCTCCTTGATGATGGTTAGCTACTTTTTGGTAGCAAGTCAGGTTTGGTAGAACATCGATATAATATACTCCAGCCACCTGTAGAAAAATAGTAATATATAAAATGCAAAGTATATCATATCTCAATGTGTTACAGAGTGCATTAACAGGAAGATATGTCAAACTGTTGATAAAAATGTATGTAAATATGTCAGTGGCACCAATACCACTGATAACATATCATGTATGATTCATAATCACAATAAAGCATACACTTTCCTGCATTTGGTTTGTACATAGTTTGTTTAACAATGGTTTTCCTTCCTGAGAGTTGAGCGAAGTTATTTTTAACTGATGTCAATGTTAGTTACCTCAGAACTCAGTTGTCATTAACCAATCTGGAATATTCTTTTTTTCTTTCATAGAGTATAATTGGTCCCATCCCATTGTACAATTAATTGTGATCTGATGATTATGTCTAAAGATATGACAATTTTAGTTTTAAAAATAAGTTATTATTAAAAAAAAATAAAACTGACTTCATAACCACAAAAAGGCACTCAAAAGCGAAAAATAATTTACTTAAAATTATTATAAGCGTTACCCACTTCTCTATTTGAAGTCGGTGCCCGCCAAGTCTAATAGGTAGTAGATTGGTTAACTAGTTAAAAAGTATTATTTGCGATTATTAACATTAATTGCCGCCATATGGCCAACAGAGTACTGAATCACTCTACTACGTTATAAGAGGCACTTCCCTATATTGTGGATACCCGAATTATGAAAGCACTGTGTAGCCAACCTAACAACGGAAAGTATTATTTACGTAGTAACTATTATATAATATGTGGTTTTATGCTTATAATTTTTTTTTGCTGTGTTGATTGGTACAAAGTACATTCATAATTCTGAGTTATTTAATTATGTATGCAGTGTCGCGGGACTGAAATGGCCGCCATCTTCGCCAAATGTCATGTCATGTCAAAAAATATTAGGTATGTTTAAAAAAGTTTGCACCCTAAGAAGACTTTGCCCGGTAGAACATTCCTGTGAAGACAAATTATTTATATTTATATATAATTATTTATTATAATTATTAATATATAATTATTTATTGAGGGCCCGGTGGCGTAATTGGGAGAACGGTCAGCTTTGATGCCGTGGTACCGAGTTCAAACCGCCGTGCACCAATGAATTTTTCTATTGAAAAATATATGTGCGCTTCTCACAGTGGCCGTCCGGTGAAGGAAAACATCGTTAAGAAACCAATAACCCCCGCATGGTGGTAGAACATATCTAGTGTCCGCCTGGCCAGCTACCACCCTCAAGTCAGAAAATCTGTCGCCAAACATCTAATGTGTTCCGGCAGCTATCCTTGAGAGCCAGTTCCCATTCTAGTCCACTTCTCTATCTTCGACCGCATCATCACTTAGCAACAGGTGAGATAGTGGTCAAACGCTTGCCTATAAGATATAAAAAAAAATTATCCCCACCTTTATTTCTATCTCGCTCACAGTTACCGTAAGAATATCTTATATGCAATAGCATCCATTTTGCATTGTGCATAATCTTCTTGGGACTCTTCTACTAAAACTAGTACATTCTCCTATGTTTGAGGTATTTATCTCCATATCTCTGGTGATACTAATCAGATCTCGATAAAATTAAAATGGGACCACCTCGGAAACTTATCCTACCTATTAAAAAAAGAATCATTTGAATCCGTTCACAATTGATGGAGAAATCGCGTAACATACACACAAAAAAAAAAAAAAAACATGCAGACGAATTGAGAACCTCCTCCTTTTTTGTGAAGTCGGTTAAAAAATGACTAGCACGGCATGTAAAATTGTGTTATTTAAGTTATTTAAACATTATCAAATTTATTTATTGTGATTTAATCAAAACAAATTTTACAAATAACAAAAGATTTTATTTATTGTTTGTTTGTTTGTTACGATTTAACTCAAAAACTACTGGACCGATTTCAAAAATTCTTTCACAAATGGAAAGCTACATTATCAGCGAGTATCATAGAGGGCATTCCACGTGAAGCGGACAGGTAAAAAAATGATGTTGAATGAAGAAAAGGTGATGTTGCCGATTTTAGTTATTTTTTATTATGTTAGACCCTTAGGGTTCTCGATGCTAATACAAAATATTTTTTAAAAATTGTCTCTGGTTCACAAGCTATAGGATTTTGAAGTTTTGAAGATTTAGAGTGTCTGCATTACTTCGAACCTAATTATTCAGTTTTAAATACTAATGATTATATAAATAAAGCAATACAATTTGTACTTTAATCATTGAACTTTTGCATTGAATTTTTGTTTTATTTTTCTTAATGCTATGAGACGCATTAAATTTTTTTAAATGGAATTTCACAGCGAAACACCATTTTAATTTTTTTAATATTTTTTATAATAATAGCTAATAGTGTAAAGATAACTCATACAAAGTTTCATTATGGGCGTGGAAGTCGTTTAGGAGCTAGCCGATACCAGTGTTGAAGCGCAACCGCAAGCGGTGCGGCGCAACCCGTGCCAACAAATTGCCGCCGCGCTTTTACACTGTTTTTCAAAAATATTTTGTATTTGCATCGAGGACCCATATATAGGTCTAACATAATAAAAAAATACTAAAATCAGCAACATCAAATTTTTTTACCTGTCCGCTTCACGTGGAATGCCCCATAGGCTATAATTTATTTCCACGGGAACTATGCAGTTAAAAACTGCGAGCGAGTTCAATGGACCTTATTATAATATAATGTTTGAATTAAAGAGCATTCTGTGGCATGCAAGTAGGGTTGCCAGATGTGTTGAAAAAAAAACCGGACAAATTTTTAAGTTTTATTTATTAAGTAACAAATTTTACATCGTACTACTTTTTTATATATTTAGTGTTCTTTTGTCCGGTTTACCAAGATTTTCTTGACTGGACATGCCTAAAGAAAACCGAACTGTCCAGTCGAAAACCGTACATCTGGCAACCCTACATGCAAGCCATAATGGTCAACTAATGCATTGTTATGCCTAATACACCAGTGTAGTGTAAGGCAAGCTATAGAATACAATAACTGAGTGTCAGCCAACCTATTGTTATAACTGGCAAAGTTAAACAATTGAAATATGTAGCTTTCCTTAAGGTAATTTAATAGAGATATTTTATTACGTATATCCTGAATTAGTCTTTAGCATTATTGTATTGATGAGTCTCGAGTTCTATTCTACTGTTTCATTGTATAATAAAGTAGTTTTCCAAAAAAAACCTACGAAACGACCTTTAAAACTTAAGTAGAACATAAACACAACACAATAAACACTCACATCAAACACACGCACACACATACACACGAGTCTACTTGACAGTAGACTCGTGTGTATATAGGTAATATACTTAGATTTTTCATGTTTTAAATTTGATAGCCTTTGTTTACTTTTTAATGTTTCAATATATGTATTACTTTAATTGACCCGCTATAACTACAAATCGGCGATGACCATAGACCGAATTATCGGGGTCAATTAGAAAACCAGCGTTGCATGTCTAAGCAATTGGCCGCACAACAATTATGCTGAAATTGATCCTTTTGTCGTTTATATTTACTTTAACCTTTTATGTGTATTTGTTATGTACTCTAAATATGGCAATAAATTATTTTCAATTCCAATTTCATATGTCTATTAAATAATATACAGTAGAGTCCGTTTATAATGACATCGAAAGGAACTGACAAACAAGTCATAATAAGCGGACGTCATACAAAGCGTTTTGTGAAATGAAAAACCTTTTTTATGTAAATATGAATGTACTTAAGTAGTTTAATACATAAACATAGTTCAAAACAAAAACGAGCCACGTGCCGAACGTCGTCGGGAATCAACGAACATTACCGAAGGTGTACAGAATCATGTCGGTCATTATAACCGGACATAATTTACATTTTTGTATTAAAAATGGGTCATAATAAGCGACATGTCACTGTAAGGGAAGTGGGAAGTCATTATATCCGACTATTTATAAAGAATTTCATATGAAAACCAAACTTCGTAGTATAGTTACGTCATAATAACCGGTTGGTCAATATAGGAGGTAGTCATAATAAACGGATTCTACTGTATGTTAAATTAAATTGGCCCCTGTAGAAAATGGAGTTACATAATTATAATTCAAAAAAATTTTTTAATAAATTTTATTGTATGTAATTTTTTTTTTTTTTTTTAAATATTATGAGGTTAATAAATATAGAAGTTGAAGGGACAAAATACTTAAGAAAATCAGCCATGAATAACATATACCTTATGATAATTATAAGAAACTCTTTATTGTTATATTTACTACTCCACTCTGTGCTGTTACGTGGGAGTATTTATTACTTGAATCTCCACACTTCCATCCTACAAGTGTTCCTCTATTTCCAGCATCATGCACCGCAGCAATGGACCCTGGCGACGGTGCCCCGTGGGCTCTGGTAGTCAACTGTGCTGGAGAGACTCGAGTGGGACAGACAGAGGCGGTGTACTCTGAGGGTATCGTCACTCTCAGCACCAATGTAGCCAGGCAGTGTGCCAACCGCGGTGTCCGACTGTTGGAGATATCTAGTGGACAGATATATAGCACTGATAAGGTATACATAAATTCAGTAAGATCGGATCATCCGTTTAGCTAGGACTGTCCAATCCGCGCGGTAGCTATCAAAATGCTAGTACCTCTGCGGCAGCCCGCCGGCTACAAGTTCAGTCAGTAGTGTCACGCGCGCTCTCGATCTCGCGTGATTTTATGTATGTATTTAATAATGAAATGTTAACCCCCCAGCCTCACAAAGAAGACGGCCCAGTGGACCCGTGGACGGTGGAGGGTCGAATGAAGAGCAAGGTGGAACAAGAACTGAAGAATCTCAAGTCTGAACTGAACTACACCATCGTGAGGCCCGCCATTGTCTACGGGGTTGGGGACAGGAGAAGCTTGAGTGAGTAGTTAAATACTTTAATAGAAACAAAAAAAATGTCAATACATAAACATCTAATGTGTTTCGGCAGCTATCCTTGAGAGCCAGTTCCCATTCTAGGCTTAGCGTGCTACCATCCTCGACCGCATAATCACTTACCAACAAATGAGAAATTTAAAAAAATATGTGTCTTTGGAAGTAAAACTTACCAACTATACCCATATGTATTGGTGGACGGCATAGGATATTGATTAACTAGCTGTGCCCGCGACTTCGTCCGCGTAAAATAGTGTCTTTGGGTAGCATTTTTAATTATTTTACAAATAAGACACATACGTATCCCACCTACACCGCGCAGTACCACGCCGCGCTAATCCCCCCTTCCCTCTCTACCCCTCCTCCCCCTTTCCCGACTAATGAAAAGCTACATTATCAACGAGTAACATAGTCTAAATTATATCCCGTATTCTCACGGGAACGGGTACTACGCGAGCGCTGCTAGCCTTATCATAATTTTCCACCTCCAGCCCCGCGTCTCCTCTATGGTGGCATATACAAGCATCTCGGTGAAACCATGAAGCTGCTGTGGACGGCTGACCTCAAGATGAACACTGTCCATGTGAAGGACCTGTGCCGTGCCATCTGGACCCTGGGCACCAGTCCCCAAGCTGTTCATCAGACGTACAACGTTGTGGATGAAGCAAACTCCACTCAGGGCTCGCTGGCTGAGATGGTGGCCCAGATATTCAATATTAACCATGATTATTATGGCACTGCTATTTCTACTATTGCTAAGGTATGTCTGATTTTAGTTATCTTGTAGTTCTGGCTGCGTTTAAACTTGTACTATGTTTTTTTCTACCATGCTCTGTCCCTGTGAAAAATGATAATAGGGCGCAGTGGGTAAATGGTCGACTTGACGCCAGAGGCAACGAGTTCAAATCCCCGCCGTGCTAGTCATTACTAGAGCTCATTTTTCGATCGAAAAAATGAGCTCATTTCACAGTGGCCCTCCGGTAAAGAAAAACATCTTTAGGAAACAACCAGCATAGTAATATTATCTAGTGTCCGCCTGGCCAGCTACCACCCTCAAGTTGGGAAATCTGTTGCCAAAATATCTTATCTGTTCCGGCAGCTATCCTTGAGAGGCAGTTTAGCCATTCTATGTGTAGGGTGCTACTTTCCTCGACCGCATCATCATTTGAGTTACATAGTGGCCAAATGCCAGCCTATTCGATTTAAAATAAACCTTTTAGTAGTGATGAGAAAACAGACATTTAACATTGTTTAATTAAATTCATAATTCTTAGACTGAGGTTTTCAGATTCAAAAACAGCCTTTGTACCGAATAAAAATTTAATATAATGCTTAAAAATATGCATTTTAAAAACTAACCCAAGCTCTAATGTGTCAGTTTAACTATAATTCTGAAAAAAACTATACTAACCTATTCAGATTTTAGAGACTCTGTTAATTATTAAACAATTTTTTATATAATACATGTTTGTTAGTGTACATTTTTGACGATATTCAATGCAAAAAGTGTGTGGCCCATGAGGGGATCGAACCCGCGACCTTCGCGTTATTAGCACGACGCTCTAACCAACTGAGCTAATGGGCCGTTGAAAGAGGCGACGAAATTCTCTGTCGCACTGCACACGGAAGATAAAAATATCTATAACATTAAGCTATTTATGACTGGCGAGCTGATAAGTCTAGATTCCGAATTTTTCAAGACATAAATATTGATGTCTTCAAGACTTCGCCATTATTGTATGTATTTACTTACAAGGCCGGTATCAGGTCCACTGCTGGACATTTACGCGATTACTCCGTCAATTGTCAACAGATACGAATGATCTTTTTTTAATCGGTAGGGTACATTCCCGAGGTTTCCCATTCCATCCCCATTGTAATTTCATCGAGATCAGATAAGAATCTCTAGATATATGACGATAAACGTCTCAAACTTGCTACTGAAAGTGTCTCGCGGGGCATTGAAGTCGGTTGTTCTATCTTAATTATTAAAATCACTGCCCACCGCTCGACGTATGTTGTCGCTTCACCTCTACAGCAGGGCTAGCATGGCAAGGGGACTATTTTGTCTTTCCACCTATCCGTGTTTTGTTTGGTGGAGGAGGCAAATTATAAGTAAAGTTTTTCGACAATTATAAACGCCCGCTGACTTTTAATCAATTCTTTTTTTTAACTTTTTAATACGAAACAAAATCAAAACTCGGGGTTAAACTTCACCAAGCGTTTAAATTGTTGTATTGATCTCCTGTCAGTGGCGAAAAACAGGGAAATAATTTTGTCTTTCCCCCGGGGATAAGGCCATGCTAGCCCTGCAGGACGTCGTTCGTTATGTTTCACCGATTCACAGTCCCGCCTGAATACCTGCGATGTAATAATATGTAAGTTATTTAATAATTAAAATAGATTAAAAACTAAAACAACCTACTTCCATGCCCCGCGAGTCACTTTCAGTAGCAAGTTTGAGACGTTTATCGTCATATCTCTGGTGATATTTATCATATCCTGATGAAACTACAATGGAACCACCTCGGAAACGTAGGCTACCGATTAAAAAAAGAATCATTCGAATCGGTTTACAATTGACGGAGTAATCGCGTAACATACATACAATAATATCGTTTAAAAACTAAAAAAAAACCGACTGCAATGCCGCGCTATTAATTTTCAGTACCAATTTTGAGTTGTTTATCTCCATATCTCTGGAGATACTAATCAGACCTCGATAAAATTACCATGGTACCACACTTGAGATATCTCCTTTCCAACAAAAAAACAATAATCAAAATCGGTTCATAAACGACGGAAGTTATCCGCGAACAAACATAAAAAAAAAAACATATACGGTCTAATTGAGAAACCTCCTCCTTTTTTTGAAGTCGGTAAAAAAATAAAAAACAGACGAATAGAGAACCTCCTTTGTTTTTGAAATTCGGTTGAAAATAAAAACCAATATTATAAATGCGAAAGTCAGTTTGTATATTTGTTTGTTTGGGACTTCTTCACGCTCAAACGGGTGGACCGATTAAGCTGAAATTTTGCACAGGGACTGCCAATATTATGGATTAGGCTATAGGATACTTTTTAACGCGGGCAAACCCGCGAGGCCACTCTAGAACACGTCTACCCCAACGTTTATCGGTTCTACGACAGATGTGACCAGCCCACTGCCACTTCAGCTTGCTAATCAATAAATCAATAATCAATCAAAGATCATTTATTTCTCTCTCACAATAAGAAATTGGTACAGTTTGGACTTATGTTATTGTCCATGTAAACATAAACAACAGACACGTAAATTTAGGCTATGCTTGAAAGTAAGATTATAATATTTTGTGAGATCCTTTGAGCTATGTCGATAACTTTAAAAAATGTAACTGTATATACATTTCCAGCAAGACATATCCTCCGTGGCCGAGGAGGCGAACGACAAGCACTTGACGGCGTGGGCGGACATCTGCCGCGCCTACTCCCTGGGCCACACTCCGTTAGAGCCGAGCGCCTCCGTGGAACTGTTGCTGAACAAACATCTGTGTCTGGATGGAAGCAAGCTGCAGAACTTGGTGCCTCTAGATGTGCCCAAACCTACCGTGGATCGGTTCAAAGAGGTCGGTCACTAAGCTACAAAAAAAATATATAAAACCTTTTTAAACACAAGCTTTTACATAACCTAGGTCTAGCTAGAGTAAGTCAAGACAAATCCAACGAGCCCAAACACGACGGGTATGACATGTGTAGTTTAGGAGTTCCTTTGGCCACCTTCCAGCTCCATCATCAGATCAGCATCGTGTCATTATAATATTGCATTGTCACGCGATTTACACATGTATGCAAAATGTCAGCTCAATCGGTAACCGGGAAGTGGATCAAATTTAATTTGCAAGATTTGATGACCAACATCGGGACAGGTGAAACTAAATAAAAGCTTGTAAAAAAAACATGCTGGGCAGTCTTTGGGGACTGCCGATAGAAGTGGAAACTGAGTAACTTCTGAATTGTATCGTCGAGATACACAGTATACATATAGCTCACGGGAAGCGTGCGGTGACGATGACGCGAGTTTCATGATTTTTGTTCACACAATAATATCGTTTAAAAACTAAAAAACAACAGACTTCAATGCCGCGATATTCATTTTCAGTACCAATTTTGAGATGTTTATCTCAATATCTCTGGAGATACTTATCATACCTCGATAAAATTACCATGGTACCACACTTGGGATATCTCCTTTCGAACAAAAAAAGAATAATCGAAATCGGTTCATAAACGACGAAGTTATCCGCGAACAAACATAAAAAAAAAAAAAAAAAAACGGTCGAATTGAGAAACCTCCTCCTTTTTTTGTCGGTTAAAAAGTGCTCAACGCGCCCAAAGAAGTTATTACTTCAAAAAAATACAAATTATAAATTATAACAATAAGTCGTCCGCCCATTGAACTGTAGTTTCAAGCGTTTACTGTTTCTTAAGTTAGTTCTAATTGGTGTATAATAAAGAATTTTATTAATTATATTACTTAATAATTTTATTACTTAGTATTTTATTAATTATTGCTCAACGTGCAAACGCTTGAAGTGGCAGTGGGCTGGTCATATCTGCCGCAGGACTGATAACCGTTGGGGCAGACTGGTTCTAGAGTGGAGACCGCAAATCTGTGACCAGTATACCCTTAGTACGAGTTTTTATCGTAAACGTTTTTGACAGATCTCACATAGTTTTCGACTTATTCTGGCTCCCTGATTGGTCTAAATTTAGTGAAGTGTAGTAACCACTAGAGGCGCTGTACTGTATTTCATTCAAAATTTGTTCGTTATACGATATCGAGTTTGGTATGAAAACTCGTACTAAGGGTACAGGTGGAGTGACGATATACGCAAAGCGGTGGGCAGTGACTGGAAAAGAAGAGCCGAAGATCGGGCTCAGTGGCGCATCTTGGGAGAGGCCTACGTCCAGCAGTGGACTGACATCGGCTGATAATGATGATTTATTATTGTAATATTTGTTTTCCAGGTGTTGGAGGACTACGCTTCCATGAATCTGTTCCCGAAAGAGCTTCTACTATGACTGCCTTCATAAACATTACCATTCACCTTAAATCATATTATACCATTGTAGCGTCGGGAACAACCTATTTTGAACCTTATTGTTCGTAGGCTAGGGGTCCATATAGTATAAATGTTTAGTCGACGCGCTTGTTGCTTCATAGTATTCCTTTCAAATCATGTCTAGCCTATACGCTCATAGATTGTTGGAAAACAACGCTGTGATAAAATTAATATACGACATTTTGATATAAAAAAAGTTGAAAACATACACCGTAAGTATTTTTCGAATAAATATATCGTGGACAATAACTAGAACATTCTGTAAAACAACTAATATTTAAGTTTTAAGTGATGAAAGACTGTGAATACCAAAAGGGCATGTAACAGTTTGCTTTTTACTAAAATTGTCTTAACTCTTCCGTCATCTGTCCATCCGTTTATGATAATCTGAGATTTTATTTTAAAGGTCATAAAGTCATATTTGTATTTGTACTTAGTTTAAGTACTTAAGTGTTTTTTTTTTTCTATTTTATTATAGTGCAAGTGATATTTTAATTGTGCTGTGTTTTTCACGAATTTTATAACTAAGCCGAATTATAGCATATATAAAATTTACCAAGATTCTATTCTATCGGTATTAATTTTCCATAATAAATAATAATATTTTAATTTCAAGCGTTATCTAAATTTAAATAAAAAACAACAATTTTGCAAGTAAACATGCTCCTAAAGTTGCATAACACTAAACCTTAGAACAGTGTTGCCAGAACGTTACATTTGTAACGTTTTACGTTACTCTTTGACCCCTTTACGTTACATTTACGCTACGTGGTTGAAAACGTCAAACGTCAGATCCAGTGAAATATTGTTTTTATCTTAAACAAAATAAAATAAAAATAGTCTTTATGGTATCAAAATACGAAAATTCGTTACTTTTCGAACTATCTTGGGTTACTTTTGAGGACACTGTTAGAAAGTAAAAAAATCCTCCTAAAAAGGTTTAAAATTACCAAAATTTTAGTCAAAAATCCGCCATAATTTGTGGCGTACAGCGTACATGTATTCTTATGAATGTACCCAGTCAATTGTAGTAGTATTGTGTTACGGTAAAGGTAAGAACAAACCAACGCGTCTTAACTTGCGTCCGCAGTAGCGTGCACGGTAGCGGTCAGTTTAAAAATGTACTTATATAAGGTATTACTTCCTCGGGGCTACTACAACAAGCGACTCGAGTATTGTAAGTACGTAAATGTTACTAATCGCTCGTTAATTGCCACCATACAAATCCGCCATGTACCGCAAAATGACATTGAATTTGGTTCAGCTTGAAGGCTCAAGAAAAATAAATGAATACAGTCGAATTTAGGTGACGTCGTATGCGGACCTTATCGATAAAGTAAAGCGGCAACAGCCCATTGGCTAAGGCGTCGGCCTGGCGATAGGTCGTGAGTTCAATCCCCACCCATTGCACTATTGACGTGAACCCACTCCAGACACAAGTATATTTAGCTTAGTCGGAGGGGTTAACAAGAATACTAGTAACGTGCGACCCACATTATTAGTAAGCTTATTTAAAATAACAAAAAATAAGTAGCATTCACTAGTAAGCGGCGTATAGGTCGCTACTATCCCTGGCGAAAGGCCTCACAATGTTCTTAAAACAACCGCGTCCAGCCCAGCGTTCTAAATGACGTTTGCACCCGTCACTGTCAACGCAGATAGATCGCTTCGGTTTGTGCGTACCTTATGTAAACCTGCGTTGAATAAATATGTTATAATAATGCTCTGTTCCTGAAACCTAGTTTCGTTATCATGTATATTGTGCTGAATGTAGAGATAAGTTTAAAGATTTTATCAGAAAGTGAATTGACTAGGATGCGGCGATTGGCGGCGTGAGCTTAACAACATTATTTTTTAGAATTTTTTTTTATTAAAAATACTGTAATCTTTATTATTTAAATTCTATTCTAATACTAATAACACTTTATTCTTTGTTATGTTTTTAGCAACTTAAGTTCAGTAATTGCTATTCTTCTCACTTACCAATTTATTCTTGTTGTTACAAAGTATAATTTTTAGGAGTTAATACATAATTGAACATAATTTGATCTCAAAGGATATACGCTCAGTGTCGTCAAATTCGCGGCTTATAAATGCTCAAGGAATGGAGATGGTTACCGTCAAAGCATTGCTTTTTATTCCATTATTGTTAGAAAATAAGTTGATGTTTATAAAAAAAAATTCTTCCGAATTGCTTTGGCAAGTAAATGTTTTGAGAGTGCTTCTAATACGTTCTCATAATATGCATTGCGTAATCTATGTAAACCTCCTTTATGTTGTCGGTGTATTGAACATTTTATAGAATAAATTTTATTTGCGTATCCCAAATGTGACTTTTATTTATTTACTCTATGCCTACGAATAAATAAGAAGTAAAGAAATGTAACTGCGCTAAAAATTTCCAGCATTATACAAGGTACTCTGTGGCTAAAAATATGACCCAACAAAAGTAGGCGGGGTTAAAAAACGTGTCCAGCGCGTCATTAGTCGTACATTTGTCTTGTTTGACTCGGCTGTCGTAGCAGACATTGCAGCACATGCGCGAACCAATCCCTGCCTTCGTTCGAATTTAAACCAATCGCCAAGCATATCCATTTGTAACTTCGGTGATTCTTACTATGAATATACGTCGTTTTGGTTTGACAGAGGGCAACTTTTTGTGTGGAATTTGATCTGAATTAGACTTTCAGACTTATTATTTATTCGTAGCTCTACGCCTTATTATTAGTATTAGTAAACATTGAAACATTTTCTCTGTCAGTATTCTCAAAATAATAACTTGATAAATACATAAAATCACGCCTTTTCCCGTTGAGGTAGGCAGAGACTGCTTCTTTCAGTTCTTTCCACAAAAATAATGAATTGATGCTTTATAATAATCACCTCCCTCGCACCAAATAGAGACCGAAGAAGGTAAATTGTCGGTAGGTAGAATGAGTGTTTCATTGTCACTGTACCATGAAGAGTTCCATGATGGAACTACTGAGGTTTTTTTTATCACTAGTTCCATTTTTAAAGAATCTGAATTTAATGGAACTACTGAGGTTTTATTCCCAACGTCCCCCCGCTAGTGCCCGTTTTAGTGGGGGACGTTAGAACAAATTATTAAAGAATGTGTGCTAATTTAGATCATAAACTGTCATATTTCATCCAAAATCCGTTTAGGTATTTTTATGTGAAAGAGTAAAAATCTATTCCAAAAATCCGCTTTTATAGTATTCGTAGGATATTTGAAGAATAATCCGAAAAACCCGACTGCGTGAAGAAAAGATTTATTAGCATTTCCTATTGCAAACTCCATTTAAATATATATATTCGTAATCACCGTTAAACACTCTTTATTATGATACCACACTTGATGTATATTGAAAACATTTTTTTTTGTACCATCGCCACTCAAAAAAGAGCACTTTATTCATCGATAGCAGTAAATAAAATGCTCTTTTACTCACTCTGTGAATAAAAACATTTTGAATTTAGAACAAATGCGAAATACGAATTATGTACAAAAAATAAATAAAACTTGCTGAAAGTGTCTACTAGCTGGCTAAATGGCGGTATACCATAGAAGTTATATAATAAATTAAAAATAAAAGTCCCGCCAATTTTAATTACATTTTTTTTTGTTTTCATTTTGTTCCACACGATTAGTGTATTCAGCCAGAATAACGTATACAAATGATTCAAGTTTTTGTAAATTCAAGTCATAATGTTGAGTCAAAGTCACATTTCTGATCAAGTTAAAGACACAGTCTTGTCCTTAGACAAAGACTTGTATGGTTAAGACTTGTCTTATCACTATTAAAGATATGAACTTTACGGAAGATTTTCAGTGCAATTTTGGTGTGAACACAAATAGCATGTTTTTCAAGATTGTGCTGTTTCCCTACACACACATTCACCGGCACTAAATGGTTAATAATCCAGACTTATTACACATTAAAAATAACATATGACAAATATAATATATGTGTTCCGGCAGCTATCCTTGAGAGCCAGTTCCCATTCTAGGCCTAGCGTGCTTACCATCTTCGACCGCATCATCACTTACCAACAGGTGAGATAGTGGTCAAACGCTAGCCTATAACGTATAAAAAAAAAAAAAAGAAATATAAGTAGGTACTACTATTTATTTTCTCGCAGTTAATGGTAAAAAGAAGATAACACGACTCGTGAATAAAAAATTTAATCTCGGTCCTTGTATCCCTCGCTCCGCTCAGGATTCTAATTTAGAATCCTTCGCTACTCTCGGGATCCAACTTAGTCCCTCGTTCACTTGTTCACTTGTTGTATAATCTACTATTTTATTAGATTATTTTTAGCGCCATAAAGCCATAATTTTGTTTTTTTTTTCACGTACCCAGTGTCACTCTCACGACTAAGACGAATCTATTAACACCACTCACATAAAAATTCGACAAGATGTTTAGGCTCTAGGGCATTCCAAAGAAATATACAGACATACACTCGAAAAACATAACCCTTCTTCTTTCGCAATCAGGTACAAAATAGGTTGAATCCCTGGCAAGGAAAAGTATTATTATCTGTTCTGTGGTAGGTAAAGGGTTCTTTACGAAAACGAATGGGTTACGTACTTAGATAAATAAAATGTTGCATTGCACCTCATAAAGTTACAATTATTTTGTGTTAGTTGCACCACTTGCACCTAGATTATTGTATGATCACGATCGCAAGAAACGCCTGCAAAAAACATGATAAGATCTCGTCGTTAACTTTTTATCAGGGGCCAAGTTTAACAGGTTCCGAATAAAATTTTACATTATCTGAATAGACAAACAGCCATGGAGAGATATGTGGAAGACTGGGCGAGAAACCTTTTTTCGGCACTGGGTCTCTACAGGTAAAACAAAATCGAATAATGTGTAGTATTAAGGCCCATTTAGACGGGGAGAGTTTCTCGTACGTTTCCTTACGAGAAACCATACGCTACTATCACAAGCAATAATCGCCATAACACAATCGTATCAAAATGTTTACATACAGGCGAGAACTAAAATCTCGCCTACGATTATGTCATACGAGATTCGCATATGACTTATCGCTAGGCGATAATTGCCTATGTTTGTTTACACAACAAAAGTATAGTAAGCAGATTCTTGCTTATGAGAGTCTCGACTAGTATAAACACGATCTCGTATGACATTTTTCAAGTTCATACGAGTATCGTACAAATCGGGTTGAACCGTTTTGAGTGCGAGAATCGAAATACGAGAAAATTCTGTTTAGACCGACACTATCAATATTCTATTGCGAGTCAATTGTCGCCAGAGTGGAAGAGCGAGAGGTGTGAATGTTAGACATTTAATCTTTTTTATTCTTCGATAATCGTATCTTCGAGACGAGAAACTCTCCCCGTCTAAATGGGCATTTACTCTGTTAAGTAGGGTAACACTAAATAAAAGTCTTATTATAATATAATTATATCTTATATTATTAAGTCAAAATACAACAAGATACCAAACAGTCAATTATATAAGGGGCGGCACACGTCGGGAACTATACAACATTCATATTTTCATAATAAATAATATTCTTCCGCTACAAATATAAAATGGAAAAAAAACATATACTTTTAACAATCAACCATAACAATTTAAAACAAGGGTTTAAATTTCGTCCCAAATATGTGCAACGCCTTTAAATATGGCGGTAAATTAAACACGCTATTGATAGATAATATCGTTTAAAAACTAAAAAACAACCGACTTCAATGCCGCGCTATTCATTTTCAGTACCAATTTTGAGATGTTTATCTCAATATCTCTGGAGATACTTATCATACCTCGATAAAATTACCATGGTACCACACTTGGGATATCTACTTTCGAACAAAAAAAGAATAATCGAAATCGGTTCATAAACGACGAAGTTATCCGCGAACAAACATAAAAAAAAAAAAAAAAAAAAAAAAAAAAAAAATACGGTCGAATTGAGAAACCTCCTCCTTTTTTTGAAGTCGGTTAAAAAGACTATCCAATAAATTCAACTTTTATTATTACAAAATAAACGAGCCAGACAAAGCAATAATACATTATTCTATGGCAATAGTCTCTTATCGACTATAGAATCCATAGAAATGTGTAAAGCTCTTATCTGGTAGTATCTGCATACAGGAATTAGCGACCGATGTTCAGTGATCAGAACGAAATGAAGCTATACAGCTGTCTCGCTTTGTCTCCCTTTATTTAACGAATGCATTGGCTAAAAGCGTCGCTAACTGTGTAGAAACTTCCAGGACTGCGGGAGTCTTTGGAAGCACCATTTTCTGCTTCATTTGTACGTACAACAGAGAAACATTGCAATTATTTGCATTGTGTAGCCAATATTTTGATGAATTAAACATAATTATGTACTTTGATTTGCTTTTGACGTGATAACGTCTTATAAATCGATAAACGCCGGCTGCACGCACGAAAATGTGTCACGTTCTGCGTGCAAGCGAGAGCGCGGAACAAGCGATAGTATGACGCGTAAGCACGATCATATGACGTTATCACGTAAAATTATCGTCCGTAAACCGGTCTACAGACAACCAATTTTTTTGTTTTATAGCGCAACGTTCGGCAAGCGCTAAAATAACAACGTATAATATTAATTCCTTAATTACTGCTACAAAGAGCAGACAAATTTAAAACAATGTTAACACTTACACAACGAACACCCAGATATGACATCTTAACATCATCATCATACAATCACGCCTTTTTCCCGTTAGGGTAGGCAGAGAGTACTTCTTTCTACATACTACGATCCGGACATACCTCCTTCGCTTCATACACTTTCATGAGTGCCTTCATATCTTAACGATACTTTAAATATATTAATATAATCAGGATTAGTTTCACCGGTTCCTGACAAAGTATCAGATCAGATCTGACATTAAATACTTACCATAATTTGACGGTGTACAACGCCATCTATCAGATTTGTTAAGAATTTACGCGAGCCGACTTTACCCGAGCGCAACCCGAACGAGAATTACGGCTCAATCTCATTCAATGCTCACAAAATAAAGTGCTCAGCGCGCCTAGATGTTTTCACTTTAATAAGTTTTACCGCCGTATTTTCATACAACACTATGATGTCTCACAGTGCTCGTGAAAAGAGTATTTATCCCTCTATGTCGTGAACACATAGTGTCATTTAAACCAATACAATTGACATTATTTGTGTCAAATGTACCGCTATGCGTTTGTCAACATTTTCACGAGTACGGCCGTTAGTTTATCTGGCATTTGAGTTACGAATAAGATATTGAGGGCTCTATCAGGAACCGGCGAAACGCGCCCTTTATTTAATAATAATCACAACTCCGCCAATTTACTTTACTTTAATATAGCAATGTTATATGTCTTAAATACAACAATGCAACATGGTCAAAATATTCTGAGACATATTAATAATAAATAAGGTAGTGTAATTAGACATATTTCTTATTCACTTGTGACTTAGGCAATGCTTCCACGGCGGCGATAGTGACGCCTAGCCGCCTTATTCCATCTTATTCAATTCTATCTTTAATATATAAATATTTTTTGACTTGCAAGAATATTTATTGATCTTACAAATTATTTACATAAGTGCCGATAAATTCTTATTGAATAAGGCGTTTTCTTAACAAAAAACCTGAAGACTCTAAAGATGGCTTTCAAAATAATATAGTATTGGCAGGTTGTTAGACAAGGACACACTTACATCTAGGTTCCTTTCGTTTGGGCCGTCTTGATGTACATAGCAAATACAACCTTATGTTCACAGCATATGGATTAAATTGAACTTGTCAAAAAATTTGCTTTGCACGATCCATTAAATAGTACATCCATGGACAAACCTCATGTTTTCTATTCATTCACAATCGATTGATGTCATTTCTTATCTAACATACTTTGCTTCAATAAAAAAATCCTTAAACATTAGTTAGTTAATTTCTCTTGGTTTAAGGCTTCTGTGGCTTGTTGTCACAATAGGAAATATGCATGATTTTTTAAAATATTTTTAATTCATTGATTACATCCATTTAACACAGTAAAAATATGTAATAATACTGAAAGTGTTTAAATTAAGCTAAAAAAGAATAGTTTTAGCATTGAAAAATATGAAGTTTCTAAAACGCTTCCAAATTTTCGCGCGCGTTTGTGACGTCCGCACGGTCTCCACAGATTAAATCTTTTTATTAGAAATAGTACGTATTCGTACAACAGTGCATAGTATTTCTATTCTATATCCCTGTGACGTAACTTTTAATTGACAAGTGGTGATGTGTTTTGCAAATTAAAATTTCCCACGCTTTTTTTGCATTTTTCATATAATATTTTAAGACATTTATGAGTATTTTATTTATAAAAAAATGTTTAACAAACAACACCAGAACAATAATGATTCGAAAATAAATGATTTCAAGTAAATGTATGCTACATGCATATTCCCTATTCTGCCAATGTCCGTTCATGCTAGTTTCATAAAGCATGTGGAGAGTGTCGGTAAAATAAAAATATGGTCGGTGTTCAGGAGTTAGAATCAACCAGAATTTTACACACCATGATTAAATATGGTAACGAATATGCTAACTTAAATATGCGTACTTACCATCTTCGACCGCATCATCACTTACCAACAGGTGAGATAGTAGTCAAACGCTAGCCTATAAAATGTATTTAAAAAAATCTAAAACAAAAGACAACACAACTAATATTATACAAACTATGTTACAGTACACGTAAACTAAACTTATTGCACAAATGTTACTTATTATTTTACAATATTAACAACCAATATAGTTTACAATCTATTCTTGTTTATTTTAATAATTTTACATAAAAGAGGGTTAACTAGAGGAGAGAAGGTTAGGGATAGGAGGTATTTAAATGTAGTTGGACGAAGGATGCTAGGAGGAAGAAGATCGTATAAGGAGCAATAAAGTCTAGGACAGTTAAAAAATATGTACGCTCCCTTCCTCTAGACCACATTCACACATTGAGAGATCCCTGACCCTTAGTTTGGCCAGGCGGCGCGGTAGCTATGAAAATGCTAGTATCTCCGCGGCAGCTCGCGGGCTACAAGTTCAGTCAGTAGTGTCACGCGCGCTCTCGATCGGACGTGCCTTTACTTTACTATTCAATCTGTTTTCTCACAACACTCAACCTTACAGTAAGATACAGCTGACGGCCCGCTAGCTGACCGAGTGATACAGACTCTCGCCGCGCGGACTTACGGTGCTCAACACGCGGTTCCTAGTTATTATTCGTTTATTTTGTGACGCAAATTCAAGGTCGCACCCGAGGCGTGTAGCGATTTTGAACGATACCGACGTTGTAACTAGGTTTAATCTCGCATTTTGACCATCAGTGCGTGCATCTTCTGTACTTGTAATATTCATTATTCTGTGGTTTGGCTAAGTGAACAGGAGTGCATGAATTACCCAATCGAAGACGGCAAATTGTGGAAGTCACAGTTTTTATTTGCTTTGCGAAACTTGACGAACCTGGGAAGTTTAGGGATGTCAGATTGGTTGTCACCGTAATACTTGCCTTTAATTATTTTTGAATCTTCCCAATATTTGGACCATGAGTTAAGGAGATGGGTTTTAGGAAGAAGACATAAATCATGTGTATAAATATTAAAATGATCAAGAGAACCAATTTGGGGAGCAGATATAGCACATGAATCTGCTGTTTTGAAATTGACATTGAATTGAAAGTGACAGACAGAAAGTTCGTATCAAAAGCCACCTCGCAAGTTTAGTCGATCTATTTATTATTATTATTATAAAAATAGCTCAATGTACACATTTTTAGATACATACATACATAAATACAATCACGCCTTTTTCCCTTTGGGTTAGGCAGAGAGTACTTCTTTACACATGCTACGATCCTGACACACCTCTTTTACTTCTTCCACTTCTTTCATGAGAGTCTTCATACATGCTCGCTGGTTATAGGTACTTTTGACTTGGCCTTTCTTTAAAACGTCTCCGATCTGGTCTACACGTTTTTATCACGCTTAAATATTATAGAGCAATAAATACAATTGCCACATAGCTTATTGTACAGTTACCGCTTGTCTTACTTATGTCATTTATTAACTAACCAACGAAAACAACAGAAGGGTTCTTAATTCAAAGTGTAAATTTTTTTGGACAACTTAAATGTAGATGTTTAAAGCTTCACAGCAATACATCACTATGACTATTACCGCAGTAATTTCAACTACTACCACAAGTTCTAAAACATATTTATGTCAGTCTAACCGTACGTTTTCACTGCACAGAAAAAATGTTGCAAAACAATTGCCCGCTCTGTTACTCATAGGCTGTTAGACAGAGACGGAGATTGTTTAGCAACATGTTTTCTGTGAAGTGAAAACGATCGTTTACTCAGCCGACAAGAAGGTCGACAAAGAGATGATGTTACATACATATGTTTCTCCGGCCTGTTAATACTGAAATAAAAGGGATGTTGTCTAGGTCGGAAAATAGTAATTCTAATTAGTCCGTCAGTTAGATTATCATAAAATATTGGACACGTATTTTTTTATTTTACAAATCAATAGAAATTGACAAAGATAAAGAGCGTCAAAGTTCGGGAGTGGGGGCTCGTGACGTCACTAACCGCTAGAAAGTAGTACATTTTTCAGCGGTTTGTGACGTCACGCGGAATTTCAACACTATATCTTCGTTATTTTTTGCTTAATTGAAAAAATAAATAATACGTATCCAATATTTTTTGATAATGTAAATCACGAAAAAATTTTTTTTTAGTAAACTACCTTATTATGACGTTATTTCAAACCTTGTGAGTAGACTTATATAGAAGCATAACTGTCCAACAACGTCCGTCATGTGGTAACGAGTAAAAACCACTGCTGCACCGTTTTCCATAATGTTCTTTGTACGCACACAAGTCAAGGCTCGGGACCGCCCACATGACAGTAGTCAGTCAGCGGCAGGATTACTACTTGTATCTGAAATGGAAATATACATTGTTTTTTTAGGGTTCCGTACCTCAAAAGGTAAAAAAGGAAAACTTATAAGATCACTTTCTTGTCCGTCTGTCTGTCTGTTCGTGTGTCACCACCGATTTTCTCAGGAACGGGTGGACCTAGCAAGTTGAAATTTATACCAAATACTGAGGTCTATAGTCTCTATTAGGCGTATAAAAATCAAGGTCCTGAGTCAACACGATAAAAAGATATGGGCAAATTTAGATTTTCGCAAAAACTTGTTAGTACCAAAATTTACCTTAATTTTTACCTTTTTTTATTTTTTGGAATTTTTCCTTTACTTTTCTTGTAAGACCTTGTTTTTGACCAACATTGACAATTCTAGGTCAACCGGAAGTACCCTATAGGTTTTGGGTCGAAAACCTATAGGGTACTTCCCGTTGATCTAGTTTCATGAAATTTAGCAAGAAGTCTTACAGCACAAATAAAGGAATAATTCCAAAAAATATAAAAAGTTGAAATTTAAAGGGTGTCTCCATACATACATAGTTTCGCCAATTAAGATAGGCCGCTGAGTCATATGAGCGCTTATACAATTTAGCTTAATTGGTACCAACTAACGTTGGTACGGAAGCCTCGGTGGGCGAGTCCAACTCGACTTAGCCGGTTTTATTATTCAATGAAAAGAGTCATAGGATTGAGATTCTGATTTACATCATAAAAGTGAGAGAGTGAGCTCTTATTTCTAGGTCTAGCGTGCTACTACTATCCTCGACCGCATCATTATTTACCTACAGGTGAGATATCGGTCAAACGCATTGAGGTATGACCTACAGAGCTACTAATGGGCACCCATAGACTAATGAAGACACATAGACTCGCGCTCGCTAGGACACGATGGTGACGCGCAAACCGTGTTCGAACGAAAAGCTATGGAGTTGCTTACATTTTTATTATTTTGATATATTTCCGAACACAATTTACGAATTTATTATACGTAATTACTTTACTTTTTAAATGATTTATTTTTTTAGTTTTCCAAACAAAAGTTGTAAAGTCAATAGAGTTTTTTATTATTTTTTAGTTACTAATTTATATTATTTATATTGAAATGTTCTTTATCAACATATTTTATAAATACTGATGATGCTATTGCACACTGTCTAAGGTTGAGTTGCACCATTTTACTTTAACAGTAACTATAACTATTAACCGGTGATTTTATATGGAGTTTGACAGATTTTTGACGTTTGTTATAGTTAAAGTAAGATGGTGCAACTCAGCCTAATTTTTTTATAATGTTAATTAACTACTAAATTATTTTCGGATCATATACTATTAAATAATATAAAATGACCTATCTAAGTGCATAAAACATGCCTAGAAATAAATAAATGAATTGAATGAATAATAACTTTAGTATGTTTTGTTTTTTATTGAATTTAAAACCAATCATTCATTGAACAGTACATAAACTGTAGATTCCTTACCCTCAGTTGATCTCGGTTGGGTCCCAGCAGATGTGACGACCCTGGGTAGTCGCTGGTTTCCGAACATTTCGTGCAGCGTCTGAAATACAAAACATTATAATGGTATTTGAGTACAAAATAATGTTATGTAACAGCTAGTTAATTTTTAGTTATATTTTGTAAAGTGAAACTTTTGATACATCGCCTAAATTTTTTTTGTCGATCTATCGCTTGTCGCATTACAGCCGGTGCTTTAGCTTGATTGGTGGATATTATGTATGACATTTATGTCTAGCTGTGATTGGCGGACGCTTCCGCAGCCATATTTGAATACATGCTTAATGAGTCATGTCAACTGCTGACATAGTAGCTAGCTACCCTCTATGCCTCAATTAAATCGAATTCTGGCAAATAAAGCCCCGTGCAAGCTAAAAATAAATACACGTGATAAAGTTAGAACCTCGTTGGCTTGACTTATAAGCGAGAGGTCGATGGCGTCTCTATTTCCAGTATAAAAAGTTACTCTATGGTAAAATAGAGTAGTGAATGGCTTCTGAATGGTTACTGGCTAAATACACTAATCGTGTGGAGCCATAATAAAACTAAAAAAAAAAAGTTATATGTTATAGTATACTAACTTGTTTTGTTGTGGTGAGGGGGAGGGGGAGCGCGTGCGGGGGGTGTCGAGGGGGGTGTACAGAGGGGTGTTCAGTTCGTCGAAGTCCAGCGCGCCATCTATGTTCAGCACCCTGCGGATATAAAACACTTATTTATTTATTTACTAGCTGCACTAGCTTTGCCCGCGTTTATTACTGTAATTTTATTTGTTGGTTTCAATTTTTTTTCGCAAAATTATATTATTTTTTTTAAACAAAAGAAGCCTAAGTTACTTCTTATAACATTAGCTATCTGCCAGTGAAAATCCCATTAAAATCGGTCCAGCCATTTCAGAGATTATATATATTATTATAAAAATGAAATGGGATGGGACTACCTTGGAGACGAAACCTACCTGAAAAAAAGGAATAATTTAAATCGGTTCACAATTGACAGAGTAATCGCGTAACATACATACAAAAAAAGATAACCACCTCCTTTTTGTAAGTGGGTAGAAAAGTAAGAAGCATGATAAAGTATGGTAACCTGTTTTGTGGTGAGAACCGATGTACACGTTCTACTACAGACGCCACGTGTTCCACATCTTTCTGGACGCCCCACACTAGAATGCCGATCTGAAAACATACACAGTGTTTCATATCCTTACTAATATATTATGAACGCGAAAGTTTGTATGTATGCTATATGGTATGGATGTTTGTTACCCTTTCACGCAACAACTACCGATGAGATCATGAACCGATTGAGCTGAAATTTGGTATGTAGATAGCCTAGACCCTGGATTAACACATAGGGTACCTTGTTTTACAGGGTACAGCTAGTGGTACATTAACACATAGGGTACCTCGTTTTACAGGGTACAGCTAGTGGTACATTAACACATAGGGTACCTCGTTTTACAGGGTACAGCTAGTGGTACATTAACACATAGGGTACCTCGTTTTACAGGGTACAGCTAGTGGTACATTAACACATAGGGTACCTTGTTTTACAGGGTACAGCTAGTGGTACATTAACACATAGGGTACCTTGTTTTACAGGGTACAGCTAGTGGTACATTAACACATAGGGTACCTTGTTTTACAGGGTACAGCTAGTGGTACATTAACACATAGGGTACCTTGTTTTACAGGGTACAGCTAGTGGTACATTAACACATAGGGTACCTTGTTTTACAGGGTACAGCTAGTGGTACATTAACACATAGGGTACCTTGTTTTACAGGGTACAGCTAGTGGTACATTAACACATAGGGTACCTTGTTTTACAGGGTACAGCTAGTGGTACATTAACACATAGGGTACCTTGTTTTACAGGGTACAGCTAGTGGTACATTAACACATAGGGTACCTTGTTTTACAGGGTACAGCTAGTGGTACATTAACACATAGGGTACCTTGTTTTACAGGGTACAGCTAGTGGTACATTAACACATAGGGTACCTTGTTTTACAGGGTACAGCTAGTGGTACATTAACACATAGGGTACCTTGTTTTACAGGGTACAGCTAGTGGTACATTAACACATAGGGTACCTTGTTTTACAGGGTACAGCTAGTGGTACATTAACACATAGGGTACCTTGTTTTACAGGGTACAGCTAGTGGTACATTAACACATAGGGTACCTTGTTTTACAGGGTACAGCTAGTGGTACATTAACACATAGGGTACCTTGTTTTACAGGGTACAGCTAGTGGTACATTAACACATAGGGTACCTTGTTTTACAGGGTACAGCTAGTGGTACATTAACACATAGGGTACCTTGTTTTACAAGGTACAGCTAGTGGTACATTAACACATAGGGTACCTTGTTTTACAGGGTACAGCTAGTGGTACATTAACACATAGGGTACCTTGTTTTACAGGGTACAGCTAGTGGTACATTAACACATAGGGTACCTTGTTTTACAGGGTACAGCTAGTGGTACATTAACACATAGGGTACCTTGTTTTACAGGGTACAGCTAGTGGTACATTAACACATAGGGTACCTTGTTTTACAGGGTACAGCTAGTGGTACATTAACACATAGGGTACCTTGTTTTACAGGGTACAGCTAGTGGTACATTAACACATAGGGTACCTTGTTTTACAGGGTACAGCTAGTGGTACATTAACACATAGGGTACCTTGTTTTACAGGGTACAGCTAGTGGTACATTAACACATAGGGTACCTTGTTTTACAGGGTACAGCTAGTGGTACATTAACACATAGGGTACCTTGTTTTACAGGGTACAGCTAGTGGTACATTAACACATAGGGTACCTCGTTTTACAGGGTACAGCTAGTGGTACATTAACACATAGGGTACCTCGTTTTACAGGGTACAGCTAGTGGTACATTAACACATAGGGTACCTCGTTTTACAGGGTACAGCTAGTGGTACATTAACACATAGGGTACCTTGTTTTACAGGGTACAGCTAGTGGTACATTAACACATAGGGTACCTTGTTTTACAGGGTACAGCTAGTGGTACATTAACACATAGGGTACCTTGTTTTACAGGGTACAGCTAGTGGTACATTAACACATAGGGTACCTTGTTTTACAGGGTACAGCTAGTGGTACATTAACACATAGGGTACCTTGTTTTACAGGGTACAGCTAGTGGTACATTAACACATAGGGTACCTTGTTTTACAGGGTACAGCTAGTGGTACATTAACACATAGGGTACCTTGTTTTACAGGGTACAGCTAGTGGTACATTAACACATAGGGTACCTTGTTTTACAGGGTACAGCTAGTGGTACATTAACACATAGGGTACCTTGTTTTACAGGGTACAGCTAGTGGTACATTAACACATAGGGTACCTTGTTTTACAGGGTACAGCTAGTGGTACATTAACACATAGGGTACCTTGTTTTACAAGGTACAGCTAGTGGTACATTAACACATAGGGTACCTTGTTTTACAGGGTACAGCTAGTGGTACATTAACACATAGGGTACCTTGTTTTACAGGGTACAGCTAGTGGTACATTAACACATAGGGTACCTTGTTTTACAGGGTACAGCTAGTGGTACATTAACACATAGGGTACCTTGTTTTACAGGGTACAGCTAGTGGTACATTAACACATAGGGTACCTTGTTTTACAGGGTACAGCTAGTGGTACATTAACACATAGGGTACCTTGTTTTACAGGGTACAGCTAGTGGTACATTAACACATAGGGTACCTTGTTTTACAGGGTACAGCTAGTGGTACATTAACACATAGGGTACCTTGTTTTACAAGGTACAGCTAGTGGTACATTAACACATAGGGTACCTTGTTTTACAGGGTACAGCTAGTGGTACATTAACACATAGGGTACCTTGTTTTACAGGGTACAGCTAGTGGTACATTAACACATAGGGTACCTTGTTTTACAGGGTACAGCTAGTGGTACATTAACACATAGGGTACCTTGTTTTACAGGGTACAGCTAGTGGTACATTAACACATAGGGTACCTTGTTTTACAGGGTACAGCTAGTGGTACATTAACACATAGGGTACCTTGTTTTACAGGGTACAGCTAGTGGTACATTAACACATAGGGTACCTTGTTTTACAGGGTACAGCTAGTGGTACATTAACACATAGGGTACCTTGTTTTACAGGGTACAGCTAGTGGTACATTAACACATAGGGTACCTTGTTTTACAGGGTACAGCTAGTGGTACATTAACACATAGGGTACCTTGTTTTACAGGGTACAGCTAGTGGTACATTAACACATAGGGTACCTTGTTTTACAGGGTACAGCTAGTGGTACATTAACACATAGGGTACCTTGTTTTACAGGGTACAGCTAGTGGTACATTAACACATAGGGTACCTTGTTTTACAAGGTACAGCTAGTGGTACATTAACACATAGGGTACCTTGTTTTACAGGGTACAGCTAGTGGTACATTAACACATAGGGTACCTTGTTTTACAGGGTACAGCTAGTGGTACATTAACACATAGGGTACCTTGTTTTACAGGGTACAGCTAGTGGTACATTAACACATAGGGTACCTTGTTTTACAAGGTACAGCTAGTGGTACATTAACACATAGGGTACCTTGTTTTACAGGGTACAGCTAGTGGTACATTAACACATAGGGTACCTTGTTTTACAGGGTACAGCTAGTGGTACATTAACACATAGGGTACCTTGTTTTACAGGGTACAGCTAGTGGTACATTAACACATAGGGTACCTTGTTTTACAGGGTACAGCTAGTGGTACATTAACACATAGGGTACCTTGTTTTACAGGGTACAGCTAGTGGTACATTAACACATAGGGTACCTTGTTTTACAGGGTACAGCTAGTGGTACATTAACACATAGGGTACCTTGTTTTACAGGGTACAGCTAGTGGTACATTAACACATAGGGTACCTTGTTTTACAGGGTACAGCTAGTGGTACATTAACACATAGGGTACCTTGTTTTACAGGGTACAGCTAGTGGTACATAAAACTGACAAGATGATAAGTACATGGATGACCGCTTTGCTCAGTTTTTTCTTGATTTTTTAGTAAATCGTGTTTTTGGATTTATTGGCTCCCATTAATAGTTTTTTCTCATAAAAGAAGGAACTCGAAAAAAAAGGGAAAAAATAATCATCTTTTTTTTTATTGCGAACTGTGCAAGCGTTTGGCCGCTATCTCACCTGATGGTAAGTGACGACGCGGTCGAGGATGGAGCACGCTTGCTCAGTAAAAACCTATTCACTCTAGACTTGAACACTCCGAGGTTGTATTTAAGTGGAAAAACAGACGCCGGCAAGTCATTCCAATTCTTGGCAGTTCTTCTTCATCTCATCTAGACTCGAACTAGGGTTCTCTGGTTTCGGGACTGTAGGATTTCCCACCGAGCTGTCAAAACCTTGTAGAAGGTGGCGAAATTTACCTTCGTATTCCAATGATATTGTAGCAATTTTTCATTGCCTGAAAACACGGATAGAACGACGTTTTCTTAAATGAAATCTAACAAGATCAATTTATCGCCCTCGAAACCACCTGCATATTAAATTTCATGAAAATCGCTGCAGCCATTTACATATATAAAAGAATTGCTCTTTAAAGGTATTAGATAATATAACCAGGATGATCAAGCATGCAAACCGAAACATAACATCAGGTGAGACGGTATCGTGGTTGTCAAATGCTTGTCTATGCGAAATATTTTACAAAATAAAACCGGCTAAGTCGAGTCGCCCACCGAGGCTTCCGTACCAACGTTGGTTGGTACCAATTAAGCTAGACCTCTAAATTGTATGAGCGCTCATATAACTCAGAGGCCTAACTTAATTTGCGAAACTATGTATGTATGGGGACACCGTTTAATTTTATTTTTTGAAATTTTTCCTTTATTTGTGCTGTAAGACCTTGCTTCTTGCCAAATTTCATGATTCTAGATCAATGGGAAATACCCTATAGGTTTTCGACCCAAAACCTATAGGGTACTTGCGGTTGACCTAGAATAGTCAATTTTGGTCAAAAGCAAGGTCTTGCAGCACAAGTAAAGGAAATATTCCGAAAAATAAAAAAAAGTTGAAAATTAAGGTAAATTTTGGTACTTACAAGTTGTCGCGAAAATCTAAATCTACCCTTGTCTATTTATCGTGTTGACTCAGGACCTTGATTTTTATACGCCTAATAGGGACTATAGACCTCAGTATCTGGTATAAATTTCAACTTGTTAGTTCTACCCATTCCTGAGAAAATCGCTGGTGACACACGGACAGACAGACAGATAGACAGACGGACAAGAAAGTGATCTTATAAGGGTTCCCATTTTTACTTTTTGAGGTACGGAACCCTAAAAAAAGACCATAAAGAATAGTGATGATACCTTCACTCTAACATCTTCCTCCAGGCTGTCAGCCTGTCCGTACTCGTCGAGCGCAGACTCCGGACAGTTCTGACATGTGATGGCGATGCGGACCGTACGCAGCACTACCTCGGGTACCTGGACAAATCACCACCAATGTTATACATGCGAAACTAATAATAACTTATCCACAAATAAATGAATAATAAATCTCATAGCCATGCTAGAATGTACCATCTTTTTATAGTTTTTCCATCTCTCCATCCGCAGATCACAATAATATATAAGCTAACTTTGTAAAGGGCCTCTTGACGTTTGCTTCGGCTCCGTCAATGCCTTCCAAAGGACTGGGCGATTTACGACCCGTGATGTAGGATGAAATAAATAAAAATAGTGCATGGAGTCCCTCCGCGCGGAAGACGTGGATTTTCGTAATGTATTGAAAAGTTGAACGTTGAACGCAACAGTGCTTTCATACCCCCTCCATGGTAGCGTAAAACGTTTAACGCAACCTTGTTGAAAGTCGCATAACAAGTTTCATTTCAATAATACCATAATTAAGATAAATATAAATATAATTGTAATTATATAAATATATATTAATAAATATTATTAATAATATATATATAATAAGAAAATTAAAATATAATATAAATATAATAAAACAACCGACTTCAATGCCCCGCGAGTTATGAGAGAGAATTTCAGTAGCAAGTTTGAGACGTTTATCGTCATATCTCTGAAGATACTTATCAGTTCTCGATGAAATTACAATGGGATCACCTCGGAAACGAACCCTACCGATTACAAAAAGAACCATTCGAATCGGCACACAATTGACGGAGTAATCGAGTAACAGACAAAAAAAAATTGAGAACCTCTTTCTCTTTGGAAGTCGGTTGAAAAATAAAGTAAATAATGGTTTTGTACATTGTTATATACAATTTCATCGTACCAACGGGCTCGGAGCCACGCCTGCTGCGATACATGCCCGGCGCTGTAAGAACTCAGTTACAATACGAATTACGATCCTATCGATACATACATACATATTATATCGTTTAAAAACTAAAATAGAACAGACTTCAATGCCGCGCCATTCATTTTCAATACCAATTTTGATATGTTTATCTCAATATCTCTGGAGATACTTATCAGACCTCGATAAAATTACCATGGTACCACTTTTGGGATATCTCCTTTCGAACAAAAAAAGATTAAACAAAATCGGTTCATAAACGACGAAGTTATCCGCAAACAAACATAAATATATATATATATATATATATATATATATATATATATATATATATATATATATACGGTCGAATTGAGAAACCTCCTCCTTTTTTTGAAGTCGGTTAAAAATCACGCCTTTCTTCCCGTTGGGGTAGGCAGAGACTACTTCTTTCCACATGTCACGATCCTGACATACCTCTTTCGCTTCTTCCACTTTCATGAGCGTCTTCATCGATACGACAAAACCAATGGATCGCATTTAAATTTTTTAACCAATTATGCATTGGTGGCGCCATCTATGATTACTGTTTCGAAGTCAAGTTAGAGTCCCGTCGGTACAATGAAAGTTTGGATTGTATATAACAATGTACAAAAAAATAAAGTAAGCAACATTATGACTAATAGACTCAACATTATATATATCGTTTAAAATACTAAAATAATATCGTTTAAAAACTAAAAAACAACCGACTTCAATGCCGCGCTATTCATTTTCAGTACCAATTTTGAGATGTTTATCTCAATATCTCTGGAGATACTTATCATACTTCGATAAAATTACCATGGTACCACACTTGGGATATCTCCTTTCGAACAAAAAAGAATAATCGAAATCGGTTCATAAACGACGAAGTTATCCGCGAACAAACATAAAAAAAAAAAAAAAAAAAAATACGGTCGAATTGAGAAACCTCCTCCTTTTTTTGAAGTCGGTTAATAACCGAAAGAGCCGACTTCAGGCAGAATTTACAGGCATAGTTCAGGCAGAATAGGAGAAATTCTACCACTACTACTACTTATTTTAACTTCAATTTCGTTTTCACTTTTCGGTTTGTTTTTAATTTTAATGTTGATTATTTGTAGCATAAATTATATGTATTTTGTATTTATATGCACACACAATGTTAAAATTGATTAAAAAAAAATTGAATTGAAAAACAATAGTTAGTAAATTCCTTCTGTAAATGCACATAGAGCAGTAAACTTACATCATAGTTTCTCGACCAGTTGATGAGTAAACTCTTCTTAAACCAAACTCCCTTGGGGAACAGGTCCACCGTCCACTCCGTCAGCTTGTCTGGTGCTCCAACGTCCGCTATCGAAGACCTGGGGATACAGGAAGCTTAAGGATACTTGAAGCGTTATGCCAGCGACCCAAAGCCGTGCTACGCTGACAGGGGGAAATGTACAATACACCCCAAATGCGACGTCAGTGCAGGTCTTATCGCCCCCATTACCAATTAGAATTAGAATTAGACCTAGGGGATACAGTGACTCATAAAAAACTACGATTTTACCATACTATTAAAATGAACTGGCCAAGTGCAAGTCGGACTCGCACTCGTAGGGTTCCGTAACACAGTAGAGTATTTAAAAACTATAATTTTTCGCCACCAAAAAGTTAACTTTGTTTTTCATAGAGTTTGTATGAGAAAACAAAGTAATATTTGGGGTCGATATATCTCTCAAACTGCTGACTGTATCTCGTTCAAACCAATTTTCGTTAAAAGTTTTTATAGAGATCTACAGCAAATGTTTTTTTTAGATTTTCACTCCCTTACTTTAAAAATTAGAGGGGGGATACACATTTTACCCATCTCCGATACTTTATGTTCTAATTTTGTTAGCTAACGGCTAGCACAGAGCCCCAGGTGTCTGTGTGTATAGACACAGGTGTATGTACTCACCTGGATGAGAATATAAACGTTCTGGTGTGGTAGCACGGCAGGGAGTGGAAGTTGTCCACGGCCAGCACAGAGCCCCAGGTGTCTTCAGTGTATAGCCGCGGGGTGAACTGTACGCGACCCGCTTCTGTTGCTTGGATCTCTGATACACGCTCGTATTGACCTGGAATAGAGTTTAGTTTAGCTTGTTTCGTTGTCTAAAAAAGCGCGACTAGCTGTACATAAGGGAGTGTTGGTTCCCACACTCATGTATGGTAGTGAATGCTGGGTATGGCAGAAGAAACATGAAAGTAAAATTAATGCTGTAGAAATGAGAAGTTTGAGAAGTATGATTGGAGTGACTCTGATGGATAAGGTGGAGAACAGCGTGATAAGGGAATGTTGTGGTGTGGTAGAAGATGTGGTGACAAAGATTGAGAAAGCGATGCATAGATGGTTTGGACATCTAGAGAGGATGGATGAAGAAAGACTGACGAAACAGGTTTATGAGACGAGTGTGAATGGGGCAGCCGGTAGAGGCCGACCTAGGCGAACGTATCACGACCAGATCGGAGACGTTTTAAAGAAAGGCCAAGTCAAAAGTACTTATAACCGGCGAGCATGTATGAAGGCGCTCATGAAAGTGGAAGAAGCGAAAGAGGTATGTCAGGATCGTAGCATGTGGAAAGAAGTAGTCTCTGCCTACCCCAACGGGAAAAAGGCGTGATTGTATGTATGTATGTTTCGTTGTACAAAACCTCATCCAAAGATTCCGCTAATAAGCGAATCAGTCGGTAAGCCAAAACTAACTGACTGTCTGTTATGTCAACTCACAGCCAAAAGCAGGCCTACCTCACTCGCCCATAGCTACAGCGCTTTATACCTAAACTTTCAACCAACGCCGGCGGTGGTATCGTGGGTGGTATATGACGGGATAACTGCGCATTCGTATTCTATATTAAAAACTATTTATGTTTTTCATAGTCATTTTGCGGGTTTGACAAATAACAAGCATAAACATTTTAATTTTTTTATGCTAACGATACTAAAATGACAAGACGGCGTAAAATTCACTGTTTCGACTTAAAATTTGACTGTTAGTTATGTGAGGTAAATAATAAGAATTCGTAAACTTTTTTTTATTTCATTGAGTCAACCCTTTACTGTATCGGGCGCGCGCCGGTACATCGCGCGCTGAACGAAGTAATAACAACGCTAGGTCGAGCGCCTTAGACACATTTTTGCTTATATTGTCTAAAATAAACGTTGGTATTGTGTTTTTGTAGGGGAGTGAAATATGTGTTACGTAGTAACTATTATATAATCTTCGACGACGACCTCACAAAATAACATCAAAATTCCTAACTCAGAGTCGAATTTGAAGTCAAGAAAGTGAATTTTACGCCGTCTTGACATTTTAGTATCGTTAGCATACAAAAATTAAAAGTATTATGCTTGTTTTTTGTCAAACCCGCAAAATGACTATGAAAAACTTAAATTGTTTCTAATATAGAATACGAATGCGCAGTTATCCCGTCATTAGAATAATAATATACGTTGCGCGCGCGTGAGCAGTGACCACCGACTGGCAGATAGTAACGCCGGCGTTGCTCGAAAGTTTAGGTATAAATCGCAGTAGCTATGGGAGAGTGAGGGAGGCCTGACGTCGTACTATCGTTCATTGTACTTCTGATTGTTTTGATTCTTATGGATTCTAGAGTATACTAGTTAGAATGATTATGGCCCTAATTTAGGCGTCGGCCCGACAGCCGAAGCGACAGTATAAACTTCAAAGTACGAACAGTTAATAAGTGATTGTGTATTACCCACAACCTAGTGTATGTTAGCAAATACTTGATCAATGTGTAAGACTATTTGGACGACTATTCTGGATTGTTGTGCTAACTTAGTGTTGTGGAAGTAAACGTATATCTCATTGGATTGGCATTTCTGTACCACTGTTGTGTTTTTGTAGTGGTAGGACTTCTGGTAGTCCACCTGGGGTGGTACCACCACTTTGCCAATTAATTTTCAGCCGTGAAATAGGAAAGTTTTTTGGTTGAAATGGCAAGGTGTCCAGTGAATTACAATACAAAAATGACAGGGCATGTGAGAGTCAACATCTTTATGTCTCAAGATAACAGGCGCAGTGCAGTGACGTGCAAAGTTCTGTACTGCCAGAATCTTGCATGCCGCTGTATCTGTCATAGGTAGACGTCATCGCTTACCATCAGGTGAGCGTCGGGCCTGTCCTGTTACCTTTTACCATAAAAAAAAACCCGCACGTAACAGTATTATAAGTAAAATGAAATATTACCCGATTGATAGCTCATGGCTATCGCCATCCGTTCCATGAAGAAGTCCTTATGTTCCTGTGTCAGCGGACACAGCAGGAGTTTGGCTAGCTGGTTCGGACACATCATCGGGAATCTAAACAACAGCACAATGAACTTTGACATTAATATTAACTTCGCCTGATAGATGTCTCCCACGACCATAGAGCTGGCGCTTACCTCGAGCAACGAATTAGTCTTGCCATTAAAAGAGGTAATGTCGCCAGCTTTTTGGGTACCCTACCAGTAGACGGCGACTGTGATTCGGTCTTTTATTTAATTTTCGTGTAACCTTACTAATTTTATAGACGCTAAAGTTTGTTTGGATGTATGAATGATTGTTACTCTTTCACGCTATAGCTACTAAAAAAAAGCTACTAAACATCTAGTAGATATATAAACTGTTTTGTTACTACTAACTAAGCTAATTTTACAAGTCTTTTTAACTATTGTATGTTCGAAACGAACAAACTGTTGAGACATATTTTATATTTTAAGACCTTTGTACACAGTTTTCACAATAAATATTTTCTATTTCTACTGAACCCATTGAGCTGAAATTTGGTATCTAGCTATGTAGATAGCCTAGATCCTGAAGTAAACACATAGGGTAATTTTTATCCCGATATTCCCACGGGAACGATGTCTACGCGGGTAAAACCGCGGGGCACAGCTAGTATACAATATGTTTGTTACTTAAAGATAAAGATATTTTATTTGTTCAAAACATGCGTTATACACATACACAAAAATTGCATGCAGTATGGTCTTAAACATAGAAATAGCTCGTCATGTTTTGCCCACATGGGCGTAAAAATGAGACGCGTGACGCTGCTGAACATTGTTAAATTCATGTTACATTTTTATAAAAAGATTAAATAAATTAAAATTAATAATATCAAAAATTAAGAACAAAAATTAGAACAAGTGAATATGTCAAAATAATGTCAAAATAGTTATTAATAAATTACAGCACGGTTAAAATTTGTCATTTAAAAAGTCGTTAATAGAATAATAGCATTTCTTAACTAGCATTTTCTTCAGATGGTTTTTGAACAATACATTATCGAGTTCTTTTATAGATTTGGGAATTTTATTGAATATTGTAGGAGCCATTCCCATAATGCTGTTGGGCAATAGTTGGGTTTTACCTTTTACAATGCGGATCGTGTCGTTACGTCTATTTCGAGTAACAGTTGCAGACAATTTTGGAAAAAGATTTTGATTATATTTTACAAAAAGTGCTGTTTTTAATATATACAGAGACGGGAGAGTTAAGATTCTATGGTCTGTGAAATATGGCTTACAGCTAACTTGAGTTTGCAGGTTGAACATGGCCCGGATACAGCGTTTTTGCATTTTGAATATAATATTTTTGTTTGTAGAGTTTCCCCAAAATATTATACCATACCTAAGGTTGGATTCGATCAGGCCATAGTAAGCTGAAAGGAGTGCATCAAGATTCAGAGTATTCGAAAGTTTGTAGAGGGCAAACGACAAACTACTTATTTTAGTACAGTACAGTATTTTAGTACTTATACCTATTTAATGTTTAATTTTTTTCGTTGGATGTAGCATCCCAAATAAAGGGTTTTTCTCATGTCAATTGTAAAATATACAACGTATTTTCTTTATTCCACCACATTACAACGATAAACTTTAACAATACACAATATCAAAAAGATTTGGCGAGATATGTCTCTGGAAAGTACAAATACGAAATTAAAGATATTATCCCCACACTCCTCAGCAGGCGAACGCGGTGAAAGTTATTCATTCGAATGGTTAAAGAAAACAGTTAGGCCACGCCCCAAATAACGCGACTTTGGTAATAATAACAAGTATAATTTTCAAGTCAAGCGGTTGTTGTTGTCAAACGGCAATAGTCCAATGGCTATTCGATAGTTCGATCCCCACCCATTGCACTATTGACGTGAACCCACTCCAGACACAAGCATATTTAGCTTAGTTGGAGGGGTTAACGAGACTATTTACTAGTATTTAATGTGCAACTTATTGCTAGTAAGCTTTTTCATTAAAAAAAATGTTTGCATAAAACTATAACATGACGCAGTGGACCCGGCGGCGTATCACGAACTTTGACAGTTTATAATTGAATGAACAATATGAACTAAATGACGGGTACGCAGCTATGCAAGCTGCATAGCCCCATCTCTGTCATTTCGTGCATTCAATCCCTATGGGTGTTACCACACCAATCGATCGATTGACGATCGATGCCCGATCGATTGTCGATCAATGCTTGATTGGTGGACGCTCGACTGATGTAGTAATTATTAACTGTCAATCGAAGTCCACTGTCCTCATTCGACCATCGATCGATGGCGTCGATCGATTGGAGTGGTAACACCCTATCAAACTTCTAATACCAACTAAGTGAACGTTAACACAAAGGTAGGTAATTAATATTATTTATTAATAAGTTAAACAATCGTTCATAGATGACGCTATAGTAAAAACACGTTTACGGACGTAGACAGACAGACAGCGGAGTCTCAGTAATAGGGTTCCGTTGGTACCCTTTGGGTTCGGAACCCCAGAAACAAAGTTTGAAAATATACTTTTATTAGGAAAATAATTATAAAAATAAAAAAAAATAAAAAATATTAAGAGCATTTGTTGGGTGTTGTATGGTATTGGTCGCGAAATTTTTTTTCACACTAAGGGGCTATGAAAAAGGTTGAAAAACACTGCTCTACAGTGAACGCCATAAGGCTTACATTTTATGAACATTTTTTGCCGGGTGGAAGCGGTGTGGTATAGACGAGCTAAGACTTCTACTCGCACTTGACCAGTTAACTTACCTGACGTGAGAGAAGACGGCGGGTATGAGAGAGTTCCAGTGCGCTAGTTTCTCTGCCTCGTTCAAATCCTCGCTGTTGTTGAGTCTCTCTCTTTGCTTGCACAGCCATCGGACCACGAACCTGTCCCAACATAATAACCGTAGAGTATTAATTAGTGTCCGACCAAAGGTTCGGTTTCGGTTTCAGCCGAGTTTTGGCCAAAAATCAAGTTTCGGCGGCAGTTTCGGTTTCGGTCAAAATTGGCCGAATCTTTTGCCGAAACCGAAACTGATTTCGGAAGTTGTGGTATACGCTCGCCTAACTTCGTTTCTCGCGGCAACATTTTGCTATGAGAACTTAATTTGAAAAAATAATAAACATATTATTAATATTTTTTTATATTATATTAAATAAATGATAACAACAAAATTAATATACTGTGTTTCCATTTCTATCGTAATTAATGCAGAATAATGGGTAAAATGCACCAAATTTCAGTATTTTAAGGAATTTTATACTTGACCACGTGAGTTTCGGTTTCGGCCGACACTGAAGCCACGGCCGAATATTCCGTTTCGGTTTCGGCCGGAAAACCAGTTTCGGTCGGACTCTAGTATTAATATCTACTTGACTAGCGACCCGCCCCGGCTTCGCACGGATAGAGCATATATGCCTACATTTGTTGCATCAGTTTGTTGCGTCGAGTATGAATTAACATCTTCAACAATCATCGTCATATTTCAACCAGTTCACACAAAACCTTAACGAATTATACACATAAACCTTCTTCATGAACCACTCTATCGATTGGCGAAAACCGCATGAACAACCAACGCAACCGTTCAGTAGTTTTTGAGTTTATGGTAAAACAGACAGACGCGGCGGTGGACTTTGTTTTATACTACGACTATGTCTGTTCGCGATTTTGTTAAGGTTTTGTGCAAATTGGTTCAAATATGATAATAAAATTATAATTAAGATAAAACTAAAGCAACCGACTTCCATGCCCCGCGAGTCAATTTCAGTAGCAAGTTTGAGACGTTTATCGTCATTTCTCTGGAGATAATTATCAGATATCGATGAAATTACAATGGGACCACCTCAGAAACGTACCCTACCGAAGAATCATTCGAATCGGTTCACAATTTACGGAGTAATCGCGTAACACACATACAAAAAAAAACACAGACGAATTGAGAACCTCCATCTTTTTGGAAATCGGTTGACAAACATAAAAAATATAAAACGCAATAAAAAGCTTATATCCAGGTATTTTGACAGGCAACAAACATATAGCGCCCTCTGTCGGACAAGATTTCAGTAACTTTTCCCATCGCATTCCGCTAAGCACGATCCTCACCTATATCATCCACACAAATTGATAAATATTATGTTTCTTGAAGTGTTACACACTTAATATTTTTGTAAACTGTTATACACAATCCAAAATTTCATCGCACCGACGGCACAGTTTTACAATCATACAGTTTGGAATCGAATGTACTTGCGCAGAGCAACGGCGGGGTACTCGCGGGGAGGCGGGCGGCGCGGACCCGCGTCCCACAATCTCGCTTAGTTTGTGGGATCGCACGAGGGACGTCGTGAACGTGTTAATGCACGAGCAAGTTTTAGTTACGAGTTTTATTGGTGGACACTTGTTCTGTGTATGTATGTTCCGACTGCATATGCTAATCAATTTGTAGAAAATGTAGTTAAATAATTAATAAATCTGACTAAACAATCATAAATAATACTAATATTATATCGATAAATTTGTACGCCGGTGACGGCTGAATATGCAGGTTCAGAATGTATCATATGTTATAGATCTTAAGTATTACCATATTCTGATAAATTGAATAAATGAAATATATGAAATGAAATGCAAAATACAACAAGGACTTACGATTTCATTTATTAAATTAATACGATGTAATATAAATATTTATTTTAAATAAATTAATAATTACATATACCGTACGTATTTAGTAAAATTTCAATGTTTAAAGAATCAAGTAGCTTTAAGAAAAAAAAAATACTATTGGCATCATTTATCGGTATTTGGTATGAAGGCAATCATCTTCTATATAAACTAAGGTTTGTAAGTACATACGCATCACGTCACTATGATCTTGTGTGAACCAGAATCACAGTTTTACAATCATATAACAAATCAATAACAATTTTTGTCTCTTAATATTATCAGCTCGTAGATTTTTTTTGACAACCCTTGTACATTTGCGGCTGATGGCGTAAGTACTACCTACTCGGGCGGCGGTGTCGTCCGACATCAAAGGCGATTCTCAACTGTATGATTGCAAAACTGTGCCGACGGGCACCTGGACATGTCATCCGCGGGGTGCGGGTTCCAGTCCCATCGGTACGATGACATTTTGGATTGTGTTTAACAATTTACAAATGGATAAATTAGCTTAAATGTATACTGACTGGTATAACGTCATCTCGTTGTGTAGCACCAGGTCACTCTGCTGTAACAATTGTACCAACGTGTCGCCCTCTAGCTCCGACAGCTCGCAGTCTGACCACACCCATTCCAAGTTCCATTTCACGAAGTTCTGACACGCCTGTTCAACGAATTTTGAAATTAGTTAAGTTATTGTCAAATACCTGCTACATATTAAACTTGATCGCGTACACCGGCCCCCATGAGACTGACCTTGAATGAAGTTTGTCCCTTTCTTTTGTATGAACAACTTATATATATATATATATATATATATATATATGGTATATATATATACCATACATATAGTATAGAACATATATAGGACTAGCAGGTTGTTAGACAAGGACACAACACACTACCACCCTCTCAATTGGGCCGTTTTGTTGTACAAAGCAATTACAACCTTATTATTAAAGTATACGGATTAAATTGAATTTGTCAAAACATCTGCAGTGCACCATCCTTTTATATTACGTCTATGGTTATTGTAACAACGTTTTACGATACGGTACACTCCGGCCTGATAGAGACCGACTTTGAACGGAGTCCGTCCCTTTCTTTTGTATGGACCACATATATACATATCGCAGCTAGCTTAATTAGCCGTTTAATAACAGCCTAGCCTCTCTACTAAACAGCGCCGTTCAACTAGTGGTCTGAATAATTTTCAACCATTTGAAGGACATTTTCTGTACCTTTATTTAAACGCCATGGCGACGGTTCTGGTGACGCGGTGGTCACTGTTCTCTAGTGTCTTGCCTTAGTGTTAGACTAAGCCAGTTTATTAACTCCCGACGCAAAATGAAGGGGTGTTATAAGTTTGACGTGTGTATCTGTTTGTATGTGTATCTGTGTGTCTGTCTGTGGCATCGTAGCGCCCAAACGGATGAACCGATTTTCATATAGTTTTTTTTTTGTTTGATATGTGACTTTATCGTGAGTGTTCTTAGCTTTGTTTCATGAAAATCAGTTCAGCCGTTTGCATATTATCAGCTCTTATTTGGTTGAAAAGACTACAATAGCAACTTTCGTAAACTCGTAGTCCTTTGACCGCGGACATCAAAAAAGTCAAAATGGCGTTTCTGCGCACTACTTACCTGTCACACTGGTGCCATCTGTTAGCATAGTTTACATTAGTCAAATCAAATGTATTAATTTGAAATTCAGTATCCTGTTACTTCAATGATATACAAATCAGTCGGGGGTGTTTTTAAATTTTTAAATTAGGTTTTATTAAATGTTGTAACAAACGCTACGGCTGAATTGAACGGCTAATTAACCTAGTTGGCTGCGACATATATATACAATACATATAGTATAGTACATATATACACTGGCAGGTTGTTAAACAAGGACACACTCCCATCTTTCATTCCCCATCTTTTTTTCCCATCATCCTTTCGTTGGGGCCGTTTTGATGTACATAGAAATTACAACCTTATTTTTAGAGCATACGGATTAGAATTAATTGTTCATAACATCTGCTGTGCACCATCCATATATTTTTAATCCATGGGTTATTATCAAGATCTCGTTTCAGTAAATCACGCTAGTAAGCCTGATGCTAAAGGCCTATTATAGAACAATACTTAGCCGTTGATTCACTTTTAGCACTATTTGACCACTATCTCAACTGTTGGTAAGCAATGATGCGGTCGAGGATAGTATCATCATCATCAGCCCATCTCTTTCCACTGCTGGACATAGGCCTCACCTATATAGATAGTACTTAGTAGCACGCTAGGCATAAAATGGGAACTGGCTCTCAAGGGCAGCTACCGTAACACATTACATGTTTGGCAACAGATTTTCTAACTTGAATCACTATCACCATGCCGGAGGTTTCTTAGCTATGTTTTTCATTTACCGGAGAGACAAATGTGCACATACATTATTCAATAGCAAAATCAATTGGTGCACGGCGGAGATTTAGCGTACAGAACTAACGTACAGGACCGTTTGACCACTATCTCACCTGTTAGTAAGTGATGATGCAGTCGAGGATGGTACCACGCTAGCAGGCCTCCCTCACTCGCCCATAGCTACTGCGATTTATACCTAAACTTTCGTCACCTGCGCCGGTACTATCTGCCAGTCGGTTGTCACTGCTCACGCGCGCGCAACGTATATTATTATTCTAATGACGGGATAACTGCGCATTCGTATTCTATCTTAGAAACGATTTAAGTTTTTCATAGTCATTTTGCGGGTTTAAAAAAAACAAGCACAATATGTTTCATTTTTTATGCTACCGATACTAAAAAGACAAGACGGCGTAAAATTCACTTTTCCGACATAAAATTCGACTCTTAGTTAGGAACTTTGATGTAATTTTGTGAGCTAAATAAAAATAATTCGTAAACTTTTTTTTAGTTTATTGAGTCAACCCTTTACTGTATCGGGGCGCGCCGGTACATCGCGCTCTGAACGAAGTAATAACAACGCTAGGTCGAGCGCCTTAGACACATTTTTGCTTGTATTGTCTGAAATAAACGTTGGTATTGTGTTTTTGCCGGGGAGTGAAGTATCTGTTACGCAGTAACTATTATATAATCTGTGACGCTAGGCTTAGTAACATAGCGGTACATGCCTACTTTGCCTTAGTGTGAGGACATAAAAAGGCGGGTTCCCGGCGCTGATAAGCCGGTACGGGTAGGTACCGTTCCGTACAGGTAAAATATTTCATTGTTTCTTCATTTTCTCCAAACTGTCTACACCGGGAACCCGCCTGTTAATGTCCTCCCTAAGGGTTAATCCACCACTGTGACTGACCTTAGCAACGTCGTTATGTCCACAAGCCATCGTGTACTGCATCCAGGATATCAGCTGACCTCGCTTGGCTGCGTGCGCTATGTGAACCGACATGTATTCCAGGCACAGTGTCACTAGATCCTGGACAAACATACGGGTTAATGTAGATCACGGGATTATTGCTATTTGACGTCATAACGTCTTATAAATCGATAGATAGATGAACGCCGGCTGCACGTCCGAAAAAGTGTCACGTTCCGCGTGCAAGCGAGAGCGCGGAACAAGCGATAGAGAGGCACGATCGTTTGACGTTAACACGTAAAATTATCGTCCGTAAACCGACTTTACAGAAAACCAATTTTTTTTATGTAGTGATTTTGCATAATTTGTTTTTTAATATAATATAGGCTGGCGTTTGACCACTATCTCATATGTTGTTAAGTGATGATGCGGTCGAGTATGATAGCACGCTAGGCCTAGAATCGAAACTGGCTCTCAAGGTTAGCTGCCAGAACATATTAGCTGTTTTAGCGACAGATTTTCTAACTTGTGGGTAACTGGCCAGGCGGACACTAGGTAGTGTCCTACCACCATGCGGGGGGTGTTAGTTTCTTAACGATGTTTTTCCTTCACCGGAGGGCCACTGTGAAATGAGCACATACATTTTTCGATACTATAATCTATTGGTGTATGACGGGGATTGAACGCGGTACCTCTGGCGTCAAAGCCGACTATTCTCCCACTACACCATTAGGCCCTTAATCTGGTTATAAAGGGTATCTGAATCTGGTATAAAGTAAATCTGGGTAGAAGTAATCATACCGTAGATACAAGAATAATATGCACACTGCATTTTTCATCAATAAAAATTAAGTTTTCATATTACAAATTAGCATATTATTAAAAACAGTGTAATGATATAACCCTGAGTAGCACCCATGCAGCATGAGTGACACACTCAGAATTATACAATTTTTTATAGGCATTGATGACCACTTCCCATTTGGTGGGCAAATAAAAAGTTGTGTGCAATTATAAGTTGTAAGTTTAAAATTTAAATGCATGTGTTCGTGTGTGTGAGTGTGTGTGTATGTGAGTGTGTGTGTGTGTGTGTGTGTGTGTGTGTATGTGAGTGTGTGTGTATGTGAGTGTGTGTGTATGTGAGTGTGTGTGTGTATGTGAGTGTGTGTGTGTATGTGAGTGTGTGTGTGTGTATGTGAGTGTGTGTGTATGTGAGTGTGTGTGTATGTGAGTGTGTGTGTGTATGTGAGTGTGTGTATGTGAGTGTGTGTGTGTGTATGTGAGTGTGTGTGTGTATGTGAGTGTGTGTGTGTGTGTGTGTGTGTGTGTGTGTGTGTGTGTGTGTGTGTGTGTGAATGTGTGTGTGTGTGTATGTATCTTTTGCAAATGAGTATATTACTGTGATATTTAATTTCTAAGGAAATTTAAAAATGATATCATACCCTGACGTTATATTTATCAGCTAGTGAGAGTACTGGAAGCACTGTTTGATGAGATATCCGAATTTGGCCGGTGTAGAAATACCTGAAATATTTACAATATTCTGGAGTTCATCAAGTAAATATAGATGTGTGTGTGTGTGTGTGTATAGTGTACGCGGGAAGCGAATTTGTTTTATACTATAGAGAGAATAGAGGAAAATTTGTTTCTACAATTAATCAAGGTCTGCTGTAGCTACGCCCCAATCATTTGCTTTTTTTGACCAATCAATTGCAAAAAGCAATATAAGCATTCTAATCTCCTCTTTAAGATTTTTGAAGGGTCATATTAAAGGGAAATGCGTAGCTACAGCAGACCTTGATTTTTCAAACGAATTCCAAAAAGGAGTGATCGTTCGATTTTCGCTAAGATCGGTTGTGAATCGCGCCCGCGCGTAACCTACTGTGTAGTGCTAACGCATCAAAAAACGCTACCGCTGCGTCAAGACGCGGCCGCTCCGCGACGATGACCTAGTTATCGTTGTGCAAGGTCGACAGTGAGTAAATTATTAAGGCGAGGTTATACTAACCGCCCTAATCATGGATCCCAATTCGCCAAATAGTGAGCCCATAGAATTAACAACTAGGCTTGAACATATGCTCTACGAGCGTTTTGTTGAAGAGAGACAAGAGCGCAAAAGAATGGCAAGCCTTATTGATGACCTAAATAGTCAAATCGAAATTCTTCAAAAACAGTTGAAGTGCCTCGCAGAAACGAATAATGACAAGCCTGAACTTCCAACCAATGAGCATTCTGAAGCCAATGTTGAATACAACACGGAAGAAGAAGAGCTCGCTCGAGAAACGGGGTGGATTCGTAACAAAACACGAAAAAAAAGAAAATTGAACACCTCTCCCACTCAAGAGAAAGCGGACGAAAAAAACATTGAAGAAAATGTGTCCAAGGAAAAAGTCCGAAAAATTCCTCTGCCACCACCAATTATCGTCGACGGTATAAACAATTACCAAAAGTTTTATGACTTCTTGTCTGATAAGCAGCCAACTGATGCATTTAGCATTAAAATGATGAGCGGTGGTACAGTTAAGGTAAACACTGTAAGTGACGAGTCATACAGAGCAATAACAACGGCTCTCAATGTCAATAATTGTGTGTTTCATTCTTATGAAAACAAACAAGAAAGGCCAATACGAGTAATGGCTAAAAAATTACACGCCCCCTGCGTACCAGAACGAATAATAGATGACTTGAAAAATAAAGGCTTCAAAATTATCGAAGCAGTAAACAAACTTAGTTGGAAAACTAAGGAACCTCTCAACATGTTTATGCTGACGTTCTACAATAACGAGGAGATCAACAAAATCTTTGGGATTAAAATTATTATGGGATGTAAAGTAGAGATACAAGCGATAAAATCGACAAAGCTCGTCCCTCAATGTAAAAGGTGTCAAGCTTATGGACACACCCAGAGATATTGTTTTAAGGAACCGAGGTGCGTCAAATGCACGGGTAAGCACTTAACAAAGGAATGCCAGAAACCAAAAGATGCTAAGCCAAAATGTGTCCACTGTGGAGCGCCTCATCCAGCTAACTACCGAGGATGCTCTGTAGCAAAAGAGATACAATTACTTAGAAACAAAATCACAAAAAAATCTGCTCCAACACAACAAGAGTGGACGTGGAGTGCTCAAACAAGAGACAGTCATATTCTATCAAAGCCATTTACAAGTAACAAATCCGAAGTGAATAAGTATATTTCTTACACACAAGTCGCTTCAACGGGCATACCTAAAATACCTCATGCTCCTCTTTCAGCAATTAGTACTGACAAAAAGTTGGATAAAATAATGAATTTTATATTATCATTTGATGAGAGACTGAAAATAATTGAAAATAGCACCAAAAGAGCAAAATCTAGAGCTACATAATGAACAAACAACTAAAAATTATGGCCTGGAACTGCAATGGATTACTAAAACATCAAAATGAGTTGCAAGTAATCCTAGATATGGAAAGAATCGACGTATGTTTGGTTTCAGAAACCCACTTTACAAAACAATGTTTCATTAATTTTAAGGGCTACAAAATTTATCACGTACTTCATCCTGATAATACAGCAAGAGGTGGTAGTGCCGTTATAATAAGAGACAATACTGATCATCATAAAAATGTAACTTACGAGGGAAAAGATATCCCAGCTGTAGCTATCTGTCTTCAAACAAAAAAATATCCTGTAACGGTATCAGCTATCTACTGCCCGCCGCGGTATATGATAAAAAAAGAACAGTATGTGAGCTTTTTGACAAGTTTGGGTAACAGATTTGTACTTGGAGGTGACTTCAATGCTAAGCACACTTATTGGGGCTCAAGACTGTCAAATACTAAAGGTAGGGAACTATTCAGCGCAATTAAAGACATGAAATGCGATTCAATTTCAACTGAAACGCCTACCTACTGGCCCACAGATCCGAACAAGATTCCTGACCTCTTAGACTTCTTTATAGTCAAGAATTTGTCATTAAATTATTTGAGAACACGCCAGAGCTACGACTTAAACTCTGATCACTCTGCTATATATCTCGAAATATGTGAGAGTATAAAACATAGAGAAAAAGTACCATCTCTATGTAACCGGCACACAGATTGGGAGCATTTTTAGCAAGATCTGGATAGTTCTGTAGATCTTAAGGTACCATTAAAAACACCAGATCAATTAAATTTGGAGTTACAAAGATTTATAGAACATATTCAACAAGCAGCATGGAAAAATACACCTGATTTTAATAGAACAACTAAATGCAATATATATCCGGCAATAATTAAGCGTCTTATAGAAGAAAAAAGAAAACAAAGAAAAAAATGGCATAGCTCTAGATGCCCAGAAGACAAAAGAAAGCTGAACAATCTTACCGCTAACCTACGAAGACAGATAAAGAGTTATAACGACGACAATACTAACATGTACCTCGAGAAACTAACCAGTGATAAAAGCACAGTCTACTCTTTGTGGAAAGCAATTAAAAACATAAAAAAGCCAACCGTACAAATTCCGCCTATTAAAGAAGAAAATGGAACGTGGGCTATTAACAACGAGCAGAAAGCAAAAAGATTTGCTGAGCATCTAGAAAATATATTCAGACCAAACGATTCTGAGATTAGTTGCGAATCCTTAACCTTAGAAGTAAACTCTACCAACTTAGACGAACCGAAATACATCAAATTAGTGACGCCAAGAGAAGTTCTACGAGAAATTAAATATAGTATAAGCCCAAGAAAAGCCCCTGGATATGATCTGATATCAGGGGAAATACTGCGAAATTTGCCGAAAAAGAGCATGGTAAAAGTAACAACAATCATAAATGCCTCATTTAGAATGAAATATGTACCAGATTTGTGGAAAGTTGCAGAAGTAATAATGATAGGAAAGCCAGGCAAGTCACCCCATTTAACATCATCCTATAGACCAATATCTCTTTTGCCGATAATGTCTAAACTATTTGAAAAGCTGTTACTCAAAAGGTTAAAACCAATCATATATAGCTCTAACCTCATCCCTGAGTACCAGTTTGGATTTAGAGAACAACATTCGACTATTGATCAAGTCCACCGAATAACTAACATTATAGAAAAAACACTCGAAGAAAAGAAGGTATGCTCAACTGTATTTCTTGACGTGGCACAAGCTTTTGACAAAGTCTGGCATGAAGGCCTTGTGCATAAGCTTAAAAAGTTCTTACCGAAGCCGTACTCGGATATTCTGGAATCTTATATTTCAGACAGAATGTTTAGGATAAGACAAGAAGAGGCTCATTCAGAATTAAAACTAATCAAAGCCGGAGTTCCACAAGGAAGTGTACTTGGTCCGATCCTGTACCTTCTGTACACCTGCGATATTCCCAAATTAGAAGACAGCACAATAGCTACCTTCGCAGATGACACAGCTATTATGGCCGTAGGCAGCACTCACGAAGAAGCGGCTGCTAAAGTCCAAAAAGCTATCAATAAGGTTTATAACTGGACAACAAAATGGAAGATGAAGCTAAATGAATCTAAATCCATCCATATCAACTTTACCAACAAAAATGAAAACTATTGTGAAGTCTTTCTCAATGGTAATAAAGTACCATATGAGAATACAGCCAAATATTTAGGCATAACGCTTGATACGAAATTACGATGGAAAGCGCATGTCAAGAAAAAAGAGATGAATTAGACCTCCGCTATAAGAACATGTATTGGTTGCTTGGAAAACAATCCAAACTATCAATATAAAACAAAATTCTTATATACAAACAAGTCCTTATGCCCGTCTGGACTTATGGTGCGCAGCTATGGGGCTGCACCAAACAAAGCAACATTTCCATCATACAGAGATTCCAAAATAAAGTACTGAGGGGAATCGTTGGAGCACCCTGGTATATACGCAATGATGACCTCCATCGGGACCTTCACATAGAGGTTGTTGCCAGCACCATCAAAAAATGCGCAGAAGTTCACGAACGAAGGCTTCACCATCACGTGAACGTCGAGGCAATACAACTCCTCGACCTCACAAATATAGAGAGAAGACTCAAAAGAACTAAACCGTTCGAATTAGTGTAGTGATAGTGTATAGTGAACCTTAGTGGAATATAGTGTAAGTGCTATGCATAAAGAACACGATAACAATGTGTCTTCACCTTAACAATAGAGACAATAAGAAAAGTGCCGATGGGCACATTCTTTGTTTATGTCAATTTATAAGTTTATGATAGAATTAAATTACTTATTAGCCTACCTAGGCTAGATTGTAGTATGATTAGGCGACACAATACTTGTGTTGTGTATCCTAATTTATAAAAAAAAAAAAAAAAATCTAATCTCCTCTTTAAGATTTTTGAAGGGTCATATTAAAGGGAAATGCGTAGCTACAGCAGACCTTGATTTTTCAAACGAATTCCAAAAAGGAGGAGATTCTTATTTATTTTTTTGGATGTATGTTACGCGATTACTCCGTCAATTGTGAACAGATTGGAATGAATCTTTTTTAATTGGAACGGTACATTTCCGAGGTTCCGATACATTTTCATGATACCACTCATTGTAATCTCATCGGATTTGATAAGTATCTCCATAGATATGACGATAAACATCTCAAACTTGCTACTGAAACTGACTCGCGGGGCATGGAAGTCGGTTGTTTTCGTTTTTAAACTATCTTAATTAGTGTAGAAACAAATTTTCCTCTAGAAGCATTTTCCAGGGAGGAAACGGGGGAATACATTTGTATGGAAAAGTGCACCCCGCGTTCCTTCATAACAGTGTTGAACCTGAAAATAATTTTTGTTTCTTAGAAGATTTGACTTTCAAGCTTTTATTGTTAATCCTAGTCAGCTTGCTTAGTAAAGTCCAACCAAGACAAAATGTAGGCTTGGGATTGCTGGCATAAGTTGTACTATTCATTATTCTGTGGCATAACACTCCCAGTAGAATAGATAGTGTTTATGATGCTATTGACTCCAAAATAACTTACTTCAGAAAAAGTGGGAAGACTGCAGCAGCCGTGGCAGTCTCTTGTAAAACCACCCGACTCTCTCGCCACTCACTCCATTCTCGATTCATTAACATTACCTGCGACATTAATGTTGTAATAATTTATAATCGTACAAAACAAAAGAACCGACTTCACATGCCGCGATTGTCAAAGTACTGGCTAGTTATAATCATGTCATCAAAGTATACAAATTTGCTTATATTGTTTATCTCTGTATCTCCGGAGATAATTTTCAGATCTCAATAAAATTTTAATGGGACCAAACGGAAGGCAAAATCTCTCAAACAAAATGAATTTTTCAAATCGGTTAAGATTTGATGGAGTTCTGAGGTAACAAACATAAAAAAAAAGAAGAGAACCTCCTCCTTTTTTGTGAAGTCGGTTAAAAATGCTATACGTACAACAAAAATCCTTGCCGTAGATTTTGCAATACCGTAGTATTGTTTATTATCTATTCTGTGGCGATACATGAAACATTGTTATAAATAAAATATCTAACTGAAATATTTAACTGTAATATTTAACCGAAACACTCAACTGAAATATTCAACTAAAACATTCAACATAAATATCTAATTTAATGTTTTAGTTGAATATTTCAGTTGAGTGTTTCGGTTAAATATTACAGTTAAATATTTCAGTTAGATATTTAATTTATAACATGTGTTCAAATCGCGAAAGTTTAAAGTTCACAACATGAAACATTGAAAGTATAACAACTTATGTGTAGAAAAGGTAATATAATATTAACACCATATATTTTGATGTCGTGTTTAGCGTGTATGCTGACAAATGTTGTAGTTAGTTTAAGGGGGCAGCCCACAAATAAAATCTTTAGCCAGATGTTGCACTAAAATTTTACAAAGCATGCCCGCTATTGCAATAATTATACATCCACAAATTTCTAAAAAAAGTTTCCTTGCCGGTGACGTTTGACATCTAGAAAGAAAAGAAAGCTGAATGGCTCAATACCTTTGTTTTTTTTGTAAATTCAATGCAATAAGTTATGTTTCTGTTATATCTATAATAATTTTTATTGAATATGATCTATTTAATGTTACTTGACGTGTGTAAGTGCAAATTTTTAATTTGCCCATATACTGAATAAATGCTTTGACTTTGACTTTTGACTTTTGTCTGTGTTTCCCGATAGCTACAACCCGGGGGTCTTCAAATCGCAAGTGAACACATATCTATTAAATACGCGTGCTACATCCTCGACCACATCGTCACTTAACATCAGGTGAGATAGTGGTAAAAAAAAAGTAAGGTTCATAAGAGGCCATTTAGGCTGTTATAGCTTCAAATATTATGTTTCTTTGAAGTGTCTCACACTTTATATATTTTTTTGTAAATTGTTAAACACAATCCAAAATTGATGTTATAGCTTCGTTTAAAAATATATACTGATGTTTACAATCATGAGCATCATAATTATCAGGCGGTATCAGTCCACTGCTGGACGTAGGCCTCCGCCAATACACGCTAATGAGCCCGATCTTCGGCTCTTCGTTTCCAGTCACTGCCCACAGCTTTGCAAATGTCGTCGATCTACCTGGTCACAGGGCGTCCTACTCTACGTTTGCTGATTCGCTGTCTCCACTCTAGAACCAGTCTACCCCAACGGTTATCGGTCTTAGGTGACCAATCCACTGCCACTTCAGTTTGCTAATCTGCTGAGCTATGTCGAATAATAGTTGTAAAAAACACTATGGTTTAAAATATCTGCCTGAGTCTGGGTTTTTCGGCTAAATACAATAAGGGGGTCTTCAAATCGCGAGTAAATAGGTATCTTTTGGGTAAGCACGCTCCATCATCGACCGCATCATCACTTAACATCAGTTGAGATAGTGGTTAAGTGCTACCAAGTTCTATGTAAAAAAAATATATATCTACTGGTGTGTACAATAACATAATATTGTTTATATTACCTGGAAGACCTCACTACTGGCGCAAAGAATGAGCCTGTGAGCTGGGAAGTCAACTCCTCCCACCTCCAACACCAAGTCACTCATCAGCTGCTCAGCATATAGCGTTGCTATTTTGAGCAGGACACTCTTTGAATTGTCCACCTGGAATTGTAGGAAAGTGGTATTTTTGTTGATTAATAGATTTTTTAGGTTTACAGTTATTGTGATGGTGAGTTTGAATCATGATTATAAACTACTGACTATTACACTCACTACTGTTTATTGTCGACTGTCTGTACACAACAAAATCACGCAAAAAAGCAATGTCGCTGCATAAACTCCCGAAGAAGTGCATCGGACATGCACGAAACCTAGGTCAACAACAGTCGACAACAAACAGTAGTTATTGAGTATAATAGTTGGTAAATTAGAATTATTAATAATTTTATAACAAATATGTGCCTCTTAGAGATGACATTACTTATTAGGAATCAATTTAGGAGCCATCTTATTGAGCAAGATTGTTGTGTCACCGTGGTTTGTTCAAGTCTGCAATGGAGATGCCGAGTGGAGAGTTATAAAGTCATAAAGTTGTATTTAATTTGATCATCATCATTGCCATCTCACTGTTGGATGTAGGCTTCTCCTAATGCACAATGTGGGTGGTTTGATGAATTTGATGTTGCAGTGAAATTTGGTACACATCGTAATATACAGTAATACACTCACTCTTGGAGAACATACTCAAGGAGAAAATCTGGTGTCATAAGTGTCATAACCTTATGGTGTTCCAGCAGCACAGCCTTTCACAGTCAGACTATTATACACCATTAGGTGGTGTAGGTGTAAACGAGGATGGTGAATAGCACTAGTGTTTACCATCCTCGAACAGATCATAGCTCACCACCAGGCAAGATACTAGTGAATTGCTTGCCTATCTGATATAAAAAAAAACCCTAGGAAGATTAGTTAAATTATACTATATTGTTTTATTTATGAAAGTTTCAACAGTCATTCAAAAAATAAAATAATTTCTAGTTTGAAGGTCAATATTTCCAGTGCATACAATGCTGGGTCCACAACCAGAAGTGGACCACCATTCGATATTCTAAAGCTACCACATACCATTTAAAAAATTGAGATCAACTCACTTTATCACATTAATATGCATATATCAGTTCATGAATAAAGTTTTACATAATTTAGTTACACAGACCACTTATGTAGAAATACTACTAATGTAATAATTTTTTTGAGTTCATCAATACAATCAAACGTTTGAGTTTTTCAATACATAGAGATGTCATCTCTATGTATTGAAAAACTCAAACGTTAGATTCAAGAAACATAAAGTTATCCATTAAAATTAAATTTTCCATATCTCATAATCAGCACTGCCAATCAATCGCTGGGAATTTCCCCAATTTGCATGGAATTGAGGGTTAGCGCGGGAAGTGCCCAGGGAATGCCAAAAATTGAGAAATTTTGGGCAATCTAGACCAATTTTTTTGGTGGGTGGGCTTAAACTTAATACTTATTATTTATAACTAAAAAATCACGTTTGGACTTGGCAGATACAGCTCAATACTACTAATATTATAATTTGAACCTAATGGAAATATTATTATTGCGAAAATATGGCGAATAATATAGGTACTATTCCAAATAAAATAAGGTCCCTTAAAGATTTAATTTTGTGTAAAAAAAGCAGGGAATTTTGGGGAATTGACAACACAGAATCGGAGAAACGAGAAAATTTTATTGGCAGCACTGCTCCTCCAAATACTGTTTAGTCGTGTTCATAATGGCTCAATGCAAAACACATTGTAACTAAACGCGCAGTAAAAAGTGCAGAATATTTTTTATGCTATAAATAGTGTCTGCTGTTTCGTTTTAAATCGCAGTTGTATTCAGTGCTGCGGCTTTTGTACGAAACGAAACGCTCAATGTTATATTAGTGTGCAATGTCATTGTTTTGTTGAATACGTTGAGATATTAAAATATATAAATACAGTTTACACCTAACTATATTTTACTTATCTAAAAAATCATATAAGTATGTAAAAATGTAATACAGAGAATGCATATTTTTATTGACGGGAAATTATGATTGTGCGAAGCTGTGCTGCAGCAAGCAGTCTGCTATAAATATAAAAAACAGACTGCAACTGCTATATTATTTAATCTTCGCTTTTTAACTGCTATCTAATATAACGGACACCTCTAATACTGATAGACCAGATATACCAAATTATGTACAGTTTTATTTTAAGTAAACATTGAACAGCTCTAATGATAGTAAGTTACTATTATTCTAAATACATGAAGAGAGATATGCTCTCCGAAGTATGTATGTCCGATTATTTGTGACCTTCTGGCTAAATTTACAGCGGCTTACTCAGATTCAATTTGGCTTATTTGAAGAAATATAAACTTTATACTTTATGCTATGTACTCGTTGATTAATTTATTTGTTTAATATAGTGGAAGCTGTATAGGGCTTCACAAACCTCGAGATCTTCATTGCTTTCCTTGTCAGCGCCGTCCTTGTTTTCAGTGCCAGACGCCTGGCGATCAACCGAAAGGTAACTCATACTTGTAGTTACAGTTCAGATATCAGTTTTAAATTATAGTCCATTTCTAGTGCAAAAACAAAACAAAATTACGAATTATAATTATTATTTTTACTCCTATTTCGTCTGCTCCACAGATTACTTTATGTGTCAGAGAGTCTGCTCTCAGCTCTGATTACAGATTACTATAGGCCACAGATTCTATAGGCTCTGATATACTTCGACTACTAAAACAACCAAAGAGAATATAAATACTACGTACAGAGTCACAAGTATAACTTGGCGGTGGTGGTTTTTGGAACTAATTATATTAATTGAAACTGTGAGTTTGAATTTTGAGAAATTACCGCGACATTATTGTTGATAAATCTGCTACATTAAAATAGTTCAATAATGCCAAAAGTAATTATAATTAGTTTAAGAGAAACTGTTATCAAAGTACAAAGTAAAATCACAGTGGCGCACAGGCACGCCAAGTTATACTTGCCGGGATGTAAAACAACCCCTCTCTTTAGTCTGTGATTAAAACCCCCCTCTGTAGTCTGTGGACCACAGAGTACTGAATTGATGATTATGAAATTGGTACTTCCCTACATTGTTGATACCCGATTTATGTACGTACTGTGTAGCCAACTTAACAACGGAAAGTATCATTAAAACTATTATATAATCTGTGGTATTATGCTTATAATTATTTTTTTGTAGTGCAGTGTTGGTTGGTACAAAGAGTACGTTCATAATTCCTAGTTATTTAATTATGTACGCAGTGTCGTCGCGGGACTGACTAAGACCAAAGAGTAACGTAATATATATACTTATATACTTTCTCTATGTACTAAGACGACGCGTATAGGGATGCCCCGGCCCGGTGACGATCTGATCTGTATCGATTTTCAGGAAGATAAGATCGATTTACAACTCACTCACGGCCATACGATCTGCCGATTTTTTTATCCATTGAAGGGCATACGGTCTATATCCAGATCGAATCATATGATTGTAAGATCGTATGAAAATAATGGGATCAACAAAAATTTCCCAAAACATCAACCGATATAGGTATACCACACGAACACTCATACCGATCGTTTTATACCTTCCTATTTATATTCCTTATTCACAGAAGACGGGCAGCAGCGTCTCTGAACCGTTTGACATCTTACTGCGATCGCCAACCCGCCTGCCAAGCGTGGCGATTATGGCAATTCCTCCCAAATGTTTGGGAGAGGCCCTTGCCCAGCAGTGGGATCCCTACGGGCTACTAAAAAAAAAAAAAAAAAAAATTATATTACCGTTGAGAGAAATTTTAACTAAAACAATGTGAGATTATGTAATCTTACCTAAACATTGAATGAGATTAGTTTCAAGTTACATCAAAAGCGGTATGTATGACATGAGGGTATATATTGTATTGTAATAGGTGATGTCAAAATTAATATTTTGCATGCATACTGTACTTTATATATACGATCTTCTGAGATCGAATAAGATTGATTCAATGCAAAACGATTAAATCGTGAATCGATTCACAAGGTTGCGATCCATTACGATCCAGCTGATCGATTCAAAGAATCAGGCATCCCTAGACACACAACAAATCCACAGATTACTAAATAGTAATTTTCACAGACTATGAGATTAATATATGGCATAGACGTAATATAAAGAAACGAAATGGTGCGGTGCACTCCAGATATTTTGACATGATGATAATTGTGAAACGTGCATGGAATATTAACATATATATATATATAATATATCCATTTATTTCTCTCACAAAAACTACAAATTACAAAAAAAAACAAATTACAAACAGGTAGAACTGAAGTTTATAGAACATAATTATAACATAAAGGCAATTATACGTTGTGAGAGACTGGTGCCTGCTGTAGGTTTTGTAAAAACCTGTATTGCTGGTCACCAGGACCTTCCCGCGGAACATTACAGATGTGGCGACCTTGCCTTATTTGTATGACGTTCAAACTCTTTGACGACGGCTCGTTTTTCTCATCCAACAGATTTGAATATTTTCATATGCCGATGATGGAATAGTTGTCAAGAGTTTGAACGTCATACAAATAAGGCAAAGTCGCCACATATGTAATGTTCCGCGGGAGGGTCCTGGTGACCTGCAATGAGTAGAATAGTTGTCAAGAAATTTGACGTCCATTTTTATTCAGTACGTACAATTTTCTTACCACAATTGGTAATGTTTCTTTAGTTTCCTTAAAAAAAGGAAAACATTAAAGGCGTGTAGTTAAATACCGTGAGCCACGCCTGTGAAGTGGCTAGGCCACGTAATGTTAATAAAACAATATATGTTATATAAAACTACATCGCCGCCTTCTCATTGAGGAGAACCCCTCGAAAGCAACCGGTGGTCTCTACTATTAGACCGCCTCCGATAAAGCTAAGTATACTTGCACAATCTTTGTAGATACAATTCACATCGTGCGATCGAGCTCTGCCCTCCACCGGGATTTGTGAACGAGTCGCAAATCACCGGAACAGCAAGTGCCATCCCGCTTCCTGGCTCAGTATCAAGTAGCAGTAGATAGGGAAGGCACGCGTAAGTAACTGGGACATCCCGGGAGTTTTCCCGGAGGTCCCAAACATATTATATATACATATTATAGTTATAGTCTAGTGTCACAAGGTGATGTCAATAATTTATAACCATATGAAAGTAATGGAAGTTAGTATACCTAATAATATATAAAAAATATAAATAAAGTAGGTAGTAAGTAATGGAAAAACAGCACAACTAACTATTACTTATATATATATATAAAAACTAGTTATTACTTATATATACTTTCTCTATGTTGTGAAACTAAGGTTATTATACCCATGAAGGTAGGAATGAAAACATACACCATCATGCGTAGCATCTCTTCTTAATAGTCCAAAGAGAATAAAATAAAGTGGTCTGTGACAACTTGACAAGTGTTGACTGTGCTGTGAGTGACATTTACCAATCATCTACATCCGTCATCTCTGACGACTCTGACATATATAGTAATCTGTGCATCCGATGATCCGATCTGACACATATAGTAATCTGTGATCCGATCCGATCCGATAAAAAAAAACTTGTATGAACTTCCGAAGTGTTTTCAACAATTATATTTTCTAATTGTAAACCCAATAACTAACACATATGTCATCATTTATTTAGTAGATTTAAGATTCCATGTAGTGCAGTGATTATCTAAAATATCTGGACAGAATGAACCTAAAGAAAAAGAAAAACATTATTATTCTCACACTTTGCGTGGTTGTTTGTTATATCTTGTATCAGCTTTATTTCTTTTTCACTATTACTTCAGTAGCTAGCAATCGTTTTATAACAGTGTTTGACCATGAGAAAATTAATGAGGTAGCGCATTTACGATCGGAGGACGATAAGTTTATAAACAACGAAGGAATTTTGAAGGGTGTATTCTATTCGCACATGCCGAAATACCGGCCGGATAACAATGATGAGTTCAAGTGTTTGAAATCCGAACAAAAAATTCCATTTGAAAGTGTGAATGATGATTTTTGTGACTGTGAAGATGGCTCTGATGAGCCCAGCACCAATGCATGTGTAGCAGGGACATTCTACTGTGATACGCAACATCAAAGGAAAGCAGATGTCAACCAAGTGCCTTCCAGCAGAGTCAATGATGGGATATGTGACTGCTGCGATGGATCTGATGAATGGCTCCATCAATTGAATCAAAACTTGTTATCCCAAAGTAACGACAGACATTACCGGTTCTATGTCACAAAATGTCCAAACAACTGCAAATTATAGCTTAGTCTATGAATATACTTATTTTTCATTAAGGTTGTAAAAAATTTGTGTATATAAAGTAAATCTTTTGTATGTAGTTACTGTACACCTAAGATGAGACACTTTTGTAATTCAAGTTTTAAGATAGTGTTATGCTTTATGCGCTAAGACTGAAAGAATATAAAGTAAAATCCTATATTTTAGTTTTAATTCTCTTCAGAAATTCTGTATGTTGAGAATGTAATGGCATAAGATTAGCAGGGGTGCCAGACTAGGTGATTTATCGCCATTTAGGCTACCTGGAGGGGTCAAATGGCAACCAAAAAATCCAATCGGCTACCAGTAGCTGTTTAGGCTACCTAGAAACAAAAGAACGGGCGATTTAGGCTACTTCAGGATTACTCCAAATGTTTTATATTATTTCTTGATAGTTATATCAAAATATGCGAAAGTATGTGATATAAACAGTAAGTAATATCATTTGATTGCGTTAACATACAAGTTTAATTTTTTACACTGTATTTGATATATATTTCATCTTAATATATCTACGCGTTCATGAGAAAAATATTCTTGACAGACGGACAACAAAGTGATCCTATAAGGATTCCTTTTGTCAATTTGAGGTACGGAACCCAAAAAAAATTATTATTCTGCTTTACAATGTTCTTTTCTTACGTGTCTTCTTTATTTGGGCTAAATACAGGCTACTTAGCTCAAAATGTTAGGCGCATTAGGCTACTTTCCCAAAAAAATATATTAGGCCATTTAGGCTACTCGGTAGGCAAAATTCGGCGAATTGAGTTAGCTGATATCTGGCAACCCTGAAGATTAGGAAAGTGGCTGGATTATTGTATCTTAAAAAATCTATAAGTACTTTGATACATTATTAAACTTTTAAGCTTTTATCTGATTTAAGACAGTGCCTGTAAAAGATAGCCGGATAATTTTGTATCTATTTCAAACAGCCGTGCACCAATGGATTTTCTATCGAATAATGTATGTGTTCAAACATCTTATGTGTTGTGTTCCGGCAGCTATCCTTGAGAGCCAGTTCCCCCTAGCGTGCTTACCATCATCGACCATATCATCACTCACCAACATGTGAGATAATGCAAAGAGATAATGGTCAAACGCTAGCCTATAAGATAACCTCTTTACAATAAACTGGCCAAGTGCAAATCGGACTTGCACTCGAAGGGTTCCGTTCCACACTACCTACAATTTATTATAATATTTTATAAGATCGAGCAAAAAAACCACTGTCAATTTTCACCAGCAAAACATTAACTTTGTTTTTCATAGTGTTTGTATGAACGACAAAGTTATTTTTGCGGTTATGAAAATGTGCTATATCTCAAAAACTGCTGGCTATATCTCCATCAAACCAATTTTCGTTGAAAGTTGAGATCTACAGCATATCTTTTGTTACATTTTTCACTCTCTTATTTTAGAAGTTAGAGGGGGGGGACACATTTTACCACATTTTTAGGGTTCCGTAGCCGAATGGCAAAAAACGGAACCCTTATAGATTCGTCATGTCTGTCTCTCTGTCTGTCCGTCCGTATGTCACAGCCATTTTATTCCGAAACTGTTAGGACTACAAAATTTAAACTTGGTAGATAGATGTATTCTGTGAACCGCTTTCCGATTTTTATACAAAAATAAACAATATAAAAGTTTAAAGTGGGGGGATTCCCGTACATGGAACTGAAACAAAACATTTTTCTACAATAGCTACCTAGATGCTACGCATCTGCAAGCTATAAAATGACATTAGTTATGACGTTGACAATGACAGCTGATAATTATATTAGTGCTGCCATTATATAAAATACTTATGCGCATAGAACTATTATTTACTGCTTCACTAAATGTTACTAAAATAAGCGTATCAAATCAATTAGGTTATTATAATATAACTGGGTAGTAAGGTAGGTGTATTGTGAGAAGATACCACGCACGTGTACTTTATTCTATTTCTACTAATAATTGTAAACCGTTTCATTTATAGTTATCTATTTACTGTTTTGATTTCTTTTTATGTTTGGTTAATTTAAATTATTACTTCGTGTTGTTATTGTGTGTTCAAATTTCCTGTTTAATCTCTTATTAAGACGACAACTGGCAGGTGGAGTAGGAACTTACTGTAGAATTTAAATTTGAAGTTAGAGTTAGTAGGTATTAGTATTATTTTTATACATATATATTTTAAGTTTATTATTGTTACATATAGTATTTATATAACATATTATTTTTATGTCTTCATCGAACGAAAGCAATGACACTACCTCTTTTTATCTTTTTCATCTACAACGGATAGTGATAACTTTGTAAGTATTTCTAGTCTATCTGAAAATCTTGACTCTCAATTCTCTGATGTACCAAAAACCTTTAACGTCATTCATACGGCACATTTCTCAGATATGCTAGCGTCATTCGATAGTAAAAATCTTCATGCTATACTAGTCTCCGAACCTTGGCTCAAACCGTCTCTTCCCTCTATTCTGTATCCTTTACCAGGTTTTCGTCTTATTCAAAATGATCGAACCGGTAGCGGCGGTGGTGGTGTTGCTATCTATTTACGTGCTCATATCTCTTTTTCTGCCTTAAGCGTATCTGCACAGCCACCACCTGCCGGTGCCGGGGAGCGTCTTTTCATCGAAGTCCTTCTTTCTCACACAAAAATTCTTCTCGGAGTCTACTATAGCCCTTCTTTGCGCATTAACTTCTTTTCTTCCTTTGAAAAATTTTTAGATAATCTTCTACCTTCCTATACCCACTCAATAATCATGGGTGATTTTAACACCTGCCTTTTGAAAAATGATTCTCGTTCTTCTCAATTAAAGACTCTTATTAATTCTTGTAATATGCACCTTCTTCCTTTAAGCGCCACTCATCACTTTCCTAATTCTGTTCCTTCTCTTCTTGATCTTATTATCGTCTCTTCTTTAGCTCATGTCGAGAAGCATGGTCAGCTATCTGCCGATGCTTTCTCGTATCATGACCTCATATTTCTATCCTATAAAATACGTCCTCCAAAAGCTAAGCCCACTATCATTCTGCAGCGTAACTTTAGTGGCATGAATCAGAAAACCTTTATAGAGGATGCTGAGAAAATCGATTGGACACCTGTTGCAGAAGCTGAGTCCATTGACGACCAAGTGTCTATTTTTAATTCTCTAATAACTCAGCTCTATGATATTCATGCTCCACTACGACGCATTAAAATTAAACAACTTCCAGCACCTTGGCTTGACGACGACATTAAATCTCTCATGCATAGGAAGTCTGTTGCTAAAACTAAATACAAAACGAATCCTTCTAATATCAATAAGTAAAAGTACGCTAGGTCACGGAATCGCTGCAATAGAGTGTGTAGGGACGCTCAGCGCCGCTACATACATAATTCTGTTGAAAATAAAGATCCATCTAAAGTTTGGAGATTCTTAAGGTCTGTTGGAGTCGGTAAATCCCGTCAAACTAATACTCTTTCTCATGATATTAATTTAAATACTCTTAATCAACATTTCTCTTCGTCTCCAATTATTACAGACACAAATAAAATTACGACATTGCATCATCTTTCTAACCTCACGACTCCTGACCATCCTGAATTTTTCTTTAGGCCATTCACCGCTTGTGATGTTAAGAAGAGCATACTCGCTATTACATCTAATGCAGTCGGAATCGACGGTATAAGCCGGAACATGCTGATTCCTATCCTTGACTTAATTCTACCCATCCTTTGCCAAATCCTCAATTATTCCATATCCTCTAACGCCTTTCCTTTTGCATGGAAAGATGCCCAAGTACCCTTACCTAAAAAGCCTAATCCTAAGTCCTTTACTGAATACCGTCCCATTTCTATTCTTCCATTCCTATCCAAAGTTCTTGAGCGTCTCGTCCATACTCAGTTGCACTCCTATCTTGTCTCAAACCAACTCCTAAATCCGTTCCAGTCTGGCTTCCGCCCTGGTCACAGCACAGTTACTGCCCTAGTTAAAATGACAGATGATATCCGCTTAGCTATGGAAAATGGACAGTTAACTGTGCTTACGCTACTCGACTTCAGTAATGGCTTTAACACCGTCGATTTCGACATTCTCCTTGCATTACTTCGCTTGATTAACATATCTTCTACGGTGATTGACTGGTTTCGTAGTTACTTGTTTGGTCGTCGTCAGCGGATCCGCATTGAAGATACTTTTTCTTCTTGGTGTGATACTACTGTCGGCGTGCCTCAGGGCGGCGTGCTATCTCCTCTTCTTTTTGCTGTTTTTATAAATTCAATTTCCTGTCATCTTAATTCTTCCTACCACCTCTATGCAGATGATCTCCAAATCAACTCACAAGCTCCTATCAGTTTTTTGTCTGAGGCAGTAGGTCAGATTAATAATGATCTATACAACGTCTCTCAGTGGAGTCAATCATACGGACTTAAAGTAAATCCCGCAAAAACACAAGTCCAAATTATAGGTAGTTCCAGAACTGTTGCTAAAATCGACTGGGTCACGCTCCCACAGGTTGTTTTTGAGGGGGTAACTATTCCTTATAGCCAAACTGCAAAGAATTTGGGGGTTATTATTGATCAGCATTTATCGTGGGGACCTCAGCTGACAACAATCAGCAATAAAATGTTTGCTTCTGCTGCTGCACTAAAGAGGCTTCGAAATTTCTTGCCCACTGCTACTAAAGTTGCGCTTGCATAATCTATTATTCTTCCCATTCTTGACTATGCTGACGCTTGCTATCTTGACATCACAGAAGATCAGCTAAACAAACTTGAGCGATTACAAAACCTTGCGATTCGGTTCATATATTTTGGCCTACGCAAATATGACCATGCCTCTGAATTTCGCTCTAAGCTCAAGTGGCTTCCAATTCGCCTTCGCCGGAATGCACATATCCTGTCCCTTCTCTTCAATATCCTATTTCATCCTACTTCTCCACCTTATCTCAAACATATGTTCCAATTCCTTCACACCTCCAATGCCTTATCTTTACGGTCATCAGAGAATCATACACTGTCCATGCCTAGCCACCATAGCTCTTTCTATGACAACTCATTTGCAGTGCAAGCTGTCAGGCTTTGGAATGCGCTTCCATTGGAAATTAAATGGTCACAGACTCTTACTACGTTTAAAAATCGCGTCAAGGCCCACTATCTCTCCTGAACTGCTATTGCTTTTGATCACAATTCTCTGTCATGAAATATGTGTATATTGTATTATATGTATATATGAATATATATAATATGTATTGTATGACATTATACATGTATTATATTGCTATATATGTATTATATGTATATATTGCTATGTACGTATTAAATTACATAAATTATATGTACCTTTGTAATTATGTACTTACCTATTATTTTATTTTATGTATTTATTTTTTATTATTATTTTTTCTACACCTATACCGTCATGTATGGTAATCTATTCCTTTCCACCCTAAGGTTGTCTGGAAGAGATCGCTTTAAGCGATAAGACTGCCTGTTGCCACATTGTTTTATTTACCATTTTTTACTTTTCATTTGTATGGTGTAATAAAGTGTTTATCTATCTATCTATCTAGGCCGCCAAAACAAACTGAACCTCGCAATCTACAATGGACGCACGATTCGGCTGGACGATCATCTGGCGCAGCTGGAGGAGGAGCTGAAACACATAAGATGGCACATCCTGGGGCTATGCGAAGTCCGAAGACAGGGAGAGGACACCATAACCTTAGAATCGGGCCATCTTATCTACTACAGAGAAGGAGATCAGCCATCCCAAGGCGGCGTCGGGTTCCTGGTCAACAAGGTTCTCAGTGACAACGTTGTAGAAATCTGCAGTGTGTCGACCAGGGTAGCGTACCTCATAATTAAGCTAACCAAGAGGTACAGCCTCAAGGTTATCCAGGTTTACGCACCGACCTTGACACACTTGGATGATGAGGTGGAGAGCATGTATGAAGATATCTCCAGAGCTTTACACACCACCTCCAAGGCTACTACACTACAACGTTGTCATGGGAAATTTTAACGCCAAAGTGGGAGTACAGACTTGCGGCGAATCGTCTATAGAACCACACGGACTTGGGAGTAGGAATCACAGGGGGCAAATGCTAGTCAATTTCCTCGAGAAAGAGGGTCTTTTCTTGATGAACTCGTAGTCAGAAGTGGTAGTAGACCAGAAACTCGAAGAAGTGGTGGAAATCCTCAGGGATGAAGGGACCAAGTTTTTTCGAGAGCAAGCGTACGGGCAAGAAGTCCAAACTATCGGCAGAAACACTTCGGCTAATGGAATAGAGACGAACAGACCCTTTGTCAGCTTTGTCAACTAACCTGGTGCGCAACAAATCCATTAAGAAGCTGGTACGACGCGACTTCCGATCCTCTAACCCGCTCTTGATTAAAGAATCAATTGAGCAGAATCGGGGGTCGAAAGTGTTCGTCCAGCCTCTGAGTAGAAGCCACCTCACAAAACTGACAACGTTAACTGGGAACGTCGTCGCATCCAATCCGCATGTTGGAAGTTGAAGACTTCTACGGCAAGCTCAATGCATCGCATGATTTAAGGCCCGAACCCGATACTGAGGATTCTAGAGTCACCTTAACTCGCCACTTCACAGAAGATCTGCCCGATATCAGCCGAGACAAAATCGTGATGGCCCTTAAACAACTCAAAAATGGAAAAGCCCCAGGAGAAGACGGAATCAGAGCTATTAAAAGCCGGAGGAGCTCCAGCAGTTCAACAGCTTCAGCAGCTCTTTAATTCCGTTCTTTTCACTAGGAGAACTCCACAGGCAAGGAACAGAAGCATGGTGCTTCTGTTTTTCAAAAAAGGAGACAAAACCCTATTGAAAAACTACCGCCCGATTTCGCTTCTGAGCCATGTCTACAAGCTGTTTTCAAGGGTCGTCTCGAACAGTCTTGCGCGAAGACTCGACGAGTTTCAACCTCCGGAACAGGCCGGGTTTCGAAGTGGTTACTGCACCATAGACCACATCCACACGATGCGGCAGATTGTACAGAAGACCGAAGAGTACAATCGGCCCCTGTGCTTATTATTTGTGGACTATGAGAAGGCCTTGGACTCAATCGAAACCTGGTCTGTTCTTGAGTCCTTGCAGCGTTGCCAAGTCGACTGGCGATATATCGAAGTGATGAGATGTCTTTATAATGCCGCAACGATGACTGTACAAGTACAGAACCAGCGAACTAAGCATGTCCACCTGCGTCGAGGAGTGAGACAGGGGGACGTCATATCCCCGAAACTGTTCACTTACGCCTTGGAGGATATGTTTAAGACGCTGGACTGGAAAGATCGTGGCATTAACATCAATGGCAGGTACATCTCTCAGTTACGATTCGCAGATGACATCGTCATTATGGCAGAGACGCTGCAGGACCTACAAAGGATGTTGAATGGCCTAGCTGATTCTTCTCGTAGCATCGGTCTCCGGATGAATTTGGACAAAACCAAAGTCATGTACAACGAGCACGTTGTTCCGGAACCGATTGCCGTAGATGGAATCCCACTCGAAGTTGTCACTAAGTATGTTTACCTAGGGCAAACGCTCCAACTAGGCAAACATAACTTCGAGAAGGAAATCCAGAGAAGAATTCAGCTGGGCTGGGCAGCATTCGGAAAACTCCGTCGAGTCTTCTCGTCGCCTATACCACAGTGCCTAAAGACAAAAGTCTTTAACCAGTGCGTCCTACCTGTGATGACATACGGAGCCGAGACTTGGACACTCACAGTCCGACTGGTCCACCAGTTTAAAATCGCTCAGCGAGCTATGGAGAGAGCTATGCTCGGTATTTCTCTGCGGGATAGAATCCGGAACGAAGTAATTCGCCAGAGAACTAAAGTTATTGACATAGCTCAACGGATTAGCAAGCTGAAGTGGCAGTGGGCTGGTCATATCTGCCGCAGGACTGATAACCGTTGGGGCAGACTTTTCCTAGAGTGGAGACCGCGAATCGGCAAACGTAGTGTAGGACGTCCTGTGACCAGGTGGAGCGACGACATACGCAAAGCGGTGGGCAGTGACTGGAAGAGAAGAGCCGAAGATCGGGCTCAGTGGCGCATCTTAGGAGAGGCCTACGTCCAGCAGTGGACTGACACAGGCTGATGATGATGACCACTTGTTTATTTTCTCTCTCGGAGACCTGGTCCCTGACCAGGCTCCGTTTTCAAAATCCACGAATTTTCTTCCTTATGGGATGATATATATGATGGGTACAGCGGTGCTGCCTTACTCATCAGAAATACTATCGCTTTCTCCATAATTTATTTGACCGTAGCTTCTTTTACGACAAAGTTTACGACACACTGATATCTCAATCATCAAAACTTTTCTTTGTACTTGTCAAGTATGAATCCATAATTTATATACATAGAACTTTTTCCGATGTTATTGTTTGTAACATATTATGTTCTGAATTAAAATGTGTTTATTGTAAATATTGTAATATATCCCAATTTTTCTATAATTTGCATATACTGATTCATTTTACTATCCAGTAATAATTATAAAACTTTTCCAAGTTCCGTTAAAACAAGATTTTTAAATTTTTCGCGTTAAACGTTTCCCCACTTTTGTTTTAACCAAAAATACATAACTATAACAATGCACTAATTATCATGCAAAATTAATATACAAAATAAACTGGCCAAGTGCAAGTCGGACTCGCACTCGTAGGGTTCCGTAACACAGTAAAGTATTCTATATAATTACTAATACTAAAACAACTATAATTTTTCGCAATTAAAAAATTAACATTGTTTTTCATTGTGTTGGTACGAAAAACGAAGTGTGCGGCAACGAACGTGCGGCGCCAAAATCCCATTATCGAACAAGAAAAAAAAAACCGACTAAAATGATGAACACGAACATTAAAAAAAAAAATTTTGCTATTTATTGTCACCTACGAGAAGGTCATTGTTGACTTCCTGCGTCCGTAAGCTTAGGCCTTAAACTACCCTACACCCTGTTCCCTGGGTGGTGTTAAAAAGGTGATCATAAGTGGTAGGGTACGGCCGCGGTTAGAACCACTCACCGGTAAAAAGACATGTCGCTAATTCGTTCGCCAAGTTCTAGCATGATGTTAGGTGCTAGCCAGAATGGAATACGGGAAGGGATAGTTGAGCCACAGAGTACTGAATCACTCTACTGCGTTAAAAGTTGAGCTCTGTGGAATTGAACGTCAGTCAGTCGTCTAGCGCATCGTCTTAGTACGTTAATAAATCTAATGAACTAATTTAGACTTTATCGCACCTCTTTAATGAAAACCGCATAACTTAGGTAAATAAAATTTGCGGAGGTGGTAGCTAGATAAATACTGAAGTTTTTGAAATAGCTATGAAAAAAAATATTGTTTCTTTTGTATTGGCCTCGCAAACTTTATGTAGTAGCATTAGTCAATGAGATTTTTGTAACTTTTACAAACCAAACACTCCAGAGGACATGAACGCAGTCCTGTGAACGAGTATAGTGTCTATTGTCTAGTCTACTTCGTTCGTCGTGCTTTTTAAATATTTTTTTATTCTGCCTACTGTCTGTCCAGTGTTGTCGTTCTATAAACTTTGTCGCTAGATCTAGATCTAGCGGAATTTATGAGTGGTAGCGACAAAAAAAAAATTTAGAGACATCTACAGGTTGGCAAAAACGTCTTGAAACGGAACTATTTTTTTTCTGGCCTGAAAATAATCAAATCTGTGATAAAAATTTCTATGTTAACTGTGGTCAGTGACTGAAAATTTATGAATGAAGTTTTTTTTTTGCAACTCAATAGTAGTATTTTAATATTTTCCGTAACCTACGCGACTTAAAGATGTTTTAACATGAATAAGACTATCCGTAGTTCCACTAAAGAAGTAATTTTAAAGTTTACCGCCACTCTCTCTGCTATCGGGGTTACAAGTATATAGCAATAGTGGTGCCCCTATTTAATTCTACTTTATTTAACCAACTTGTAGCGGATGTTTAGCCGTCACATATGCAAAATTTTTTTCGAAAATATTTGAAGAATAATGTGTTTTTAGACCACCACTACACCGGAACAACCATAAACATACGTTCTGGCACAAAATATCCTTAAATAGCCTCAACACCAAAATGAGTCTCGTTCACAATCTTTTTCTAAACAAATAATATACCTGATAAATGAAAATATTTGCCATAATTAAACCATCGGCGCCCTCTAAAACCCCAAGATATGAGGCGCGAACTTCAATATTAGACTTGAGCGTCAGTGATACGATTTAGCGACTTCTAGCAGATTAAAAAAATAAATATTTACCAATATCTAGCAGAATTTTTCATATTACTAGGGACTATTAATTTAGTAGAACGGCAACACTGTGTCTGTCTGTTCACTGTTCAGTCTGTTGTTCATATTCTGTTCTGTCATCTGTGGAATTTTAAAAATTGACCGGCGCGGCGCGTGTTGCACAGAGTACCTTGTATAATACTGGCGTGTTGTGTGTGACAGTGTGACTGTGCTTTTCATCTTTCTTTTTCGTTTCTCCAGAAATCTCGACGAAAAGTCACCAAGATATCCAGCGTTAGCTGCGAAATTGAAGAATTCGTTTTATTTCTTGAATTAATAAACTAAAGCACAATAATGACCGTCGACGAGGGTGTAGACATTACAAAGGCGGGCGACCGCGGAGTGCTTAAAAGGATCATCAAAGAGGGCGAAGGCACCGATACTCCTAATGCAGGGTGCCAGGTTACCGTGCACTACACAGGCACGCTGCTGGATGGAACAAAGTTCGACTCCAGTAAGGATAGAAACGAGCCTTTCGAATTCAATTTGGGAAAAGGTAAGCACGTTTTTTTACACAGATTCAGAGCTGCGGGCTTACAGAGAAAATTATAAAGTGGCTTTACTTACTCTTGCCTTCAAGTGTTTCATCATAAGGGTACAATTACAAGGCCGTGTGATAAAATAAGATGTGAAAGGTCAAGTGTAGTACTTAGTGAGCGGGTACAAATAGTAGGTATATCAGCAAACTTAAAAATATTCAGAATAATTTGTCTAAAAGTGTTTTCCTTGGATTTTTTCAATATAATATTTTAAACTGCTAGGATTATGCACTGTCTTAAAAGTATTTTATATGAAAATGAACTAAATACATAATGGAAAAAGTAGCTGAATGCCATTTCCACTACATTTTTAACTGACTTCACCAAAAAGGAGGAGAAATGAAATGAGTATCCTCAATTGTCAGAATCGATTTAGAGTTTTTTTTTTGTTTTAAAGGGTTCCCTTCCCAGGTTGTCCCATTTAAATTTTAACAAAATCGGTCGAGCGAGTAATATTTCAACTTTTATATTACGATGCATTTATTTATCTCAATGACATGCTACTAACTACTGGCTACTTTGACTAGCCCAACATTTGAAGTCGGTTCTGTTCATTTTTTAAATGATCTTAAATTATTTGTTTACCTAATGAATATTTGTGTTTTCTACAGGCTCGGTGATTAAAGCATGGGACATAGGTGTGGCTACCATGAAGAAGGGCGAGGTGTGTGTGCTCACATGTGCCCCCGAGTATGCCTATGGATCTGCCGGCAGCCCCCCTAAAATACCCCCTAATTCCGTCCTGCAGTTTGAGGTTAGTTTTATTATGGCGGTATACTTTCCATACAAAAGTCATTAAACGGTACTTGCAGCTTTATGCCTGTAACACTTTCACCCTGGAGCTTAAGGCTTAGCTCTTGCAATGCCCAACCCCGGCTGTCTGGTCAAAGCAAGCATGTGAAGATTAGAGGGTCTTATTCAGCCTTCACAGTATAGGTGTATGGAGTGTTGCCAATCAATGTTGCAAATCAAATAATATAAAAAATTACACTAAACAAAGCGATGTGCACAGTAAGCACACGCGGAATTGTCACCAACTCAGGGTGCCAGACTGACGAACTGACGAAGCCTTAAGCTGATTATCTTTACATTTACATTTAATTATGTTGAATTTTCAATGTTTTTTATATAATTTGCAATTATTGTTGTAAATTGACGTGACCAAGTGTTAAAATATGTTCCAATGGTATTAAATAAACGAATCTGAATCTGAATGTTGCCTCGCCACAAAGCAGCCCTGCTTTAATTTTTTTCTTATTTTAGCCGTATTGTGGTGAAACAAACTGTAAGGTACAACTGACTTCCCAAAAAGGAGGAGTATTTCAATTCATCTGTGTTTTAAAAAAAAAAAGTTATGTATGTTACACAATTACTCTGTCAATTATGAACCGATATTAATGATTTTCTTTTTTTAATCGTAAAAGTACATTTCTGAAGTGGTCTATTGTAATTTCATTGGGTATATTTGATAAGTATCTCCAGAGATATGACAATAAACTTAATCTTGCTACTGAAACTGACTCACGGGGCATTGAAGTCAGTAGTTTTAGTTTTTAATTATCTCCTACAATAAGTAAGACTTTGTGTTAAAAGGTATGCCATATTGAAATTCGTTAATCAAATAAGAATAATCAATACTGGAATATTTAAAAATGTCATCATAGTTTCCTACTAAAAAGAAGCGACAAAAATTAGCATAGTACTCAGATGTATATATTATCATTGTCTCACTTACCACTCAGGAAGTGAGGTTATTAAAGTTCAATGTGACTTAACATAGATTCATGATTGTGGTAATTTAATTAGACCACATCCTATACAATTACAATATGTACAAATACAAATATCTGTTAGGTATTTTTCATGATATTTCATGACTAAAATGCTTCCTAAGGCTAATTGTTTTGCGTCAGACCTCAGACCAGTGATGTCAAGATATTATTTTTATTGTAAAAGGTTACAGGACAAGCACGACGCTCGCCCGATGGTAAAGCAATGACGTCTACCTATACAGATACAGCGGCATCCAAAATTCTGATCTGCCAGAATTTTGCATGTCACTGCACTGCACCTGTTACCTTGAGACATAAGGATGTTGAGTCTCACATGCCCTGTAATTTTACTGGACACCTTGCCATTTCAACCGGAAAACATTCCTATTTCTGAACGGCTGAAAATTAATTGGCAAAGTGGTGGTACCGCCCCAGGCGGACTAGCATAAGTCATACCACTACAAGTTTTTTTTTTTTAAAGATTACTCGCAATGTGGGTTGCACATTACTAGTATTCTTGTTAACCCCTCCAACTAAGCTAAATATGCTTGTGTCTGGAGTGGGTTCACGTCAATAGTGCAATGGGTGTAGGTGGGATTCGAACTCACAACCTCTCGATTGCCCTATTGCCGCCTTAGACTTACTGTGAAAGATTTTAATAGTAAATTTAATTAAAATCAAATTACTTATTAGCCTAGTTATAAGGCTAGTAATATCAGTGAGTCATCTATGGAACGTAGATGAATCTACAAAAAAAAAATTTGAAAGACTGCCACAGTCTAAAATTGCTAGTTTTGGGAGAAATGGAGACCTTTGCACTAGAGTGGAAAGGAATGGAACATTTCAGGCTCATAATTATATAAATGGTTCCACTAAAGATAGTGGAAACGTTAATATACTAATTAATACTACAATATTAACATATAATATTAATACTATAGCAACCCTAGAACCACTTATATTCACTAAAAGTGAGAAATGAAATGAAACAATGTTTTCTGGTAGAAAACCTAACCTGAAAACTGAATTGTGGGTCATAATATAAATTATACTACTTGAATTAATATGATGTGCTGCACCTCTTGGCATAGGACTCCTCCTCTCGATGTACATGCTTTAGTCTTTTCTTTTCAAAGACCAGTACTTTTTCCATCCGCAAGTAATAACTAATAAGTTAGTTTATTTCCTTAGTCTTAGGAGATAAACAAACTTATTACTTGCGCTGAATAGAATTCAATATCGTAAGGCTTATACAATATTCAATTCTCGGGATCATTGATAAGGCATACATATACGTAAGGCAACTATTTCCCCCGAGAAGCATGAATACCACTATGTTATTTATACTTGCAGATTGAAATGATCAAATGGGAAGTGGAAGACCTGAGCCCTACAAAGAACAAGGGCATTCTCCGCTACATCATCGAGCAAGGAACTGGCTTCGACACACCCAACGATGGAGCTCTTGTTACAAGTATGTAATCTTTTCTGTTTTTGTTAATAGCATATGCTACCCTATGCCACGTTTGCAGATTCGCGGTCTCCACTCTAGGAAGTCTACCCTGGCGGTTATCAGACTGGTGGCAAATATGACAAGCCCTCTGCCACATCATTTTGCTAATCTGTTAAGCTATAGAAAATCCTGGATTAATTTAGGAGTAGTGGGGAAAGTCTACCATAATATGTTGGATGAGATGTGGACTAGAATGGCCACTAAGTGGTATTCTACTATAATCTACGATACTGATCCTCCACCGATGATGAATGTATTGCTACATCTATGTTACTCTGTTAATTTGTTCATTCTTAAGATTATTATTGCAATATATGCGATAAGGCCAAAAGCAGTAGCATGGTTGACCCCTCAAAAGATTGTAAAGTAAAATTGACACATTTGACCAACAATGGGATTCCACCAGCTAGTAAATAACAATGCTGAAACTCAATACTCTCTGCATACGTTTTTCCTATTTGAAAGCTGGTATGTATAGGCTAGGTAGGTGTTAGATTTCACTCGTATCCTGGTTTAAATGAAATACTATCTTATCTATTGTGATGATGACTAAACCTTGTTAACAATGAATTTAATAAACTACTTTTGTTTTATGAAGTAATTGACGGTAATAGAATACAATTTTTTTATTCAACACTAGGTACTCCCCGCAGCTTTGCCCTCGTTTAATTCTGGTTGCTAAATCTTATTCTTGAATCACTCTATCTATTGATGAAAACCGCATTAAAATCCGTTGCACATTTTAAACGATCTAAGCATACAGAGGGAGGGACAGATGGCAGAAAGCAACTTTGTTTTATACTATGTAAAGATTAGATAATGAAGTACTGATACAGTGATGTAATTAGTAGATTGGTCTACTAGTGTGCTACATCGCTTACACTTGGTGGCTTCAATAACAAATAACAGCTTATTCTGAATGCTGGTACAGCTATATCACACCATCTATTATCACACACACAGAGAGAGAGAGAGAGAGCGAGAGCGAGAGATACGGCATAATTAGACTGAAATAAGAATCCTTCAGTCCTTGTCATAGATCTGCTGATCAACAACACTAATTACATAAACCGCTATAATTTTGTATACATCAATTTAAATTTAATTTTGATCAATACCATACGTTTCGTTTGTAATTGACTGGTCTTGAACACAAGTCATACAATGCATGAAAATACCCGAAATGTGTACTAAAATAAACAGAATAATTAATTCATAGTAATAATTAATAGTAATTTAACTAAAATTTCTTATGAAAATACATTCAAACAACATTGGTTTAATCGAAATAACAACCTATTTCAGTCGAACTTGAGGGAAAGCTAGTCAGCGATGGCAAAGTATTCGACAACAGGACAGTCACATTCTCGCTAGGAGAGGGCAGCGAACACAACATCTGCGAAGGCCTAGAGAGAGCCCTGGAGAAGTTCCTCAAAGGAGAAAAATCTCGTATCACAGTCCAACCTAAATACGCCTTCAAATCGGAAGGGAACAAAGAAATAGGTGTACCACCAAATACAGCTTTAGAATTCACTGTGAAACTTGTCAACTTTGAGAAGGCCAAGGAATCATGGTCCATGGACGGTTCAGAGAAGATAGAACAAGCAAAGATCTTCAAGGAGAAAGGGACGGATTACTTCAAGGCCAGCAAATACTTGTTGGCGATTAAGATGTACAAGCGAGTTAGCAGCTTATTAGATGGTGAGAATAGTTTTTGTCTTCTTCTTTACATTTTGACCTAACCTGTTTATTAATTTATTTATAGGGTATCAGTCCTCTGATTCTCAATCATTCGATTACCTATTCTAATTTGAAAGCTTCATTTAAAATTTTAAATATTGATAAATCTGTGAGCTAATTTTTTCGCGGAAACTTATCCAATTAGAATCACTGATATTTTAAATTGAAATATCAGAAATAACCACATCGATTGAAGCATTGTGAATTGCAAAGATCCAAGTCGGAGTAAAGGCAGTTTCTGAATCCGAATTCGGTTTCGAATGATTGAGAATAAAACTGCAGTTGCTCTGCCTCATGATTTGCTCGAGTTAATTTTTTTGATGATTTGTACTCCTTTATTATCACCTCCACAAAATTGGCGCTACAGACAGTCCTCTGTGGCGAGTCTGCATGCATGAAAATGAGACCGTGGCACATGTGATCTCACAGTGCCCGGTCCTGGATGAGGTAAGAGCCACAGCCGGGTTATACGACCGAGACACGGATGAAGACTCCAGCCGCGGCAACCACAACGACAAGTATTAACAGTATCACCATTACTATCATCATCATCACTATCTGCCTCAGCACTGCCAGCACCATCGGGCACACAAACTCATCATCATCGTCATTTTCACCATCTATAATAACACCCTCACCACTGGAAGCGTTATGCCAGCGACCCAAAGCCGTGCTACGCTTAATTAAGGAGCTGCAATCCAAGCAGGATGTCAGTGCAGGTCTTATCGCCCTCATCACCAATTAGAATTAGTACTCCCTTTATTATTTTATCGGATGTTCAATGTATGAAGTTAAACAGTGACCTCTATGTTACTTGATGTTCTGTCTTAGATGAAGTATGTTTAATTCAGAAATTTCTGATGCATAAATAAAAATAACATTTTTATTATAAAAACTCACGTTCATTTTTAAACTTATAGATTTAAAAACGGGAATTTAACGTGACTTACGCGATGTCGATATAGCGATCGACATATGTTTCGGCCTCATCCGGAGGCCTTCTTCAGGATCTTGAGTGCGGGGCGCTCGCCGACGCGTTCAACCTCGCACTGCGGGCCGCTGCTCGTGCAGTGGCGCGTTTAAGTGGCGCGGTGAATTTTATATTCAGACGGAAGGTGTGGCCATGGGTTCTCCTATAGCTCCAGTAGTTGCGAATATTTTTATGGAGTGGTTCGAGACATCGGCACTACACGACATATCCTTTAGACCGAGATACTGGTGGCGATATGTGGATGACGTGTTTGCTATTTTACATAAGGACCATGTAACATACTTATTAGAACATCTAAATAGCAAACATCCGAAGATCACTTTCACTGTCGAACGAGAAATAGAGGGCGCGTTGCCGTTTCTTGACGTGTTACTCAAGCGACAACAGAATGGACATCTCTCACACACAGTGTACCGCAAGAGTACGCATACAGACCGGTACTTGAGAGCTGACTCCCATCACCATCCCGCCCATCTAGCGTCGTTGCCTCGGACACTTATCAACAGAGCGCTGAGATTATGTGACCCACAACATGTAGACACGGAACTCGCGCATGTGAAGGCGGTGTTAGAGGCAAACGGATACAGCTGGAAGCAGAGTAATCGGATTGCGAACAACTCCACAAAGTGCCGAATAACATCGGTTGAGAGAGCAGCAACGTACCTACCATACGTCAAGGGGGTCACGGACAAAATTGGACACTTGTTACGCCGAAGATATAGCATCAAGACGATATTCCGCCCCCCCCTCACGTGTCAGGCAATTGTTGCGCTCTCCAAAGGATAAGGATCCCCTAGGAGCTCCTGGGGTCTACGTCGTTCCTTGCGACTGTGGTGCAAGCTACGTAGGCGAGACCAGAAGAAACGTGTCCACAAGACTCAAAGAACACATTGCTTCCATGAAGAACGTGGACAGCGGTAGCTCGGCGGTTACAGAGCACGCTCTCACATCTGGGACGACGCACTACATCAGATTTGACAAGGCACGGATTTTGGCGCGTGAAAAGTACTTTGTACCCCGCAAAATCCGAGAAGCCATTGAGATCAGTCGTCGTCGTAACTTCAACAGAGACAGAGGGTGGTACCTGTCAAATACGTGGAAAACCGTTCTTCATGGAAAGCACGTCACCAGTGGCAACAGTGAGGAGGACACCTTGAGTTCCGTCTGCCGGTTGGATGAGGTTTCGTCTGAAGTAAACAGCAGTGATGAAGACGAAGCCCTCCAACCTAATCCCGCGCCTCCACTATGTACACCGCATCATCACCCCCCACCAACACCACCACCGCCGCCGCCGCCGCCCGCTCCGTCCGCCCGCGCTGCACGAGCAGCGGCCCGCAGTGCGAGGTTGAACGCGTCGGCGAGCGCCCCTCACTCAAGATCCTGAAGAAGGCCTCCGGATGAGGCCGAAACATATGTCGATCGCTATATCGACATCGCGTAAGTCACGTTAAATTCCCGTTTTTAAATCTATAAGTTTAAAAATAACATTGATTATTACAAGTCTATTGCACTTTCTCTACGTATTTAAAACTATTCGTGTTTATTTGCGATTTCTACTACAGATCGAATTATGCAAACTGCATCCAAAAATCAATAATGTGCAAAAGTCTCGAAATTGTAGTTTGTTTCTTCCATTAAGTTTATGTGACATTGCTCTTTCCAGACTTACCAAACGACACCACAGAAACAGACGAAAACAAGTCTAAAGCGAAAGACCTCCTCCTATCATCCTACTTGAACCTTTCCCTGGTATACCTGAAGGTGACACCACCTCACCACTTCGAGGCCAAGGACCACGCCAACAAGGCCCTGAACTTTGACCCTGACAATGTGAAGGGGTTGTTCAGAAGAGGACAAGCTTTGCTCGGGCTCGGAGAGGCTGACCAGGCTATCAAGGACTTCCAGAAGGTGGTCGAGGCTGAACCTCAAAATAAGGTAGTTGTGGGATTCTATCATTGTGTAATTTTTCAAAACATGTCTTTAGGTCACGAGTAAACATGTATGGACTGGGCAAGGGCTTAAATCTCATCATTTACTAGAACTGAATTGTACTGAAATCAAAACTGTATATTTAAAAAAAAAATGGTAATAAAATCAGTCGGAATCGTGCTTTCCTGTTTATAAAAGACTGCAGCGACATAAAGCGCCAAAAAACAGATAAATGCGCTAATTCACATAGAGCAATCCGGGCCTGTCTTCCAAACAAGCTTACATTAACATCATGCCAGACTTCAGCTAACTGATTTGTAACTTGCTCTATTAGGTGAGTGGATCAAGCCACTGCCGAAGGCTACCAGTGGCTAGGTCACCCACATAGCAAACCGCTAAGTCTAAGCTCACTAACATGGGTAGGTAACAATCACAATCCCATGGGTAGGTAACAATCACACTCCCATGGGCAAAGTAACAATCACACTCCCATGTTAGGTAACAATCACACTCCCATAGGCAGGTAACAATCGCACTCCCATGGGCAGGTAACAATCACACTCCCATGTTAGGTAACAATCATACTCCCATAGGCAGGTAACAATCACACTCCCATGGGCAGGTAACAATCGCTCTCCCTGGGGTGACAACATCCATTGAAAATGTTTACCAGCTCCATATTGTAATATTACAGGCTGCAGCCAACCAGATCATTATATGCAAGTCAGCGCTGCAGAAGCAGAAGGCCCGAGAGAAGCAGCTTTACGCCAACATGTTCGACAAGTTCGCCAAACATGACACGGAGGTAACAGGTGTGCAATATTACTTACTATAGTCACAATGTGGTCTATGGGCTGAAATTAAGCACATAGTCCACATAGACATATCGATTTAGAAAGAGAAGTCAGGCTGTCTACTACTTTATTGTGAGGTGAAAGATCATGAACTTTTAGTGTATTTTAAATGTGAAATTGTGTAGTTAACGTTTGAACTGGCCTATGTCTCAGTCTGCTTCATCGATTTAGTTCTAATATTGATAATCATCATCATTGCTACAATCAATTCTGACGGCCTTGCCTTGCCAACAAATACTTGTTGGAGATAATTCCTATCCCACAGATGTGTTGTCTTTAGGTGTGTGGGATCAACCGCATCTCAGTTTTATGAACTGGGTACATCTGATATAGGGCTGCCAATCACCTGAAACTGAACATAATGGATCTCAAATATGTATTATGTTTCTTTAAGGGTCAGCTCAGACCGCGACGCGACGCGGCGCGCACTTTTTAAGATAGTTTTACGAAATATAACTTTATTTACTACTTACATAATAAGATACACATTTCATTGAGATAATTCGACGACATCGGGCTGCACCGCGCGAGAGACCACGTGATACAATTTATATTGATTAATTTATAAACTTTATTAACTACACAATAAGATACCTACACATTGCATTGGGATTATTCGGTGGTGTCGCGCGTTTTGCTGCGCCGCGCGAAACCAAATGCATCGTCACGTCGCGTCGCGTTGCGGTGTGAACTGACCCTAACTGTTTTATATTTTTGTAAATTGCATGGTGGTAGGACACTATCTAGTGTCCGCCTGGCCAGCTACCACCCTCAAGTTAGAAAATCTGTCACCAAACATCTAATGTGTTCCAGCAGCTATCCTTGAGAGCCAATTCCCATTCTAGGCCTAGCGTGCTTACCATCTTCGACCGTATCATCACTTACCAACAGGTGAGATAGTGGTCAAACGCTAGCTAATAACGTATTAAAAAAAACATAGAAGACTTTATTTTTCGTGGTTTCAATCATAATCACTATTTATCGCAACTCGGGAGTCATCTGGGCGAAATTAAAAAATACAACAACATCCTCTATCTATCAAAGTAATCTTAAAATAATGTTTTAGACCTTATCTAACTTACTTAACTAACATTTAGTCCAATTCATTAGTTCACATCGTCCCAAACATACCTAAATCAACTTAACCACATGTTTTCCTTCTAGTTGGAGAAAATCAGAGCTAAAGACGAAGTGGACGTGATAGGAGACAAGGTGGGCGAGTGGGGCGCGGCGGAGGGAGAGTGGACGGACAGCCAGCGAGCGCGCAAGCCCACGGAGTTCGAGAAGGAGAACCCTAACATTCTCATGTTGGATAAGGACGGACAGTTTCAGAACATGTGAACATCATCCTTCCGTTGTTAAGTACAAAGTTTAGTTTCACTTGAGGTTTCATTTAAGTTTTGTATTAAGAAATAATGTATAGCAAGGTTTAAGGTTACTGAAAAGAAGAAACCTAAAGGATTACCTAAACCACAGAATAATGAATAGTACATCGGTTGGCAAATATGAGTTTAGTTTCAAGACAGTTGTAATGATATCAAGTCGGTGCGAGTTGCACCAGAACTTCGCTTTAGAAAAATAGCGCTATTATAATCCTTTAATAAACAAATTCGATATAATCCTACATGCGCAAGGCCCAGTTTTTCAATAAGCTAAGAGAAGAGAAGATTCTTATCATCAACCAAAAGATTTTTGTCATGCTACATTCATTATTGTTTTACGCTCACAGACTTATTTTGGGTAGGTCTGATAATTTGGTTACCAACTAAGCGTATAAACATCGGAGTAACTGAGGCATAGACGTTTATTTTACTTCGATATCAGTATATTGAATACTGATATCGAAGTAAAATGCTGCCAAGCTGACTGTGCAAGTGACACCATTGCTCCTTATGAACTAAAAAATAAGGTGCAATTTGCTACGAATCTAGATGATCTAGACATTCTAGACTCTAGATCATTCTATGTCTGTGAGTGCGTATCACTGTGTTCTGTAAATCTGTTCGTCCCAATTATAATTAACTGAACCTGTAGATACCAAAAACAATGGTTTTGTGTGTCACAGGTAAAACTGAACAGTCCAAAATAATAATATAATAGTTTACGTGATGCATAATTGCAAATTCGCCTTTAAATATATGCCGCCAATTACCGTTAAGTGTTAGTACAATTGTCTTAATATAAACACAGCATTATTAAAATCATTCCTTTACAAGTTGTACATGATTATACGATTTATTGTGTTTTGAATTAATTAACTTTATATACCTTTCAATTAAATAATATTAGGAGGTAAGGCTGTGTTCACACTTAAATGTTTGATTCACATTTAGATGTTAGCATTTTTTTATTTAGGCTTTTAATTATGTACACGTGCGGGTTTTGTTTACTGTAACAGTGATGTGAATAAAATATATTATGGAGTTGATAGTTTATTTTATTTTCAATTATATATTTAGCGACCGACAAATGGCGGTATAACCATTTCAAATCAGCGTAGCTAAATACTACAGGCCGGTGACGGGCAGCAGCGTCACCGGTGCGAGGAGCTACGTCCTGCGATCCCCCTCCCAATGAGCAGACCGGGCTCAGTGGAGTATCTTGGGAGAGGCCTACGTCCAGCAGTGGACTGACACCGGGCTGATTATGATGATGAATGAAATTATATTTTTTAACAAAAAGCTGAAGATCGAGCTCAGTGGCGTGCCCCAGAATAATGACTAAGCCATTATTCTGAGAGTGATGCATGTTGGTGCAGACAAGGTATATTCAGCTAGTTAACTGTAGGATTTGAAAAGTGAAAAACATACTAAACGTTTAGCAGTGCAGTGACGAGCTAAATTATGGAATACCATCGATGTATATGTACTACGTACCAGATGTGGCGTCGCGAACTAGCTCTATGCTCAAATAAAAAGCAATGCAGAATCTACATCTCGCTTAGTTTAGCGTAAGTACTCCTTACGCCTGATCGCGCGCCTCTCGGCACGTAAGTCAGATGGGCGCCTCTGGTTTACATGTACCTCGATGTGGAATACCATAGTTGTATGCTATGTGGTCATCACATACCATCGGGAGAACGACTTGCTTGTCTTCACATGACCAAGAGTACAAGGATGGTCGACCTCAAATAATAGGATATGCTAGCAGGGGAAGATCAACTCCATATCTTCAGAGATCGAAGAACAACTTAAATGTGGATTTGAAGTCAGATCCTCTTATTATGAAATTAGCCCCGCCCCGCAGCTTCGCTCGCATAAAAGTCATCATTACCAGTCCACTGCTGGACATAGGACTCTCGCCTCTCTCAATGCACGCCACTGAGCTCTGTCTTCAGCTCTTCTCCAGTCACTGCCAGCTACCCTGCGTACATCGTCGCTCCGCAACAAAGTAATTCGCCAGAGAACAAAAGTAACCGACATAGCTCAACGCATTAGCAAGTTGAAGTGGCAGCGGGCTGGTCATATATGTCGCAGAACCGATAACCGCTGGGGTAAACGAGTTCTGGAGCCGAGACCACGAATTGGCAAGTGTAGTTTAGTGTGGGACGCCCTGTGACAAGATGGAGCGACGATATACGCATAAAAGTATCCTATGTTAATCTAGGTTATAAACTATAATCATCATTAGCCTATGTTAGTCCACTGCTGGACATTGGTCTCTCCAAACGCTACCACACGGTATCGAGCACAATCCTCGGCAACTCTCATCCAGCTCAAGAAGCTTCAACTTATGTCACATTCCCTCCAAATCAGTAAAGTAGTTTTTTGAAAGAGTATGTATGTTCTCAGTTGTCCCCTCTATTTTGTCCCCACTGGTGACAAATAAGGGGAAAATTAGATTAGGTTCCCAATTGTCACATGTTTTCGCCACAGATTTTGTTCCCAGTTTTCCTTAGCATCGTCCTCAGCGGTGTGGTGACAACTGGGAAGTTAAACATCCACATATACTCAACAACCAACAACTTAATATAAAATCATAGACGTAATATAAAACGATGGTGCACTGCAGATGTTTTGACAAATTCAATTTAATCCGTAAGCTTTAGCAGTAAGGTTGTAATTGCTTTGTAGAACAACGGCCCAATTGAGAGACACCAGGATTCGTAGTACAAAACGTCCGATAATTTCGGCCGATACCACAGAATAATGAATAGTACAAGTAGTAGTGCCGATACATCGAATAACCAGTTCGGAGTTGGCTTCCACCATCGACGTCATAGCAATTAGACCCCTATACTCCGGCAATCTCGTGCGCGACCGTCCCGCGGGGTGCCAGACGGTGGCGGGGACGAGGTACCCAAGATGTCAGCGGGTAGCGGGGAATGGAAGCGTGTGTAGCCGTGTCACAGATTATATAATAGTTACTGCGTAGCCGTGTGCTAGAATGACCGCTACCTCGTCCCCGCCACCGTCTGTCACTCCGCAGGACGGTCGCGCACGAGATTGCCGGACTATAATCATTATTGGCGCGCGGTACAATCGATTCCGCAACTGGCCGAGGTATGCGGTCGCAGGGAACTGATTGTGATTGGCGCTTCCGACCAGTTTTGACGGGCGGACAAAGTCATAAATCTCAGATAGAGATGACCATACCAAATTATCGTAAAAGAATATCGATAAAAGTTAAGTACACTATCGATATGGATGTACATATAGTAAAAAGATGTAAGTATACAAACATCAGGTGCACTATCAAGGTTTGGAGAAATCATAATATATGAGTTAGCTAAAGTAGCCGTCAGCCTAAACTCATAATTTTGTTCATTATCCTATTTAGCGCGAGAGCAAAATTGATGTTAAGTCAAAGTCAAAGTCAAAGCATTTATTCAGTATATGGGCAAATTAAAAATTAGCACTTACACACGTCAAATAACATTAAATAGATCATATTCAACAAAAAATATAGATATAACAGAAACATAACGCTTTGAATTTACAAAAAAAAAAACAAAGGTATTGAGCCATTCAGCTTTCATCTAGACGTCGAACGTCACACTTAAAACACATGTTTAATTCCCCTTATTAATGTAGGGTTGCCAACCGTACCATTACGTGCACCCGCAACCCAGTGCATGTTTCAGTACTTCAGACAATTTTTATCCAAAAAATTGTGAAATAATGAAACATAATAGATAAATAAAACGCAGACTAATTGCAGTACAAATCATGTTCCGAATGGAACTGATTGTCCGACTATCAGCCGCATAATACCGTCGTAACAGGCAACCCTAGATCTGCAAACAAAAGATGAAAACTGATTGACTGTTGAATCTACTGGTGTTTCGGAAGTACTCCCATCAGAGAAGAAACACCAAGAAACTCTATGGGGCTTGTCACTTATTTTAATTCATTTTTTTTAATTCATATTAAATAAATGTTTAATGTACAATAAGTAATTCTATTATCATACAATTTATATTATATCTTGGAGCTTGGGGCATTCAGGCCAAGCATTTTTGTCATTCATATAGTCATTTATTGTATAGTACGATTTCTTCATTAAATTGGATTTTACAAAGGTTTTAAATCTGCTTATAGACAGTTGATCAATATCTTTAGGAAGTTTATTATAAAATCGTATACAGTTCCCCAGAAAAGAACCACTAACTTTCCACAACCTGAATTGAGGTAGAATTAATCTATTTTTGTGTCTTGTATTGAAATTATGTACATCGGACCTCTTATCATACTCATTCAAATTTTTGCGTACATACATAATATTTTCATATATATATTGACATGCCACTGTGAGAATTTTAATCTCCTTAAATTTTTCACGAAGTGAGTCTCGCGACTTCATGGTATATATAGATCGAATAACTCTTTTTTGTAAAACAAATATAGATTGGATTTCGGCGGCTTTCCCCCACAATAAAATGCCATAGGACATTATACTATGGAAGTAGCTAAAGTAAACCAATCTAGCAGTGGATTCGTCAGTCAAGTTTCTGATTTTACGTACTGCGTATGCAGCGGAGCTCAATCTACCTGCCAGAGCCGATATTTGAGAACCCCATTGTAGTTTTGAATCCAGGGTGATGCCCAAGAATGTAGCGGATTCAACAAATTCTATCGGTACATCGTTTATTAATATCCTGCTATTAATGACACCCTTTCTTACATTTGGCAGCGAGAATTTAATACATTTAGTTTTTTTGGCGTTCAGTAATAAGTTATCGGTTGTAAACCAATTCAAAACCTGTGCGATTGATTTGTTAACATCGTCAAATCCAGGCGCAATCCTATCTATTTTGAATATTAAGGATGTATCATCCGCGAACAAAACAATGTCACATAAGTTTTGCACGAAAGACGGCAAGTCATTAATATAAACTAGAAATAAAAATGGTCCTAAGATCGATCCCTGCGGAACTCCCATTTTTATGAGGGATCCAGATGACCTGACGCCATTGACCTCAACCATCTGTATTCTATTACTGAGGTAGGATGAGACCAGATCAAGTGCTTTTCCGTTAACGCCGTAGTGTTTTAATTTGCAAATTAGCGTTTTGTGACAGACGCAATCAAACGCTTTAGATAAGTCACAGAAAACGCCGATAGCATCTTGTGCTTTCTCCCAGGCATCAAATATATGTTTAAGAAGATCTACTCCAGCATCAGTAGTAGAACGCCCCTTAGTGAAACCATATTGTTTGTGATTTAAAAGTTGATTAATATTAAAATGTGCCAAAAGCTGGTCTAATATAACTTTTTCAAAAACTTTACTGAGCGCCGGTAATATAGAGATTGGTCTATAGTTTGAAGGGTCATTTTTGTTCACTGATTTGTATAGGGGAATTAATTTACTTTTTTTTCATTACATCAGGAAAGACACCTTCATCGACGCATCTGTTAAAAATAAACGCTAAGTGAGGGCTAATTGCATTAATAATATAACTAAGTACTTTGGTTGACATACCCCACAGATCCTCGGTTTTCTTTTGATTGAGCATTTTAAAAGTTTTGATAATTGATATTGAAGTTATGTGTCTGAACTCAAACATAGAGTCACATACATTCACACACTTCGATAGTAAAACAAAAGCATCCTTAGGGGAAGAGTTTAAAGGCTGAGTAGTAATAATAGGTACTTGTGAGAAGTACTCAACAAATGTGTTAGCGACATCATTATTATCTATGATTAATTTATTATTAACTTTTAACATAATTTTACCGTCCCTCTGCTTAATTTTTCCAGTTTCTGTATTAATGACTTTCCATGTTGATTTTATTTTGTCATCGGCATGCTTAATTTTTCTACTTAGATGCAGTGATTTTGCTGTCTGACAAACAACTTTAAAAGTTTTTGAATACAATTTTAAGTGATTTATGAATTTAGTATTATGTAAATTAATGGTTTTTTGTGAGTACAAGTTATACAAATTGTTTCTACTTTTATAAATACCAGGAGTTGCCCAGTCATCGAAACGAACCTTCGCACCCTTTCTAACCATTTTAATTTTAAAAATATCATTCATATCATCATTCATATCATCATAAGGTAGGAATGTACTTTACCTGACATCGATTTTAGAGGCGGGAGGGGTAGAACTCCCCCTTTAAGAAAAAGTTACGGAACCTCCCCCTAAAGTAGATATAAATATTTTAAAATTCTGAGGTTAAGTACTAAAAAATGTATCAATAATTCGATTTTAGGGGGGGAAGGGGCAGAACCCTGTCGCAAAATCTGTACTTAGCAAACGTTTACTAACTACCTCAGTGCCAATTTTCAAATTTGTATAAAAAAATTATGTACTTTCGTACAAACTAGCAAGAGCCCTTAGACCTCCTAAATCCTTCCTCTGTCCCTAATTTCAAGTTTGTAGCAAAAAAATGAAGAACTTTCATACAAACTCACGAGAGCATTGAGACCTCCTTAATCTGACCCTGTCGCAAAATCCGTTCTCAGTGAACGTTTACTAAATATCTCTGGCCTAATTTCAAGTTTGTAGCAAAAAAATTAAGATCTTTTATACAAACTTGCGTGAGCTCTAAGACCTCCCTAATCCAGACCTGTCGCAAAATCCGTTATAAGCGAATGATTACTAAATACTTCTGGCCAAATTTCAAGTTTGTAGCAAAAACATGAAGGATTTCCATAAACAATTACGAGTGCCCTTAGACCCCTTAATCCGGCCCTGTCGCAAAATCCGTTCTTAGCGGACGTCTACTAAATATAAACTACCTCCCTGCCAAATTTCATCTTTGTACGTCCAGCGGTTTTTGAGATTTCGTTATGAGTAACCTTTCGCTTTTAAATATATAGACTATATAATATGCCTACACACATATGCATAAGTACTATTATGCCATTAAAAATTATGCGTTAAGTAAAAAACTACGTAGAATTTACGAAAGCTTGAACAATTGTAATACTTGACACTGGCTAAATACACTAATCGTGTGGAGCCATATTAAAACGTACTAACGTAAACAATCTCCATAAATGGTCTGTGGGATCAGGAGATACAAGACATCCAAATTTACAAATTGTACCTAATTTTAAAATGAATGTCGATAATATTCCTAGTTTATCGATATGTATCACTGCAGCAGAGGCACAACACTAAATCCACGCAAAAACGGGATAAAACTATTAAACATCGACCGTGACAAAAAGAGATAGTGATTAAAGACAACTGCCGATCGACAAATATAAGCTGAGCTTTGCCTCAAATGTATTTTTGAAGATTAGATACATTTATTGACTTACCGGTGAAATGTTATACCGTTTGCCTTAAAATTTGAGTTTGACACTGCAAGGAGCCATCACAACGACTTTTTAAGAAATCTAAGTATCTGAGCGCGGAGGTGTTTACAGGTCACCGTACTGGTTGAAACTAACATCGCGTTTGTGGGCGTGGATTTATATAAGACTTATAAGTCCAATGATTTAGCGGAAAGTGCTCGCTTTTCAAGCGGTGAGTGTGTCCTTGTCTAACAACTTCCACGGTGGGAGTGTGTCCTTGTCTAACAATTTGCTAGTCCTATATATGTTCTATACTATATGTATGGTATATATATAAGTTGTCCATACAAAAGAAAAAAACTCCGTTCAAGGTCGGTCGCCGGTGTACGCGATCAAGTTTAATATGTAGCAGGGCTGTGTATAAAATAAAACCATCTAGATGGCGCTGAAGCATGTTGCACCGTTCTCCTTGAAAATTGTATGAAATGCTGCATAACGCAAACGAGATTTTCCGCGATTGTAGTCTGGCTAGTGAAAGTTGAGACTCGAATTATTTGCATTTTAACATGGCAATAATTATGTAAATGTGATACATGTCAAAATGATCACAAGATGGCGGTTTTATAGTACGCTACACATACTTTGATACTTTTTTATGCAATTATCTTTCGGACTCGGACTCGGAGTATTAAAATGAGTAATTCGAAGTTTTCTTCACAGTCGGGGCTGCCATACTGATATTTTTTTAAATTTATGTATGTTTCGCAATTATATTATCCGTAGGTATATAATGTAGAGGAGAAATAAAAGCTTGTAAAAAGGACCCTCCTTTTTACACGCTGACGAATTAAATTATTTAGAAATAAAACAATAAATGATTATTGAAAATAGACATTTATTTTTTCTACTGCCTTATACATAAATTGAGATCAAATATTAAAACATATTTTTATTGTTAACAATTTTGGTCACAGTTGGAATACATCAAGAAGAAATAGTTGGAAACTACGACATAACATGAGATTGCATTTTGTGCGATTATAATGCCGGCTTTTCACTAAGTGATATAATATAATATAAATTATATCTTGAGATATAATACTTTATCGCTCGTTGTACATTTATACGAGACCGTTTTCACTGTGCTATAATATATATAAAGTACCGTTTTTGTGTAAATTTGACGACACGGTGAATCAAAACACAATTGAGTTTTTCTGTAATAAAAGATATTTATTCCTATGAGTACAATATTTACACATAGAAGGTAACCAAAAGTAAGTATCTAATAAGTAATATAGCTTTACCTGTAATAAAAGAAACGACATTTAATGTTATTAATCACAATGTCGATTCCAAAAACACTTTAGTAATTGTCTTTTTATTGTAATTGTAACAAAATTATTTAGTAAATAAATTGTTGCCTACGACAGATTAGATTGATTCGATGTTCCATAGGTTATAAATCGACCACAGATTACAAAATTACAAACACTATCGATATATTATGTTGGCGACTGCCACGATGGCGCTTGCTAAGCGGGGATATTCAAATTAAAGAAAACTATATTTTTCTTTACATATATATTACATCCCAAACTATAAATATTAATGTTTCGATCGACTGAGCGATATTTGAATATGTATATTTTACTTCACGTCCCCGGACACCGCGCCTCCCCCTGCCTCGCCTTCAGTTTGAATGCAACCATAGATAACTATACATCTAACAGTGTGAACAGCAATCGCGGGATGTAATATACAGCTCAAGATGTAATATACATTATATCCCATAGTGAAAAGCCGGCTTAAGAGTATAAAAACAGGTCATTAGAGATGGAATGTTATAATAATGAAACTACAGCCATAGATTAGAATAGACACCGCTAATCTAATCATTTACAAAAACCAACCTACTTATAATGTCATAAGAGTAACACCGTGGACAGCAATTTAAATTAAACTAGAAGATTGAGACGCAAAATATCTAGTAAACTTGCGTTTCATTCAAAACTCATTTAATCTGTCTCAAACAAACTTATATTTCGTGGCAATGGTTCATAAATAACACTATTTGTCGCACGTTTTATCTGCTATTACAATACCACAAGCTTCAAGCTTCAGGTTTAACTAAAAGGGAAGGGAATATATGCACTACACTGTACTTATAATTATAGTTTGACCGTAACCGCTGTACCGCGCCTTAGGAAGGTGCGGGAAGGGGGGGGGCTGGGAGGGCAACGCAGGCCGCTCTGACTCCCTAGACTAAATCCAATTCCGTTTACAACCACGCTAACGCAATTTCAAAATGTATGGGTGTGACAACTATGTTGCGGAAAAATAAATGTCATTCCCATACATTTTGAGCTTGCGTTAGCGTGAATGGATACAAGATTTTGAATGTTGTCTAGGGGGGCTGCTCTGCCAAAACGCCGTCAATGTTCACGCTTCCCGTCCCCCGCCTCACCGCGTCCCTCCCCCGCCTTCTTAAGGCGCGGTACAGCGGTTACGATCAAACTATGTAATCACTGGTTAGGTAGGTAATATACTGCTATTGGTAAAACGGTAGTTAATGAGATATAGTGCTACATTTATAAATAAATAAGTACTAAAATACAGTACAGCCGTTTGCTATATGATATATTCTCGATAAATTATTAAATCATAATTTGTTATTTTACGACATAAAACTAAACAAAATAACATAACTCCACTTCTCAAGTGGTAAAAAAAAACAAGGGATTAATTATAAAACAAGACGAAATAAATGCACAGTAATATAAAAATGTGTAGCTTAAAAGCTTCATGATTATAAATTACCGACTATTACACTCAGTGGTCGTCGCGGTCTCGCTGCGTGAACTCCCGAGGATGTGCATCGGACATGCATGAAACCTGGCTCGAGACAGTCGACAACAAACATTTAGTGAGTATGATAGTCGGTTATTTATAATCATGATTCAAACTCACGATAACTATAAATCTAAAATGAAAGCTTCAAAAGCTTGTTTTTCGTATCTCCCGACAAAGCTCTTAATTTTGTACCCATATAAAATTCAAATCACAATACATGTGTACATATAATACTAATGGATATAATAATATATTCATAATTACACAATAAGTTAATTACCTAAAGTCCAAACCGATAGGCCGAACTTGGACTTGGACTTTAAACATACTATTGAACCAATCTCATATCACAACATTTCCTTCGCTGGCAATTGACAATATCAGTCATCATTCCTCAAATGGTAATAAAACGTATCACCAATCACCATGTGACCTGGCTAAAAGTGTCATTCTAAAGCGAATATTTTATTACATTGCCTCAAATTTTTTCGTCCATCTGTCGCGTCGCAATTCGCCGGTGCTTTATTTTTGATTGGTGGTATGACATTTATGTCTAGCTGTGATTGGCGGACGCTTCCGCAGCCATATTTGTATTTCTAATGTGTCATGTCAACTGCTGTCATAGTAGCTAGTTACCATAGCTACACATAAACAAAAAGTTTCACTTGCATCAATTCTTTGATTCTATTTTTAACCGACGAAAAAAATAAACTGGCCAAGTGCAAATCGGACTCGCACTAGTAGGGTTCCGTACCACACTACAGTATTTTATAAGATTTTTTATAACGCCATCTAACGTCTAACAAAGGAGTTAGGGATCGACATTTAAATATAACGCCATCTATGGGACGTTTACCTAACTAAGTGTTCATAGATGACGTGAAATGCCGACGAAAACACGTTTCTTGTATGGGGACTGGGAACCCTCTATTATTTTTAACTTTATTCTGTTTTTAGTATTTGTTGTTATAGCGGCAACAGAAATACATCATCTGTGAAAATTTCAATAGTCTAACTATCACGGTTCATGAGATAAAGCCTGGTGACAGACGGACAGACGGACAGCAAAGTCTTAGTAATAGGGTCCCGTTTTACCCTTTGGGTACGGAACCCTAAAAACGGAGTAGGTCATCAAGTCGACGCGTATATATATTTTTTGTATTAACATCAACATTTATTTGAATTTTAACTGTAATGTATGCTAAACCTCACTTATAATAAAAACACATCTAAAAAATCAACAAACATATTTTTTTATTCTTTCATTCATCATTAGGTAAAATACTCGATTCCTACATCAAACCAAATATGGTTTCTAATTCAATTGCTTTTTTTGGCCAAATTAGATAGATAGATAGATGAATACTTTATTGCATACCAATCAACACATTATAATCTAAGAAAAAAAAAATAATTAGGTGTACCAGACAACCTTTGGATGGACAGGAGCTAGTTAGTATATTCGTTTCGTTGAGAGAATGTCACTTTGGCCAAGCCTCCAAATTACAACAATTTTCTTTCTATACTTCACATATCTAACTATAAAACTTTAAATGACCACTTTGTTCTAGAAACAGCTCGCTCTATGATTCAATACATCTCGATAGATGAGACAATTTTATCATCAATTTTGACAGAACTGATTCTGAACAAAAAAGATGTAGTTATACAACAGCATTGCATTTTGCATTTAATGCATTTTCCCCATTCTTAGAACAGTTTTAATCAAAGCACAGGCTCATTTTTATAAAATTATATAATGCAGTATGATTTACTTCTTGTGATGTAATTATAGATATAATAGAAAAATATAACGATGTGTTCGATTTCTTTAGATTGTAATCATTGGCCTATCTATGTCCACTGCTGGTCAAAGGCCTCACCTATTCTTTAGATACTTCAGATTACTGTAGGTACGTAGAAAATTCGCTGTAGTTCACAAAAGTTTCTGAAGTTACAACAAACAATAGATGCAAGTCGACAAAGTGCTTACATACGTGTTTTTATTACAATTAATACCAAAGATTACAAATTATATATATAAATTAAATAACACCTAATACAATAAATACTGTGATGCTACTACCAATTACGAACTAAACACAACAAATAACTTAAATAAAGATATTTACAACTACACGCAATCTTTACGATATCCAAATTGTCTATGCGCAACGCAAATAAAATCTACGAAATAAGGTCGATATATGGTAATAATAAATTAATAAGGTCGATAATTATGCTAAAGTGGATACGTGTATTATTCCCCCTGAGAGTTGTCATCGGATACAGTTGTAGCTGGCGTGGTAGAATCTTGTACTCGTTTGAAGTTGGCTAACACGTCAAAATGTGTGTTCAACGTGTAGGGTGTTCCACTGTCGTGCATGTAGCGGGATATCTGATTTAAAAAAAATCTTTGTGACTTATACTTGACCACAAATTATACAGGACGTGTGAGAGCCGAAGATCGGGCTCAGTGGCGTATTTTGGACTGACACCGACTGATTATGATGTGCGAGGCTCCACATCTAGATAGAATGCAGTGATAGGCATGACGACAGTATCAAATAACCGGCCAAGTGCGTGTCGGGCCACGCGCAGTGTAGGGTTCCGTAGTAGCCTGTTATTCAATGCAAGTCTTTACCCGTTATAAACAAGCAACTAGGTACTCCGTCTTTGTCACTTTAAAGGATTTATTCTAAGGATTTTGTATTTGGTACAAAATTATCCAACACCCAAGTTCAACGACTATTACTGCTACACTAATAAAGTTATCTTAACCGCTATAATTTTCCTTTAAGTTTATGAAATGCGCTATTATCACGAATTTTTCCAGATTTTTCAAGCCAGCCGTTTAGCTTTTAGAGGGGGGGGGGGGGGAGGGGACGCCCTACTGGAACATACATTTGCACTTTAAAGTTTAATATTTCGTAAATGGAGCATTCAATCGAAAAAAAGTATTAGCAACCCTGAAGTCATTTTAAAAGACCTATTCAACGATACCCCACACGATGAGGTAGACGATGAAAAAAAATGTCATCCCCATTTCTCATATAGGGGAGCTACCGTAAAAAAATATATTTTTCAAAATTTTATTTCGGCACTTTGTCGGCGTTATTTATATACATATCCCCATAAAATTACAGCTTTCTTGTATTAACGCTCTCTTAGCAAAACCTCGGACAGACAGACAGACGGACATGACGAAACTATAAGGGTTCAGTTGTTGGTTTGTCAGGACTACAGAACCCTAAAATTTCATTTCATTTAATTTCATTTATTTTATTACCAATAAATAATACATTTTAATATAATTTAACAACATGCATTTAGATACAACGATATAGGAACAATGTAAGCCGATACAGTATAGCGATGAGCCCCAAACTAGGCTAGGCCTGTATCTTGGGTGCCCTATTTCTAAACAATTCACAATGGTGAGCGCGGAAACTGTACATATTATCTATCACTTGTAAAAATAGAAGATATGATGATTTTAGGGGAAAATACATATTAAACTAGTTTAGTTTTATATAAAAAATTGAGATTATTAAAATTTTCAATTTTTCGCGATTCAACGGGGGAATACAGCCAGCATTTTGGGAACTTTACCTACTGGTAGTGGTTTAGTATATTAAATTTTATCAATCAATCAATCAATTTATTTATTGAGAATACAGGTATATGGATACAAGATGTTCGTTTAGTTTTTATTGTTTTTTATTAGGTGTATTTGTTTGTTTATATTTAGGTAGTTTCAAAAATATATTAATGTATATAATAGTAGCGTAAATACACACTAGATAGATTTTCAATAAAATAAAACATTAAAATACTGCAATCGGCCATTTTGATTAAAACACCAATCACAGCGCATGACGTCACGCCTATGTCCTCTTATGAGGTTTTCTTGAAAATGTAATTAAATTTTGGAAAATCCATGTGTATTCATTGTCACAGATTATATAATAGTTACTACGTTAAGTATGTCATTAACCTATGCGTGACGTCACAGCCAACGCCATGACACATGTGAGCTGTTTCTGCGCACTATTGAAAAAATATTAGAAAAATTGCTTTAAACTTCGTTAAACTTAAGTTAATAGGGAATATGCATGTTTTTTTAAAATATTTTTATTTCACTCATTACATCCACATAACAAAATAAAAACATAAAATACTGCTGGAATTGGTCTAATTATTATTTAAATATACAAATTAATTTGAGCAGTTTAAACGCCATAATTTCCCGGGCTCTTTGAAAGTGCATTGTGACGTCACGCACTTACGTCAGACACACGCCGCTTGAAGCAAACTAGCTTTTTTTTCTTTAACTAAGACTCCGCGCGATTATTGTATTTAGCCAATGGCATGTTTTTATTAAATTATACAGTTTCTCTAATCTCGTACTCATTTTTATGTATATTAAATGGTTAGTAATATACATTTTTGCACAATAATACGAGACAAACACAATATTTGGAAATAAATACAATAAGACCACACTATACATTTATTTTTATGTTCCCGCGCTCAATGTTTCTTTCACGTGGAGTAGTGCATAATGACGTCAACTTTCGATTCGACCAATGGTGATCTGTTTTACAAACTTAAATTTCCTTCGCTTAAATTGCATTTTTCATTTATTATTTTAAGCAAATAAAATTGAATTAAATAAAATACACATTGCAAGTTAAATAAAAGCTTGTAAAAAAAAGATTTTACATATAACTCCAGGACAACAAAGAATCGAAAAAAAAAAATATTTCCAATAAATCCGAGCTTCATGCATATTCCCTATTACCGAAATATAGGTTTTTTCGTGAATAGTAAATGTGTTCCCACATTACGGAAGAGGATTTCAAAATCTTTCGTCACGCCTATTGTAGTGCGAGGTTGGATGCGTTGGCGAGCGCCCGCACTCGAGATTCTGAGGCTTCCGTATGAAGCCGAAACATTGTAGAACCATATCGACATCGCAATGCAGAGCACAGAGCACAAACTTCCCGTTTTTAAACAAGATTATCTAGATAAATGTTTCAAGGAAATCAACATAGTGCAGTGTCTCGCAGAATTCTAGCCATATCTAATTGTTCGTCAAGTTATGAGTTTATTTATAGAAATTTACTTAAATTGTGTGTACCATCATCATTATAACAAAGTTCATCAATTGGTAACTACTACTCAAACAAAAATTAATCGAAAATAAACAATCGACTCAACCGATTTGAATTTTGACTGACATTTTGCACCGGGGTAGCCAACATTATAAAAATATAAGCACATATACAGGTCAACTCATAAAAAGATCATTTGAATCTACCGGTCTTTCGGATATACTCCCATCAGAGAAGAAAGACCAAGAAATTCTATGGGGCTTGTTATTTTCATTCTCTTTTCACTACAACAGCAACTAAAATAGATTTTTTTTTTTTTTTTTAATGTTAAAGTTGGCAAACAAACAGACGGCCCACCTGATGGAAAGCGGTTACTTTCGCCTATGGACATCTGCAACACCATTGGCGCTGTTGATGCGTTGCCGACCTTTGAGGAGTTTGTGGATACCCTTTTTAAAAGACTCCATTCTATAGCTAGAGGGAAATATCGGTGCGGGCAGATCATTCCACATGGGTCCAAGTCCGAGGTAGAAAGCCACGGTTGAAGCGGGTGGTACGAGACTTTCAATTCTGTAAGATGTGAGGGTAGGCTCTTTGACGACATCGGGCAGATCGATAGAGAAAAGACGACGGTGGTACAAGGTAAAAAGATCTTCAGAGCATTCCCCATCATGTCGGTAAAAGATACTAGCTTACCTTAGCACCAAAATTCTTCAGCATAGCAGTGAAAGTCTTCTCCTCCCGTCCGATCCACGGTCGAGCGTGGTCTTTGACTTGGTACGGACTTACGTGGACGTAGATGTTCACTCCTGAAATGTATTGCTTGTTCAAATGTATGTCAGTAAGCACTATACATTTTACATTACGGTAAGCAGTCCAATGAAATTGCAGGGCAAGACTTAAAATCTTTGTGTCTCAAGGTAACAGGCGCAGTGCAGTAACGCGCAAAATTGTCTATCCAGAAATGTTGCATGCTCCTGTATCAGCAATGGGAAGACGCCATCGGTTACCATCAGGGGAGGCGTGGTGCTTGTTTGTTACCTTATATATATATATATCGTAAAAAAGCAAGCTAAGTTTATGAGTCGAAAGTGGAAGTGAAGTAATTAAATGTATGTTTAGTTTAGAAGATGGTGAAGAGTGTGCTTCCGTGACCTCCGTCTAACCAGTACATATTTCTGCGTGACCTCCGTCTAACCAGTACATATTTCTGCGTGACCTACGTCCAACCTTGACATATTTCTGCGTGACCTCCGTCCAACCATGACATATTTCTGCGTGACCTCCGTCCAACCATGACATATTTCTGCGTGACCTCCGTCCAACCATGACATATTTCTGCGTGACCTCCGTCCAACCATGACATATTTCTGCGTGACCTCCGTCCTACCATGACATATTTCTGCGTGACCTCCGTCCAATCATGACATATTTCTGCGTGACCTCCGTCCAACCATGACATATTTCTGCGTGACCTCCGTCCAACCATGACATATTTCTGCGTGACCTCCGTCCAACCAGTACATATTTCTGCGTGACCTCCGTCCAACCAGTGCATATTTCTGCGTATCCTCCGTCCAACCATGACATATTTCTGCGTGACCTCCGTACAACCAGTACATATTTCTGCGTGACCTCCGTCCAACCAGTGCATATTTCCGGGTAACCTCCGTCCAACCAGTACATATTTCTGCGTGACCTCCATCGAACCAGTACATATTTCTGCGTGACCTCCGTCCAACCAGTGCATATTTCCGCGTCACCTCCGTCCAAACAGTGCATATTTCCGCGTGATCTTCGTTCAACCAGTACATATTTCTGCGTGACCTCCGACCAACCAGTTAATACTTGAGATACGGGATATGAACCTGTCAGTCTATCTATAAGTCTCGCAGTCCTCACCTAGTCTCGCGAGAGTCTCGAGCAGGCTGCGCGCGGTGAGCCAGGTGTTCTTCCCTCCTGCGTGACCTCCGTCCAACCAGTACATGCTTGAGATGCGAGATATGAAGCTACAAATAAAACAGAGTTAAATATTATATTTCTTGAAGCGTCTCACTCTTTATATTTTTGTAAATTGTTAAACACAATAAAAAATGTCATCGTACCGACGGGACCCGAACCCGCACCCACCGGATTACACGTCCAGGTGCTCTGCCAATTAAGCCACGGTTCGATCAATCGATACGACGAAATTAGTGGATTGAATTTTTTAACCCAATTATGTATTGGTGGCGCCATTTATGACTACTTATTTCGAAAGTTAATCATTCGGAAGAAATCATTATAGTTTTCAAATCCGACGAGAGATGTTTGCACTGCGTAAATTAAATATTATGTTTCTTGAAGTGTTTCACACTTTATATTTTTGTAAATTTTTAAACACAATCCAAAATTTCGGTGGGTTCCTGTTCGAGTCTCGTCGGTACGATGAAGTTTTGGAATGTGTTTAACAATTTACTATAGAGTTATTTTATTTGGAATTGTCTTTTATGCTAGTGTGACCTTAACCCGCACTTAAGCCATGCTTTTGCGTGGCCTAAGTAGTCTACTATTACATTGCGTTAAAATAGTACCAAAATGAGACATTATGTAAACGTGACCTTGAGATATATTCCATTTATTCCGTACTCCATTCATACAACACACACACAAAATATATACAGACGAATTGATTAGATACCTTCTTTTTGAAAGCCGTTTAAAAATGTGTTATAATTTATTTTTTTTTGAAAATTGTTCTGAATATGTCCAACAATTTAAAGTCACTCAGCGAGCTATGGAAAGAGCTATGCTAGGTGTTTCTCTGCGGGATCGAATCCGGAACGAAGTAATTTGCCAGAGAACTAAAGTGATCGACATAACTCAGCGGATTAGTAAACTGAAGTGGCAGTGGGCTGGTCATATCTGCCGTAGGACCGATAACCGTTGGGGTAGACTTGTCCTAGAGTGGAGACCGCGAATCGGCATACGTAGCGTAGGACGTCCTGTGACCAGGTGGAGCGACGACATTCGGAAAGCGGTGGGCAGTGACTGGAAACAAAGAGCCGAAGATCGGGCTCAGTGGCGTGTCTTGGGAGAGGCCTATGTCGAGCAGTAGACTGAAACTAGCTAATTATGATGATGTTCTGAATGTATTGACGTTACGTTACCTCATAGAATGCAGGTCCCCCGGTGTGAGAGTCTTGGTGTAATGGAACTCGTAGATGAACTGGTTCAGCACCACGCAGCCCTTGCTGAACCCCACCAGCGACAGCTGCGTCTGATCCAACGAGAGGTCACTGCGCCACCACAGCCGGTTGTTGTCTCTGCAATGGGGTATTTTAAACTATATAAGAAAAAATCTAAAAATATATTATTGAGATAGCTTAGGCAAAAAGCAGTCGGAAAACGTTAGTTTTAGTTCATAAAATAGCAGAGTTTTACCTACCATTAAAACTCTTATTATGTCCGGAGCCTTATTCGAGGCCAAATTAGACAGAATAGAGATAGCAGCTTCCGTTTCCAGTCGTACTTAGTAGTTGAAGTTCCTTATAACGACGGAAATGACGTGTCACGTGACTTCCGCCCGCCATTCTGTTCACCAGGTTGTGCTCGTCGCAAATTTCTTCATTGTGGTCTCAATAACCTAATTATATATAAACCTACCTAACACCAGGCAGAACTTACTGTAAGGCCTCGAATAAGGCTCCGGACATAATAAGAGTTTTAATGGTAGGTAAAACTCTGCTATTATGTCCTTCCGCCGTTATTCGAGGCCAAAGTAGACAGAATTGAGACATTGTTTGTTATCGCCTGGTGAACAGACGCCAATGTGATAATAATTAAATGTGATAACTTTATAACAGTTATCCGCATACAATTTGATTTAAATTTTTATTCCTCAATTACTTTCAGTGCATTGTTGCTCTTCTGTTAAATGTTCATATTACTAAGAGCCTCATAAACAAACATTCTATAAAACAGAACATTAATAAATAAAGTAAAATTCGAACAAAGTTTGGTTTGTCAACACTCATCTATTCATTTATGCAACCCTATTGGACTTTTTTTTTTTTTAATTTAGATGCATGTCTTAGAGCCAGAAAAAATAAGTACAGCGAATAAACTGAAACAAATGTTCAAGTGAATAACTTTTTCTTACCGTTAGCCAACATGCCGTTACCTGCATACCGTTTAATTTTGCGGACTCATGTAGACCCTAGTCAGTAGTATTTGACCTAAAAGAGTTATTATTATTATTAGTGGGAAAGTTAAGACGACCCAACTCGATACAATTCAGAATTCACCACTTGAGTCTCCTGCTTCTCTGAAAAGCAGAAGAAAGTTAACTCGGGATCGCTTCAAAGAATGCGATATGTCAGTAGTGGATGGTTACCCAATCTACTCTTGAGATCGATTTTTATTTTATACTTCGCCATACGCAGCATTTTTTGATTAAGCATTTTCAACTAGAACTAAAATCGATTTGGATATGTTTGCAAAATCCACCGCGAAAATTAGGAGCATATATACCAATAAATAGTTCTGCAAAAACTGTAAAGGAGTGGTTATGTCAGATAATACGTTTAAATATTATTCAGTATGGCACGTTGTGCCAGAAACTAAGACTGATGTTCAGATATAATTTAAAATATTATAAAATATATAATAATTAATAAGCTATATATTATATTAGCACTATTTTTGAAAGATCACAAAACATATCTAGAAGAAAAAAAAAGCCTATTGGATATACATTAAAATGGTAAAAATCATGACCGTGGGTGACTTCACGTTGAACACATGAAGTCGCTCAGCACGCTTGGTGCCATTGAAATTTAAAATATCAATATGTACTTAACAATTCTCACAAACATTCAATTCAGTCTTCTAATATAGGTATTCTATTTAAGTAGGAGTTGCAAAATACATAGAGGAACACCGCGGTACTTGTCCTGTACCAAGAATTGTTGTTATTTGAAAAATAAACAAATAAAATTATAATATAAAGGTACCTTATATTACAGCTGGGTCAGGACTTCATATTCGCATTTTAATATTATATTTTTCTGCAAACTGTATTTTACGTACAAATAATTATAGGAAAACATTTTGTAACCTCGTATCGTTGGGCAAATAACAAATCGACGCAAAAACCTTAGTATGGACTATTATAATGATTCACCAAAAAATGTGGACTCATGTAGCCAGGAGCAATAGAAAATTGACCCATTATCCCCAATCATTTGTCCTATCGTAACCCCATCGAGGAGCCGGTTTGTGAATAAAGGTTTGGAATGTCACCCACTGAAAACTAAACACACTCGCGTTTCTGTCGAAAAATATTGTTAACATTGAATATTAACCAACGCTCAACTCAGCTCTCACAATTTCATTATCTAGTTCCTACTATGAATGAAGGCATGTCGACATGACATTGATATAATGTAGTCAATTCAATGCTAAAATTTTATTACATGATGCATATACGGCCTTTCCGTCAAATATGATTGGACGGACACAGCCTTAGATTAAAATGAGAGAAAAACATCGCTAGAACTCTTTTTCTCAAAATAGTCTGTACATCTAGCTAAAGCGGCGCGCTTAAGAAAAGTTGACATATTTCAGTATTACAATGACTAGAAAGTCTCAATAAAAATTTAGAATATGATGTGGAATGCATATGGTCAACATTATAGTATATTTTTAAATAAAATTGTATAGTATAATTACCCATGGGTCTATACTGATCGACGCATTGTCGCTGGCGCTACTTTATATGCTTAATAAACTTTTATATGCTACGTTATAAAAATACAGTAAATCATATATTATTAGGTTTTAGTTAGTTACTTAAACAAAAAGGGTACGTAATATATATAAATAAATATATATTTTGTATTATGTTGATATCTTTTCACTTGACTATTCCTTTGCAACGTGAATCATTGTTAAAAGCGCTGCAGAATAAAGGATATTTGCTAGTGCCTACTCACCAATTTCAAATGATTCCTGCATCCCGCATAAGCAGGAAACTAATTGCATATATTTATGTGATATAATAATTATACAAATTTTAAATGTCCCATGGATGATGTCCTCCCTTGACGTGTCCGTCAACGGCGAACCTAGCTCCGAACGTGAGAGCGTAGATGGCTGGCAAAACCAACTTGGTTATAAAAAGTCTGTTACTAGGCGCACAATACAACTGTCTGATGAGTTGAAGGTATATATATGTATAGGAAAGCTTTGGTTGTTGTTTTACGTTTACCGTCGAGGTCTTGTAACAGACGTTCTTCGTACGCTGAAATGTCCCATGGAACTGATACCACGGCTGATTTCGTAGTGTAACGGTGCAGTGGAGCGATCGCTCTGATATTAACCAAACGGTGTCGTGGGACCAGGTTGATTATAGTTAGTTTATCAGGTACTACTATAGGACCAGGTTAATTATAGTTAGTTTATCAGATACTACTAATTACTAAATTAAGGTCTTATCACCCAAAATATTGATATAACAAGGCAAATGGTGCCGTGAAACAACATGTCTTGATGTCATTGCTATTTTATCATCTTAATTGTTTAATTTACCTTACGGCCAAGTATATCAACGCATATGGTGCCAAGAAGTGACAGGTCTGGTTGTCATTTCTTTACGATAGTGATGATTAAATCAACGGCCAAATATTTCAACGCAAACGGTGCCGTGGAGCAACCGGTCTGGTTGTAGTTTTATTGCTAGCATCATGTTTAATCCCTTAAACTGCCCAGTATATCAATGCAAACGGTGCCATGCAGCGACCGGTCTGGTTTTAATTTCATTACTATTATGATGATTTAATCCCCTCAACAGCCAAGTATATCATCGCAAACGGTGTCCTGGAGCGACCGGTCTGGTTGTCATTTAATTACTATCATGATGATTTATTCCCAGAATGGTCAATTATATCAACGCAAACGGTGTCGTGGAGCGACCAGTCCGGTTGTCAAATAATTATTATCATGATAATTTAATTCCCCGATGGCCAAGTATATCAACACAAACGGTGCCGTGGAGCGACCAGTCTGGTTGTCATTAAATTGCTATCATGATGATTTAATTCCCGATGGCCAAATATATCAACCGCAAACGGTGCCGTGGAGCGACCGGGCTGGTTGTCATTTAATTACTATCATGATGATTTAATTACCATCACGATGATTTAATCCCCCAATTCCAAGTATATCAACGCAAACGGTGCCGTGGAGCGACCGGTCTGGTTGTCCTACTAGTACTACCGGGTCCAGGTTGCGCAGCCTAGGACCCAGAAAACTCTCTTCTCTTGCGCAGAGAAGGAGGAACTAGCTATTATTATTATTATTATTTTTTTCATAGATTCAAGGCATCATGCTGGCTGCAGCATTAAAGAATCAACGTTAATCGAAATAGGTACTCAATTATATCATCTCCCCTCCCCCCTCCAAGATATCAAACAATTATCAAATAATTGAAAGTTAAAACCTTGAAATCATACCATATTAATGAAAATTGCATTTTAATGCATCTATATCCCTTGAGGGATATTTAAATCACCGCATGCGTAATCGCACCCCAAGATTTAACAGTCACTCGTAATTTCTTAATTCCTATGTAATGGAAACATAATGGAAAATATAAAATTGTCCACTAGACCGGAGTCTAGTCCACTTTTCACAGACGATCGTGATAACTAGACGCCATATTTGTAATTAGGTGGCAATAAATTTTATAAAATATCTATATCTAAACTGAGGGTATCTTAAGATTTGCAAGCAAATGAAATAAAGGAATCAAATTATGCGACAGGATTTAACTAGCTAGCTCGGTGCCAGCGCCGGGATGCGACACTCAAACAGATTGAATAGATAAAAGGTTCTGTCGGATACCACCTACCCCAAGAGGCGGGTAGGCGCTTCATTCCAAGTAATTTTAAAATTTTGCTTACCTGATTCGTAAGATTTATAATACCTTACTAATTTTACAGCTGATTGCCTCCTTGCGTAATCGCTTACGCTTACAATATGTATGTTTCCAAGGACCCCCATCACCGCTTATGGATGAGGAAAACGGAGATACACTCACGAACAATTTTCATTATTTCTCGACATTAAAACGTTATCGCTATTTTAATAAAACACGAAAATATAACTATGTCGGTAGATACAAAAAATAAAATGACTTTCAACGAAACTTTTACTAAATTTGATAGAAACTACAACTATTACAAGATGTCTTCAACAAATGTGAAGGTTTTGATTTTAAAAATAATCATTCGAACGCTAACATCGTTAACACAAGTTACGACTCGGAAATTTAAGACGCCAATGAAGAAATTTGCGACGAGCACAACCTGGTGAACAGAATGGCGGGCGGAAGTCACGTGACACGTCATTTCCGTCGTTATAAGGAACTTCAACTACTAAGTACGACTGGAAACGGAAGCTGCTATCTCTATTCTGTCTACTTTGGCCTCGAATAACGGCGGAAGGACATAATAGCAAACTACATTTTAAAATTTAATTCAAAGGTGTCTATCTGTTTCTATCTGTTTAATAACACTATTGAATAGTAGTCGCCATGTTATTACGTCATACGGCTAAGAAAACTTAGAAGTTTCAACTGTCAACTATCATATTACTGCATTTGTTTACTAGCACACTGACGTCATGACCACAAAGCAATATGGCGTCCACTGCGTCCAGCATTTTCGTCAAATTACGCGCGAAATTTTAAAATGCAAAATTTAACTTAACGATTAAATAAAAATTTTGTGAACTTTTTAGTGGTTCATTAGCACTATAGAATCTAATCGAGCCACCTTTCAACAATGAGTGTAATACCCTATACACTTAGAGTAAATTAGTTTAAAAACTAAACAACCGACTACCATGCCGCGCGAGTCAGTTTCAGTAGCAAGTTTGAGACGTTTATCGTCATATCTCTAGAGATACTTATCAGATCTCGATGAAATTACAATGGGACCACTTCGAAAATATACCCTACCGATTAAAAAACGAATTATTCGAATCGGTTTGAAATTGACGGAGTAATCGCGTAACATACATACAAAAAAAACATACAGACGAATTAAGAACCTCCTTCTTTTAAGAAGTCGGTTGAAATGTTGGTGTGCATCGAGCCGCCCTTCCAAAGAGTCTGTTTTTATGGCGTATGGCCTGCAGCCTGTTGTTTCTGACGTGCAGCTTGTTGACTGGCTAGGAAAGTGGCTAGCATGTCCCATAAGCCTAGCCCAGGTTGTAGTATCTGGAAGGTCCAAGAAAATAAAAAGAACAACAGTGTCAAACATCGAGGGCCCAGTGGTTTCGTGGGATAATAGTCGGCTTTGACGCCAGAGCTACCAAGTTCAGTGACTGAACTTCAGTCCCTGCCGTGCACTAATGGATTGTGTTAGAAAAATCCATTGTGCTAATGGATTTTTCTATCGAAAAATGTATTTGCGCATTTTACAATGGCCCTCCGGTGAAGTAAAAACATCGTTCAGAAACCCCCAACCCCCGCATGGTGTAGGACACTATCTATAGTCGAATTTTTAATTAGACGGAGTAAACTGACAGGTCAAAATGTCACTTATCAAAATAATGTTGCCAACATTCAAACGTAGTGATGATCTTTTTTATTTTTATAGTTCAAAGAACTGAACTATAGATTAAAAACACTTAAATCAATTAGTACGTATAAGTTCTAGTTAACTGAATTATGTATTTGATCAATGTATTAGACATAAGCATTTAAAGTCCAGCGTACTAGTTGAATAAGGATGATAAAATATGTAATACTTTTAGGAAAACTTTAATATGAGTTATTGAACTAGTTCACTGAATTGATGTGACTCCATTAACTAAATCTTTTATACCACATGCCTATTTTTATTTCATGAAAAAGTGGCAATACTCGTAATGTCATTTTTCTCCGTTTAATTAAAAATTCGTACTAAAAAACTATAGTGTCCGCCTGGCCAGCTATCACCCTCAAGTTAGAAAATCTGTCGCCAAACATCTAATGTAATCCGGCAGCTATCCTTGAGAGCCAGTTCCTATTCTAGGCCTAGCGTGCTACCATCCTCGACCGCATCATCACTTACTTATAGGTGAGATAGTGGTCAAACGCTAGCCTATAACATATAAAAAAAAGAAAAAAACAAGAGTAAGTGCTGGAATTGCCGAGCAGTGCAAGGTACAGTTACAGCCGCAGAATAGATGATAGTTACTACAGCACCAAAACAGAAAATACACGGTAACCGAATGCGATGTTGAGTCATCCTATAATGGTGGCAAGGCGGCAAATGCAAAATATGAATGTAGGTACCTAAAAAATTCAGGAGGGTGTTTGATCCTTCAAAACCCCCCAAGGGCGGATCCAGGATTTTTTCTGCAAGGAGCACAAGGAACGGACGTGCAAAAAAATCAACAATAACTTTTAGAAATTCGCAATTCCAGCCAGAAATAGAAAAGAGTTTCACTCATGTTCTTTCTGTTATTTTATTTAAATATTTTAACAATTCTGATAATTTGATTTGCTTCTAAATATGTACTGTGATGGAATCTTCACAGTACACGGGGGGGTCCCACCCCCCCTTAAATCTGCCCATGTTCGTGGCTACGCCCGTGGATGGCCCACAGGACAGGCGGGGGAGTGTGCGTCTGTGCATCAGTAGTACTCGCTCTCGTCGCCGGAACATTCCACTACGTCTGTGCATCAGTAGTACTCGCTCTCGTCGCCGGAACATTCCACTACGTCTGTGCATCAGTAGTACTCGCTCTCGTCGCCGGAACATTCCACTACGTCTGTGCATCAGTAGTACTCGCTCTCGCCGCCGGAACATTCCACTACGTCTGTGCATCAGTAGTACTCGCTCTCGCCGCCGGAACATTCCACTACGTCTGTGCATCAGTAGTACTCGCTCTCGCCGCCGGAACATTCCACTACGTCTGTGCATCAGTAGTACTCGCTCTCGCCGCCGGAACATTCCACTACGTCTGTGCATCAGTAGTACTCGCTCTCGCCGCCGGAACATTCCACTACGTCTGTGCATCAGTAGTACTCGCTCTCGCCGCCGGAACATTCTACTGCGTCTGTGCATCAGTAGTACTCGCTCTCGTCGCCGGAACATTCCACTACGTCTGTGCATCAGTAGTACTCGCTCTCGCCGCCGGAACATTCTACTGCGTCTGTGCATCAGTAGTACTCGCTCTCGTCGCCGGAACATTCTACTGCGTCTGTGCATCAGTAGTACTCGCTCTCGCCGCCGGAACATTCCACTACGTCTGTGCATCAGTAGTACTCGCTCTCGCCGCCGGAACATTCCACTACGTCTGTGCATCAGTAGTACTCGCTCTCGCCGCCGGAACATTCCACTACGTCTGTGCATCAGTAGTACTCGCTCTCGCCGCCGGAACATTCCACTACGTCTGTGCATCAGTAGTACTCGCTCTCGCCGCCGGAACATTCTACTGCGTCTGTGCATCAGTAGTACTCGCTCTCGTCGCCGGAACATTCCACTACGTCTGTGCATCAGTAGTACTCGCTCTCGCCGCCGGAACATTCTACTGCGTCTGTGCATCAGTAGTACTCGCTCTCGCCGCCGGAACATTCCACTACGTCTGTGCATCAGTAGTACTCGCTCTCGCCGCCGGAACATTCTACTGCGTCTGTGCATCAGTAGTACTCGCTCTCGCCGCCGGAACATTCCACTACGTCTGTGCATCAGTAGTACTCGCTCTCGCCGCCGGAACATTCCACTACGTCTGTGCATCAGTAGTACTCGCTCTCGCCGCCGGAACATTCTACTGCGTCTGTGCATCAGTAGTACTCGCTCTCGTCGCCGGAACATTCCACTACGTCTGTGCATCAGTAGTACTCGCTCTCGCCGCCGGAACATTCTACTGCGTCTGTGCATCAGTAGTACTCGCTCTCGTCGCCGGAACATTCTACTACGAAACTTTCTCCATCAATTTCTACGTGTGTTACGTACATTAATCGATTGTTGCAACAATACGAATATAGCAAGTAAAATAAAAGTATATAATAGTATAACAACACCCATTGGAACTAAACCTACTCACAGCAGTGCGTCCGAGAGAGGCGCGCCGTCCGAGCTACCCGCCACTGCCGCCGGTTGGAGAACTGAGGCATTCTGAAATATTGTAATATAATATGTTGTAATATTGTTGTAAAAAATGAGGCATTCTGTTATAGGTTTAACAAATAATAAAATATCAACAGTGACTATGTATTAAGTTAATGGTTTTGTTAATTATTGTTATTATTATTTTTTATTTATTTAAATATTCATGACATATTCTTATACTTTAAATTATGATTAATCTATTGATATTTAATTTAATGTAATAATAAATTTTAATTAAACTTAAAAATTACAACTTAAAAATAATAACCTAATGACAATATCAAAATTATATAAACTACAATAATAATATCTATACTACAAATAAAAGACAGAACCTAGGTCGCTACCCGCCGGTAATGTTCCCAAAAAGCTAGCGACGTTACCTTGTTGTATAGCTAGGCTAATACGTTGGCCGAGGTAAGCGCCAGCTCTTTGGTCACGGGTGATGTCAATTAGGCGTCTGGACAACTCCTTAACAAAACCTCGCGCATCTCGACCCCATGGGCCCATTGTTTCGACCCCAAACGGAAGAAATATGTATCCATCACCAATGGTAGCATATTTCCTCCGTTTGAGGTTTTCTGCAGCATCCGCTGCCACGCCCGCTGACCGTGAGGTCCCGCATATGTGGGACGCCGCTAATGTGTCAGCACATGTGGCGTCCCACACCAATGGTCTTCCTCGACACCATGGCACTAACGTCATACCGTCGGGCCTCTTACCATCGTCACGTGATATACCATTCGGCTCTAATATGGCCGGTACGTTCACGGTGGCAAGGGCCATTTAATTAAATTAAAATTATTAATTTTATTTAATTACATTAATAACATTATTAAATTAAATAAATAAAATATTGAAATGCTTTGATTATATTTAAGTACATGATTTGCACACCATTATATGTGATAGAATGTAAGGGTCTGCCACTTTTTAACCGACTTCAAAAAAAGGAGGAGGTTTCTCAATTCGACCGTATATATATATTTTTTTTTTTTTTATGTTTGTTCGCGGATAACTTCGTCGTTTATGAACCGATTTCGATTATTCTTTTTTTGTTCGAAAGGAGATATCCCAAGTGTGGTACCATGGTAATTTTATCGAGGTATGATAAGTATCTCCAGAGATATTGAGATAAACATCTCAAAATTGGTACTGAAAATGAATAGCGCGGCATTGAAGTCGGTTGTTTTTTAGTTTTTAAACGATATTATACAAATTAACATCTACAAGCATGTAAACCTATATTCTAGCAAATAAATTAATTTTGATTTGAAATATTTTACCTATTACAATCATTCATAAGTCTGTGCAAAAAGAGAACTGTGTTAGCAATCGAGGTCTTGTTTGTTTTGGCTGTTTGGCTTGTTTTGGCTCTTTTTGTTGGCTGTTTTGGCTGAATTGGATTGGGAAGTTTATGTTGCATTGACAACATTGCTGTTAACTAATAAAGGTTTCCGCGACAAAATAGCTCACGGAATAAAAAATACTCGAAATGCAAAATGACGCTTCCGTATTCGAATGTATCCGATTTTGAAATGAGAATAACTACTCCTTCACGATGAAACAGTTAAATGGATTTGGATGATATTGGAATCTAGTTAGAGCCTAATAGAGGCCTGATGGCGTAACGTAAAGGATAGGCTTCACTTCTAAGCGAGATGTCGCTGGTTCAAATGCTGCTACGGGTGTTCGTTCTCAGCTGGTAGGAGCATGCTACAGTGGAATCTCGATAACTCAAATATCAAGGGAAATGCAAAAAATTCGAGTAAATGAAATTTCGACCTTCGAGCATCTACCAATGGAGATGTTAACGTTGTAATCCGCAAACATTTTTTTCTGCCGATACTTACGGGGGACGATGTAAACACGTATTGCACACACACAAATCACTCACTTTAACGATCCCGCACACTAGCTTGAAACACGCACACAATATCAAAAATACATCGTAGTTACGCACGTTCATATGGCCAATAATGGCTATATGGCCAGCAGAGGGGTACGCCTTGCGTTAACATCTCCATTGATAAATGCTCGAAGGATTTCGACTTAACAAAAATTTCGAGATACAAAGGATTTAACTACTATAATTTCGACTAAGCAAGAAGCGACTCTTAAGTATATTTTTTTACTTGTCCAGACAAATTTACACACACAATGACAAAAAAAAACAATTTGACGTAAGTTGTATGGTACACATTTTTTCAAATAAAACAGTCCAGCAAAAAGTTTCACCGACAAAGAACAAACATAAGGTACACAGCTGTGTTACTTAGAAAGTTGAATGAATGTGAGGGGTCTAAAAGCAAATCCGCCACTGTCCATAAATTATATCTAGGTCATTCATAGGGGTATTCATATGGGTGTATATGGTTTCATATGGGACAGTGGCATTTTTGCTTCTCATCTCAATTTTTACACACGATTTTCTATGGGACAGTGGGAACATTGCGTCTAAATTGTTATATGTACTAAATTAGTTTTAATTAGCTCCACTAGATGGCATTCATACTTAAGTTTTCGTTCAAAATGGACAGTGGCGGATTTGCTTTTAGACCCCTCATGTAGTCATTCACTGCACGTGTACAAGTTACAAAGCCCCGAACATTCTTTTTCGATTTTATTGCTGTTATGTTTTTGAGAAATTCCAAGTAAGACGTCATTATATTTTACTAATTTCGACTTACAGAGTCTCCTTTTGAAATTCGAGTTATAGAGTATAAATATGTACTATCAATACCTCGCAGGGAAATAACATTTTGTTCGAGTTATAGAGTCTAAATAATTCGAGATACCGCGTATTTAGGGTTCCAGCGGAAGGGAATGGCTTTTTTTCAAATTATCAAGGATTACGAGTTATCGAGGTTCGAGTTATAGAGATTCCACTGTATATCGATGTTCCGCCTGACTTGCTATCAAAAAGTAGCTTACCACCATCGAGGAAAAAATCTGCCGCCATAACCTTACAGTGTTTCGGTAGCACACAGCCATGAGAGTTAAAATATTCTAGGCCTAGCGTGTTCACCATCTTCTAGCACATCATCGCTTACCACCAGGCGACATAGTGGTCAAACGTCTATAAGATAAACACACAAAAAAACCTAAAATATCAGCGGAACTTACATGCAGGTCTTCGATATCAATCACCTCGGGTAACGAAGTAGAGGTGACATCCTTTAATAAATCAGATACTCGAATTATTTTCAACCTCGCACTTACGCCTTGAAGTAATCTGTAATTTAAGATAAATTATGTTAGAGAAGACACTTTCAATACATAAATTATACGTATAATTACACTCCTGAGTCTAGAGTGCAACTCTGAATTTTTATAAGGCTCAGTGGTTTTCTCTCAATTTTTTCAATACCTGTATTGACATAAGTATCGATAATTTTACAGGTTAGTTGTTTACAAAACCGCGGGGCACATAATACATATAAATACTAGCCAGGCTAAGTATCAAGTGCTTGTTCGTTCTCCATAAAAATAGTAGATCTATATAATACCTCTCTAGATGTGTAAGTGCAGCGTGCGTGGCTGTATGTTCCGGCACACCAGCGTTGTTGCACGGCACGAAATTGTCATAGCAGCTGAATCTCTGGAACTCTATCCTGTGGACATTGTGTGGCAATCATGAGAAACTTATTACGCATTGTGTGGCAATCATGAGAAACTTGCTACACTTTAAGTGGCAATCATGAGAAACTTACTACACATTGTGTGGCAATCATGAGAAACTTATTACGCATTGTGTGGCAATCATGAGAAACTTGCTACACTTTAAGTGGCAATCATGAGAAACTTACTACACGTTGTGTGGCAATCATGAGAAACTTACTAATCATTGTGTGGCAATCATGAGAAACTTACTACACATTGTGTGGCAATCATGAGAAACTTACTACACATTTTGTGGCGATCATGAGAAACTTACTACACATTATATGGCACTCATGAGAAACTTACTACACATTGTGAGGCAATCATGAGAAACTTACTACACATTGTGAGGCAATCATGAGAAACTTATTACGCATTGTGGGGCAATCATGAGAAACTTACTACACATTTTGTGGCGATCATGAGAAACTTACTACACATTATGTGGCACTCATGAGAAACTTACTACACATTGTGTGGCAATCATGAGAAACTTACTACACATTGTGAGGCAATCATGAGAAACTTATTACGCATTGTGGGGCAATCATGAGAAACTTACTACACATTTTGTGGCGATCATGAGAAACTTACTACACATTATGTGGCACTCATGAGAAACTTACTACACATTGTGTGGCAATCATGAGAAACTTATTACGCATTGTGTGGCAATCATGAGAAACTTACTACACATTTTGTGGCGATCATGAGAAACTTACTACACATTATGTGGCACTCATGAGAAACTTACTACATATTGTGTGGCAATCATGAGAAACTTATTACGCATTGCGTGGCAATCATGAGAAACTTACTACACATTGTGAGGCAATCATGAGAAACTTATTACGCATTGTGGGGCAATCATGAGAAACTTACTACACATTTTGTGGCGATCATGAGAAACTTACTACACATTATGTGGCACTCATGAGAAACTTACTACACATTGTGTGGCAATCATGAGAAACTTATTACGCATTGTGTGGCAATCATGAGAAACTTACTACACATTGTGTGGCAATCATGAGAAACTTATTACGCATTGTGTGGCAATCATGAGAAACTTACTACACATTTTGTGGCGATCATGAGAAACTTACTACACATTATGTGGCACTCATGAGAAACTTACTACATATTGTGTGGCAATCATGAGAAACTTATTACGCATTGCGTGGCAATCATGAGAAACTTACTACACATTGTGAGGCAATCATGAGAAACTTATTACGCATTGTGGGGCAATCATGAGAAACTTACTACACATTTTGTGGCGATCATGAGAAACTTACTACACATTATGTGGCACTCATGAGAAACTTACTACACATTGTGTGGCAATCATGAGAAACTTATTACGCATTGTGTGGCAATCATGAGAAACTTACTACACATTTTGTGGCGATCATGAGAAACTTACTACACATTATGTGGCACTCATGAGAAACTTACTACATATTGTGTGGCAATCATGAGAAACTTATTACGCATTGCGTGGCAATCATGAGAAACTTACTACACATTGTGAGGCAATCATGAGAAACTTATTACGCATTGTGGGGCAATCATGAGAAACTTACTACACATTTTGTGGCGATCATGAGAAACTTACTACACATTATGTGGCACTCATGAGAAACTTACTACACATTGTGTGGCAATCATGAGAAACTTATTACGCATTGTGTGGCAATCATGAGAAACTTACTACACATTTTGTGGCGATCATGAGAAACTTTTTTTTTTTTTTTTTATACCGTAACCGTAACCGTTTGTTTATACCGTAATTGTATACTTACTACACATTATGTGGCACTCATGAGAAACTTACTACATATTGTGTGGCAATCATGAGAAACTTATTACGCATTGCGTGGCAATCATGAGAAACTTACTACACATTGAGTGGCAATCATGAGAAACCTACTACACATTGAGTGGCAATCATGAGAAACTTCCTACACGCTGTGAGGAATCATGAGAAACTTACTACACATTGTGTGGCAATCATGAGAAACTTGCTACACATTGAGTGGCAATCATGAGAAACCTACTACACATTGTGTGGCAATCATGAAAAACTTACTACACATTGTTTCTTTGAAGTGTTACACTACACACTTTATATTTTTGTAAATTCCCGTCGGTACGATGAAATTTTGGTCTGTGTTTAACAATTTACTACACATTGTGTGGCAATCATGAGTAATGTACTACACATTGTGTGAAAGTTATGAGGAACTTGCTACACATTGAGTAGCAATACTGGCAATCATGAGAAACTTACTACACATTGCGAGGCAATCATGAGAAACTTGCTACATATTGAATGGCAATCATGAGAAACTTACTACACATTGTGTGGCAATGATGAGAAACTTTCTATAGTGTGGCAATCATGAGAAACATACTACACATTGTGTGGCAATGATGAGAAACTTACTACAGTGCGGCAATCATGAGAAACTTACTATACATTGTGTGGCAATCATGAGAAACTTAGATAGATAGATAGATAGATATACTCTTTATTGAACACCAAGAAACTTAGTACTAAACATTTTTGGTAAAAATAGTGTCAATGGGCGGTCTTATCGCTCAAAGTGATCTCTTCCAGACAACCATGCATGGAGAGGTTTAAATAGAACATAATGGATGGCGGTGGTCATAAAACTATTTTGTAAAAATACATAAATATACCTACTATTTATATACTACATAATATAGTACAATAATATATATTATATATATATATATATATATATTTAATTACAAGCAATATATTTACATAAGTATATGCATATTATCAGTGATATAAGATAAACAACTAGCAGCAGATTACTCGGAGAGATAGTGTTCTTTTACGTGACTTTTAAAAGCGTCCAGAGTTTGTATACGTCTAATTTCTATGGACAAAGTGTTCCATAGACAGACTGCGTTAACAGTAGTTAGTTAACTTACTATACATTGTGAGGCAATCATGAGATACTTACTATACATTGTGTGGCAATCATGAGAAACTTACTACACATTGTGGCAATCATGAGAAACTCACTACACATTGTGTGGAAATCATGGTGTGAATCTGATATTGTTCTCCACTTGCTACACATCAATTTCCACGCGTGCGAAGCTGCGGGGCTCAGCTAGTAATTTAATAAAGCATAAATTTGGGCAGGAGAGCGTAGGTACAGGCGTCCTTGCTGTGCGTGTGCATGGGAGGGCTAGGCATTTATGGGCTTAAAAAAATACTGGCAGCGTCACTACCTACGAGTGAGACTATGGACGAAGCTAACAATGCATGGACGTTATCCTGCCCATACACCGTGCCTACCACGTGGTTGTTTGGGAAGTTCTGTGCGAGCAGACGAGCTGTGCTGTGCGCTCGAGACTCCATGATATAACTCGTCTGAAACACGAGTGTTTCCAGTGAGACATCTTACCTAGAAGGTCTAATGACCACCACGTGCTTGTCTGGGAAGCTCTGTGCGAGCAGACGAGCCGTGCGCTCCAGGTTCCACTGCTGAAAGGTGTTGCTCTCTCTGTGAACCTCCATCACTTCTGGGTAATCCTACAAAATAAAGAAGACCTCCGTTTATCTTACAAGATAACTAGAGTAGGTAGAGATTTGACTGTTACGTTACGTTATTATAAATGCCAATGAAGAATAACATTGCATTAAATACAATGTCACCATCATTGGCAGCCTATTGAAGCTCACTTCTGTATACAGGCCTCACTCAAAACTCATATGATTTCATTCGTCTTAGTCTTGTACCTTTTTAGGGTTCCGTAGCCGAATGGCAAAAAACGGAACCCTTATAGATTCGCCATGTCTGTCTGTCTGTCTGTCCGTCCGTATGTCCCAGCCATTTTATTCCGAAACTATTAGAACTACAGAATTGAAACTTGGTAGGTAGATGTATTCTGTAAACCGCTTTCCGATTCTTATACAAAAATAAAAAATATAAAAGTTTAAGGGGGGGCATCCCACACATGGAACTGGACAAAAAAAAAATTTTTTCGTCAAACCTATACGTGTAATTATGGATAGGTCTTTAAAAATGACATTGAGGTTTCTCAAATCATTTTTTCTCAAAGTCAATCATTTCAAAGATAGGCGCGTCTAAAGTGGTAAAATGTGTGTCCCCCCCCCCTAACTTCTAAAGTAAGGGAGTGAAAAATCTAGAAAAAATATATTCTGTAGATCTCAATAAAAACTTTCAACGGAAATTGGATTGAACGAGATACAGTCAGCAGTTGTTAAGATACAGCGACCGCAAGTATAACTTTGTTTTTCATACAAACACTATGAAAAACAGAGTTATTTTTGTAGTTGCGAAAAATCAAAGTTATAGAATACTCTACTGTGTTACGGAACCCTACGAGTGCGAGTCCGACTTGCACTTGGCCAGTTTATTTGTCAAAGTTCTACCCTCAATCTTAATAATAATAACAGAGTATATAATCTTTTATGATGATTCTCCAAGCTATATCTCAATATCATAAAGTATCTCACCTGAACATCCCCACCGAAGAAGACCAACGTATGCTGATCCCTGGGCGCGAGGCTAGCCGGACGCAATGCTGCCGGTTGGAAGAGGACGTCGTTCATTCTTCCTTCCAACCCATCCACTCGTCGCACTCGCACCGGCATCGTGACACGACGCACGGTGCCTGCCACTTTACTGTACACCAGAAGGTCATTTGTCAATCTCATGATTTAACGCTGCGTATCCACATAGCTGGTGAAAATAGAGACAATATTGATTGATTATTTTGTTGCGGGCTGACTTCCCAGCGTACCTGTTACCTTAAGTATTACCGACTACCGTATAAATTATGATAGATATACAACCTTAAGGTAACAGGTATGCAAACTTTTGGGTAAACGGTACACAGATTTTTAGGTGTGACAGATAGTTATCTGACAGATGACTTTATACAAAAGCTGTCGAAAATGTGTCAGATCAGTTCCTGATTGGGCTATCAGGAACTGGTGAAACTGGCCCTTAGTGTGGTAAATGTGTTCCAGCAGCTATCCTTGAGAACCAGTTCCCATTCTAGACGTTGCATGCTACCACATGCAGGTACGGTACAGCTATACAAAAGATAATAATACAAAGCTTCAGGTAAGAGGTACACAGATAAATTATTCAGTAAATCACAGACAGTGATTTTACTATCAGGATGCATTCCAAACCAACGGGAAGTGGCACATATAATATTAACACACAAAAAGGGCCGAAAGAAAAACAAAAACGATAAAGAACGATAAAGAAGACATAGATAATTACAGACCAATAAGTTTGGGAGATGCCTAAGTCCAGCATTGGACTGATACTGCCTAATTATGATGAAGTTTGATGTCCAATATCTAAAAAGTAATCCTTGGTAGAATAAGCACAGTATTAGATGAAAACCAACCCATGGCACAGGCCGGCTTCAGGAAAAACATTTCCACAATAGATCATTTACATACAGCAAAACAGATTATTGAAAAGTAAAAGTACAAACACAGAACAAGGATTCACTACTTTAAAGTGAATCCTAGGTTTGTGAGTACAATAAACCTCTGTAGCCTTCATCGACTACGCCAGAGCTTCGACAGTCATGAAGCTATTTGGGAAAGCCTACAAGGGCAGGGTAATCTTTTGTCATACATCGTTATCATTAAAAACATATATATTCTCACAGGAAAGCAAGAATTCAACTGGAAATGCTAGAAGATCATATACTTATTACGCCTATATAATTATTTTAGGAATAAAAATGTAAGAGACATTTTATTTTAAGAATTGGTCAAACTATAATCTGAATGGAATGGAGGGAAAAAGGAAGGTGTGCAATGGGACAATCATTATCATCAAACAATAATAACTTGACATACGGGACAATAATAACTAAATAATATTATTTTATTTTAGGAAGAAATTATAAATTATTACATGTGTTAAATGCATTTATTATCAAAGAATTAGGTCTAAAACACAGTACTCCCGAGCTTAAAATTTTCAACACACTAACATTCAACAATACAAATTCAATTAAAGCTTACATGTAACTTATTTCGCTTAGTTCTAACTCCTAATCACTTCACATGCCTATTTTGTTTCTGGTGATAATACTTGGTGTCATTCATACACACGGTAATCTTCAGAGTGATGTCATCGAGGCAGTTCTTCAGATCCTGGCGAAGTTCTCGAACCTTGACCCTCACATCCTCACACATCAAGTTGTAGCACATGGCCACCAATCCCATACCAAGTAACACATAGATGAAGTTTATAACCAGCTTTAAGTGAGATCCATCTGCCGAGTCCGATATGTTAGCTCCAGGGACAAAGTCACCAAACCCGATCTTACATAAACTTATCACACAAAAGTATGTAGAGTCCAGATAGTTCCACTTTTCCCAAGCTCCGAACATGATAGTTCCCGTCAGAATGTAGAATGATATGACCCACAGACATGCCGTCGAAGGTACGGTTATCTTCCTCTTAGCTGGTGGTACTTCTCCGTCCTCAAATACAGTATCATCCCGTCTGCTACATTCATGGGCCATTATATACAGCCATTTGAAAGTCTGCGCAAGTACTTTGCCCATGTTACAGAAGTATAAGACATAAATTGGAATCCCAAAGCAAGCATAAGCTATTGTAACCAGTTTACCCCACACAGTTTTGGGTATAATGTTGCCATATCCAATCATGGTGAACACTGATAGTGAATACATCAGAGCAGCTGGGAATGACCAGATGTCTTCTGCCGACCTGCCACTATAGCCTGTGTGAACAGCCGCTGTGATATTGTTCTGGAAAACTTTCAGCACTTTATTTACATTAACCATCCAATCTGTTTCATTGAAAATATTTATTTTATTTGTGATGTCCCAGAGTTCGTCAGCACAGCTTTGCCTCCACCGTCGGACGTCATGCAGCTGTTCGTCAGGGCTGTCTTTCTCGATGTGCATGAAGCTGGCCGCCCCGAGGATGGCATAGCATACTACAAGGGCCCCAACACCCACTTGGGTAAACATAAATGCTATAAATTTCCTACAGCAATCTTTGATCTTCTCTCTCGCGTCGCTGCCGGCCGTCGACGAAGATTCCCGGCTCCTCATGGAGCCGTGGAAACTGGCGCTCAGAGGATGATGACGGTCCATAACAGATGGCCTTATTGTTGAACGGAAATCAAACTAAAATAAATATCTAATCGAAAATGGCGCGCGTAAGAGTTTACAGCACGCGTCAATCGTATACTACCGCTGCCTATTTCAGGAAATTTTCTGGCGCCCTGCCAACTCGTTGTTATGACGTTCATTTTCAAATATTGAATCGTATCGGCACTTAGGTACATGTAATACATTCATATCGATGGCACTTAGTATAATTATTATATTGGTACAGGTTTATATTGAAAAATATTATCTTTAAGTGTATTAATGGATTTATATAAAAGAAAAACAGTTCATACTTTGTTTAAAACCACTCGAGCGAAAGAAAATAAATTTATGTCATACTTACATTACAATACATCGACATTCAAATTAGTTGATCAACAGGTTTTTTTAAATGGGGCAGAGATATCTATTATTTAATAAAACAGCAGCAACATTTATCGTAAATATGAGTTGTGCAGTTAAGAAGTGCAAACTGAATATCAATCAATAATTAAAAATTGAATAACATTATTTATTTTAGTGTTCGTATTTTAGTAATTTCAAAATATAATATTAGTTTTTTTTTATTATGGCTCCACACGATTTGTGTATTTAGCCAGCGCCAAGTTTGAAAACTCTTCAGGTTATGTATTTATATATTTATTATATTTCAAAGTCAAAAGTTAAAGTCAAAGCATTTAATCAGTATATGGGCAAATTAAAAATTTGCACTTACACACGTCAAATAACATTAAACAGATAATATTCAATAAAAAATATTATAGATATAACAGAAACATAACTTATTGCTTTGAATTTACAAAAAAAAAAAAACAAATGTATTGAGCCATTCAGCTTTCATCTAGACGTCGAACGTCACACTTAAAACACATGTTTAATTCCCCTGATTAATGTAGGGTTGCCAACCGTACTATTACGTGCACCCGCTACCCAGTGCTTGTTTCAGTACTTCAGACAATTTTTATCCAAAAAATTGTGAAATAATGAAACATAATAAATAAATACAATGCAGACTAATTTCAGTACAAATCATATTCCGAATGGAACCGATTGTCCGTCTATCAGCTGCATAATACCGTCTCTACAGGCAACCCTAGATCTGCAAACAAAAGATGAAAACTGATTGACTGTTGAATCTACTGGTGTTTCGGAAGTACTCCCACCAGAGAAGAAACACCAAGAAACTCTATGGGGCTTGTCACTTATTTTAATTCATTTTTTTTTTATTCATACTAAATATTTTTTTTAATTTACAACAAATAATAATGTTATCATACAATTTATATTATATCTTGGAGCTTGGGGCATTCAGGCCAAGCATTTTTGTCATTTCTTGTGAATTAAAGTCATAAAAATAGGTCAATGTCACATTTCGGTTCAAGTCGAAGTCATATTCTAGTCCAAGTCATACCCTCAGTAAAGATGTGGATTTTACTAAAGATTTCCAGTGGAATTTCGGTGTGAACTGTAAACGCAAATAAATAGAAAAGCATGTTTTTTTTTCTTTTCCCAATAATAAGATTTTGGCGCCGCACATTCGATGCATTTGCCAGTCTTCTAGTGAATGGACGAATGGAAGAATCATACACGTAATAAAAAGGATGGTGCACTGCAGATGTTTTGACAAATTCAATTTAATCCGTATACTTTAACGATAAGGCTGTAATTGCTTTGTAGAACAAAACGGCCCAATTGAGAGACACCAGGGTGGAAGTGTGTCCTTGTCTAACAACTTGGATAGTCCTATATATGTTCTATACTACATGTATGGTATATATATGTTGTCCATACAAAATAAAGGGACAAACTCCGTTCAAGGTCGTTCTCATGGGGCCGGAACACGCGATCGAGTTAGTATGTAGTCTGTATGTATGTCTGTGGGAAGAATGGACTTTCAGAATGAAAAAAGCATTGAGAAAGTATATTATATATAGAGAACATTAGCGTATGCGAATGAAATATCGAGATATAACCCGACTAAAATGATGAACACGTGATACATATGCCAGCTATAAGATAGAATGAACAACGTAATTTGGTCGGGTCATACATGACAGCGGGTGAGAGCCAATGGGTGCACTAAAACTTGGTGCCAGTTCTGGAGCCAGTTTGTAAAATCACATTCGCAGAGAAGGATAGAAAAATTGTTGTTCATCTCGCTCTCTCATACTAGTGATTGTATAGTTTTATCCTTCTCATATTATTATTATTGTTATTTAATTTAGGGAGGGGAGTGGTAGGGGAGGGGGGAGGGGGGTAAGTTAGGGGAGGTGGAAGTGAGGGGAAGGGGGAGGGGAGGGTAAGTGAGGGGAGGGGGGAAGGGGGATTACCATGTGGTAGGGTGCGGTGTAGCTGGTATACGTATGTGTCTTATTAGTTAATTCGCGGACGAAGTCGCGGGCACAGCTTTGCTAGCTATTCTTTATTTTTTATTTGATAACTCGTGTTTTGTGTCATTTTTTGGCTTCCAATAACAGTTTTCTCACAAAAGGACAAACTTGGAAAAATGTAATGTAATAATGGCGAAAATTACCTTCATATTATAATTATATTGTAGGAGTTTTTCATTACCTGAAAGCAGGAATAAAACAACATTTTCTGAAAATGAAAACCTAGCTAGATTGATTTATCAATTCATTACAAGAAACGTGATTTCTTTCAGCATTTTTTTTGCTCGATTTTTTAAGATATTGTAGTGTGGTACGGAATCGGAACCCTACGAGTGCAAGTCCGACTTGCACTTGGCCAGTTTATTTTTTAATCTCCGTTAAATCTACCTAAGAATTCCACCAAAGAGTTTTATATTGCGAGAATAAATAAGCTGAATGTAACCTCCTCGATAGCGCTTTTGCTTAATACGTTTATCTCACTTTAATGCTACAGAGTAAATGAGACGAAAGATGTAGTTCTAATTTTTAATACACGTGGCGCCATTTGCAAATTCGCGACCTCGGAACAATTTCGCGACATTTTCATATTAGAATCGTCAAAGATTGTTTCGACTTTTTGATTATCTCATTTATGTTTGTTTTATTACCAATTGTAGTTTTTTTTCGCAAATTTGCTGTATCACTTTGCTTTGACATCAATCCATCAATGATAGTTTTTGAGGTTCCATACCTCAGAAGGTAAAACAAGGAACTCTTATAAGATCACTTTCTTGTCCGTCTGTCTGTCCGTGTGTCACCACCAATTTTCTCAGGAACGGGTGACTCTGGCAAGTTGAAATGTATACCAGACTAGCTGTGCCCGCGACTTCGTCCGCGTGAAATAGTGTCTTGGGTAGTATTTTTAATTATTTTACAAATGAGACACATGCATATCCCCCCTCCCCCTTTCCCTCCCCTTCCCCTCACTTCCCTCCCCCCTTTCCGCCCACTTCCCCCTCACCTCCCCCTCTCTCTTCTCCCACCCCCCTCAATTCCCCTTCCCCTCCCCTTCCCCCTCACAAACTTTAATGTCATATTTATTTATATGGAATCAACAGCCTAAACAATAATTTTCAAGCTTCTAGCTTTAAAAATGATACTTCCATACAACTTTTCATCCCCCCTTTCAACCCCTTACCAACCCTCTTTTCGCATTAAAAGTAGCATTATATAGTATTATGTCCTTTCTCAGGCTCTAGACTATCTGTGTACCAAACTTCATTTAAATCGGTTCAGTGGTTTTGGCGTGAAAGTGAGGCAGACAGAGAAAGTAACTCTGTCTTACTTTCGCATTTATAATATTAGTTAGGAAGTTAGGATAGGATTAGGATATTGAGGTCTATCTATAGTCCCTATAAGGTGTATAAAAATCAAATTCCTGAGTCAACACGATAAAAAGATATGGGCAAATTTAGATTTTGGTGAAAACTTGTAAATACCAAAATTTACCACCACCAGTAGACATCATCGCATACCATCAGGCGAGCGTCGTGCTTGTCCTGTAACCTTTTTCTTCTAGTCAATCCTCCGCGCTTTTATCATAAAAAAAAATGGTACGATAACCAAATGACGTCTGCTAGGCTATTCTGTAAGCAATCTCGACAGCGGAATCCGCGGTGAGATTCGAATTTCGTACTACGAAATTCAATCGTATCACGTTCGTAATACGGTTGAATTTCGTAGTACGAAATTCGAATCTCACCGCGGATTCCGCTGTCGAGATAGCTTACAGCATAGCCTAGCTGGTATCAGTGTGACCATTTGTAGCAGATTTTTGTCATTAAGGCAGATTTAAGACCTAAATTTTAACTCTGGCAGATTAAGCTGACGATTCCAAAAAGTGGCAGGTTTCAACGATCTTTATGAACTTTGAAATACAAGGTGTGGTAACATAGTGGCGTTGCGACTGCGCTGCGACACGACAAGTGTTAAAGTAAAGGCAAAGCGACAGAAGTATTTAAAGACGAAATTATAAAACAATGTAATTTATTTTCGTTTGATATATTTAAGACAGTACATGACAGATTGACTATATACCAAAGAGTGTCTACTCTAACATCCACCCCTGTTAATGCCAGTCATTTTCTTTAAGATTTTTATTCTGGGCCTATATAGTGGTTTGGTCAGCATATCAGCAATCTGTCTGGCTGCTGGCACATAGCATATTGTAATGCTACCGTCTTGGATGCATTCTCTTATGAAAAAAGATCTTATCCGAATGTGTTTCGTTTTCTGATGAAACTCAGATGGATTTTCAGCCAGCTTGATCGCACTTTCATTGTCTACACATAGTGTTGCTGGACAGTTTTTACTAGTGAGATCCAACATGATCTTTTTAAGCCAAATAATTTCTCTGGCAGTTTCACTAGCTGCCACTATTTCGGCTTCTGTTGAAGAGATTGCAACTCTGCTTTGTATTTTGCTATTCCAAGTAATTGCGCCTCCTGCGTACATGCAGAGAATACCTGAGGTGGACCTGCCTGTTTCCATGTCACCTCCATGGTCAGCATCACTGTAGCATTCTAAGCTGTGGACATTTTCTGGCCTGTAAATAATGCCTTCATCAATTGTCCCTTTCAAGTAACGCATAATTCTCTTGACTGTAACTATATTATTTTTAGTTGGTTTGTCCAAATTACGAGATGCAACGCTTACTTCAAATGCTATATCTGGCCTCGTACTTGTCATCAGATATGAGAGAGCACCAACAGCTTCGCGGTATGGAAAGTCCATACTTATTTCTTTGTCAGCTTGAGCCTCACCTTCTTTAATATCGGTGTTGGCACTGACTTACACTGACTCATACTGAATCGTTCCAGCACACGGGCAATATATGCTTTTTGGTGCAGCAAAATAGAACCATCAGAGTACCTTTTTATTTCCATTCCTAGAAAGTAGCTTGTATCCTTCACTGTAAGCTTGAAACGTGCTTTCATTTCATCTAGGAAACAATTTGCTAATTTCTCGCTGGTGTATGCAATGAGACCATCGTCTACATATAGAGCAAGCACAATTTTCTCTTTTCCTTCCATTCTTACAAACAAACAGGGATCAGATTTGCTTTGCTTGAATCCAATCTGTACGATATAGTCTGTGATGCATCTATTCCAATAGAGTGGAGCTGGTTTCAGTCCATACAGTCCTTTTTTTAATCTGAAGACATGCCTCTCATCAGTAAAACCTTCAGGAGATTTCATATAAATCTCTTCTTCTATCGTGCCGTTGAGGAAGGCTGTAGACACGTCGAATTGTGCCAGCTGTAGCTTCTCTCTAGCAGCAATGCTCAGTACAGCTCTTATTGTGCTGCTTCTTGCAACGGGACTGAAGGTTTCATGGAAATCAACATCTTTCTTTTGAGAAAATCCTTTTATAACTAGTCGAGCTTTGTACTTGTCAACAGAGCCATCTGGATTAGTCTTTATTTTAAAAATCCATTTACATGGAATGGCTTTTCGACCTTTTGGCAGTTCGACTAGCTCCCAAGTGTCATTCTCTTTTAGCGAATTAATTTCGCTTTGTATAGCCTTTTTCCATTTATCTTTGTCTTCACATGACATTGCCTGTTTGAAGGTTTTAGGCTCGTACATATTTTTAGCTTCTAGAGCCATAATATGGTCATTGACCCTCACTGGACGTTGAAGGTTTGCTCGATCTCTTAGAACCATCCGACTATCTCCTCTTTCACATCATCAGACAGTTCATGATTGTCGGTTTCGTTACCTTCTCCAACGAACTCTTCACATTCAGAATGAACTGACTCAAAATTCGAATCACTTAGTTCACCTTCTTCGGTCTCGTGATGCACACTTGATTGAGGCTCTTGCGAAATTTCGGTTACATCATCTGTGATTATCTATTCTCCAATTTGTCTATTCATGTTCATTTCATGTCGATTCTGGAGACTCGAAAAGTTATGATTGAAATTTCTCGTGAAAATAGGTGTCGGCTCTTCTAGTTTAGGTACATCTTCTTTAGATTTTCCTAGTAATGGTACCTCTTCAAATGTCACATCTCTGGACCTAATCAATTTGAAAGATTCCTTGTTCCAAATTCTATATCCTTCGTCACCTTCATATCCAATTAGGAGACCTTTTTGAGCCTTCTTTTGCAGCATTTTGCGGATAGCTTTAGGAATATGGGCATAGCATGTACAACCTAAAATTCTCAGATGCTTAATCGCTGGCTTCTTTCCGTACCACATCTCATGAGGAGACTTGCATGGGATGCTAGATGGCCCTGTGCGATTCAACACATATACAGTTGCATTTACTATTTCTGCCCATAAGCCATCAGGAATTTTTTTATGCGCATGCATGATAGCGCGTGCAGCTTCTACTACTGTCCTATTTTCACTCTCTACGCAACCTGCTTGCTCTGGTGTGTGAGGCATTGTAAACCTTTGCTTAATGCCATTTTCAGTTAAGATGTTCTTAAATTCCTCACATACGAATTCTCCACCATTGTCACTCAAGATTCCTTTGATGACGTGTCCTGCAGTTTGAGCTTCTTTTAAGAATATTTTAAGCTTTGCAGCTGCTTCAGACTTTTGTCGAAGAAAATAAATATGTCGATAGTGTGTGAAGTCGTCTTTGAAAATAATGAAATATCTTAATTTTGAAATAGAGTACGGAAATGGTCCGCATATATCGGTGTGAATTAGTTCGCCAGGTTTTGTGGCTCTAACCCTTGTACCGAACGACTGCCTGTGCGCCTTTCCATAAACGCATCCTTCACAAATATCTGATTGTGTATTCTCTACTTTCAAACCAAACTCGTTTTCTATTACTTGACGAACATGTCTCTTGTTCTGATGTACTAGCCGTTCATGGTAAACTTGCAATGGATTTGACAATAGCTGATTGACTTCCTGATTCTTTGGCGCTACACATTTAAGCTTCAACTTAAATAGACCATTTCTATACGCTCTGGTTCCAATTATTTTTATGTCTCCATTTACTTTCACTACGCATTGTGTCGGGTAGACTCAAATGTACTTTTGGATGAATTGTCGTGCACAGAAAGCATTGAGAATAAGTTTCTCTTAATTTGTGGTACACACCAAACGTCCTTTAAAAGTAAGTGCTCAACTTTACCATTGACGTTGGCTTCAGCTCGAATGTTGTCTATGCCGATGGCTTCAATGGTTTGTCCGTTTGCCGCAGTCACTGTATGTAAACTTTTAAAGTGCTCGAAGCTTTCGAAGAAGTCACCTCTGTTTGTAACGTGACTTGTTGCCCCGTTATCAACATACCAGTTATCTTTATCTATTGGCATTTCTTCTACTATTGCTAACACTGTCAAGTTAACATTTGAAGTTTCACTGTTATTAGTTGGCTTTCGTGGTGGTGGCAAAATGTTGCAAATCCTGTTCATATTTTGCTTTACATGCAGCATCTTTAATTTCTGCATGCTCATCGGGCTTACGAAGCTTCCCTTCCAATATGTCATCAGCACCGGGAATTGCCCTGCACACTGTCTCAATCCTATACTTCCAATGCTTGTAGTTTGTCCCATCTAGGTGCATTATTTGTACTTTCGAGGCCTCTGATATCGCCTTCTCCATTGTGATGTCAGACCAAGTACCAAATTTTCACTAGAACTTTTCGATTCTTCCCCAGAAGAAAAAAAACTCTCGTAGCATCCGCTTCGTAACTTTATTTATTACTCTGCTACCATGTTAAAGTAAAGGCAAAGCGACAGAAGTATTTAAAGACGAAATTTTTTTTTTCTTCTTTCCCAGTCAAGGGAATTTTTTGGCGTCACACGTTCGTGCATTTGCCTTGTTTTATATCTTGATCTTGCATATTAACTTGTGCATATGTTATTGTATGAATTTTATAGAGGTTAAAACAAAAGTGGGGAAACGTTTAACGCGAAAACTGTAGGTATGAATCTTGCCATCGGAATTTAGAAAACTTTGGTAACTATTGAAAAGTAAAATGGATCAGTATATTAAAAATAAAGAAAAATTGAGATATAGAACAATATTTACAATAATATAAAATTAAATTTACAGTATATTATGTACACTAGAATCATATTCACAATTTTATATTATTACAAACAATAAAATCTGAAAGAGTTTTATATAAATTTGGATTAATATTGCAAAGAAGAACTTTGATGTTTGTAGATAAGGAAACATGGAGAGATATCTATGTGTCGTAAAAGGAACTACGGTCATATTTGGAACAAGCAAAAAATATATGGTCCAGATCCCCATAGTCATGACCACATTCACATTTAGTGCTGTCTACAATATTAAATCTAGCAAGATGTGCAGGACAAGTGGTATGGCCCAAACGCATTCTTATAATAATTGATGTCACAACCTTGCTAAACCTAATATGCGAAAACCACGGTCTTCGCGGAATATGCGGTTGTATACTATAATAATATTTGCCTTTAATTTGACTGCTGCTCTTCCAGTTTCTCACCCAAGATTCTTGAAGCGAGGATCTGGGAAGCGCAGCTAGATCATGTGTGTAATTTTTAAACGGATAACGGTCTCCACAGTCGACAGCCTCTTTAGCTAGCTTATCGGCCTTTTCATTTCCAAAAATCCCTCTATGGCTGGGTACCCAAACAAAATTTACTTTAAGACCTTTTAAAACGCACAAATTTCGCTTTTGTCTAGCTTCTGCTATAAGAGGAAAAAAAGGCTTAGCTTTAAATGGATGTCTCTCTAAAGCCTGTAATTAGTATTAAAGTATAATATATTCTAAAGCTTTAACGATGCCAAGACATTCACCAGTAAACACAGAAGACTCAGGAGGACATTTTATTTTCTGAACTATATTATATTCAGCATGATATACACCTACACCTGTATGATTATCGGATGTCTGCTTAGATGCATCCGTATATACTCGATGCCAATTAGGCCACTTTTCTTGGACAAGCGATATGAAGTTGAAATTAGCATTCGTACTATCAATTTCCAAATCAAATATTATTGTAGGATAACTTATTAAGGCTTCATAATCGCAATTAAATAATTCAAGAGTTGGGGAACGGTGTATCGGAGCATTTAGTAGCTTGCATCTCAAAAGGCTTGTGATTAGACAGGGTACGCGTTTATGGTTCCAATAATCTGATGATTCTGTAAGATTGACGAGGATATTAAGTTTTTTAAGTAAAAGGTTATTAGAAAATTGTATATTACGGAAAAGCAAACGGTCAGACAAAAGCTGACGTCTTAAACTTAGTGGAGGTTCAACGCATTCAATTTGTAAGGCATTAATAAGGGCTAGTTTTCATTGCTCCGGATACTATTCGCAAGGCTTTTGATTGAATGTCATCCAATTTCTTAAGGCTTACTGCACTACAAGGTTCAAGCAAAAATGTCCCGTAATCCAGGACACTTCTAACAAGAGCATTGTAGATAAGTTTCATAGAAAAAGGATGAGCACCCCACCAAACACCTGAGAGGCATCTTAATAAATTCAGGAGCTTTTCACATTTAGCCAAAATATATTCACAGTGTGGAATACCCGAAAGTGTTGTGTCTATATAAACACCTAAAAATTTTACTTCATTCCTTGTTGGCATGATGTTGTTTTCGAAACATATAGATATATGGGGACGTAAACGTTGTCTCTTAAAGTGAACCACAGCACTTTTTTGGGCAGATATGCTAAGGCCGTTTTCATCCAGCCACACCTTCTAAAGATTTAGTGAATTAGTTAATTCATTACAAATAACATCTGTTGATTTTCCTGTAGAATAAATAGCAATATCATCAGCATATTGTAGTATATTTGTAGAATTCTGAATGGAACGTTCTAAATCATACGAATATATATAAAATAAAATCGGGCTGAGAACTGACCCTTGTGGAAGACCTTTCCACACAAGTCTACTCTGGTCTCGAGCATGATCCAGTTTTAAGCACCTACCTGATAGTATATTAATAATAAAGCATGTTAATCTTTAAGGGATATTTAGTTTCTGTAACTTTTGTTTAAGGACATTGAGTAGCACATTATCGTAAGCAGATTTTAAATCTAAAAAAACTGCAATTAGGGATTCATTACAGCTAAATGCGATTCGAATATCTGTTATAAGGGTACCAATACTGTCTAAAGTGCTTTTGCCTCTTCTAAAACCGAACTGAGTCTCGGATAATATTTGCCGATTTTCAATCACCCATTCAAGTCGGTTTTTAACTAGATTCTCAGCAATTTTTACTAGAACTGATGATAAAGCTATTGGGCGATATGAGGAAGCATCTGTTGGAGATTTTTCAGGATTTAAAATAGGAATAACAATTTGTGATTTCCATGAAGATGGAATATGTCCGGATAATTAGGCTAAATTTATAATTTCCAAGTAAAATGATAAAGATGATGGATTAATGTTAGCTAGAAAAGAATATGGTATACCATCTTCACCAGGTGAAGAATCCTTAACAGAAGACAGTACACCTTGTAGTTACTGTAAAGTAAAAAGGGAGTTCAGTGGTTATTGGTTCACTTTTATGCAAGAAGGAACGGAAATGTCGAAAACTTCCTGTTGAGGAACAGAAGGTGCAGCTAATTTGTCAAGAAATAAAACACTTAATTCTGGTGGCATCATAACTGTAGGCCGTGAATTAGTAGTACCTTTTCTAAATCTCCTAATATTCGACCAAACAATGGAAGGATGAGTACTAGGGGAAATAGAAAGACAATAATTTTTCCAACCCTCGAATTTTTTATCTCTGAGTAGTTTGCGGGCCTGTGCCATAACTTCTAAAAGATTTTCTAAATTTTCATCCGACATTTCTTAATTATATTATATTTCCGCATTTTTTCTTTTTTTAACTGTTTCAGTACATTCTCTGTCCCCCCAAGGAGGTGAAGGGATAATACTTGTTTGTGGATTTTTAATCGGGAATGTTTCATCTGCAGAACGTTTAAGTATTTTGGTAAAGGCATCCGCACATTTATCAATGTCAACTGTTACATTCGAAAGGTGAGATACCTGAAGATCAACTGAGGTCTTGTATTTGTCCCATGGTGCTTTATCGTGAATCTTGTATTTGAGACGGGGCTCCCGCATTGGAAAACGTTGATATCGGTTATTGGGAAAAGATATTAAAATAGGGAAGTGGTCACTTCCATAAGTGGATGCTAATATGTACCACGTAATAGCCGATGCCAAGTTTGGAGTACATATTGATAAATCTATCGCACTTTTATTTTCGTTAGGCAGTACGTCGAGTGGCAGATCTAGAATTTAATATACAGAGGTTATGTGAATCCAAAAGGTCTATTAGTATCTCACCACAATATGTGGTAATTGAAGAACCCCAAGAAATAGTTATAAATAAAATATCTAACTGGAATATTTAACTGTAATATCTAAATGAAACACTCAACTGAAATATTTAACCAAAACATTCAACATAAATATCTAACTTAAATATTAAACTGAAACGAGTTGGGAGCGACGGAGCCGGCAGTCGCAGCGTCGTCGAGTGAAGGCAGCGACGCAGCAAGTCGGCGCGTGCACCAGGGACAAACGACCTGCGATGCTCTGCCACCCACTGCACCCGCACGCACCACGAGCTCTACTCCCAGCCACCTGAAACATGAAATAGTTGTGAGTCCGCTATGGATGTGTTGTTGAGTTGGGAGCGACGGAGCCGGCAGTCGCAGCGTCGTCGAGTGAAGGCAGCGACGCAGCAAGTCGGCGCGTGCACCAGGGACGACGACCTGCGATGCTCTGCCACCCACTGCACCCGCACGCACCACGAGCTCCACTACCAGCCACCTGAAACACTTAACCGAACATTTAACCGAAATGTTTAACTGAAATTTTCAACTGAAATTTCTAAATGAAACTTTCAACTGAAATATTTAACTGAAATATTTAACCGAAATTTTTTAACTGAAACTTTTTAACTGAAATATTCAACTGAAATATTTAACCGAAATATTTAACTGAAATATTTAACCGAAATATTTAACCGAAATATTTAACTGAAATATCTTACCGAAACATTTAACCGAAATATCTAACCGAAATATCTAACTGAAATATCCAACCGAAATTTTTTTTATAACTAAAATACTTAACCGAATATTTAACTGAAATCTTTAACCGAAATACTTTAACCAAACATTTAACTGAAATGTTGAACTAAAATGTTTAACTGAAATGTTTAACCGAAATGTTTAACTGAAATGTTTTAACTGAAATATCCAACTGAATATTTAACCGAAATATCCAGTTATAAATATTTAAATACGGGACTTATCGCGCCTATAACATAAATCTTATCTACTCGACGTTTCGACCAAGTTGCATTGATCGTGGTCACGAGACGTCTCACGTCTCGGTTAAACATTTCAGTTAAACATTTTAGTTCAACATTTCAGTTAAATGTTTGGTTAAAGTATTTCGGTTAAAGATTTCAGTTAAATATTCGGTTAAGTATTTTAGTTATAAAAATTTTTTCGGTTGGATATTTCAGTTAGATATTTCGGTTAAAAAGTTTCAGTTAAAAAATTTCGGTTAAATATTTCAGTTAAATATTTCAGTTGAAAGTTTCATTTAGAAATTTCAGTTGAACATTTCAGTTAAACATTTCGGTTAAATGTTCGGTTAAGTGTTTCAGGTGGCTGGGAGTAGAGCTCGTGGTGCGTGCGGGTGCAGTGGGTGGCAGAGCATCGCAGGTCGTTTGTCCCTGGTGCACGCGCCGACTTGCTGCGTCGCTGCCTTCACTCGACGACGCTGCGACTGCCGGCTCCGTCGCTCCCAACTCGTTTCAGTTTAATATTTAAGTTAGATATTTATGTTGAATGTTTTGGTTAAATATTTCAGTTGAGTGTTTCATTTAGATATTACAGTTAAATATTCCAGTTAGATATTTTATTTATAACTATGTGTTCAAATCGCGAAAGTTTAAAGTTTACAACCCCAAGAAATATGATGCGAATTGAAATCGCCAAGAATGAAAAATGGTTTAGGGAGTGCAGTAATAAGATGATTTAGCTGTACAAAAGTTAAAGAAGAAGGAGAAGGAATATATACAGAAACAACACAAATATTTCCAACCTGTGCTGCTACCACAGAAAATCTATCAAAATCTGGAAGAGAAATAATGGAGAAAGGGATAGTATTTCTGATGAGTAAGGCAGCACCGCCGTACCCATCAGATCTATCATCCCTTAAACAAGAAAATCCGTGGATTTTGAAAACGGAGCCTGGTTTTAACCAGTACCCCGAGCACGAAAAATCATCGAATCCGTATCGTAAAGGTATCGAGTCGACGATACAATAACGTGGTGTTACGATAGGCGGCAGCACGAAGCACACTCTGACAGCTATCGAGAGCTCGATACGATTATGTTAGTAACGTCAGCCTAATGTAAGTAGGGACGAGCCGTTGTGAACGAAATGGATGTCTTATAGAATGAATTATACGTTCAAAAATTAAATCGAATAGTGAACTTTTTATGACTTCTGGCTTAGCTATCTATTTATCGGAAATTATATTTAAAAAAGTACTTTAACAGAATAAACATCTTCAAATACGGTACGAGAGATATTAAAATGCATTTTATTTGAAAAATACAATAATTATTAATACTTTTAAAAATATATATATCACTTTATGAACGAAATACATAGCGTCACCAAAGACATGTTTCTTTGGGGTTTGGTGTCCGTACTTCGAAAGGAAAACGACGGCGCGAGGCTTCCCCACACCACAGAATACTTAATAGTACTACATACCCACACCTTGTTCATTTTATCAAGCGTTTCTTTGTCTTGTAACATTGTTCATAAGGTTGTCGTAATGGTTGTTGTTGTAATGTCTTGTCATTTCTGATCGTCTTGGCGCGTCGCGTCGCTGCCTATTCAATATGCATTGAGCCATAGTGTTCATATAATTGAAGAGTGTTGTGGTGAATTAAGAGTTTCATATATTTATTATTACATTGTGTTATGCGGAACCCTTAGTGGAAACCCGACTCACACTTGGTATATTTTATTTATTTACATGGATGGATGACATAGTGACAGTGTCGAATTTGAAGTTTGATAATCAAATATGTTCGCTGACAACGATGAAACTTGTCAACTTGGAACGAAGGTTTTATTAACTCGAAGGAGGATTAACTATGAGGAAAGATTTTTTATGTTGTTTTTATGTTTTTATTTTCTCTTAATTTCAAGTAAACTTGCAGCAAGAAGATAATAAAGAGGACGACGTTGGTAAAGCGGGCGGAATTTGCATTAACTACTTAACTACACGCAAAAAATATGTTTTATGCAGTTAAAAAAGTTTCGAAACTTTTCTCACCGGAAAATCCTAAGTGAAAAAATATTCGACTATGCTCGATAGCCAGCCTTCGAAATTTACATTACCGTACGTCAAAATTAAGTTCATGCTCGCATTTTGTTAATAAAATCTCAAGTATCGTTTACGTAACGATACGTTTGCGATACGAATCAAATCAAAATCGTTCGTGCTGCCGATTTTAGTTACTTTTACGCACGATAGGGGCGCTGTACAATTTTCATACATTTTTACGTCGATGACGATACGAATACTTTTTCGCAAGTCGTTCGTGCTCGGGGCACTGGTCTCCGAGAGAGAAAATAAACAAGTGTTGTACTTGTTTATTAGATTAGGGGTGACGTTGGACGGTATATTTATTTTAGACTGTGTAAGGGCTTCTACGAGAATCCGAATGATGTCTGTAGATGACATCATGAGAGGATTGTCGTCAATATTTTTAATTAATGCACATCCATTTTGTGGAGATGGCATATTATATTCATTTATGATCTTATTATGGGCCACTTGGTCGTAGCCTTTAGTTAGTTTAGGTGCGGGACGTCGATTATTAAACACAGTTTTCCTGTGAGTGGTAAAAGGTGTTTTAGGTGTGTCATTTGTTATATAAGAAGACAGATGAGTGGTACGAGTTTGAGGGGCAGAGTTAACTATATCAGCATAAGACTTAACAACAGGAGGGAGTAATTTAGTTGCTTCACCATAAGATATACATTTTTCAGACATAGCAATTTTAATGTTTTTCTGTCTATTAAATTCTGGGCATGTTTTACTAATGGCGTAATGAGAGCCAGAGCATAAACAGCATGACGCATTATCTTCATCACCATCACAAGTGTCACCTGAATGATCGTTTCCGAACTTATAACATCTAGGTTGAGCACGGCATTGCATTTTTGTGTGTCCAAAGCGGCAACATTTGAAACATTGGATTGTCGGGTAAGTATACAAATCAACAGGTAAAGAATTGTAGCAAATGAAAATTCTTTTGGGGAGTACTTAGCCGTCAAAAGTAATAACTATTGTTTGTGTGGGTTTCCAAATCGGTGAACCATCAACTATAGTTTTGAAATTAATTCGCCTCACTTTTAATATTTTACCGCAACCATCAGGTACTGAAATGCTTTCCATCACTTCTTCAGGTGACCATTCCGATGGGACACCACGAACGACACCCATTCGAGTCACATTGAATGAAGGAATAAACGCTTTGAATTTATTAGTAGCTAAACTATTACTAGCTAAAAATGAGTTAGCATCGTTAAAGTCGGTAAAAGCAAGCGAAATCCTATTCCTGCCTATCCTCTTAACAGAACCATTTACTATGTTTTTAAAGGCATTGCGTTTAAGGAACTTTCCAAAGGAAACCGGGTGAAGAATGGAACCGTCATCAGGCGAATTTGTTTCCTTTTGAACATGGATTACAAACGGAGCGCTATCATTGGGCTGGTAAAGAGAACGTGCCACGGGTGTATAAACTTGAGGACCTGGACCATTGCTAGGTGTAGGGACATGCTGGTAAATTATTTTCATGGGAAGTATTCTTAAATTCATTATTTTCGCTATCTGTGCTAACTATGCCAGTACAGCGATATCCCGTTTTACCATCGATTGCTTGCGCATGTTTCCTTTTCTTTTTGTTGCAAGTTTTACATATTTTATGTAAGTGGCTCCTTTTACGCGCATTGCGCTGAGTATGAGATCCATCCGTTTCCATACCAGATTCAGCAGATACCACGTTTGGGGTGGGGATCGTTACAAAATTAATAGCCGGGGGAACGGTGCCGCCCGGGTCCACTAAGTCGGGCGGCTCGTTCATTTCAAAAAATAAATAAAGACTTACTGAGTCCGAAGAAACTATACACTTAAAATATAATTTATACACTTGTGGCGACCTCGCCTTATTTTATGATGTTCGAACTCTTTGTTGACAGCTTAATTTTCTCATCCGATATATTTGAATGTTTTCATATGTCGATGGTAGAATTGGTTGTCAAGGATTCTGAAATTATTTTTCATTAGTAATATATTTTTCTTCAAGCAAAATGCTTTTATAAGGATATAAGAAAATATTAAGTTTCACGTGTTCTCAGCATGAAAAGCTGCTGCGATACGTCGACTGTATATAGAACATAATATTATATCCAATAAACAATGATAAAGTTGTAAATAACACCAAGCATTGTTATTATGTGTTTCCTAAGCAAATGAGATACCCGGTCCACTTCTGCGTAAAGGACCGCGCACTAAAAGATAAGTACCCAGACCTTCCTATTAATCTAGAAGAGGACCCTTCTCTGTTCTTCCCCGGCTCTTACGCCTCAGTCGTAAAACGCCGGAACTGCAAGTGCCATCCCATTCCTGTCTCAGTATTTTAGTAACAGTAGATAGGGTTGGCACACATAAAGTAATTGGGATTTCCCGGGAGTTTTCCCGGAGGTCCCAAATTTAGGTCCCAATTTTATTTTCCATACCAGATTCAGCAGATACCACGTTTGGGGTGGGGATCGTTTCAAAATTAATAGCCGGGGGAACGGTGCCGCCCGGGTCCACCAAGTCGGGCGGCTCGTTCATTTCAAAAAATAAATAAAGACTTACTGAGTCCGAAGAAACTATACACTTAAAATATAATTTATACACTTATAAACAATATAATCAGATAATTGTAGCTTCACTGATCCTTTTTACCAGTTATAATAAATAATAAATATCGCCTTGGAAAAAATACTCCCGCCTAATTCGACGTTTCCCGCGCCTTTTTAAAAGATAGATAGATAAAACTCTTTATTTGCAAACCAAACAAAAAAACAGAAACAATTTACAATTTACATCAAACTAAAAGTAATGCAAAAAGACGAAATTATAAAACATTGTAATTTATTTTCGTTTGATATATTTAAGACAGTTCATGACAGATTGACTATATACCAAAGAGTGTCTACTCTAACAACAAGTGTGAAGTGACAGACTGACGAATACACGTGTGTCGTGTGTCGCCGATGGACGGCGGCCGACTTTGAACTTAGCTCAAAGAGTAACATAATATATACTTACTACTTAGCTTCGGCCAAGAGCGAGCCGATTTTAGAAAGGTTTTATTTTCAAGTAACTAATTATTATTTTTCAAAATATTTTTCTTACTGATTCGTGTTCTATACCTTATACCTAATTACCTACCCCTGGAAATATGGCGTGAATGCAAAAACGCATCTTGTATATATATAGAATTTTTATTATGTATTTATTTGGTTGGAAATTTGTAAAAGTTTGAATGTGAAAGTATACTTTATTTTTATGCCTTATTTTATGCCATAACTCAATAATATGATGGTTATTTTTATGTATTTGTTGGAGTGGTTGGTGGTTTGCCAGATTTTTGCCAGTGTCGGGCAGATTCGCCATTTAATATAATAAAAACTGCCTTAAGATTATTACCAAGCAGAAAAACTACGCGAGCTCTTACAAAGCTCGGCTTTTAGCTAGTTACCTCGCTTCGTAAACAGAATCAAGCCTCGCTTCAAGCTGTGACCCTCCTCTTCCTTCATTCACGCTAACGCTAGTTCAAAATGTATGGAAATTACATTTTTGTTTTGGAAACATAAATGTCATACATTTTGAACTTGCGTTAGCGTGAATGAAAACATGAAACTGGATTTTGTCTCGGGGCCAGGGTTGGAATCGGACAATCAAAAAATTATTGTCTATAGAGGTCTAAACTACTCTACTACGTCTTGGTCTAAAATTATACTACGTTACGTTTTTTGTCGTTTTTGTTTTGGAATGAAATGAAATGACATGCGTAGGCAAATTTTGTTTTACTATTTAACCAGTATAAAGTAAAGACAAGTCATATGATTATTACTAGGTATAAGAAATGACAACACTCATTACTATACAAACACTGTTATTTTATTAGTGTTAGTATACAAATCGGTCGGACAATAAAATTATAGTATTTTGGCGTAGTATGCTGACATTACGATACTACATACTACACATCATGAAATAATGGTACAAATAGTATAATTATACTACGAAATCCAACCCTGCTGGGGCACAGATTATATAATAGTTACTACGTGCTTGGGGCCCTGTTAGATTAGTCTACGGATAATCGATATTAGAAGAACATCGATGTTAACATCGAATCAATAGTATGATAAATATCGATTGAAAAATATCGATGTATAAAAACATAGATGTTTTCGGTAACTTATAAAACTGTCTATTATATTTATGAAATGTGTTTATTGTTATTTAAATTACAAAAGTTAAAAAATGTACATTCGCAGTATTTTTTGGCACACTCTGTAAAAATATGTACTCTGACAGGTGTTTTTCCTACTCTGGCTGGTTATGTTGATCAGTGTCATCTAGTGGAAAATAGTTGAACTTGATTGTCATCTAATGATTGTTAAACCTAGTCCAATGCATGCTAGACGGCGCTCTAAAGAATAATTGACGTTTCGATATGTTATTCATATAACATCGATGTGTCGATAATATCGAAGTCAACACATCGATGTCCAAACATCCATCGATGAATATCGGGCATCCCTAGTTCAGTCAGAGTACGTACGTTTCATCGGAGTCAATGTAAAAATTTTCTATCAAAACCAAAGCATACATATTCGCGATCTCTTTCTGGCCTTATCCTCTAGAGATATATTGATTTCATTTTATTTTTCTCAGCAAGCTACAATTGCTCATCTAGAGGGTAACAGAATAAAATTCATTTTGAAAAACTAAACTAAAATCATTAAATTACACACGCACGTTTTCTTGGCGTTGTTTGTTATCCATCAGGCGTTAAAATTTATATTTTTATTAAAATTTAATAGTTTTCTCAGCTGTTGATAAGTAAAATGTAGTGCGTGATTTTAGGCAGATGGTTTTTTATTTGTTACTTTGAAAATTAGTGAGTATATACCGCTTTTAGCTTGTGAATCTCGAAGTCGATCGTGCCCGACAATGGCAGACAACCTCGAATTTGTTAAAGCCGAGAAGTATCGACAAGGGTAAGCCGCAGCTTGGATTAGAATAATGTGAATGAAACAGTAAATATAGTTACCTAACTTCGACTGTATCATCGCGCGTAACTCCGCAGAAAGCGTATTATTTGCATTAAAGCCAAAAGAAGTAATCGCCCAAGGTCAAAGCGGCCGCGGGCGTCTATAAACGATGGCCATTTTTCAGGTATTTCGTTGTCAGTACGAACATGTAGCAGCAAACTAAATCCCAAAACGATGTTCGGAGCCGCCACCGCGTTCATTTGACACCGATGTAAATTCAATATAGATGGATCACACGTAGATTCCGTGGGATCGCACGCCATGGCTTCATCAATAGCTCACCCCGTTAACTTCGCCGACCGGAACATCGTGGAGGAAATCAAGATCCACATCCCCAAGCCGACAGCTATCGATAAAATCGGCGGCATCTACTGCCACATTTGTAACAATACATTCAAAAATAAAAAAGAATTTGATAGTCATTATGTGCAACAACATAACACGAAAGGAGAAGACATAGTGTACACATGTGTGGTCTGCAAGAAGCAGATATCCAACTACCCCAGCTTCCGTGGGCACTGCTACCTTAACCATGTGGTCAAGAATAAGTTCCAGTATGTACACACACCATAATATGCATTTTAATAAAAAATTAATGATGCTAATGCATTGATCTATGTGATATATCAACTAATGTGTTGTTCTTTCAGATGCAAACACTGTGATAAAAGTTTTTGTAAATTGTCCATTCTCGATGGCCATATTGCTGCAATACATAACTTCAAGTGCAGCTCATGCGATGAAAAGTAAGCTTGAAATTACTTCTTTTTGTTGTTACACACTTATATTTTATTTGTAGCTTTGTGTTCTGTCATCTGGAGTGATATTCGATGATTATTATTAATATCAACCGACTTGCAAAAAGAACGAGGTTCTCAATTTGTTTATATGTTTTTTTTTATTTTTGTTTTGTATGTATGTTATGCGATTACTCCGTCAATTGTGAACCTATTCGAATTATTCTCTTTTTAATCAGTAGGGTACATTTCCGAAGTAGCCCCATTGTAATTTCATTGAGATCTGATAAGTGTATCCAGAGATATGACTATAAACGTCTCCAACTTGCTACTGAAATTGACTTGCAGGGCATGGATGTCGGTTGTTTTAGTTTTTAATTATTGTTGTTAACATTTTGCCTGCTGAAATAGCACACCTTGTGTTTTTCGTAACGTAACGTGAGTGTGGGTGCTCACACTTGGTGTGAGAGCGAAATTTACGTTATGGCAATGCGGCGACGTACAGATGCTGTGTGTGGCGCAGCGCTACTACACTGTGGTTCACACACCACCTGTGTATTTCTCAGCAGTAATAAAATTAGTATAACATGCCTGGCATGTAATCCACACAGCTGTATAGGCAATTTTCTCACAACTGGTGTGTGCACCTGCACTGCTGTCAATTTTTAGTTACGATCCGACGCCAGTGCTACGAAACAGATGTTGTGTGTAGATTCACATAGCTGGTAAGCTGTGAAAATGGTGCCGCAGGCAAAGTGTTAAACACTTTAATTTTATTTGTAGCTTTCTGTTTTGTCATCTGGAGTATATATTTATTATTATTTAATATTAATTTGGATTTTCTTACAGATTTAATACAAAGAAAGAATTGGATACACACAACAATATTCACTTTAAAACAAAAAAAGGGGCAGTGAAAACTGCACCACCTTACAACTGTAGCTTGTGCAAGAAATCAATTGAAACATTGGATATGTGTGAGGAGCACATTGATGAGCTCTGTGAGATTCATTACCCCTGTCCTGTATGCAACGAGATCAAATCTAGTAAAATGGAAGCTGCTGAACATTTGACTAAACATTTCGCTGAACGTTCAAAAAGCGATGTAGTTCTCACTACAGAGAGCGCCAAGGAAGACAGTTCCATTCACATTCTCGGAGGCATCGTTTGCTGTCATTGCGACATAATATTTCGTAACAGATCAGAATTAGACTCTCATTTCGTGGTGGATCATGATGACAAACCGATTGCTTACACATGTAACATTTGCGGGAAATCCTATGAAAAATATGAAACATTTGGAGCACATTGCTACTTGCATTTCGCCAAAGATAGATTTCAGTAAGTGCCTATGTGTATTTTTTGTACATTTAACTGCAGTTATCTTTATAATAGTTTTTAACTATACATGTGACTTAAGTAGTCTATTTTTGCACGGCGTGAAGCTGCAACGTTGACGTAGCACGTGTATAGTCGTGCAAAAATAGACAACTTAAGTCTTGAGTATCGTATATTATTTTATAGCTGTCAGTGTGACATAAACGCGCACTTTACGCATGCTACGCTTTTTCGTCAAATAGAAGATTATTGCACGGCGTAAAGTTAACGTAAGTTAAGAAGAAACGTCGTGTAATAATTGACTATTTAAGTCACAGAAAAGCGTGCGTAAAGTTCTGGTTTAGGTCACACTGTGCTATAAATATTTATAAGCATACAATGTCTTTTTCCTGCTCTTATAAAAAAAAACATACAGAGAAAAATGCAATGGTTACTATTGTGTTCTAACTCTGGATATATAATAAATACACCGGAATACGAATTCAGCTTCTTCTTTTTTCATTCGCCATTATATCAATCTTAACTAACTTTCTATCTCTATGTAGGTAGACAAACAATTAATATCAGAAGTACCCTCAAAACTCTATTATTATTAATTTCTATACATTACAGTTACCAAATGACATTCAGTTGTAAATTTCTTTTGTTATTGCAACGCTCCAAACTCACACTCAGCTACTTAATGGAATCTTGTATTCGCTGAAAGAAATCTATTACATTGTAAATAGGATCTCAGTATAGATAGTCAAGAGCTGAGCGAGCCGAAGGAGCTTTTAAAAAATAAAACTTTATTCATTCAAGACGTTTATTCTCTACAAGAGCTCGTCTAAGACTAACTTAAATATAAATTAAATCTAGAGCTTCGATATCAGACCACTGTGGGACGGATGCTCTTATCTGTTGTTTGTCCATTCAGCGTCTGGTGTCTGATTACGTTACTCAGAATATAGAACGCTGACGCGTGTTATCTGTAGAGTCGGCAGACGTAACTCCTCCCTCCTTAAGTTCGAAGTTATCTTTTTTGGGAGAACTTCGAGAACATGTTTTTAACAATAATTTTGGATGATATTTATAGACCAGGTAACAAAGCATTATACAAATTAAAATATAGAGTCCGAGAGTCCAAACGCTTATACTACGCACTTCAATAATTGCCTTTACACTTTCACTATTTTCAGTATCACTTTTCTTTAAAGCTAACGACAATAGTTTCAGGTCCATCAGGTCCAAGCCTTCCAGGTTTACAGGTGGAGCGGGTTTCCTTTCGTCAGGTAAGAAGAGTGTAGGTAAGTTCAGGATCGGTAGCTCTGGATAATATGTTATATTTTCAATGTACATTTGCCGCTTTTTCAATATGATGTCTTGAATTTTCACCTCGCAGGGATCATCTAAGGTCATTATATAGGTGCCTTTGATCTTATGATGAAGCAGTTCACCATCGCATGTCTTTGTAAGCAGCTCTTCATCTCTACTGTACAGGATCCATCTATTTGTTTGCAGGAACTGGATTCTGATCTTCTCAATGGTTATGGGAATTTGGATGCATGACGTTACGTTTTCAGCATACGTCATCAGGTCGGTGATGCATGGGTCTTGAATATATTGAAGCATTCCGTCATCAGTGCAGAGGAATCTGAACTCGTCGACTTCTTGGCATGGATGAGTGAACAGTCTGGTCTTCAACCCTTTCGCCAAGAGGTAAGGATACTTGGGTATTATGACGACGGTGGAGTTAAAGGATAATACAGGTAAAGGAATCAATTTATAATAGATATATGTATCTTTTTCAATCAGCGGTATTTCCAAAAGGTAAGTAATTTGATTTTCCTTCAAATAGGCTTTAAGTGTTATAACTTGCTCTATCTTAACTAAGTTTTCTAAGCTAGGCGTAAAAACTAATTTTTCTTTATTATTAATATTTTCAAGTAGCTGTAACAACTTATTTGATTCTATTATAGACTGATGTAAAACTCCTAACCTACTGAACGATAAACTAGTTTCTATTTCATCCAAATAGGTGTAAATAACTTGAAAATTATGGATTAGTAGATTATATGTATTAATGAACTGTATTCCTAAATATTCTGACTCCATTAGATTTTGCGCTATCATTTCAATTTTATTATTTATTTGAGCAAGATTATTATTTAATATAATAGTGGAATTTGTCAAAAGTTGCACCATTTCGGTAATCACCGTTAGTTTTCTGTTATTTTGATTTTGTTGCGTTTTCATTTCATTAATTAATTTATCGTATTGAATGGCATCGTCATTATCTAGATTTCCGGTTATCATTTTTATAAGTGAACCTAGTGGGTTAATTAGACCTCGTTTGATTCGAATGTTCGGAAAGATTTGGGTAAATTTGTTTAGAGTTATATTTTTAATGTATGCTACTTGACTTCTAACATCTACAAAATTATCCGTAAAGTTCTTATTAAAATAAATCTTAATTAACTTATCTAACTCAGAAAGTAGTTGAACGTTAAACCTTAAATCTTCTTCAAGGGGTTTAATGTCTAATACTTTTGCGATAGTCCACTTGTCACTACTAATTACTGCAACGCCAGTTTTCGTAAACAGGATTCCAGGGTTTCTATCTAGTGCCTGAAGTTGAAGGGCCTGCAGTTGCGTCACCATGGCTACTACCAGGAGGATGCGGAGGTGCCTGTGAAGGGCGTTTAACATTCTTTAATGGAACTTTAGTGTTTCGATTTTTTACTTGAATCGGAACTACGTTTCTACTAATCTCATCAGCAACAATAGCCTTTTGGAAACGTGGTTTGTCTTTGCTACTCCTTTTATTAACTTCTTTAGTGAATACTACATCACCGGGTTTTATTTCGACTACTGTTTCTCCTCCTCTTTTCTCTATTATTTTCTCCTTTTGTTTAATGGCTTGTTCTGATAAATGATCATATAGAAACTTAGTTCTTTTAGCATGTTCTTTGATCAGTTGCTGCATGTACTGTTTCTCGAAATTTAAATTAAATACATTTCTAGAATCAGTGTGTCCTAATAAAACTTCGAATGGGGTAAAACCAGTGGTTGAGTGTATAGAGTGGTTATACGCCATGATAGAGTATGTCATTACGGTAGCGGCATCGGTGTACTTATGCTCGTACTTAGCCAACCTGTAGATTTCAATGATAGTAGAATGAAATCTTTCTATGACGCCCATAGAATTCGGGTTGTTAGGGGTTCCTATGTGGAGATCTACCTTGTAAAGAGCTAAAAGTTCTTTCAAGAGAGCATTATTAAATTCAGAACCAGCATCTGAACTGATTTTGTGGGGTACGCCATACAAGGAGAAATATTTAATGAGGGCTCTTACAACCTCCGGTGTTGATCTATTAGGTATTTCGAGAGCTTGACCGATTTTAGAAAAGGCATCAACTACAGTCAAATAATAGCGTCCTTCAATTGTAAATAGGTCAATGAAAATTTCCTCTAAAGGTTTTGACTGGGTGTGTGTTAGTTGTAACTTAGGCTTAATCGGTTTCCGGTCGTATTTCATGCGTTTGCATGTTTCGCATGAGTTTATAAAACTTGAAATGGTTTGTTCCATATTATGCCAAAAGTAGGTGCGCTTAATGTGCAGTAAGGTCTCTTTAATACCACGGTGGCATGTTTTACCAGTATGGTATTTGGCAACAATTTCTTTCTGTTCTAATTCATCCTCTACAAATACTACTCTTTTGGTACACTCGAAAAATTGTACAGATTCTCTTTTAAACAAATATATTACCATTTGTGCGAATTGTTGTCTATGCTGTTCTTCCTCAAAGTAAATGAAGTATTTGGTATTGTTTCTTATATACTCCTTTAGAAATTGTTTGACAAGGTCAGTTCGGTTCAAAGGTAAGTGTACTTCAAGAATTTTCTGTTTTTCGCGGGATATACTTTTAACTGCTAATTTATCAATAGACCAAGAATGAACCAAAATTTGGTTGGGCTTGGTGTCTATAGCTTCCTGCAGGATTGGGATACCTTTAGATTCGGTATCTTGTCCTGAATGAGCGGTTTCAGTACTAGAAGAATTTTCAGAAGCTGTCAAAGTTGAACTCGAAGGGCATTGTATCGAGTAGGGGGAACGGCATCTAACCGTTTCTTCTGAATCTGATATAGCCGATTCATTTTCGTCGTCAGATATTAGAGATATTATGTTATCTGGTTGTGCTAAGGTTTTCTTTCGTAATTTTCCTAATGCTTCTATTTCTTTTGTCAGTCGTCTTATTTCGCGGTTTTTATTTTCGTCTGAGTCAATATTCACTTGTGTGGATATATTGTCATCGTTACCTAATGCGTTTATTCGAATACGCGATAATGCGTCGGCATTACCGTTAAGTGTGCCCTTTTTATGAACTATTTCAAAGTCGTATTCAGACAATCGTAATCGCCAGCGTGTCAATCTACTATTTGTGTCTTTTAGAGAGTTAAGCCAGGCTAGCGGCTTATGATCTGTTACTATGGTGAATTTCTTACCGTAGAGGTAAGGGCGAAAGTGTTTTACTGCCCAGACTATTGCGAGCAGTTCTTTCTCCGTAACACTATAACGCGTTTCCGCATCGTTTAGTGTTCGGCTGGCATACGCTACGGGCTTATCCTGACCGATAGGACCTTGTGAAAGGACTGCTCCAAGAGCGAATTCTGAAGCATCCGTTGTCAGTATGTAAGGCCTGTCAGGATCAGGGTATTGTAAAATTGGGGCATTTACAAGAAGTTCTTTGCATTTTTCAAAGGCTGCTATGTATTTGTCATCATCGATAGGCATTGAGCGCTTTTGTTTTAGTCGTGCTGTCATTGGTTGGGTGATTTTAGCGAAGTCCTTAATGAACTTACGGTAGTACCCAATAAGTCCTAAGAAACTTTTAATTTCGGTTGTACTTCGGGGTAAGGGATATTCTAGGATGGCTTTAATTTTGTCATTGTTAGGTTTTAAGCCGTCACTAGTTATTGTGTGACCTAAGTATAAGACCTCCTTTCTAAGAAATTCGGACTTATCTAGCTGAATTTTTAAATTGGTTTGTCGTAATCTGTCAAAAACGGTCCGTAGTTTTACTATGTGTTCTTGCAAGCTGGACGAATTAATAATTATGTCGTCCAAGTACACAAGACAGTGTATTCCTTGCAAGCCACGTAGCACATTGTCAATCGTTCTTTGAAAAGTTGCCGGTGCCGTTTTTAATCCAAACGGCATACGGGAAAATTCATAATGTCCTGCGTTTATACTAAATGCGGTTTTCTGTCTGTCTTCTTCAGCGACTTCTATCTGGTGATAGCCACTGGCTAGGTCAAGGGTAGTAAAGTAACAGCTTCGTCCTAGTTTGTCAAATAGTTCTGTAATATTTGGTAGGGGGTATTTGTCGTCTATTGTAATTTCGTTTAGTTTTCGGTAGTCAATAACAAGTCTATATTTCTTTTCGTTACTCGCGTCTAACTTCTTTGGCACTAGGTGCACAGGGGCACTCCAGGGAGAATACGACTCTTTTACAATATTATTTTCCAACATTTTAGTAACTTGTTTATTTATTTCATCATTTATTACTTGAGGTTGCCTATAGGGTCTGATGTATATTGGGTCTTCGTTTCGCGTGCGGATGTGGTGTTTAACTTTGTTAGTAAATGTCAACGGTAATTTTTCGGTATAAAAGATGTCTTTGTATTCAAGGCAAAGCTTTTTAATTGAGTCTCTTTCTTCTGAATTCATATGGTCTAAACGCAAGTTGCTAACATTTTCTGTCAATATCTGGTCAATCTCTATGTTATGTCGGTCATCTAATTTGTGAAAATTGCATTTTTCGCCGTCATGTTTAGTTACTTCAAAAGGTCGTGTAACTGTTAGAGTCATTTCAGTATCCAAAGTATTTTGTATGATCGTTGTTGCATACCCGTCTTCGCACTTAACTAAAGCGGTAGGCATTCTAACACCTTCACAAAATAGTTTGTAGTTTAATATAGCATCGCCGTTTTGTAGGTCTGTCGGTAATTTCACTCTTTGTTCGCAACGTGGGCTTATTCTTATTTCATTATTAGGATTGTATATAATAGGAATAGCCGATGATTGGGTATAGAGAATTTGGTTTTGCATGTCAATTTTTGCGTTCAATTGTTTCAGAAGGTCACTGCCAATGAGTCCATCGTAACAGCCATCAACATCATAAATATAAAACTTATGCGTTTCAGTGCTGTTAAATGTTGGGAATAACGGAATTACTACAACTTCGTTATGTTGGCTAGATGCGTGGGTGCTTATAACTTCAAACGGCTCGTAGTGTTTGAAATCGTTAAAATACTCACTAGCCATTTTTGGTGAAATGAATGATCTCGAACTTCCGGTATCAATCATACATTTAGAATTGATTTCGGGTATTATTACGTGTGGTAATTTCAATGTATTATAATGAAGTTGTATTATTTCAGGGGCTTGTTGGAGGCATTGATGTGAAAATTTTCAATGCTGTGAACAGCTGAGGCTTGGTCATCTTGTCCAGCGTTAGTCTCGTAAGTGTCGACGTTGTCAGTCGGGGAGTTATCATTGTAGTCAATGTAACAGTCAGTTTCAGGATTTTCAGGCATAAAAGTAAGGTCATCACTTTCAGGTTCATTTAGGCTGTACAGTTCGTTCATTCTAAAACCTTGAGGTTTCAGTGGGGGAGCTGTACGCATGCTCACATCAGTAGATAGCTGAGGCGCTAATCTTTGTAGGGGGCGGTAACCGAATTGTTGTTGGCCTTGGGCAAAAGGTGGACGATAGCCAAACTGCTGTGGTCCTTGGTTAAATTGAGGTCGATAGCCAAATTGGGGTGGATTTTGGTTGAGTTGAGGTCGGTAGCCAAATTGGGGTGGACTTTGGTTAAATGAAGGCTTATAACCAAACTGCTGTTGTCCTTGGTTGAACTGTGGTCGATAGCCCAATTGTTGGGGAAGCTGTGGTCTATATCCAGCTTGTTGGGGTTGTGAAAAAGGTAAGTGAGATATTTGTTTAGCGTGTGGTACACCAAATTTAAAGTTTGTTTGTGGTGTGTGAGGACTTGAAGTACCAGCATTGTTTTGGGGAATTCCAAATTTAAAGTTTTGCTGAGGTTGTTGATTTGAAGTGAAGAAAGGCTTCATTCCAAATTTATCCATAAAAGGATTTTGATATGTAGTTTGAGCCTTAGGCTGTAATTGATTCTGTGATCTAAGCATTTTATTTTTCGCATTATATTGATACATAAAGTTTACTTCTTCGAGCACTATGCTTAAGGCATTTTCTAGTGAAACGGAACCCTTAAGACGCACAATGCGAAGCAACTCTTCCGGCAGGTTATATAAAAACACATTCATTGACATGTTGTCATATATCGTTATCTTACTACGACGTAGATTTACGTCCTCAATTAAATTGACTTTGGCAATCAGTGTGCTTTTAACGTGTTGAATTCTGTTGCAAAAATCCAGATATGACTCGCCATTGTTCATTTTTAAAGTTTCTAACTCTATTGAAATGCATTCTTCCGAACGGGGATCACCAAAATGCTGTTCAAATGCCCGTTTTAAATCAGGCCAGGTATCTAAATCTTGTCGTTCGCTTATGAGAGAGGCTGCTCTACCAGTAAGTCTGGATGTTATAAGATGGTAAACGTACAGGTCCTGCTGTGGATTTCCCTCTATTCTACAGCAGCTAATCAAGTACTCGCATTTCCTAATAAATAAACTAAGTAATTTTTCGTCACCATCGAATTTGGGGATGACGTTAGCAAAGTCGCGGGGTACTTGCACTATATTTTCCATCTTTAATTTTTTATATTAACTAATTTAATTAATTAATTATTTTTAATTAATATACTTATTAATTTATTTATTTATTACGATTAACACTTTATTTATTATAAAACACTAAACACATTTAAAAGAAATCACAAAACACACTTCAATGTTTGGAAATAACGTTCTGATTTCTAGACACATATAACTAAAACAGTGAATAGGATTGGAATAAGACTGGAAATAGCGATTTGGGTCTACTTACAGACTGTCCATGTCCCTCGTTGAGCCTTAAACGTTGTCCTCCGGAACGCAGCAATAGCACCAACGGTGCTCTCGACGTATTTATTTGGTTCGTGGATTTCCGTAAAACGCGTGAAAACGTACGTAGCGCGTTACTAAAGTGAAGTTATTCGCGACGCGGAAATCCTACCGGCTGCGCCAGTCAAGAGCTGAGCGAGCCGAAGGAGCTTTTAAAAAATAAAACTTTATTAATTCAAGACGTTTATTCTCTACAAGAGCTCGTCTAAGACTAACTTAAATATAAATTAAATCTAGAGCTTCGATATCAGACCACCGTGGGACGGATGCTCTTATCTGTTGTTTGTCCATTCAGCGTCTGGTGTCTGATTACGTTACTCAGAATATAGAACGCTGACGCGTGTTATCTGTAGAGTCGGCAGACGTAACTAGATCTTGTTTATCAACCAAATAACAACAGGTATTGTATCTGTTGATAATTTTTTACATAGTATGATAAATTTTTCCAGATGTGAGGAATGCTACAAGACATTCCCCCGTCTCTCACTGCTAGTCATTCACACGGAGGCATTCCACATGGGAGGCTCGGACAAACCATTTGCTTGCACCCAGTGCAGCCACAGCTTTATGACCTACAACCGTCTGCTAGAACATCTGAGGATTGTACACGAAGAGAGCGCTATACCTTGCTTGAAAACAGGCTGTCCTGCTACGTAAGTCATATTGTTTCACTTTGCTATGCATGTTGTGTGTTTCTTCATGTCGGTCAGCCAAAAATTGCCATGTATTGGGTTTGTTATACTTTGTACCAAGTTATAATCTCAGCCCCAAGACTTGTCATCAAATAGTTTATGATAAAGGCGAATAATTTGGGGTATAGTGCATTTCTCTTACAGCAAATACTTGAGCTATCTGAGCAACTTTTCACAGCCTTATATATCAATGCCCTGTGTTGAAAAGACTTGGTTTTGTCGTGGTGCTTGAGAGATAGGTAATGTGAATGTAAACCTATCCACCTAAAATATGCCTATTTAGCCAAGCGAGTGTTTTTATGCTATTGCAAGAGTGTGTTTGTTCAAGGATTGAACTATAAATTATTTTTAATTAAGATTACTCGCAATGTGGGTTGCATGTGACTAGTATTCTTGTTAACCCCTCCAACTAAGCTGAATATGCTTGTGTCTGGAGTGGGTTCACGTCAATAGTGCAGTGGGTGGGGTGGGGACCGAACTCACGACCTCTCGATCATGAGTTCGATCGCCAGTCCGACACCTTATCCATTGGGCTATTTCCGCCACTCATATTTTTTGGATTGTTTAAATATAACAAAAATAGTAATAGCAGTAGTTTATGTATGTACGTATGGACTAAAGTTATTGTAAATTTGAATCTCTGCAGTTAATTCCTTGCAATTTTTAACCGACTTAAAAAAAAGGAGGTTTCTCAATTCGACCGTATATATATATATATTTATTTTTTTTATGTTTGTTCGCGGATAACTTCGTCGTTTATGAACCAATTTCGATTATTCTTTTTTTGTTCGAAAGGAGATATCCCAAGTGTGGTACCATGGTAATTTTATCGAGGTATGATAAGTATCTCCAGAGATATTGAGATAAACATCTCAAAATTGGTACTGAAAATGAATAGCGCGGCATGAAGTCGGTTGTTTTTTAGTTTTTAAACGATATTATATATCGTGCGGTTGATATTACTCGAATTAAACGGGATAAAAGTGGTAAAGTATACTAATATAAGTATCCCGTTTATTATTACCCATTATTAACTTTCGGACATACATGTACGAAATTGAAGAATCTAAATTAAATTCCAACGCAACGTAAAAATTATACTCATGAACTCCTTTCTGCACCATAAACAGGGGTTTATTCAGTTCCAGGCGCGTTTACTTTTAGGTAAAATATCTAATTCACGATAAAAATGACATAAATTGTTAAGATTTAAATTTACAACAACTTTAGTCTCCATAAATTTGCTTTGAAAATGGCTGAGATATTGTGCAAAAACCACTTCACCGAATTGGGTCTAGCGCATCGGCGGAATTTCTCTGTCATTTTGAATTTATTATGCTAATATGCGAAATTTAAACAGATATACTTCTTGACATTTGTGTGTTGTTAATGTTCTAAGTGTCACATAAAATTTAAAGTACCCCCTCTCTCTTCTCTCATCTGTCTCATTAGTAGATTAATTTTCTATTTTTCATACAGTCCGTTAGGACTGCTTAGGTCACGCAGAAGCATGGCTCAAGTGGAGGTTTAGGTCACACTGGGTTATAAAATAGCTTTGTCTTGATAATTGGAATTGTAATTTTCAGGGTGTTGAACTGTAGATGTAAACCATATTTATACAACTGCTTAAGTTTCAGTCTGTCTAATAGGGACTATTGTTGCTCTGCTGTGCTTCGCGTTAGAATAGTTCAACTGACAACTCGTTTATCCAAGACTTCATCCATTCCATCCGACAGATTCGAGAAGCCGCGGGATCTGATCCTGCATCAGAAGGAGCACTGTTCGTACCTGGACAACTGGTGCCGGCAGTGCGGGCTGCAGCTGGTGTCCTTGTCTTCAGCGGAGCGGCACCTCGACGTGCACCGCCGCAAGCAGTACTCGTGCCCGGTCTGCGGGAAGGAGTACCGAGAACGCTACCTCATGGTGAAGCACGTCCCGTCCCACTTCGAAGCCGTGCTCCACGTGTGCAAGATGTGCGGGAAATCATACTTAGCCCGCAACCGCTTCATACAGCACCTCAAGACCCACTCGGAGCTCCGCGGCTTCAAGTGCTCCTACTGCGGCAAGGGGTTCAACCGCCCCCACGAGTTGAGGCAGCACGTGAACGTGCACACGGGGCGTCGGCCGTTCCGGTGCCCCCAGTGCTCCAAGACGTTCACCAACCACCCCAACTGGAGCAAGCACCTGTCGCGCGTGCACCACCTCGACAAGCTGGCCGTCAAGCGGCTGAAGGAGGCGCACGACCTCGAGCTGGAGTCCTCGCCCGCCCGCCTCGAGTCCGGCATCGAGTCCGGTGGCTCCGAGCTGTCGCTGGACCTGGCCAACGTCGCCGAGCCCGGCGACAGTGTCGACGACCCCACCTACAGTGTCACCGACGTGAAGCACCGCGCCGACTGGACCGAAGCGCTCGACGTCTCCACCGGCGACGATTTAATCACCGACACGGTAGACGCGGCCATCCTCCGCTTGAACGAGGACCTCGCTCTCACCGCAGACAGGCTCGACTTGACCGAATTAGATCCCAAATCAGAGTTTGCAGAAACAGACATGATGGATGACGCGAGCGATATCAAAGCCATAGTAGAAGATATAGACGCCATGAGCGGAGCGATGGAGGCCGAGGTGGGACAAGCAGCTGCGACGCCGGCCGAGGATACCTTGCACTATGCAGACTTGATGCCCGTCGAGAACATCATGTTCAACACAAGTGAGTACTTTCATTATTTTTAACCAACTTAAAAAAAGAGGAGGTTTTTCAATTCGACCATATTTTTTTTTATATCTTATAGGCTTGTGTTGACCACTATCTCACCTGTTGGTAAGTGATGATGTGATCAAAGATGTGTGCTTTTATGTGTGTTAGTGGATAGCTTAGTTGTTTAAGAATCGATTTTGATTATTATTTTTTTTGTTGGAAAGGAGATATCCCAAGAGTGGTACCATGATAATTTCATCAAGATCTGATAAGTATCCTGAGATATGTCAATAAACGGCTCAAACTTGCAAATGAAACTGACTCGCGCGGCATGGATGTCGGATGTTTGAGTTTTTTGAACATTTATAATTCCTATGCACTTACAAAACTATTCATATTTTTCAACATCGATCAACCAACATTTATATCTCACTAGCTGATGCCCGCGACTTCGTTCACGTACAACAAGAATTTAGTAGCCTTTGTTCATCCTCATGCTATAAAGTATCTCCTTGATAGATTTCAGTTCGATTCCAGATCGTATAGTCCATTTAGCCTTGATTAGGTTACAAACAGACACAGATACAAACGTATTTATGTATGATATTAGTACCTATGGATTGATGGATGTTCAGTCCTCTGATATAAATGCTGATATAAAATTGTTCCAGTTCCAGATAACATTGAACAACCCGAGATGCCCGAGACATCGTACTACCAGACAGCGGCCTGCCAGCCCGAGTATGGGCCGGACTTCATCAGCGTAGGAGAGGGGCTCGCCTGCAACGGAGTCATCAACCTCGACGATCACATCCTGCCTCACATTGATCCATTACTCACCATCAAAGCTCAAGAAAACGCCAAAATGTATGTCCAAAACCTTGATAACTTCGATTTTGACCCTCTGACCGCCTCCGACTCGGAAACCCAAAGCCCGTGGCCTCCCATCATTACGAAGGTATTCTACGAAGAAAATAATGACATGAACAGAATGTACATTTATTGAATGTTTCCCAAAAATATCCTCAAGATATTATCGTCTGTAAAAAAATAAGAGATTTGTAAATGATTTTGCTAATTGGTATTTATTGAATTTGCTTTGGAACTGGGTGTTTTCTTGCTTCATTTGGAGGGAAAGTGTACGAGTCCAATTTGATGATTTATTTTTTTTGGTAAAGCTCAAGAATATTTTGAAATGTAATGTTTCAAAATTTTAAACTATTGTATGCATTTGCCAATCAAAAGAGTAAAGTTTGAAAATGTGTTACACATGATGTTCTAAAGAATTCTGGCCGAGAGGTTTCGCCGCTTTATAGGTCGGTTGATTACCTGACACCAAATATATGTGTCACACGTCGTAGTATTAACCTGTTTAATCAAATATCGCTGATTTCTACTATATCTATGTTATGTATGTCTGTAAGGTGTATCTTTATAAATGGGCCAATGTAAAAGAACAACGTTATTTTGTCTGATATAAATGAATTTATTATTATCATCAACATCAACACCAATATTATAAATGCGAAAGTCAGTTTGTATATTTGTTTGTTTGGGACTTCTTCACGGTCAAACGGCTGGACCAATTTTGCTGAAATTTTTCACAGGGATAGTCAGTATTATGAATTAGGCTATAGGCTATTTTTTAACGCGGGCGAAACCGCGGGGTACAGCTAGTTATTCATATTTGAAAGCTGCATAAAATCCTCGAAAGCACGAGTGTAACGTTCAGAAAACACCCAGCGTCCTGCACATTCAGATCACAATGTATTGCGTAAATATATTTAATAGGTGTTTATGTATATCGAAGGGCTACACACAGTGGCATATCTATACACAGCAAACGACATATTTGTACAGGAAACCCATTTTTTAATAGTATATTTTTAAATAGTATAATAGTATTTGTACGGCCAGATGGCATCGCAGATGCATATTTGAACGTGTGATGTATATTTCCGGCTGTTGATCCAACGTAGGCGGTCGTCTGGCCGACCATTGCTACCTCAGATAAAGAATATAGTACCTCGAGTGTCCATAGGAACTCTATTTTAATGTACTCTTGTTAATTCATTACATTTTACGTATATAAATCCCACCAAACATTAGTTAATGAATGTTTATCATATATTCATATAATGCTACCTCATGTGATAGATGTAAGATTTGCTTAGTATGTTGCTTATAAAAACTAAAAAATACAAAAAAAAAAAGTGCCATTTCACACGTGAAATAGAATAAAATATAGACGAAAATCGCGTATGTCGATGATAATTTGCGAGAATTGTCGCTTTTATTGAGAAATTCCGAGACGCTCTCGAGCGCTCTCGATGTACGGAATGCTACGGAAACAACAATCCGGGAAGTATAATATAATACGCGTTACAAAATTCCGTTTGGATGATATGAAAACACAGTACGACCAGTAGGTACAAAACAAAATGACGTTTAGTTCCAAAGTTAGGCTAACAACGATCGAACCCGCTCTGTTAATATCCGGTAACTTGATTTGCGGCACTCGTGATGGCATTCGAATATAACGCTTCGACGGAGGCCACTGATGGAAAATGAATTTAAGAACTCTCATGATTATCGATTCGTGTTAATTTTGTGAGTTTTGTTGGAGAGCGCGACCGGCGCGGACGCGTCGACTCTACTTCCCGAATAATACGAAACGATTCGCGGTCTTTTTTAGAATTTATGTAAGCGACGTGTTCCCGTCGCGACGGTGGCGCGCTCATTGCATTTCTATTTCGATTCCTTTTTTTTATTATTTATATTTTTTATTGAAAATTGCGACGCCAAGCGTCGCGGTTTTAGCGTAAGTGAATCGATAGTGCTGTGATATTTTTATTGTATATTTAGTGGTAGGCGGCAAGCGAAGCCGGGAGTAAAGTAAGGAACGAGTACAAACGTAACGACGCTGTCGACCGACGGTGTCGCTCGTGACACACCGACGTGACGTCACACCGACGTCCCCGACCGCGACCGAACGGTCCGCGTCAACACTAAAGAGAATGAAAAAAATATTTACCTCCGAAATATATTTTGGAGAGAATTATTTACAAGCGGGGTCTTAGTGATAAAAGTATCCAAAGACTGTTAGGTATTATGGGTTCCTTGAACTCGAATTCGACTTATAAGTCGGGGATATATGCGGAAAAAAGTCAGATGAGCGAAAGCAAAATAACGTAACAGATCAAGGCGTAGCTATCGGAATCATAGGCTTCGACAAGAAATTCGACAAAATTGATAGAAAATTGTCGCTGCGTCCTCCCACGGACGGACGTGGCTCGGACATAGCGGCGGGCGCGCGCTCGCCTCGCCGCCCCACATTCAGGCAGACAGTCAAACGCCGCGCGACGCACCGCTCCTTCTAAATTCTAAAACTTTGTGTGATGCATGTCGTTATAATTACAACATTAGGTTTAATCGTCGCTGAATAATCGCCAGTATGTAATCGTTGTGTGTCTATGATATAAATTGAAATATGATTAGGACTTAAGCATGTTCGTGTCGACCGTATCGCGGGAGCGGGCGCGCGCGGCGCCGAGTCTAGGCTCGGACACGTTGCATAGCGTACAATATGTTGTTCGCCTACAAGACGAGCGGATCCCTCGCGAGAGGCTTTCATTATTCAATATTATAAAATAGTTATTCGAAAACTTCTGTAATCATGAACATATTTTACCGTTTCGATGTAATTTTCGTTGCAAAGAGAACAATTGCATATTTTCAGTCGGTGCATCATCGGACCTACTTCGCACTCCGTAGTACCCCGTTATCGGAAAATGTCCACGTTGTGCTCTTTGCGACCGTAATTGTCCCTAGCTTTTAGGTGTTAGAGTATAGTCGAACACAGGGTATTGTGGTTCTATTTTATGGAAGCGTTATAAAATAACTCGGTCGTAAGCTAAACATCAAACAGATGGCATAATACTACCCCAATACCCGACACGTGTACAGTATAGTTCCAACTAAATCTGTCTGTAATTATTGTAAGCACCCCGGGCCGGGTTTAGACGCTCGATGTTCTCCATTTACTGTATTTATCGTGAAGATAAAAGCGTCGACACTCGTCGACGAATTCCGAATCGACGGATAAGCAATGAGGCACAAAGCCTAACATTTTTTCGGTCTCGTGAAGCGACTGTAATAGAAATGTACTGTGGGAGCATTCCAGATTAAATCGAGACAACTTAAACCCATTGAGGCTCAAGAAACAGCTATATATTGCTAGTCAAATTTTCGTTAATTTAAAATGTCGAAAATGTTTGGATTACGAGAGATTCTTTGACCTCATCGTATCTCATCTCCACAGGACATGTTAACCCGAGATATTATCTTGTTCAACTTACTAGGTATATACTTTTCTTTCGATTCCGACTACTTTTAGTATCGATACTTTCGAATCGATACTGAGTATAGGTACCGGTTAAAAGTACTCGTCTCGTTACTCAATTATTTGTCTCGGAAGAACATTTAGTGTGGCATTATAGCGATAACAAGGTTTAGAAGTAAGCTATTTGATTGGCTAATCAAGCGCTATTATACGATAGAAAAGTATCGAATGAGTAATTGTTGAAACTCGCATCGTTCATCCCTAGGAAGTTGAACAAAAAATTTGCCTGGTATGAACCTGGTATTACTACCAGCTTCAGACTAGGCGAATTTTGTCTCTTTCTCGCCTCACGAGCCCGCCCTATATAAGGTATCTATATATACGTATAAATCTAAACTCGGCCACTTAATTTAAGCTAAATTTTGTTTCAAGTAATTGTTCTTCATTTGATAGAGGTCTCTAAAATTCATAATAAGTATACCTAAATAGTGTTAACAGGTTAATTTGACGTCGTAATTGGTATTGTGAAATATTATTTGTACATAACATTCTCTAAGGTATTTATCCTGGACACCGAACGAGCAGCGACGAGTACGCATTATATAATAACTTACGTACTGTTTTGTCGACAAGAAATACGAGCTCAAAAGTTTAGCAGATTTTTGTATTTCTTTTGCACGTTTGTTTTGCGAAAGTCGACACATTTGGAGGCTTTTTAAAGCCTTAAGTTGAGGCTTGTTGCTATATAATATGTCATGCAGCATACGATGCCCGTAACTATAGTTAAAGTAAGGATAGCAAGATTTCTTCAGCCGGTGTCAATCCACTGCTGGAAGTAGGCCTCTCCCAAGACGCGTCACTGAGCCCGATTTTCGGCCTTTCTTTTCCAGTCACTGCCAACTTACTAAGCAAGACTTATTATGACCAAATAGCATTTATTATCTCATCTGTAATTTGACGCGGGTTTGTACTTATACGCTTTCGGTAGATATCAATGTACGAGTCTTGCTGTCCTCGCTTAAAAATCTACAGATTTGTTGGCGGAAGGTGTATTATTTATTCTTTTTAATTGTTAGTAATATCTCGCCCTCGGCCGATTTAGACTAGACGTAATCATACTGCATTCTACCCTCCTTAGCACAAGGCTGAGATTTACGGCTAATTTACATTAGAAGAGTTTTGAAGAAACAACCTCATTCGATAACCAAGCAAAAACATTCCATAACGTAGAAACTTGTGTGCATCGAAAATATTCTCGTCTGACATTATTGCTTGCTCGGTATTCAAAACTCAAAACTCTCCTTGTGTATATCCGCTTTGAGCCATTGGATGAAAAGATTAAATTTTGTACTTTCGTCACTTCGTGTTGTCGGCATGCGTTACGTAATCGTCGTGACGCGAATTTTTATTTTTAGCTTCAAAAATGTACCTTAACTGGTTACTGAGTAATCGCTTGCTTGACGCATGGTTGAAGCCATCGCTTTCGGTGAAAAGGATAAAATTGGCTTTTTTCGCTTTGATGTTTTAAAATTAAATGGAAAATATACTTTAAGAAAATGTATTTTGTGAGTTAGCTTGATTGTAAATAGACATTGCAACGTACATGATACCTATTACATAACTTCGGGATTATTCTCTTCAGTAACTGAAGCTCAGCTTGTTATATGTTTATAGCATTAGAAGTCTCGCTGGACAAATGTAGCGTTCTCAAAAATATGGCTGGAAAGTGTGAAATTATAGACATGCGAGCGGATATAAGGAAAAAGGGGTACAGTAGGTATACGCGGTGGTAAAATGATCCACTCCAAGCTAGAGAGGAGGGAGGGGGGGGGGGGGGAATAATCTGTAAGTCGGCGTCGCAGAGCGTCGTCTCGAACTGCATTATTTACTACACTGATGATGATCGTAGCCAGAGTCAGTCGGTGTTGGCGGCCCATGCGCCAGGCTTGTGACACTCCTCGCGGTAGCTATGAAAATGCTAGTATCTTTGCGAAACCTCGCGAGTGTCAAGTTCAGTCAGTAGTGTCACACGCGCACTCGATTGGACGCGCGCCTTTAATTACTATTCAATTTGTTTCCTTACAACACTCAACCTTCTCTCAAACTTCAAGACTCGTCGCGCGGACTTATGGTGAATTTTACGGTGCGCAAGACGCGGTTTCTAGTTACTATTAGTTTATTCTGTGACGCAAATGCAAGGTCACATCCGAGGCGTGTAGCGTATTTTGAACGTTACCGACGTTATAACTAGGTTTGATCTCGCATTTTTCTTCAGAGAGTAAATCTTCTGTACTTATACTGTGGCCCTGCCTAACCATGACCGCCGCTTTAGCCAGGTATAGCGGGGCGACCGGGAACTGGGGGCTGTTTTTTTTGGTGTCAGTGTCACTGTATGTGACACTGACACCAAAAAACACCGGCCAACACCGGCAGCGCCTTTTCACATCTCTCATTCTTCAAGAGAGTATTCCACAAATTATCGTTATATTTGTCCAGCGAAATTCAGTTTAATAAGTATATACCGATCTACCTCTGGATGCCTCCATGGTTAACAGTAATTATTATAGTTTATGTTATTCATTTGTAACGTTTACACATCGATATACCTTCTATTTTATACGTTATACAGTTTTACATGTAATATTACAGTTATAGGATACTACACAATAGGTACGCTCTTGAAATTATTACAAATTGATAATGTATGCATGTTTTCAGTTTTTTTTTGTAGGACGCTGTTCAACTCTGATTAGATTTTTGACCTAATAAACAATCTGACTAGTTCAAACGTGTTTTTTTTTAACCTTATTCCTAATCGCTTAAACCAAATATACAAATGATGATAACAATACTAAGACGATAGGCGAGTATGTATTACATTATAAAAATAATAACATATGATGATAAATAACTTAATCCTTACTTCCTTATTATCCTTAGCCTTACTTCCTTTCTAATGTTATAAATGCGAAAGTAACTCTGTCTGTCTGTCTCGCTTGCACGCCTAAACTACTGAACTATGACATCTCGTCAACTTAATTGTCAAACCTATTCACAAAAACAACATGAAAAAGTCCACTAGAAAGAACAAGATAAAACGGCAGTTGCACGTCCTCACTCTTAAAGTGGATTTCACGAACATACGTGGCATCCACTCAAATATCTTACCGGTCCATCATCACCTGGAGACCAGTAAACCTCACTTGTTCTTCTTGTCTGAGACGCAGATTAGAAGCCCGTCTGAAACAGCCTACCTTCACGATCCTGGCTATACCCTCGAGCATCGCTTTGTCCCTCGAGCTGGCGTCTGTGTCTATGCTCGAGACGATATCTGTTGTCTGCGTCTCAAGAACATTGAACATCCCAATTTTTCAGTTATTTGGATACTGGTTGATACCGGCATAGAGAAAATTCTCTACGGCGGTGTCTACCGGTCCCACAGTGGTGATCGGGATGCAACGTTGTTGGCTGATTACTTGAGTGAGTCGGCTGATGTGGCCCAGCAACGTTACCCTTCGGCTCAGCTAGTAATTTTGGGAGATTTTAATGCGCACCATCAAGAATGGCTGGTCCCACACCAGATTACTGACCACGCCGGGAGAGTGACACGAAATCTTTCTCTTACATTTAATCTCTCCCAACTAGTTCAAGAGCCGACGCGATTACCGGACGTGGTTGGCCTCACGGCCAACTGTCTCGACCTGTTGATGACGACCGAACCAGACCGTTATACAGTGTCAGTATCATCGCCTTTAAGCAGCTCTGACCATTGTCTGGTTCGTTCCGTATCAGTTTACTCCCCCTCAGACTCAAGTCCAACAGGTAGCAGGCGTGTATGGAGGTACAAATCTGTTGACTGGGACGAAATGCGACACTTTTTTGCATCGTACCCTTGCCGACAGGTATGTTTTTCTGACGAAAAGCCATTGAAATGTGCTCAAGAGGTGACTGATGTGATTCGACAGGCAATGGAATATTTTATTCCCTTTTCTGACAAATCCCTTTCTAATAGTGTTACACCATGGTTTAGATCTGATTGCGCGCGGGCTTCAGTTTTAAAACAAGCTGCCAGGGTAAAGCTTCTGATATCCGAATCAAGAAGAAAGCTTTTAATTCAGCAGCAAAATTGTGTAAAAAAGAACTAAAAAAGGCCCAATATCAGCGTATTCAGCGGATAGGGGAAAAACTTGCTGCACAACCTGGTGGTAGTAAGTCATTCTGGTCTCTAGCGAAATCAGTAGAGGCTAACTTCTGTCGCCCTTCATTACCACCACTGATCAAACCCGACGGAGGTTTGGCTCACTCATAACATGATTTCAATAATGCGGGATTGAGTAATCCCGCATGATTTAGAGCTGCGGGATTGCAATCCCTATTTCATACTAATGTGTGTATCTCGCTTGCCGCTAGGTGGGTACGCCTGGTCTTACAGATACAGCGAATTGCAAATTCTGGATGCCGAAGTTTTGCATGTCACTGCGCCTGTTATCTTTTGTTTTATGCAAAATGGGTAGCGCTTGACCACTATCTCACCTGATGTTAAGTGACGATAATACTATTAATTTTAAATAATATTCATAATGCTACTAATAATATTATTACCTCGCGACAAAAAGATCTTTGTCTCGAGGTAACAGGCGCAGTGCAGTGAAACGCATGCTCTAAAATTTACTGGACACATGGCCATTCAAACTGGAAAACATTCTTATTTTACGGATCTGGTAAAGTGGTGGTACCGCCCAAGCGGACTAGCAGAAGTCCTACCACTACAAATTAATCAGAAGCAAATTTTCAGTAAAGAAGTTAATTCACTCTTAGATCGTAGCTGGTCCTGGGTGTACATTAAACCACAACAGTTTGAGGGCCCGGTGGCGTAATCGGGAGAACGTTCGGAGGCTTTGATGCCGTGGTACCGAGTTCAAACCGCCGTGCACCAATGGATTTTTCTATCGAAAAATTTATGTGCGCTTCTCACAGTGGCCCTCCGGTGAAGGAAAACATCGTTAAGAAACCAACAAAACCCCCGCATGGTGGTAGGACACTATCTAGTGTCCGCCTGGCCAGCTACCACCCTCAAGTTAGAAAATCTGTCACCAAACATCTAATGTGTTCCGGCAGGTATCCTTGAGAGCCAGTTCCCATTCTAGGCCTAGCGTGCTTACCATCTTCGACCGCATCATCACTTACCAACAGGTGAGATAGTGGTCAAACGCTAGCCTATAACGTATAAAAAAAAAAAAAAAAAACACAACCTACCTAGATTTTTCTTGACAGTGTTGATGATATAAATTAAAATCAATATGCGGTAATAATTATTGTTTATTTTACCATCGAGTTACGCACCTTACGACTATTGAATTACCTAAACTGGCTTATACAATGCAAACGAATGGCGACTCATTACATACGTATGATAACAGAATGTATCTAACATACTAATAGCTAAAAATCAGTACTAATCATGAAAACATTGACATGATTGAAGTTGGACTTATCTCTTACTTATTTTGGATTACAAAAGTTTCTAAAATGTCGACAGTAAACAATCATTTTGCTCAGCAGAGGATTCGATTGATATAAAACAACGCAAAATATTATCTTTTCGTTTCTTTCAAACCATCGAATTCTCTGCGAACCAAAATACTGTTTTCTTCATACGTTGGTTGAGTTTGACAAAAAACCCCAGAATACACTTAGGCTGAGTTGCACCATCATCACATTTGACAGATGTTTGACGTTTGTTATAGTTAAAGTAAGGTGGCGCAACTCAGCCTTAGAAGTATAAAATTATACAATATTGCAATATTAATTAGGGGAAGCCAGATAACTTATCGTAATGAAGCATTAGTGCAGATTGCCATTGCGTCCAATAACACGCAACATTGCTGCGACAAAACGCTACAACAAGAACCACAAAGTGCCACAAGCGGCCGCCTTGCTCAGTTTTGAAATAATGTCGCAGCTGTGTTGCGTCTTGGATACTGTATAGGTGTAAAAATTACTTTCTTACTAAAAATCCCGACTATCTAAATAAACTGACTAGACGTAAAAAGTCTAGGCTTCGTGAACGTTCTTAGTATTGTGAAAAACGATACATTTGTTAATCAAACGTCTGGTTTTTACTAGAAAAACATTCATGAGCCTTTGTTTTTACTCTGAAGCATCAAACGAGAATTTAAATGTATTCTATCGCAATAATATAATAATATACAAATGATTTTTATGATAAAACTTACGACCTACTAATTTTGAGTGGTATATTTACAATTAATATTCTTCTTTAACGGTAATTTTTGACGTGAAAGCTCATGTTTCAAGTAAAAAATCAATTAGAAGCATTTTTTGATTGAAGTAGTTTACAAATTCCTTATGAAATGATATAATGTAGACTGGCTTTAAAGCTGAGCGTTATTATTACATTCTGCGTAATGCATTATAGAACATATTTAATCTGTGAATTGACGATTGTGCGCACATAACTACTGCATTACAAAAATTGGATAGTTCATCAACCTTCGAAATAATGTAGGTGTATTACGGGATACATTTACATAGAAAACTTCAAATTTTTATTCATATCTTTATATAAAAATATTATGCCAGCTTATGTTAAATGTGACATTTGTCTTTCAATACATCATAAAAACTAAAATTGGAGTAAAAAAACAAACAATTTTTTTTTAGAATCTAAACGAATAAATGCAACAAATATACATAAAATAAACATATCAAATGAGTAAGACATCACAAACACTTTTCACTCAAATAAACTCAATCATAAATCAACGGGACACATATTGATAAATCTTTAACTAAGAAGTTGATAATTGTCATGTTACACGCGCTCGGACAGAACGAGGTACACAACGGAGAAACATCACGCTTTCCCATTAAAACTTCAGCAGAGACTCGCGTCTCGAATTACATTCACGTCTTCCTACTGTTGAGTCAATTGTAAACAATTCGGCTCAGATATTGCAATATCATTGTCTCAATAGAGCTTTTCAAATTTAACATCAATAATACATCGAATACATTCGTATTGCATTATACTCCTAGATACGGAAGTACGGACGACAATTAATTTCTCCAAAACGTTTCAGTCTAGCTTACGTGGTCACCTGACCGCCGACGGGTTTCTTCGCGAACACGCGGGAGCTGCTCGGTTTCTTGGCCGCTTGTGTCTGCTTGCTGGGAGGGATAGACTTCGGCCGCAGACTGGGGATCTGAGAGAGCCGCATGCCTATCGCGGACTTCTGTTTGGTCGCCGGAGACACCTGGCTCTGCTTCGGCTGCCCCTCGAACGTGGAGCTTCGCACGAGCCGCGGGTGCTCCGTCTCAACGCCCTCAATCCACACTTTCTTATCCGCCTTCGCGGGCCGTCTCTTCGCCTGCTCCACTTTCTTCCACAGGTTGGCGATCTTGCTCTCGACCTCCTTCGCCGAGAACTTGGAGGTCGACTGGATCGAGTTGACGCTCGACGTGCTGCCCTGGCGGGAGCTTCTCGACGCGAGCGTGACGGTCTTCCCGCTCTCGTTGCTCTGGAGACTGTGAGTTGACGGGGAGTTCTTCATGGCGGACTCCGGTTTCCGCGCCACTTTCGTGGGGGATCTGTTCGGAGTCTTGTTGGCCGGCGGGCGCGAGTAGCGGTTGAGTTGGGGCAGACGGGAGGGCGACGTGTTGGCTTTGGTCTGTGGGGCGGAATTGGGGGCGCGCGTCGGCGGTTGGCTGGGCGGCACCGGCGCGGGCAGCTCGTGGGCCGGCACCGAGCTCTCCTCCTTCGTGAAGGTACCCTGCCGCTCCAGGGGCAGCGGCTTCGTCGCCACCGGAGGGATCGTGATAGCCTTCTGCTGGGCCAGCTTGGTCGGCGGTCTGGTCGGCGGGGACTTCTTGGGCGACGTGTTGGTGCTGGAAGATTTGGCACCGATCGTAGATTTGCTGGCTTTGGCACCGGTCTGAGCTTTCGCCGAAGTCGACGGTTTCGGTGCGAGGATGGCTATCTTCGGGGCGGGTTTCGCGACCGCTGCCGCCGGTTTTTTTGCGGCCGGGGCGCTTCGTCTGTAGGGCGACACGTACGACGCCTTCTTTCGCCCTCTGATTGCCTTCGGGGGCTCCGGTTCCTTGTCGAGGGAGTCGTTCGAGTCGAGACTGTCGTCGCGTCGCATCGGTTTGATTATTTTAGGCTTGGGTCGCGGCGACTCCGCGTCGGACTCCGAGCGGGCCCTGTCCTCGGAGTTGCTGTCTCCCTCGTAGCTGGCGAAGTCTCCGCTGCTCGGGTTGCGGTTCTTGTCGGCGTGCAGCGTGCGGCGGTACGAGGCCGTCATCTCTATGTTCTTGAGGTTGTTGAGGACGCACATGTCGACGGCGGCGGGGCTCTCGATGACGGGCAAGTAGTTCCGGAAGCTCCGCGTGTAGGTCTGCATCTGCGTGGAGTTGAGCTCGAAGTCGTCCTCGTTGTGTCCGCTGTCGAGGTCGCGCGAGAACACGTCGTCGTCCCCGCGCTCGTCCAGGATCTGGTGGGTGGGCTCGTTGGAGGACAGGCTGTCGTACCCGGTGGTGGTCTCCACGTTCTCAAAGTTGGCGTCTCTGGTGACGAACGTGGGCGATGGCGGGATGTCCTCGCTCAGCGTCCTCGTCCTGAACCTCTCTGCGTCCTCCGCTCGTTTCTGTTTCATCGTCTTCTTGGCCGCTAGCCGCCGCTTCAAGCTCTCGATCGAGGGATCGGGTTTCGGTTCCGCCTCCGTAGTCAGGATGGCGTTCACGTCGACGGTCTGAGTCTGGTACCTAGCTCTGTCTTCTAACCGTCGCTGCTTGGCGCTGACCTTCCTTCTCGTTTTAGGTTCGGACGTGGCGGTGACGTACTCGTCAGATTTGGCACTTTCGGATTTGGTCCATGTAAGGAATTCTTCGTCGACCTCTAAAACGACGTCGCTCTCGGTCACCGTGTCCGTTATCGTGTAAGTTTGGTATCGATCTTTGGACACGTGGCGCTTTTCCTTGGGCGTCAGATACTTCGGGTCCCTCTGTCTCTTGGGGGTGGACTCGACGCTACTCACGTCGGAAGGCAGAGGCGTGCAGTTCTCCGAACCGGACGGAATGTCCGTCACTACGTTGAGGGTGTTCGAGACGTATTCGTCGTACACTTGCTGAGCGGTGGTCTGCTCTATTTCGAGCGTGGATTCGGCCATCTCGTCGAACAGAGAGGGCGGGTTCACTTTGTCCAGGTCGTGGAAGACGTGAGTGAAAGTGTTGCACAGCGGGAAGTCCTGGACGGGCAGCTTGAAGTCGAACACGACCGGCGTCTTGTCCTTCACCTCCGCCACCTCGGAGGCGATGCTGGACACGGAGACCATGCTGCCCTCCATGTCGATGTGTTCCATCTCCGAGGGAGGCTTCACGTTGTCGAGGAAGCTGATCGGGTTGCTGTCCAGATGTTCCGAGCTGCCTTGGTGCATCGAGTTGCTCAAGGCGCGTTTGACCATCGAGGCCACAGGCAGCGATTTCTTTCGACTGCGCTGGGTCTTCTTCGAGGCTTGCGAGGCTTCCTCCCAGTGAGTCGAGGCGCTGAGAGATAGCAAGCTGCCGAGGTTGGATGGCGGCTTGATGTGGTCCAGATCTAAAGACGCGAGGGATGTGGCGCTCGTCTCCATCGTGTACTGGGAACTTTTCAACTGAGCGGCCAGCCTCGCGGCTTCACGCTCGATCTCCGCCGACATCATCGAGTCGAATTTGTCATCCACGAGGGACGTGAAGCTCGGCTCGGGGACGCTGTCCAGCATCCGATCTGTGCTCTCTACTATCTGAAGATTCTGCGAGAGCAGATCGTTCTCTAGTTTGTTCGTTAGGTCCGGCCGGGAGAAGGACATGGTCGGTGCGTCGCTCTTTTCTAATAAGTCGGGCAGAGCCATCCCGGGGTCGACGACTTCGCTCCTGATCGAGGACACCATATGTACGGAGCCGCTGATGGTCGGAAACGTGACGTCATCGGGACAAGTGTTGTCGTTCCACGTGTCCTCCTTCCTGGAGAGTTCCTCGGGCGGCTTCTCCGTGCACTTGATGTCGGTCCACTCGAGCCTGTTCTTGCCGTGTCGAGTTAAGGTTCCGGCGTCGTAGTTCTTTGGCGGGGAGCCGATTTCGCTCCACGACCCGTCGAACACGTCCGCGTAGGATTCGTTCGAGCGGTTCAGCTCGTCTTTTTCCGATTCGATGGTGGTGTTGGCGGATTTCGGGGCGAGGCATTCGTTGGAGCGCTCCATCTCGGTTTCGGATTCGACTGCGTTGGCGCCCGCAGGCGGGTCGTTGTCCGATCCCACCTCGTCAGAGCCAGTGTCGGTGCGCGCGGTGTGAGCGAGCTCGCCTGCGGCCGCGGCCTCCGCAGGCGGCTCCGGGACGTTTTTTGACTGTTTGTGTTCCCCGGCGCCTCGCGCGATCACCTCCTCCAGTATCGCTCTGTCCTTAGAGTCCTCCCCGACCATTTTGTCGAGCGCACCCTTCGCCTGTCTCCTGCGCCGGTGCTCCCTAACCTCCAGCCTGTCGTCGCTTCGGACTCGGATCTTGTCCTCCTTCTTTTTAGGTTGAGCTTTGGACATGCCCATTCGGACGCATCGCTCGAACACTTCCTTGTCGGTGGAGCCGAAGGAATCGTTACTTAAAGAACTCAAAGAGTTGCTTCGGTCGAGCGTGCGGCGGGGATCGTCTATTCTCGCAGGCAAGCTGGGCGGACCGTCCTCGTAGTACCTAGGCCGGAATCTCTGACTCACTTCACCCGGGTGGAATTGAGGCCGGCAGGCCATCTCCTGTTCCAGCTTCTTCATTTTACTGGAAGACTTCAAGTTGTAAGCTCCAGACGCTAAGTTCTTTTCAAACTCTGGGTCGCGGATCTTCGGCCGTTGCGTGGAGATCTTGTCGCTTCTATCCAGGGACCTATGCTGACGACTGTGACGGTTAAACTCTGAGGGTCGTTCGACTGAATGCGCTTTACCTTTGCTACTTTCCAGGGTGTATTTCGCTCTAGGGTTGACGCTGGAGAGGCCGGCTTTGACGGTTTCTTCGAATATTTCCCGGTCGGTGGAGCCGAACGATTCGACGCTGAGAGAACTGAGCGAGTCGTTGCGAGCTAACCCTAGCGGTTTTGATGGTAGGCTCTTGATCGGTAGACGACTTTCGTGCTTGCGACCTGTGGACGAGACAAATAGGCGTTTCGGTATGTTTATGTTTTAATTGTGGAGTTTGTAACCACAGAAGTCGAGCTGTCGCTGAGGTATATGTAAGGCAGAGTTGAACAGAAGAACGTCATTATCTTATATCTATTTTAAATGTAATCCTGGTCGTACTATTATCAATCTCACATGCATGTAACATCTCATGTGTAGCACAGCTTCTTTGGTTCGGCTATAATACTATTTACACTTAAAACATGTCCTACCAATTTTGGCGCTGAATAATACGTAGGAGACTCATCATTAGCGAATATTTCCTCTCCATGTTTACAATTCACTTTTCATCAGAAAAAAACCTCAATATTTCAACAAAATGCTTAGCAAAATCTAGAGAAAACATCGCGTTAACACGTCTTCAATGAAAGGCAAATCTTATTCGAACAAAATCAGGTATTTCTTCAACCGAAGTCGTCGCGTGTCTGTAATTGCATCGACTGAGAAGCCTTGACAACCGAGGTAAAAGTCGGCCGATATCGGAATATACTGACATCGCAGTAAAATATTCGGATATGTTCAAAATGTAGGGCACAAGGTCATCGGGGTTATAATGAACATTGTGAATTTGGGGAACGAATGAAGGGACAAGTTTATTTATAGATTTTTGTTTGTTTCCATCCGTCGTTTTTAGGGTTCCGTAGTCCTGACAAACCCTTAATGTTTCGTCATGTCCGTCTGTCTGTCTGTCTGTCTGTCTGTCCGAGGTTTTGCTAAGATACCGTTAATACTAGAAAGCTGTAATTTTGTGGATGATTGAGGATTGATGTATATAAATTACGCCGACAAAGTGCTGAAATAAAGTTTTGAAAATTTTTTTTTCAGGGCTTATGAGAAATGTGGATGATTTTTTTTTTAATCGTCTACCCCATCGTGTGGGGTATCGTTGAATAGGTCTTTTAAAATGACTTCAGGGTTGCTAATACTATTTTTCGATTGAATGCTCCATTTACGAAATATTAAACTTTAAAGTGCAATTTTTTATTCCAGTAGGGCGTCCCCCCCCCCCCCTTTAAAAGCTAAACTGCTGGCTTGAAAAATTTTATTTCTCGCATTTTATGAACTTTAAAGGGTAACTATAGCGGTTAAGATAACTTTATTAGTTTAGCAGTAATAGTCGTTCCGTACCTCAAAAGGAAAAAAGGTACCTTTATAGGATCATTTTGTTATCCGTCTGTCTGTCTGTCAAGACCCCTTTGTTTCAGAAACCAGAAACGCGTCTCTACGCGTTTCTGAAACGCTGATGTAAATATTAACTTAATAACTCTTTATTAAGTTAATATTTACATCAAATACTGGGGACTACGGTCTCTTTCGGCTGTGAAAACATCAAACTTGTAAGTCAACGCGATCAAAAGATATTATGACCGTCTATGTCGCATATTTTCGCATATTTTGCGATTTCACAAGGGAATCAAAACCTATAGGTTTATTTATATTTAATAAGCTAGCATTTGAACATGTTGGTAAGCGATGGTGCGGTCGAAGAAGGTGAATACGTAAAGCCTATTCTAGTACATCACCCAGATTCATGCATATCCTGTGCATAACTAGATCGATTGGCATAAAAATATATGTTTGCTAAATCTATTCATTTTTACATCTGGACGAAATATTTGCTATTTCAGACTTTTACTTATTACTTTAACCTGAGCTGGCCCGAAACAGTGATGAGTGTTCTGATCCTTATAAGAAACTTAACAAAATTAAATATTGGCATTAAAAAAACTTTTTGAGTAATTGCCTGTTCTAACTGATTTTTTTTCGCATTCTGGGAAGGCAGCTCAAAATGTAACCAAATAATATCGTTTAAAAACTAAAAAAGAACCGACTTCAATGCCACGCTGTTCAATACCAATTTTGAGATGTTTATCTCAATATCTCTGGAGATACTTATCAGACCTCGATAAAATTACCATGGTACCACACTTGCGATATCTCCTTTCGAACAAAAAAAGAATAATCAAATTCGGTTCATAAACGATGAAGTTATAGAATAATCAAATTCGGTTCATAAACGATGAAGTTATCCGCGAACAAACATAAAAATATATATATATATATATATATATACGGTCGAATTGAGAAACCTCCTCCTTTTTTTGAAGTCGGTTAAAAATAATAGACAGTCCGCCTAGAATGTTATAATGTAGCTATTTACAATGGCAGGCGTACCTAGCTGAGTATCTGCCTTTACGCCACTTTTCAGTTCTATCTGTAAAGCGCATTTCAGACTACACTAAAATATAGCAGCTTATAGCATATAGTCCATCATAACACATTAATATCGCTCACCATACATTTATTTAGAACACGTTCACACTTACCTATACTATATTTAAACCGGTTTGCTTGTAATTTGCTTGTCAGGCTGTAAAATATAGCATAAGGGTATAGCGTAGTCCGAAATGCGCTTTATACAACCTGTATAAATTTGCCGATATCAGGTAGAGATCTTCTACGATAACATGACCCGCCCCTCCAAAATTCAAAAACGTTTGAAAGTATTTGTGTAAGTATTTACAACACACCACCACACATGTGTGCGTACTGGTACTGCCGGTTCCGCGACATTGCATACATAATTAAATAACTCCTAATTATGAACGTACTTTGTACCAACCAACACTACAAAATAAGTTTCTATGAAATGTATAAGCAATACTTTCCGTTGTTACGTTGGCTACAAAGTACGTTCATAATTCGGGTATCAACAATGTAGGCAAGTGCCTACTCTTATAACGTAGTTACAACTACATACAAACTCTTCCGTAAGGATGTGACTACACACATTAAAACAGTAATTTGGAGGGGCGGGCCATGTTATCGTAGAAGAACTCCAATAAAAGAGGTATACAAGAATGTGATATAATATGATGGTGATTGATGGTAAAAATTACCTTCGTGGTAGAGATGGTCAGCGAGCGGCGGTCGCGGCGGTGCGGCCGAGCTTGACAGTTTGGGTGGTAGAGGCGGTGCGGGCGATCCACCGCCGGATGAACTACCACTGCCACTGCCACTGCAATTTTAGAATTGTAAACTTCTTTGTAGTAAATGTAGTGAATGCTGGGTATGGCAGGAGAAGCATGAAAGTAAAATTAATGCTGTAGAAATGAGAAGTTTGAGAAGTATGATTGGAGTGACTCTGATGGATAAGGTGGAGAACAGCGTGATAAGGGAATGTTGTGGTGTGGTAGAAGATGTGGTGACAAAGATTGAGAAAGCGATGCTTAGATGGTTTGGACATCTAGAGAGGATGGATGAAGAAAGACTGACGAAACAGGTTTATGAGACGAGTGTGAATGGGGCAGCCGGTAGAGGCCGACCTAGGCGAACGTATCACGACCAGATCGGAGACGTTTTAAAGAAAGGCCCAAGTCTTATAACCGGCGAGCATGTATGAAGGCGCTCATGAAAGTGGAAGAAGCGAAAGATGTATGTCAGGATCGTAGCATGTGGAAAGAAGTAGTCTCTGCCTACCCCAACGGGAAAAAGGCGTGATTGTATGTATGTATGTATGTAAACTTCTTTAGCGGCATTGTGCACTTTTTTTGGGATGGGTGAGAAATGTTAAACTCGCGCCAGGTAGGCTAACGTTTGACCACTATCTCACCTGTTGGGAAGTGATGATGCGGTCGAAGATGGTAATCACGCTAGGCCTAGAATGGGAACTGGCTCTCAAGGATAGCTGCCGGAACACATTAGATGTTTGGCGACAGATTTTCTAACTTAAGGGTGGTAGCTAGCCAGGCGGACACTAGATAGTGTCCTACCACCATGCGGGGGTTGTTGGTTTCATAACGATGTTTTTCTTCACCGGAGGGCCACTGTGAAAAGCGCACACAGATTTTTTGATAGAAAAATCCATTGGTGCACGGCGGTTTGAACTCGGTACCTCTGGCATCAAACTAATAATAACTAGGAACCGCGTGTTGCGCACCGTAAAATGCACCGTAAGTCCACGCTACGAGAGTCTGTTTCACTCTTGTCAGCTCGCGGGTCGTCAGCTGTCTCTTACGTAGGGTTGAGTGTTGTGAGAAGACAGATTGAATAGTAAAATAAAGACGCGCGTCCGATCGAGAGCGCGCGTGACACTACTGACTGAACTTGTAGCCGGCCGGCTGCCGCGGAGGTACTAGCATTTTCATAGCTACCGCGCGGAGTGAGACAGTCCTGGGCTCACATTCATTTCACTAGACACATTCCTATTTCACGGCTGAATTAATTGGCAAAGTGGTGGTACCACCCCAGGTGGACTAGCAGAAGTCCTACCACTACTAAGTTACATTACATATACGCAGCAGTGCTAATTGTGAATATACATTTTCGGGCAGCCATATCGCGTGTTTACGTCCCGAGCGGTGCCGCGCGGCACGCTTGTATTGATTTCAAGGACAGGACCGAGTCACATTACTGATATATTGTATTACCGTGGTAGAGTGTACCGGACGCTTACCTTTCCCGCACATTTCTCGAGAGCTCGTGTGACATTTTGACAGTCTCTGTGGAAGACCGAAGATAAGGTGGCAGTGATCTCTGTAAACATATATATATATATAGATAGATAAACACATTATGTACATTTAACTAATATTATATAAGATCGTTTAAAAAAACTAAAAAGAACCGACTTCAATGCCGCGCTATTAATTTTCAGTACCCATTTTGAAGTGTTTATGTCCATATCTCTGGAGATACTCACCAGACCGATAAAATTACCATGGCACCACACTTGGGATATCTCCTTTCCAACAAAAAATAATAATCAAAATCGGTTCATAAACGACGAAGTTATCCGCGAACAAACATTAAAAAAAAAACATATACGGTCGAATTGAGAAACCTCCTCCTTTTTTTGAAGTCGGTTAAAAAAGGAAAGATTTGATTTTTTTGTTTGTTTTGTTTGTTAACTGAAAAGATATCCGATTTCAAAAATTCTTTCACTATTGGAAAGCTACACTATCAGCGAGTAACATATAGCTATATTTTATCCCCGTATTCTCACGGGAACGGAAACTAGTTGTAAAGGTGTAAAAGGTGAAAGTTGTTATATACAATCCAACATGGTGACATGTACCGCGGCTCCCAGGGAACGTACCCAAACGTTGTACCGAATTGAAGCCATGAGAGCCAAAGTGGCCTAACTGCCAACTCTTTTTAACCGACTTCAAAAAAAGGAGGAGGTTTCTCAATTCGACCGTATATATATATTTTTTTTGTTTGTTCGCGGATAACTTCGTCGTTTATGAACCGATTTCGATTATTCTTTTTTTGTTCGAAAGGAGATATCCCAAGTGTGGTACCATGGTAATTTTATCGAGGTATGACAAGTATCTCCAGAGATATTGAGATAAACATCTCAAAATTGGTACTGAAAATGAATAGCGCGGCATTGAAGTCGGTTGTTTTTTAGTTTTTTAACGATATTATATAAATAACTATCGGAAACCCTAAATGCCAGAGTGGCCTCTCTGAAAATAAATATTATAATTATAATATCTAGCCCTAATTTAAATCACTTAATTATAAATATCTCTCTCTAATATAATATAATTGATATCTCTCTATAATATAATTGATTTGGCCAGCATAGAACAACCAAAATGTAGTTTGTTTCTATTATTAGACCACTTTGGCTCTCATGGCCTCTCAGCTACTCAGGTGCTTACCTGGTCTACGGTTTTAAAAAGAATGCCAATTGCAGTGCCAGAAAATTATATTAGGGCAAGACAGCACAATCTTTTTATGTGTAGAACGAAGCACGCACGCCAAGCTCCGCTCTTGCGCGCGATGCGCTTGCTTAACGCTTTTACATCGAGCAATGAACATTTGGACTTATTCCTCCGGGCGCCAATGAATAAATAAATAAATAATTTATTGATCAATAAAAGGCAGGTAAATGTAATAAATTTGGTAATATGGCACCTAAACTAGGCTTTAGACCCGTGTGATAGGTTCCAGGCCTCTTCCGTCTGTTTACAGTGGTAATTGCCTATTGGTAAGTACAGTTAATTTCAAAATTACATTTGTATGAATTTTAGCTATTTAGAAATGGAAGTTAGTTACATTATATTAATTACAATATAAGAACATTATGTATAAAATTATTTTATGAATTAAAAATTAAATTTATGATTCGTATTTAGTTTTTCATTTTTCAGATAATGTGTATTTTGTGTGTGTGTGTGTGTGTGTGTGTGTGTGTGTGTGTGTGTGTGTGTGTGTGTGTGTGAGTGTTTGTGTGTGTTTGCAAGCGTGCGCGTGTGATTATTATTATTATTTGTTTACTGAAGATAAGCAAGCGTTTGACCACTATATCACCTGATGTTAAGTGAAGATGTGATCGATATAAATAATTTTATAATTAAAATTATATTTATATATATAATTTTCTGATATAAATGAAATGTATAAGGTGGCGATGTCATTTGTGAGTTGAGTTTGTATACTACTACTCAATGTTTGTTTTGTTTTTGTTATAGTTGTTTTATTTTATTTTTTATTATTTCATGTTTCTTACCTGTTCTATGTTTGTGTCTGTGTTTCAATTTATTTTTTGTGTTTAATTAAAGTATTGTTAAATAGATTTAGTTAGGTAAGCTAATTGGGCAACTGTAATACCTATACTAAGTTAATAAAACTGTAATTATATATAATTATTTATATATAATTTATATATATATAATTAATAATAATATTAATTATATATATATAATTAATAAAACTGTAAGTTAATAAACTGTAATACCTATAATAAGTTAAGGGTGCACGTAATGGTACGGTTGGCAACCCTACATTAATAAGGGGAATTAAACATGTGTTTTAAGTGTGACGTTCGACGTCTAGATGAACGCTGAATGGCTCAATACCTTTGTTTTTTTTTTTGTAAATTCAAAGCGTTATGTTTCTGTTATATCTATATTTTTTGTTGAATATGATCTATTTAATGTTATTTGACGTGTGTAAGTGCTAATTTTTAATTTGCCCATATACTGAATAAATGCTTTGACTTTGACTTTGACTTTGACTTTAATTAAATAAATACATACATATTGGTGTTGATATCATTAAAAAATACACGTCTTATGGTAGATTTATACAAAAACTTAGTTCTTAACAAAAACAATAAAAAGTTGGTACTTACATAAACATCATCTCTGTACGGGTTAATGGAAGACGACTCGGAAGGTGGACCTTTGTTCTTCACAACCTGAAATGTTTGTCAATTATTATGTACGTTCATAGACTTTGGGTACATATCAGCATCATCGCTATCAGCCGGTGTCAGTCCACTGCTGGACGTAGGCCTCTCCCAAGACACGCCACTGAGCCCGGTCTTCGGCTCTTCTTTTCCAGTCACTGCCCACCGCTTTGCGAAAGTCGTCGCTCCACCGAGCCACAGGACGTCCTACGCTACGTTTGCCGATATATTAATTTATTTTTAATTACATATTTTACCACTTTAGAAGTGTCTATCTGTCAAATCATTGACTTTGGGAAAAAATGGATTTAGGTAGTAACTTCAATGTCATTTTTAACCGACTTCAAAAAAAGGAGGAGGTTTCTCAATTCGACCGTATATATATATATTTTTTTTTTAAGTTTGTTCGCGGATAACTTCGTCGTTTATGAACCGATTTCGATTATTCTTTTTTTGATCGAAAGGAGATATCCCAAGTGTGGTACCATGGTAATTTTATCGAGGTATGATAAGTATCTCCAGAGATATTGAGATAAACATCTCAAAATTGGTACTGAAAATGAATAGACATTGAAGTCGGTTGTTTTTTAGTTTTTAAACGATATTATTGAAGACCTATCTATAGACACCTCGCACGTATAGGTTTAATGAAAGTCCCGACCGAAAATTTTCCAAGAGTTTTATCGTCATTTTATGTCAAAAATGTTCCAACTCTGTTCGTAGCAGGCCAGCAGCAAACACGGTCGTGTTTCGGTCGGGTCCGAACTTACTGATGTATCAGTTTGATTTACTCTCACCTTAGCAATTCCTTTCTGTATACATTCCTCCAACAAATCTCCAGCGTCGCTCAGGTTAGAACTGTCCGAGGTGTCGTGACCGTGACCGTCGACGGGAGCAGGCCCCGACTCGATGGAGAGCGCCGACAGGTTAGAGTTGGAGCCAGCTTTGGAGAGGATCGCCGGGGTGTCCTCTGTGAAGTATATCTTACAGATCTCTGTTGGTGTTTGGGTTTCTGAAATAGGAAATGTATAGTTAGTTACATTTTATAACACTAATGCCCGTTTGCACTAAACTTAAGAATCGCCTAAGATTTAAAAATATCTTAATTAAGGGGGTACGATTTCCATACAAAAGTATAATGCAAAAATTTCAGTAAATGGAGCAAAAAATTGCACAGAAATCACACCTATTGTTCTTTTATAAGTATTTGCATGTCGGGAAATTTATTTACCTACATAATTTGATTGATTAGGATAAAATTATTTAGAATAATAGTAAAATTCAAGTGCAAGCAAACAATATTGATGGGATAATGTTTATATTTTTGATAATTGTTAAACACAATCCAAAATTTCATCGTACCGACGGGACTTGAACCCGCAACCTTCTGGATAACATGTCCAGGTGCTTTTCCAATTAAGCCACAGTGAGATGTAACGTTACGACGAAATTAGTGGATTGCATTTGTTAACCCAATTATGCCTTGGTGGCGCCATCTATGACTATTTATTACGTAAGTAAATCATTCGGAAGAAATCATTACAGTTTTCAAATCCGACGAGAGATGTTGCACTGCGTAAATCAAATATTATGTTTCTTTGAAGTGTTACAACACTTTATATTTTTGAAAATTGTTAAACACAATCCACGGGTTCAAGTCCCGTCGGGATGATGAAATTTTGGATTGTGTTTAACAATTTTCAAAAATATAAAGTGTTGTAACACTTCAAAGAAACATAATATATGTTTATATTGATCATTTAAATCATTTAGGTAAATATAATTCCCGACATGGTAAGACAAAACCAAAAGATGTAATTTCAGTGCACATTTTTTGCTCCATAAACTTGTATTGTATTTGTGCATTATATTGTATGAAAATCGTACCACCAAGCAACATCGGAAATCAAAATCTCAAAATATATCTTGCAGCTAAGCTAATGATCCTATATTTATCTATATTTGTTTATTTTTGTAGCCGGCTTTGTTTAATTTGTAATATTGTGACAAGCTAAGGCGATTCTTAAGTTTAGTTCAAACGGACATACGTATTTGATAAAACACCACATAATTATTTGTTACATTTAAAATTATTAAAATAGACAAAACACGCCGCAAAAGACGATTCTTATCTAAAGACCCCCTTATGACGTATAGAACATTTTAACATTATCTGACACTAGCTGACCCGGCAAACGTTGTTTTGCTAAAACCCAAATATCTTACGGAACCCTAAAATTTAGCCTATGTTACTCGTGGATAATGTGGCTTTCGAATGGTGAAAGCATTTTTAAAAACGGTCCAGTAGTTTTTGAGCCTATTCATTACAACCAAACAAACAAAGTTTTCCTCTTTATAATATTAGTGTAGATTACCTTTATATATTGACATTGACAGTTTAGTTTATTTTTGACATTGACATTTCTAGTTGTTTTTTTTAGATTGAGTGAAATTAATGTTAATTTTTTTTTATCGACTTTACAAAATAGGAGGAGGTTCGTCTGCATGTTTTTTTCCCCTTTTTTTGTGTGTGTATGTTACGCGATTACTCCGTCAATTGTGAACCGATTCAAATGATTCTTTTTGTAATAGGTAAGGTACGTTTTCGAGGTGGTCACATTGTAATTTCATCGAGATCTAAATGTATCTATCTCTAGAGATATGACGATAAACGTCTCAAACTTGCTACTGAAATTGACTCGCGGGGCATTGAAGTAGGTTGTTTTAGTTTTTAAACTATCTTAATTATTGTTATTTTAATTTTATTAATATTGTAAATGATTTCTTTACTTATATTTCTTATTATTAATAATTATGGTAATTTCAAATCGTCGACATAGTGGATATATTATATATAGAAAGTTTTGCACGCCCGAAAGGACAGAAGTAGTGGACCTATTATTATGTCAAGTACAACATTGTAACCTTCTTTTAAGCAAACACATTATTCTGATTGATTGATTAATTTAATTTTAAACTTTATTTTGTTTTTATTATTTGTTGTTATCTAAATATTTGTGTCTAAATATTTAGTATCTACCTATTATGATTAAGGAGATACAGTCCTGTGACAGACGGACCGCGAAGTCTCAGTAATAGGGTTCCGTTAGTATCCATTGGCTTTTGGGTACGTAACCCTAAAAAGTAAAGACCTACCTTTGATATGTTCTCGTCGCATCGGCGTTGAAATGCCCACTGGGCGAAGTGGTACACTGAAAATAATTAAAAACTAGTTCAATATTGCATATTATCATAGAATAATGAATAGTACAAATACAGAAGATGCACTCCCTGCGAGCAAAAATGCGAGATGAATAATAGCGTAACAAACATAAAAAACGAAGCGTTTTGCTTCGTCCAACATAATACGATCCGCCAAAGAATGGAACTCCTTGCCGGTGTCGGTGTTTCCCGATAGCTACAACCCGGGGGTCTTCAAATAGCGAGTGAACAGGTATTTACTTGGTAAGCGTGCTACATCGTCGACCGCATTGTCACTTAACATCAGGGCCCCTAGACAAAATCCAATTTCCTGTTTGCCTTCACGCTAACGCATGTTCAAAATGTATGGGAATGACATTTTTGTTGCGGAAACATAAATGTCATTCCATACATTTTGAACTTGCGTTAGCGTGAATATAAACAGGAAATTGGATTTTGTCTAGGGGCCCAGGTTAGACAGTGGTCAAACGCTTGCCAATACAGCATAAAAAAAAAACACGAATTGAAAACGATAAAACCACCTCCATTCCAAATCTATACAAAAATGTGGTAGAAATAATTTACAGATGTCGATAAAGGATTCAATTCCTAGTGTGGAGTCTACTTTACGACTTACTTACTTTACTTTACTTTTTTAGAAATGTAATCTTAATGTATTGTTATTAGTCGTACGTTTTGTTTTAAATAAATCATTAGTTCATTAATTGCTGGTAACTTAGTAATCCTATATCGCCACCATAGGGATAGATAGTTAAAATAAATAATTCGAAAACATTTTCCTTACCTGTTCCCGAGTTTTAGAGCATTATCTAGTTCTCCCGGGAGCGTTACATCGGAACAATCGTGTTGTTCTCTCGGCAGCTTCGGCAGACATTCCTGTAAACATAGTATTATAATAAAAATGTAATTTATTATAATTAAGATAGTTTATAAATAAGAACCGACTTCCATGCTCCGCGAGTCAGTTTCAGTCGCAGGTTTGAGACGTTTATCGCCATATCTCTGAAGATACTTACCAGATCTCTATGAGACTACATTGGAACCACCTTGGAAATGTACCCTACTAATTAAAAAAATAATCATTGGAATCGGTTCACAATTGACGGAGTAATCGCATGACATTCATACAAAAAAAACAAACAAAGATGAATTGAGAAGCTCCTTCTATTTGTGAAGTCGGTTGAAAACATAATTATGTAATAAGACACATACCTTGGTGAGCTTAGGTTCGTTGTCTATGGTCAGACTAGAGAGCGAAGTGTTCATAGAGAACTGAGCGGGAGTATGCTCTACTACGAACCGAGATACTCGCTCCGAGAATACTGATCCATTGCTCTCTGTTGAACACACAAAGAATGAATGAATGAATGTCTGTGATCGGTACGCGTTTCTTTAAGTTGTGTTTCACTATTTCACTTTTTTTATTTTTTTTATATAAAAATTGTCTGAAGTACTGAAACACACAATTACATGTATGGTTGGTTTTAACCTACTTTAATTTTTTTTTAATATTCTGACGTAAACGATTGTATGGCAGCTGAATGGTTCATTACTTTTGATTTTTTTTCTAATTCTAAACGTTAAAATTCTGCTTTTCCTATGTTTACTTAATAATTGGTTATGATTTATGATTTTGACGTGTATATGTGCGTATATTAATACTGCCTACATCTATATATATAAAAGAAAGTCGTGTTAGTTACTAAAGTTCCCGTCACGAGAAGCTATAAATTATGTAAACAAACATCTTTTACTAAGTAAACATTTTATACTGCGAGATAATAATAAATTGACCATATTCAATCGACATGAAATATAGACGGGTTATATGAAAGTAACAACCTATTTAATTTAGTCGGATCATATTTTAACGACGCAAAGCGCTATCGTTTGTGTTTCTTGGTACCGGACGCAGGGATTGTAAACTATCGGGACGCCATTTTGAAATAAACGCGTCATTCGAGTTTCGAATGCGTACGAGTTTGTTTCATAATGGAAAAAATGGAAAAGGAAACATCTGAATCTGACGAATAATTATTCTTAAATAATATATGTTAATTAATATTTGTTACTTAATAATTTATTAAATCTTAAACAAATTCATTTTTTTTGTTGGTCCAAATGTTGTGAACTCCTGAACACTTGTTTACATAATTTATAGCTTCTCGTGACGGGGACTTTACACTTATTACTCAAGAACGACTGGACCAATTTTTATGATTTTTGTATTTTTGGAATTGTCTTTGTCAGGAATAGGATAATAATTATTATAATATCGTTTAAAAACTAAAAAACAACCGACTTCAATGCCGCGCTATTCATTTTCAGTACCAATTTTAAGATGTTTATCTCAATATCTCTGGAGATACTTATCATACCTCGATAAAATTACCATGGTACCACACTTAGGATATCTCCTTTCGAACAAAGAAAGAATAATCGAAATCGGTTCATAAACGACGAAGTTATCATAAAAAAAAAAAAAAAAAAAAAAAAAAAATATATATACGGTCGAATTGAGAAACCTCCTCCTTTTTTTGAAGTCGGTTAAAAAACAATGAATAATTGACCTAAAAAAAAATATATAAGCAAACATATTTTGCCAAAATGTTCCTAGGTTTAAAAACTGCCGATTATTTGATGTTCAATTGTTTATCCCGCCGTATTTTTTTTGTATAATTATGGCTCCACACCATTAGTGTATTTAGCCCGTGTCAAGTAGTAAGTCAAGTAATAATTCTTCAACTTTTTGTGAATTCAAGTCATGTAGATTCTAAAAATGTGAAATATTGTCAGTAATGATAATTGTTTGGCATATTTATTGATTGTCAAATATGCGTGCGTTCACAAATCTATGCTTACAAAGTTTATATTATTTCCAAAAACCATTTTTACCAATTTTTATTCTAAATATGGATTGCCATAATACATTAATAAACTTAGATAGATAGATAAACACTTTATTACACCATACAAATTAAAAGTAAAAAATTGTAAATAAAAGAATGTGGCAACAGGCGGTCTTATCGCTTAAAGCGATCTCTTCCAGACAACGTTAGGGTGGAAAGGAATAGATTAGCATGCATGGCGGTATAGGTGTAGAAAAAACAAAATAATAAAAAATAATAAATAACAATAAAATAAAATAAAAGGTATGTACATAATTAAAAAGGTACATATAATTTATGTAATTTAATACATACATAGCAATATATACATATAACACATACATAGCAATATATGACATATACATGTATAATGTCATACAATACATATTATATATCTAATATATAAAATTCTCGTGTCACAGTTTTCGTTGCCATACTCCTCCGAAACGGCTTGACCGATTTTGATGAAATTTTTTGTGCTTATCCGGTATCTATGAGAATCGGCCAACATCTATTTTTCATCCCCCTAAAGGTTAGGGGTATTCCACCCCTAAATTTATTTTTTTATTTTTAGACAAAATTTTTAATTTCTATTTTTTTATGATACAACATACAAAAATACATACAATCCTCAATTTTCACCCTTCTACGATCAACCCTTATTTTTTAATAGCCATTTTAGTATTATATGGCAAAACAACGTTTGCCGGGTCAGCTAGTATTCATATATACATATAATACAATATACACATATTTCATAAAAGAGAATTGTGATCAAAAGCAATAGCAGTTCGGGAGAGATAGTGGGCCTTGACGCGATCTTTAAACGTAGTAAGAGTCTGTGAGCGTTTAATTTCCAATGGAAGCGCATTCCAAAGCCTGACAGCTTGCACTGCAAATGAGTTGTCATAGAAAGAGCTATGGTGGCTAGGCATGGACAGTGTATGATTCTCTGATGACCGTAAAGATAAGGCATTGGAGGTGTGAAGGAATTGGAACATATGTTTGAGATAAGGTGGAGAAGTAGGATGAAATAGAATATTGTAGAGAAGGGACAGGATATGTGCATTCCGGCGAAGGCGAATTGGAAGCCACTTGAGCTTAGAGCGAAATTCAGAGACATGGTCATATTTGCGTAAACTTAATATCTCTTTTGTATTCATTTATTACGTTCATAAAAGCCTAAAATAAGTTCATTTAAAAGGTAACACGACATTCATTGTCTGTTAGGTGGTACAAAGTTCGCCGGGCCAGCTAGTACTGAATAAATGCTTTGATTCTTTGAATGAAAACTCTTTATTGTACACATACATTAATAATATATATATAATTTTAAACTAGTATAAATGGCGATCTTATTATGTGATATGATAGCACATTGAAAATGGTTATTATTTCCTTGTTATTCTTTGTTTTTTTATGTATAGAGTAGATTACATAACTGTTTTTGTATAAAAGTATGTTATCTTTATAAGGCCCGCTTTACCTACGGTTACCGTGGTACCTACACGCCCGACGACCACCTTAGTTCGGGAAATGGGATAAACTGAAAAACAGCCCTGCGTAAACCCAGTTTGCGCAGTAAAGTGCTGAGTTTATTCCTATTGCCTAATATAATAATATTATATTTTTGTAAATTGTTAAACACAATCCAAAATTTCATCGTACCGACGGGACTCGAAACGAACAAATGCAATCCACTAATTTCGTCGTATCGATGGATCGAACCGTGGCTTGATTGGCAGAGCACTTGGACGTGTAATCCGGGGGGTGCGGGTTCGAGTTCCGTCGGTAAGATGAAATTTTGGATTGTGTTTAACAATTTACAAAAATATATAGTGTGTGACACTTCAAAGAAACATAATATTTGATTTACGCAGTGCAACATCTCTCGTCGAATTTGAAAACTGTAATGATTTCTTCCGAATGATTAAACTTACGTAATAAGTAGTCATAGATGGCGCCACCAATGCATAATTGGGTTAACAATTTACAAAAATATAAAGTGTGTGACACTTCAAAGAAACATAATATTATATCTGTTCAAAATTTTATATTTAAGTAATTTAATGTATTTCTTTTCAGTAATTGGCAATAAATGTGTTTGTATTTGTATTTTGTAAGGTACAAAATACAAATACAAACACAATTCGCTCAAAGCGATCTCTTCCAGACAACCTTTGGATGGAATTGTTAGGTTAGAATGTAACACAATTTTAGGTAAATCGATGGATGTTCAGGATTTTCACATTGCATCTTCCCTTTTGCAACACATTTTTTTTTGTATCTGATAGGCCAGCGTTTGACCACTATCTCGCCTGGTGGTAAGCGATGGTGTGGCCGAAGATGTGATCGCATGACTAAAATCAGGTGACATTCATGTCGCTAATGCGCGTTTTCCTACTTGAGTTTACACCAATTACGCCAGCGATGCGAAATTGCGAGCTGGCGATTCTTGCCACTCTTTTGGTTATCTGACGGATGACCTCCTTTCGAATACGATTCTTCAGAGACACTCCGAGAATATCGCTTTACATACCTAGTCAATAGGGATGTTGCCTGGTTTAAAAGAAAGTAATTCTAATGAGTCCGCCAGTTAGATTATCATAAAATATTGGACACGTATTTTTTAATTTTACATATCAATAGAAATTGACAAAGATAAAGAGCGTCAAAGTTCGGGAGTGGGGGCTCGTGACGTCACTAACCGCTAATTTCAACGCTCTATATCTTCGTCATTTTTTGTTTTATTGAAAAAATGAAAAGTACTTATTCAATATTTTTTGATAATGTAAATGACGGACAAAATAAAAATGGCTAATGTTTCTTCATAGCACACTAACATTAAGTTTATGTTTACCTTGTGGTGGTGAAGGTGGTTCCGTGAAAGCCTCTCTCTGCACTCCCGGCGAGGCGGCGCCCGGGGGAGAGTCGGGGATCTCGCTCGGGGATATACAGCCCGATGTCAGCCGGCTGTCAACACATATATACTTCATCATCATATCATCTTCCTATCCTTGTCCCACTTAAGTGACCCCACTTAAGTGGGACAAGGATAGGATAGAAGATATGGATGTAACAATCCATATCTTCCATCACACAGTCCATGCACACTTTCTTCAACGAACAAATATACCTATATTATTCACGTATAATTATAAAATAATATCAAAACACCTAGGGTGCCGCCAGTAGCGGGGCAGGGCCCAAGCTTTGAGGGTGTAATGGAGAGTTCAATCCCCGCCGTGCACCAATGGATTTTTCTATAGAATAGATAAGCGCTTTTCACAGTGGCCCTCCAGTGAAGGAAAAACATCGTAAAGAAACTCCCAATTCCCGCATGGTGGTAGGACACTGTCTAGTGTCTGCTTGGCCAGCTACCACCCTCAAGTTGAAAAATCTATCGCCAAATATCTAATGTGTTCCGGCAGCTATCCTTGAAAGCCAGTTCCCATTCTAGGCCTAGCGTGCTACGATCTTCGAACGCATCATCACTTACCAACAGGTGAGATAGTGGTCAATCGCTTGCCTATTGAGCATAAAAAAAAGCTACCGGTGATTAGGGCTGCAGAGAGGGGAACCTCCTGACGATGCTTGACGTGTCAAGAAGTACCGTCAAATGTATCTGGCCCTTGATCCAGCCGTCGAGAGTCTCTTGAGATGTTGGTCGAGACTCTTCGTTATTAGGCCGTTCGCAGAATTATTATTTTACCTAAATGATTACTATTATTTTACCCATATTGTTATTATGTCCTTCCGCCGTTATTCGAGGCCAAAGTAGACAGAATTGAGATAGCAGCTTCCGTTTCCAGTCGTACTTAGTAGTTGAAGTTCCTTATGACGACGGAAATGACGTGTCACGTGACTTCCGCCCGCCATTCTGTTCACCAGGTTGTGCTCGTCGCAAATTTCTTCATTGGCGTCTTAAATTTCCGAGTCGTAACTTGTGTTAACGCTGATAGCGTTCGAATAATTATTTTTAAAATCAAAACCTTCACATTTGTTGAAGACATCTTGTAATAGTTGTAGTTTCTATCAAATTTAGTAAAAGTTTCGTTAAAAGCAATTTTATTTTTTGTATCTACCGACATAGTTATATTTTCGTGTTTTATTAAAATAGCGATAACGTTTTAATGTCGAGAAATAATGAAAATTGTTCGCGAGTGTATCTCCGTTTTCCTCATCCACAAGCGGTGATGGGGGTCCTTGGAAACATACATATTGTAAGCGTAAGCGATTACGCAAGGAGGCAATCAGCTGTAAAATTAGTAAGGTATTATAAACCTTACGAATCAGGTAAGCAAAATTTTAAAATTACTTGGAATGAAGCGCCTACCCGCCTCTTGGGGGTAGGTGGTATCCGACAGAACCTTTTATCTATTCAATCTGTTTGAGTGTCGCATCCCGGCGCTGGCACCGAGCTAGCTAGTTAAATCCTGTCGCATAATTTGATTCCTTTATTTCATTTGCTTGCAAATCTTAAGATACCCTCAGTTTAGATATAGATATTTTATAAAATTAATTGCCACCTACTTACAAATATGGCGTCTAGTTATCACGATCGCCTGTGAAAAGTGGACTAGACTCCGGTCTAGTGGACAATTTTATATTTTCCATTATGTTTCCATTACATAGGAATTAAGAAATTACGAGTGACTGTTAAATCATGGGGTGCGATTACGCATGCGGTGATTTAAATATCCCTCAAGGGTATAGATGAATTAAAATGCAATTTTCATTAATATGGTATGATTTCAAGGTTTTAACTTTCAATTATTTGAAAATTGTTTGATATCTTGGAGGGGGGGGAGGGGAGATGATATAATTGAGTACCTATTTCGATTAACGTTGATTATTTAATGCTGCAGCCAGCATGATGCCTTGAATCTATGAAAAAAAAAAAAATAATAATAATAGCTAGTTCCTCCTTCTCTGCGCAAGAGAAGAGAGTTTTCTGGGTCCTAGGCTGCGCAACCTGGACCCGGTAGTACTAGTAGGACAACCAGACCGGTCGCTCCACGGCACCGTTTGCGTTGATATACTTGGAATTGGGGGATTAAATCATCGTGATGGTAATTAAATCATCATGATAGTAATTAAATGACAACCAGCCCGGTCGCTCCACGGCACCGTTTGCGGTTGATATATTTGGCCATCGGGAATTAAATCATCATGATAGCAATTTAATGACAACCAGACTGGTCGCTCCACGGCACCGTTTGTGTTGATATACTTGGCCATCGGGGAATTAAATTATCATGATAATAATTATTTGACAACCGGACTGGTCACTCCACGGCACCGTTTGCGTTGATATAATTGACCATTCTGGGAATAAATCATCATGATAGTAATTAAATGACAACCAGACCGGTCGCTCCAGGGCACCGTTTGCGATGATATACTTGGCTGTTGAGGGGATTAAATCATCATAATAGTAATGAAATTAAAACCAGACCGGTCGCTGCATGGCACCGTTTGCATTGATATACTGGGCCGTTTAAGGGATTAAACATGATGCTAGCAATAAAACTACAACCAGACCGGTTGCTGCACGGCACCGTTTGCGTTGAAATATTTGGCCGTTGATTCAATCATCACTATCGTAAAGAAATACAACCAGACCTGTCACTTCTTGGCACCATATGCGTTGATATACTTGGCCGTAAGGGAAATTAAACAATTAAGATGATAAAATAGCAATGACATCAAGACATGTTGTTTCACGGCACCATTTGCCTTGTTATATCAATATTTTGGGTGATAAGACCTTAATTTAGTAATTAGTAGTACCTGATAAACTAACTATAATTAACCTGGTCTTATAGTAGTACCTGATAAACTAACTATAATCAACCTGGTCCCACGACACCGTTTGGTTAATATCAGAGCGATCGCTCCACTGCACCGTTACACTACGAAATCAGCCGTGGTATCAGTTCCATGGGACATTTCAGCGTACGAAGAACGTCGGTTACAAGACCTCGACGGTAAACGTAAAACAACAACCAAAGCTTTCCTATACATATACCTTCAACTCATCAGACAGTTGTATTGTGCGCCTAGCAACAGACTTTTTATAACCAAGTTTGGTTTTGCCAGCCATCTACGCTCTCACGTTCGGAGCTAGGTTCGCCGTTGACGGACACGTCAAGGGAGGACATCATCCATGGGACATTTAAAATTTGTATAATTATTATATCACATAAATATATGCAATTAGTTTCCTGCTTATGCGGGATGCAGGAATCATTTGTAATTGGTGAGTAGGCACTAGCAAATATCCTTTATTCTGCAGCGCTTTTAACAATGCTTCACGTTGCAAAGGAATAGTCAAGTGAAAAGATATCAACATAATACAAAATATATATTTATTTATATATATTACGTACCCTTTTTGTTTAAGTAACTAACTAAAACCTAATAATATATGATTTACTGTATTTTTATATCGTAGCATATAAAAGTTTATTAAGCATATAAAGTAGCGCCAGCGACAATGCGTCGATCAGTATAGACCCATGGGTAATTATACTATACAATTTTATTTAAAAATATACTATAATGTTGACCATATGCATTCCACATCATATTCAAAATTTTTATTGAGACTTTCTAGTCATTGTAATACTGAAATATGTCAACTTTTCTTAAGCGCGCCGCTTTAGCTAGATGTACAGACTATTTTGAGAAAAAGAGTTCTAGCGATGTTTTTCTCTCATTTTAATCTAAGGCTGTGTCCAATCATATTTGACGGAAAGGCCGTATATGCATCATGTAATAAAATTTTAGCATTGAATTGACTACATTATATCAATGTCATGTCGACATGCCTTCATTCACAGTAGGTATTAGATAATGAAATTGTGAGAGCTGAGTTGAGCGTTGGTTAATATTCAATGTTAACAATATTTTTCGACAGAAACGCGAGTGTGTTTAGTTTTCAGTGGGTGACATTCCAAACCTTTATTCACAAACCGGCTCCTCGATGGGGTTACGATAGGCCAAATAATTGGGGATAATGGGTCAATTTTCTATTGCTCCTGGCTACATGAGTCCACATTTTTTGGCGAATCATTATAATAGTCCATACTAAGGTTTTTGCGTCGATTTGTTATTTGCCCAACGATACGAGGTTACAAAATGTTTTCCTATAATTATTTGTACGTAAAATACAGTTTGCAGGAAAATATAATATTAAAATGCGAATATGAAGTCCTGACCCAGCTGTAATATAAGGTACCTTTATATTATAATTTTATTTATTTATTTTTCAAATAATTTAACAACAATTCTCGGTACAGGACAAGTACCGCGGTGGTCCTCTATGTATTTTGCAACTCCTACTTAAATAGAATACCTATATTAGAAGACTGAGTTGAATGTTTGTGAGAATTGTTATGTACATATTGATATTTTAAATTTCAATGGCACCAAGCGTGCTGAGCGACTTCACGTGTTCAACGTGAAGTCACCCACGGTCATGATTTTTACCATTTTAATGTATATCCAATAGGCTTTTTTTTTTCTTCTAGATATGTTTTTCGATCTTTTAACGGGTCTTAAGTCATCTATGCACTATGCTTTATAGTAATATCTAATGAGACTTGACTGATACAGCACAACGTTGATCATTCAAGTAAAAATAAGCAAATAATAATTAATCAATTTTTGTTTGCCTAATATGAACGTTGCTATGTTCTGTTAAACTGCAAAAATAGTGCTAATATAATATATAGCTTATTAATTATTATATATTTTATAATATTTTAAATTATATCTGAACATCAGTCTTAGTTTCTGGCACAACGTGCCATACTGAATAATATTTAAACGTATTATCTGACATAACCACTCCTTTACAGTTTTTGCAGAACTATTTATTGGTATATATGCTCCCAATTTTCGCGGTGGATTTTGCAAACATATCCAAATCGATTTTAGTTCTAGTTGAAAATGCTTAATCAAAAAATGCTGCGTATGGCGAAGTATAAAATAAAAATCGATCTCAAGAGTAGATTGGGTAACCATCCACTACTGACATATCGCATACTTTGAAGCGATCCCGAGTTAATTTTCTTCTGCTTTTCAGAGAAGCAGGAGACTCAAGTGGTGAATTCTGAATTGTATCGAGTTGGGTCGTCTTAACTTTCCCACTAATAATAATAATAACTCTTTTAGGTCAAATACTACTGACTAGGGTCTACATGAGTCCGCAAAATTAAACGGTATGCAGGTAACGGCATGTTGGCTAACGGTAAGAAAAAGTTATTCACTTGAACATTTGTTTCAGTTTAGTCGCTGTACTTATTTTTTCTGGCTCTAAGACAGGCATCTAAATAAAAAAAATAAAATATATATATATATATATATATATATATATATATATATATATATATATATATATATATATATTTCCAATAGGGTTGCATAAATGAATAGATAAGTGTTGACAAACCAAACTTTGTTCGAATTTTACTTTATTTATTAATGTTATGTTTTATAGAATGTTTGTTTATGAGGCTCTTAGTAATATGAACATTTAACAGAAAAGCAACAATGCACTGAAAGTAATTGAGGAATAAAAATTTAAATCAAATTGTATGCGGATAACTGTTATCAAGTTATCACATTTAATTATTATCACATTGGCGTCTGTTCACCAGGCGATAACAAACAATGTCTCAATTCTGTCTACTTTGGCCTCGAATAACGGCGGAAGGACATAATAGCAGAGTTTTACCTACCATTAAAACTCTTATTATGTCCGGAGCCTTATTCGAGGCCTTACAGTAAGTTCTGCCTGGTGTTAGGTAGGTTTATATATAATTAGGTTATTGAGACCACAATGAAGAAATTTGCGACGAGCACAACCTGGTGAACAGAATGGCGGGCGGAAGTCACGTGACACGTCATTTCCGTCGTTATAAGGAACTTCAACTACTAAGTACGACTGGAAACGGAAGCTGCTATCTCAATTCTGTCTACTTTGGCCTCGAATAAGGCTCCGGACATAATAAGAGTTTTAATGGTAGGTAAAACTCTGCTATTATTTTGGTATTAAAAGTAGTTCAAAAATTGCCGAAAATATAAAAAATCTGTATCACATATTGCAGAAATGTAGTAAGATGAAATTTAAAAGAAGTAGCTCTTTCATTCTACCATTCTACATTGGGTATGCAATTAGAATGATTCGAGCATACAGCCAAAGCTAAACATTCTGAAATAAATAGTCACAACTTGGATTTAGGTCAGTTAAAAAACTCAAATGTAACTTGTATGGACGCACTGGGGCGTAGTATTATTATCTTTTCTATGACTGGGGGAAAATTTGACGGAAGTCACGTACGCGTACGCGTCATGTTATATTTTTTTTATAAACGCCCTCTATTGTAGAACGGCGTAACTACGAAGACGTATTCGCTAAAGTTCAAGAGATGTAGTTGTACAAAATTATGTATCATCGTACAAAACGACAAAACCGATTTCACATGCCGCGATTGTCAAAATAGCCACTAGCCATAATCATGTCATCAAGGTATACAAATTTGTTTATGTTGTTTATATCCATATCTCCGGAGATGATTATCAGATTTCGATTAAATTGAAAATAATTGGGACCAAACGTGAGGCATAATATCTCAAACAAAAATATTTTTCAATTCGGTTAAGATTTGACAGAGTTCTGAGGTTACAAACATAAAATAAAATAAATAAAAAACAGTCGAATTGAGAACCTCCTCCTTTTTTGTGAAGTCGGTTAAACATAATTAGTGATGTTAAAAAATAAATTGAATATTTCTCTAAATCGTTGCTTTCTACGCGCCCTCTTTTTAACCGACTTCAAAAAAAGGAGGAGGTTTCTCAATTCGACCGTATATATATATTTTTTTTATGTTTGTTCGCGGATAACTTCGTCGTTTATGAACCAATTTCGATTTTTCTTTTTTTGTTCGAAAGGAGATATCCCAAGTGTGGTACCATGGTAATTTTATTGAGGTATGATAAGTATCTCCAGAGATATTGAGATAAACATTTCAAAATTGGTACTGAAAATGAATAGCGCGGCATTGAAGTCGGTTGTTTTTTAGTTTTTAAACGATATTATTTTATATCGTATAGGCTAGCGTTTGACCACTATTTCACCTGTTGGTAAGTGATGGCTTAGTCGAGGATGTTACGCCCCAGACCTAGAATGAGAACTGGCTCTAAAAGGACTGCTACCCGAACACATTAGTTATTTTGGCGACAGTATTACCAAATTAAAGAAAGTCAACCGGATTTTAAACTTTTGATAAATAGCTGACCTGACTTCAGAGAGCACGGAACCGTGGTCAGTATGCGGGCCGCACTCGGGCAAGGAGCCAAGAGAGCTGGACCGGGAGAACATCAGCGGCGTGTCTTGTACGAACCCGGCCGGGGTCTCGCCGCCGCTGCCCGCTCCGGAGGTCACGTCGGCGGGGACTGACACGTGCTCTGATGCGAATGTTACCGCTTTTGAACCTAGAAACACCAGATAAATAGGTTAGTTCTAAGTGAATTCAATTTTCTGAATGAGTACCTCATCTACTTAATTTTTTTATAAGCTAGCGTTTGACCAATATCTCACCTGTTGGTAAGTGATGATGCGGTCAAAGATGGTAAGCACGCTAGGCCTAGTAGTCCAGTCAAAATAGACATTACACTTTGCATTAATTCCCAACAAACTGGATTTTTGTGCAGGCCTTGAATACGTCATTACAAATGATATGTCAAAAGTCCCCATCGATCCCGCTTGTGCGTTGTTTTTTATTCGAGGTCAAAGGTCACAAATTTGCGTTTTTGGCGATTTTCAGAAAAACGGTAAGTTTTATCATAAAAGTACCTTTGATAAAATTATCTATAAAAAATTTATCGATACTTTTTTTTCTACGAGCCACCGTTTCTGAGATATAACGATTCAAAAAGTTATAAAAGTTGTTATCGTTATAATATGCATGAGTACGCCACGAATATATATGATGTATAATTTTTGCAACTACAAAAATAACTTTGTTTTTCATAGTGTTTGTATGAAAAACCAAGTTATATTTGCGGTCTTGCTGACTGTATCTCGTTCAAACCAATTTTCGTTGAAAGTTTTTGAGTTCTACAGAATATATTTTTTCTAGATTTATCATTCCCTTACTTTAAAAGTTAAAGGGCGGAGGGGGACACACAATTTACCACTTTAGACGCGCCTATCTTTTAAATGATTGACTTTGAGAAAAAAATATGTTTGGAACCTTAATGTCATTTTTAAAGACCTATCCATAGACACCCCCCCCCCCCCCACACGTATAGGTATGAACATTTTTTTTGTTTCAGTTCCAGTATGGGATGTCCCCCCCCCCCCCCCCCCCTTATATCTCAGAAACGGTGGCTCGTATGAAAAAAAGTATTGATACAATTTTTATAGATACTTTTATGGTCTACAATTTTGTCTATGGTACTTTTATGATAAAACTTACCGTTTTTCTGAAAAAACGCAAATTTGTGACCTTTGACCTCGAATAAAAACAACGCACAAGCGGGATCGATGGGGACTTTTGACATGTCATTTGTAATGACGCATCCAAGGCCTGCACAAAAATCCAGCTTATTGGGAATTAATGCAAACTGGAATCATAATTTAGTCTATTTTGACTGGATTATAGAATGGAAACTGGCTCTCAAGGATAGCTGCCGGAACACATTAGATGTTTGGCGACAGATTTTCTAACTTGAGGGTGGTAGCTGGCCAGGCGGACACTATATTAGTGTCCTACGCGGATGTAGTGAGTACTATGCGGATGTTGTTGGTTTCCTAACGATGTTATTCCTTCGCCGGAGAGGCACAGTAAAAAACGCATATATTTTCTCGATAGAAAAATCCATTGGTGCACGGCGGGAATTGAACTCGGTACCTCTGGCATCAAAGCCGACCGTTCTGCCACTTACACCACCAGACCCTTTAAAATTATTCTTTTTATATATTTTATATTTTTATAATTTGTATAATTAAGGTAGACGCCTTCGCTTACTATCAGGCGAGCGTCGTGCTTGTCCTAGTACCTTATATCGTAAAAAAAAATCTTCATCATCATGTGTAATATGGCGGCACGGTAAACATTTTGTTAAAAGTTTTTAAATAATTCTATCTATTTTCATAAAAACAGGGATACTTATTTTGGTAATTGAAACTAAGGTACTTAAAACCTGTCGAGACAAAAATTTATAATCTCGGATGATTCTTAGCACAATCGAATTGTTGTAAATTGCAAACGGGTATGCCTCTTTCCCATTGAAGTAAAAACACAAACTCACAGAATATGAATATGAAATCTTTAAACAGAATCAAATAAAGATCATAAAGAAATCTACTGACCTTCCTTATCCTTCGCAATACTGGCGCCCAGTTCCGCTGCAGCAGGGTCTACATGTATGGTGGCCATAGCGTTCCTCTTAGCCAAGCAGTCTTCTTCCGTAGGCTCCCCTAGGCTGCTCAACGAGCTCACCCTGGAGAAATACCCAGGAGTACCTTCATCGCAGTAGTTCACCGGCTTCTCGGGACTGATCATACCGGAGCTGAACTTAGTATCGAACAACCCTCGTTTTTCCACTACCGGTTCCGGTGGATTGCTCTGAGGTGTCGTCGCTGCTAAATCATTATCATGCCGCGGAGGATCTTCAATAGAACAAGTGTCTTTCTCATCCGAATGAGTCATAATTTCTGGATTCTCTTTCACGCTAGATACGGTCTTCGGTTTTCCCTCTTTACCAATCACCCGCAAATCCGACATAGATGTCGCCGTCGAGAATATAATAGGCGTTTCGTAAGGAGTCCCTTCAGTAGCGAAGTGTTTGATTGTATCCTCGTGCACGGAAGGACCGGGAGGTTCCGAATCGGATCCCGTCTCAGATTGATGCTCCGCGTATCGTAGAGAATAATCCGTCGGCTGATCTAAATCCGTCTCCTGGTAATCCCCGTACGGACTCTCCTTCTTCCCGTATTTCTTCGTCTCCGCTTTCGGTTTTTCCACTTCGGCTTCGACAGTTTTCGTCTCCGAGTACTTCTGACTGTAGTCGATAGGCTGGTCGCAAGAATCCTGGTCGACGTCAAAACCGGATTCTGTGTAGTTGGTTCTTAATTCTGTACTTCTAGGAGGCGGGATGGGTGGTTGGGCAGGATATCGGAGGAAATTGCCGTCCTTAGATTTATTTGAGGTTTTGAATGAATCAGCTTCGCTCTTCATCAGGTCTTTGTTTCTTGGTGTAGGGACGGGGACTTTTCCAGTTCGCATTACTCTCTCGAATACGGAATCTGAGTGAGTGCTCGTGACGGAATCTTTGCTATCAGATCTGTTAACATTGCCCGCGCTGCCACCGTTTGGAGATCGGGACACTAAAGCTCCTTTTAATAACGTATTGCTGCAGCTCAAGTAGCTTGCTAGATGTGCGCTGTGACTGAGCGATATCTGCGACGTCAGCGTTCCCATCAACGGAGAGCTTGACGTCATCCGATGCCGCTCGAGGTTCATCGCGATTTGTCGCTCCGTCGCCGTGAACAAATTTTTCTCTTCTCTATTGCTAGTCGTAGGCGAAGTCGCCGGTTCGATGTTATCACAGGTCTCAGCCAAGTTTTGATCTAACTCCTGTTCTAAAGCTTTTTGCTTTCGCGCTCCCAGCGTCGGTAAAGCTGGGAGGTTCATGCTTCTTGCGGTCGTGTCTAAGGAAATTATGTGCGTTTTGCCAGGTTTGGAATTGAGCAAGTTTTTTAAGGCAGCGCCCGAGCCCATAGCGATCATTTTGTGCTTGGAATGGATGAGGCTTCTAAGCATGGGCACCGCTCCGTGGTCCCATAGGAACTGCTGATCTTGCGGGCATCTAGCTGAAAGATTCCACAGGGTTCCGCAAGAGTTGCTGACCACGGTCAAGCTCGGAGACTTGAGGTGCTGAAGCAAGACACTCAAACAATTTCTCTCCCGGAGAATTTGCCTGTAATCTTCTCGTACCGCAATGTGACTCGACACGTTCCTCATTATGCCACCTGCGTTCTCCACTATCGCTAACGTCTTTGTTGGGGAATTATAGCTAAGCATGTCAACAAGAAACCCTAGAGCTCCATCCACGGAACACAGGGCTACCTTATTCATGGAACAGTGAGCGGTCAAGTTCCATAATGCTGACAGAACTGACTTCAAAGTCGCCTCTTTCTGACAGGTCATTGCAGCTTTCGTGAGACCTTTGACAGCGCCTACTTCTCTTAAGACTAGTTTGCTGTTGCTATCTGCTCTCCATGATAGGTTTCTTAGTACTGCTGCCGTCACCTGGAAAATAAATTAACAAGAACTGAGAATTAACTCTTATCTTTACTTTATTTAGCCTTATCATTGTATGTTGGGGATTGATTGGAGTCTCATGTAAAGTTTAATTCTATTCATACTTCTTATTGCCATTCGAGGCCTAGCGTGAAGTAGCGCGTTATCATCCTCAACCACATAATTAATTTGTCACTTACCCACAGGTGAGATAGTATTAAAATGTAATCCTATATCTAATTAAAACCACAATAATTTGCGACAGAAATTCATAAAACTCAATATTTGTTAGGGTTATATGTAATTGATACCATTGTTATTTTCATTGTACTAACCTGTCTCATATCGTCATTAGGTGATTCCAGTTGCTCCACTAGCGCCATCATGAAATCTTTGAAGGAACATAGCAGGGACTTGTTATTGCCATCACCGAACGTAAGGTTAGTGAGCGTCATCCCCGCGTACTTCCTCATAGTGAGGCACGTATTGTCATCAGTTCTGCTGCCGTGTGCCGCCTGGTCTCCGCTCACTAAGGCAGCTAACGCTTGTAACCCTCCCAGTTGACAGACTACGTGTCTGTGCTCCTCGTCGAAGGATAATTTCATGAGAGCCGCGACGCTCTGGCTCGGATGCTTCGCAGCGTCGTCCTCGATCGCATCCTTCCCTTCTTTCCTCGCCTCCACCAAGTCTTCTAGCACGTAACAGTATTCCCTGACTTGCTCCAGCAGTCGCCACACTCTTGCTTCTCTCCTGCCGGCCTTGTCGTCGGTCTGCGTGTGAATGATGTTCCGTAGCGCCTTCGCGGCACGGTCTCGAGTCTCTCGCGGAACTTTGGAGTGAATCAACTGCACGAGGAGAGGGATACACCCGGCCTGCCGCATCGCGATGCAACTCTCGACCGAACGGCTCATGTCTAGCAGCGGGCCACTGAGGTCGGCGTTGTTCTCCGGCGACAGACTCAGCAGAGAGATGAGCGAACAAACGCACTCCATCTTGTTCTCCAGGTTGGAGGAGGGGCGCGCGCCCTCCGCCGACCCGTTGCTGGAGAAGCTGCGCACGCTGGCAGAGTCGTGTCCGGGCCACGCGTCACGCTCGCCGGGCCATGTGCCACGGTACAGCTGCGACGCGCGCTTGTCCCGCTCGCTCGACCTAGCCGCGCTCTCGAGCCCATAGTGCAGCGTACTCCGGTAGTTTGTCCTGTGCGGTCTGTCTTCGTGGGGCGAGTACGCGGAGGAGGAAGGTCTCTGCGGCCTCTTCGGCAGGGCTCCGGCTCTCTTTTGTGCGTGCCCTTCGTCGCCGTCGACCTCGTCGTCCAAAAAGTTGGGGTTCGTGATGTCGCTGCGCTCGTCAAACTCATCCGGCGACGGCGAGTGGTCCAGGAAGTGAGGTTTAGGTATTCTACATTCGATGTTGGATTTGGAGGAAGACTGGTAATCGTCATCGAGAAAGTGCGGTCGGCGTATCGACGGGTCGGGCTCCAGCGTCTCCAACTCCAGGGTAAGATCTCTCGAGCGCGCCTTGTCTGTCTTTGGAGGAGCGAGCTTTGAGGGTTTGGCGTCTTTCGGGTGAGGGATGCGGCGCGCGTCAGACGAGAGAGGGGAGGAGGCGTCCGGGAGCCCGCGGGGAGGTTCGCTGGAAGTCGAGGGAGTGCAGTCTTCGCTGGCGGACGGTCCTGAATCGGTCAGAGGTGAGTTCGATGAGTCCATACTGCTCCAGGGATCTACCATTACTTCGTTCTCCAACTGTAACAACGCGAAAGATAGCGATCAATTCTATGTCCGTGTATGGAATATGGGTCGAATGAAAGGTCTTCGAGTGTCTCGAGATAATCGGCTCAGGCGCACGGCGGCCGAAACGAGCGATTAAAATGTTCGGTCAAGGCCACTACGCGTAACGTACGTAAGGCTGTATTTATTTGTGGATGCAGTGAAAATACCGGTTGACCGAGGCACGAAAAAAGCGATATCGACGCAGAGGAAGCGATGCGTGTAATAATTTTTAATTACGACCGAGAGTTACTGAGGTCCGGTCAAATATTGTGCCAATTATTGATTAAACCTTGAATTACAGTTACTTGTGTCTGCAATCTAGGCACGGCACACTAGCGGTATTAGAATACATAACGTGATGCATTTTAATATCTGGAGATAACGGAAAAATGAAGCACACGTCTTCATAGAACTACTATGGCAAATTAAGTTTATCTTCATAATAAGGACAATAACTAGAAGCACATGAGGGAACACAACAAAGCCACTTTGCGTACATATTTATGTCACGTCCAATGACCACCCGTATGGGGTTATGGTGGCTTCATAACTTCATATGGCTAACGCATGAGTCACTGGCTACAATATGCTACAATGTGCTTCTGGTTACGTCACCCTCGTGTCCTATTAATTAACAGGCTCCCTTTTGATTGTTTTGAGAATAACGAAATGTAATACACAGGCATATTGCTCAAACGTTAATGATTGAATCAGGTCAACACTGTAAATTAATGACTCAAATTGTTTTGCAGCAAGAAACGCATGCACTACTTTTTACTACTTTTTAAACGAAATTGGAGAAACAAAAAAAAATCCATTTATTTCAGGGTCTTAAAACTGAGGCCTAAAAAAGGCAAGGCGATCTGTTACTCCGTAAAAATGTCACTGACAAAAATCTCGTTGACCTACAGAATTTGCATTCAAGTTCATATCCTGCCACTTAACTAAAACATATTGTTACAAGTCTAAAAATTTGGCATGCTTAAGGTACATTAAGCTGTACAGTTAGCCAAGACCTGGTAACCTAGAGAAGAAAAATTATTGATTGATGGTTGAAAATTAGACATTCAGCCTTGGTAGTATCTACAGTGATAGCAATGGGCTTTCGACTGGTGTTTGTAGGATAGAACGGAATGCAGCCTAGTTGTATCTCCGGCTTTAAGTCGTATGTAATATTAGTAAGTGTCGGTAACTACTTACAGACCTACTACTCGTATGTATGTTTTGACGGCCCGTTGGCGTAAAGGATAGATAGCTCGCCTTCGAACCGGGAAGTCTCTGGTTCAATTTCTAGCCGTACACAAATGGATTTTTCTATGTGCATTCATGGGTGTTTGTCTACGTGTGGTAGGACTTAAAAGCATTACATCAATGTTCCGCCTGACTTATCAACAAAAATTAGCTTACTGCCATCAAAGAAAAAATCTGCCACCATAACCTTACGGTGTTTCGGTAGCACACAGCCCTTGACAGTCATACCATTTTCGGCATAGCACCTTTAGATGATGAGAAGATGGTAAAGACTCTTTACCATTCCATACCTTCGACCATATTATCATCGCTTACCACCAGGTGAGATAGGGGTCAAACGCCCGCTTAACAGGTATAAAACCATGTATGTGGAGAGTGGAGACTACCAGCCCAAATCTGTAAGCATTCTAAGTTATCATTGTTTACATAAGTATAGAAGTATGTATGTATTATAGAATATTTTTTTCAGAATTTTCCAGAAAGAGGGTGCTAATCTAGACATGATCAGATGCAAAGCCATTATTATGCATATAGTGAGGACAATGGGTAGACTATGTTCCGGCGGACACAATGGGGCGCCGGCGTCGCGGCAAATTGCACGATTGGATCCGGTCGTAAGGCACTGGATAAAGTCTTTGACATGGTGATTTCAGGTAACATTGGACAGTTTTGGTGAGAATTCAAGGCTAGGAAAGAAGAGCTTAAGATTAAAGAGCTAGTCAAACTTACAACTTTACAAAGTCGGAACTGAAACTAAGTGAATCTTACTAGATACTGAATCGTTTCACAAAACTGAAGAATGAAATGTCTTTTGGTGTCACTCAACTTCCTTTAAAAACGTTACACATTATTTTAGGTCGAGCAACATCCGTTTGATTCAAATTTATTACTAAGATAAGCATACGTGAGAGTAAAGATATATCAATTTAGTTTACACACGCACGGTACACATTTTATGAGCAAACTTAAGTGGGAACACGAAATGATACACTTGAACTTATGTGTAAGCCCTCGGGCAAATTGAGAACAATACAGATTAAGGGGCATCATCAGAAACAAATCTATACACAGTTCCTTGTCTACTTACCAGATCGGTATCGTTTGACATGGTAACATCATCATGTGGGTTGCCATTCTCCATATCGACCCCAGAGTCATTGGGATCACCTCTCCTCCTTTCAGTCCTGGCGATCTCATGGTAGTTGTTTCTCATAGGATTGTAGCTGATTCGCAGATCCGTAGTGAAGTCGTCGAACAACTTAAACTGGTTGGCGTTAAACTCAGTCTCATTGTCGAGGATCTCGCGGCTGTTCATCGATGTAACCTTCGATTCATTTCTGTTGCTATACGACACTTTATAATAGTCCCGGGAACTCATTTTCGTATCACTTGCGAGGGTATATCTTAATTCATTGTTACGAAATTGAAAGCACCTAGAATTATTGTTATATAGGACACCATTTGGCTCTCGGTGGAGACGATTGCGTCAATAGAATTGTATTGGATACCGTTCTATACTCAAGACTGGATAATATCTTTACAGCACAATTCATAATGCGTTTAAATTCGATCGTAAAGCGGGCGTTGGTCTTAAACAAACGATGAATTTATCTGAAACTTGGTCCAGTTTCTCGGTAGAAAATCAGGTCAGCAATAACCGTGATGACCGATATAGATTCCGAAGGGCTCTCACTGGGAGGTTTAACATTTTATTATCGCCTTCTTATAATAGTTGGAAGTGCGCCAGATGATGAACAGCACTTCTCACGATGCTGTTATATTTTCAGTTCGTTGTTCAGCAACAAAACGGAAGCTAGCAAACGTCAACGTTGCTGTCGAAATTATGAATGAAATTGTAACGACTAAACATAAGAGTCTTGGAGTTTTTAGTGAAATGTTTACAAACAAGACACATTAAGACCTCGTTGTTTCTAATTTAACAGCATGTTGTTGCATAACATTGAGATGAGATTTAAAAAAAGTCAGATTAGGCTGGCCATATGTTGAACACATCATCCGCAGTATTAGATCCTCCTCGGTCGGACTCGGACACACATCGTAAAGCAATGGAAATAGCGTATCTGTTTACTTTGGACACATTCAAGGTTAGATAAAACGAATTCAGTAGAAAAGCCGTCTTTTACTTTTAGCAATCTCAGAAATAGGAAGAGATAAAGATGCTGGTTTTTTTAGATAATTACTGTACATACAAAGTATTGACAAAGATTTGTCGCCTTGAGCTCTATAAATGTTGCAAGCAAATTAAAGCAAGTAATAAAATTAAAATTTTGCATAAAAACTCACGACAATGTCCTTTAGAAAATTAACGTCATAAAATCTATCTAAGAACCACCACTGATTAATTACGAACCGTTTAAACACAAAATCGAACTAGTTTTGGAGAGAAATGGCAACATGGATTTGCACAAACAAATGTTTACTGCAGCGCCCCCTGGTGAGTTGACACCGTAACACCTATTTAAGAACATGCACCAATCAAACACGAACCCATAAGTGAAAACTGCATCTAAATCGGACTAGTAGTTTTTAAGGAAAATGGCAAAATCGATTTGCAGCAACAAATGATTACTGCAGCGCCCCTGGTGAGTTGTCACCGAAACACCTGTCTAAAAACATGCACCAATTACACCCGAACCCATAACTGAAAACTGCATCAAAATCGGACTAGTAGTTTTGGAGAAAAATGGCAACATGGACTTGCACACACAAACAAACAAACATCCTCTCACCCCAAACGCATATACAGTCTCCGTTCCGTCGTGGGTAAAAATAAGATTTAATAAAACTCCTCTACGAAAAAAAACTTCCAGGCCATAATCGATTCACATTTAAAATGCATGATATGGTAAAAATGCATGAGGTTTAGACTATTATGTAAATAATAATTAATTTTGGTGGAACGTACTCGTACATAGACTATCTACTAAAACATAATCCTTCCTAACTGTTGAATTTGCCGTAATCAAGTAAATATATGAAGTTTTTTATATAGTATAATAGGCTAGTGTTTGACCACTATGTCACTCGTTGGTATCTGATGATGCGGTCGAAGAGTAGTTGGCCAGGCGGATACTCGACAGTGTCCTAACACCATGCCGGAAGGAGGTTTCTCAACGATGTTTTCCTTCACCGGTGGAATGCGCACATACATTTGTCGATAGAAAAGTCCATTGGTGCACGGCGAGGATTGAATCCCCTTACTTTTCGTCTTCAGCGTCAAACCCGACCATTCTCCCACTGTGTCACTGCACCCTGAACCTGGTACTCCTTGAAGCATTTCTAAACATCAATGGACCTTTGAAGTCCAATGTGTTCGATCGAAATACAATTCAACACATTTGATTACCCACACTATATCTAAACTAATATAATAATGAGGATAGATTTAATATTTTGTTTGTTTGTTACAATTTAACTCAAAAACTACTGGAATGATTTCAAAAATTCTTTCACTAATGGATAGCTACATTATCAGCGATTAACATAAGCAATATTTTATGCCCGTATTCTCACTGGTACGGGAACTACGCGGGTGAAACCGCGAGGCTATTTTATAAAACAGTTCCAAAAAGAACAAATGTCCTTACGATCGTGCAAGTAATCTACTCGACCTGTTTCTGTAGGGTACTTTAACGTTGCGATGGCCCTTCTCTTTGTGTCCTAAGATTGAGCCTTTATTCTGAAAGTAATTGTTTCCACCCTTGATATTGACCTTTGGGACTTTAGTTGAAGAGTGTGTACACAGTGGCAGAGTCTACAGTCTAGTGAATAATAACGCTTTCTTTTTATCTCGGTGATCATGATTTTTCTCACAGACTTCGGATTATACTATGCCAAATCTATAGAAAATACTTAAATATTATAATCAAGCACAGAAGTACCTAATTCGCTTTAGATTAATCAAGTTTGCTATGTTCATTACACGCACAGCATATGGGCGGGCACTGGGTATCAAATATAGATTAAAATTAATTTCTTATAGCGGTGGGCACTCACTGGAAGGGAAGACCCGAAGATCGGGCTAAGTGGCGTGTTTTAGGAGAGGCCTATGTCCAGCAGTTGACAGTGAATGTTGTTCCTTATTATTTTATGCGTACGGTTCTTAAAACTATGTACATGAGATCATTATGGACCCTGTTGGGCAAAATTATAAAATTATTATCGAGGCATGGACATAGACGCCCAAGGAGAAGAATCTTATATGAATTATCTGTTCTCTATAAATACGAATACTAACCAAAATATAAACGAGTTTATTATGTAGCCGAATTAACGATGTTTTGTTTATTAACCGACTTCACAAGGAGGAGGTTCTAAATTCATCGGAACCTTTTTTTTATGTATGTTCACCGATTACTCCGAGATGCCTGAACCGATTTGAAAAATTCTTTTTTTGTTTCAAAGGGGGTACCCTTTGTTTCCCAAGTTATCCCATTGAAATTTTACCGAAATCGGTCGAGCCGTTTTTAATATATGAACATTTGTATTACGATACACTACATACATACATACCTGGACGACATACTAACTACTGGCACAGATTATATAATAGTTACTACGTCTACTTAGAAGTCGGTTCTTTTAGTCTTTTAAACGATCTTAAATTATTTCGTTATATTTCTTTGGAAAGGTAATTTGGACCAGTTAGATGCTCGTCTGATATAATTTTTTACGCCGAGCTGATATCTCACCTGATGTTAAGTGATGATGCGATCGATGATGGAGCGTGCTTACCCTAGAGATACCTATTCACTCGCGATTTGAAGACCCCCATATTGTACTTGAAGTATTATTATATTTGATGGTATGCGATTACGTCTATCTAACTATACAAATAGATTTGCTAGAACTTAGCGTGTCTACTCACTGCGCCATTAGACACCTGCCCTTTAAAAAATTCAGAGCAAGCTTCCTCATAGCTTAAACAGTGACCTATGATCTAACTGACCTAATGGCACATAAGATACCACAAATAAGGTAAATAAGTCTTGCAGTGAGGTCAAAGACCCTATATAGTAATAACTATTGCGTAAGGGAGGCGTTAGCGAAAAGGTCGTTGATCCGAGTAATTACGTACAAGTACTTACATCGTTAAGAGTCTTGATTGCTAATTGTTAATATACCTATAGGGCATACCTAAATACTTAAGAGTCAAGGATAATTGATCTCGATGCTTGGTAACAACTACCGCCAATCAGGAGGCCTATCACGAAGTGTGATAGGGATTGAAATGAACGAACATGACAGAGATGGAGCTATACAGCCTACATAGCTGCGTCCTCGTCATTTAGTTCATTTCGTTCATTCAATGATCAACTGTCAAACTTCGTGATAGGCCTGCTGGTCACATAAATCATTGACAGCCTTACAATGTTAACACTATAGAATAAGGTAGTAGCTGATGGTAAGCGATGATGTCTGTCTATAACAGAGACAGTGGAGCGCAAAAATCTGGCTTAATATTATTTCGCACTAACTGCGGTTATCTTGATACATTTAAATCTTATAATATGCTATGTAATTTCACTGGACAAAATTTAACATCGTTTAAAACACAAAAAAAATTACTCAATACTTGTAGGTTCTACTATTTTTAACTATCTAATATATAAAATTCTCGTGTCACAGTTTTCGTTGCCATACTCCTCCGAAACGGCTTGACCGATTTTGATGAAATTTTTTGTGCTTATCCGGTATCTATGAGAATCGGCCAACATCTATTTTTCATCCCCCTAAATGTTAGGGGTAGTCCACCCCTAAATTTTTTATTTTATTTTTTAGACAAAATTTTTAATTTCTATTTTTTTATGATACAACATACAAAAATACATACAATCCTCAATTTTCACCCTTCTACGATCAACCCTTATTTTTTAATAGCCATTTATTTATATGGCAAAACAACGTTTGCCGGGTCAGCTAGTATGTATTTTGTATATATTATTTTTATATTTTATTTATTTGTGTATATATGTATATATATGTATATATGTTATTAGTGTATATATTTGTATATATAATGTATTTTATATATATATATATATATAATCAACTATTTTTTATTCTGTGCTTCAAATGCCGCGCTAGTCATTTTCAGTACCAAATTTATTAGTTATTGTCTCCATACCTCTGGAGATACTCATCAGATCTCGATGCAATTATAATGAGACCAAATAAGAACTATACAACTCTTTCAAACAAAAAAAAGTACCAAATAGGTTAATAAATGACGGAGTTTTGAGGTAACAAATATTTTAAAAAAAATACAGTCGATTAGAGAACCTCCTTCTTTTTTTAAGTCGTTAGCGAAATACGAGAATCGATATATTACTTCAAATATTCAATCGATAAGGATCCTAACTAGTATTTTCCGCTGCAATAACTGCTTCATTTTGAAACAACAACAAAACCCAAAAGATCATCAAATGATTATTTATCGCTGACTTCCGACTGCCTGATGTAAGCAACTGTTCACTGCACAATCTAAATTTAAAGCATGTTTCACGTAGGCTTAAACAGACATAGATTAGAGTGGACACATCAAGTCTGTTGGTAAATAATTAAGCAGGTACGAACGACGAGCGTGAATGCAAGGAATAATTGACGAGTCAACTTTAACGAGTCGAGTTCAACTTCTGTGAGCAAGAAGTTGAGATTAGAATAAATATTGTTAAATGTGAAAACGAGACAAACCTAAATTTAACTAAGTCACACCTAAGTAACGTTCATAAATAAGGCCCTTTAAGCTTACACTTTTATGCATCGATTTTCATAACTACCGTTTTGATTGACGTTCCGTCAACACGAACACACATTTTTACAATTTCTTCGCCGTGCTACATTGCCCATGTAACAGATTTCGTCCATAATCTAGGCTCGAAGGAGTTTAAATATGGAACATTTTTATTTGACACCCGACACGCTCAGAAGTCTTCACCATGACTTAATGTGCTACAGTAAGCGCCGACATCTTGTGCAATCTATGTCTGTGTGTTCCACGGATATGAACAATCAAGATACAAAGACTTAATTGGCCGGGAAAATTTTCACAACCAAGTTAAGTGAAGCTATTATAGATGTCAACGAGAAGATCCTGATCTGAGAACGTTGTTATCTTGGCTCTTGTTCTCATGGCTGTTATGAGAATAGGATCAGTTTGACTGTAGAATATGTGAAACGCCTAAATTTTAAATTGCAGTCATCATGGCAAAGAAGTTCACACAACAAATTAATAAACTAACATTGCTAGTATGCTTTTAATTTAAAAAAAATACTAACGACGGATTTCCCCAAAATAAATAGATGAACTTTTTGTTTTAAGGCCTAGCGTGCTACCTTCCTCGACCGTATCATCACTTGCCAATACAAGTGATATAGTGGTCAAACGCTTGCAATACGATATAAAAAAAAACAATTTAAAAACTGATCAAAAATAAATCAACAATCCCTGGACTAACTAAATGGTCTCAGCAACATCGAACACGTGATGTCTTACAAAAGATTACACAGTATCAAGACTTACTCGTACAGTTAGCAAACGATAAGTACAGGGTACTAAGGAATGGCAATCAACGCGATGGTCTGCGGTTTCGCAGCGCGGAAACTAGCTAGTTAAACACCACCCGTACCATCTAGTGTAATGTGCGTTACAGCCTAACCGTTGATTAGACTAATGAAGCGTACAATGAAATACACAACACTAAAGAAACGGCATTTGATATCGCATGACGAACAAACGACAATATCTCCGTGAAAGTTATTACAAGAGAACGGTTTTATTAATAAACTTTCTATGATGTCGACGACCACCCAGAAACTGATGAGATGACAGCAAGAATAGACTACTTACTAGCCTAGGCAGCTGTAGAGTTGTAGAACAAACAATTTGCAGTAATTTATGAGAATCATTTTAATAGTTATGGGAACTACATTAACCAAACTTAAAATGCTTACGCCCAAGGCTAACTACAACGTAGAAGCAATAAATCAAGACAACAATGAAAGTAAATCACGAGAATTATTTCTGAATCTATCCGAGAAATGTTACGCAGGACTGTTAAAATAAACGTTTCCATAAGCGGCCGATATTATTCAAGCTATTTCCAAAATAGATAAATGTGTTAAGCAGTTCGAAAGGCAAAGTTTCAACTCTATTCGGTAGAACTTAAGAATAATGATATCGATATAGAAGATCCCAGTATACCGAAGGGAGTAAAAAATATTTTGACACAGGGAAACGACATAGAAACAGTGACGGATTTGGACGATTGACAGAACGATCCCGATGCAGGAAGTTGCACACAAAAATAGATAGGTAATCTTTTTGAAGCAGTCGTTAAAGTTAAAGACGTGAACAGTATAACACTTTCCGGGGATCATAGGTTAATGATACACAGCTCAGATGTTGACGGTATAATAATGGGTATTATGATTACAAAATCAACGTAAGGAATGTAAAAAACACAGATTAATCACAACAAAGAAGAAAAAAGTAAGCGAGTTATGTACAATCTGACGATTAGGCACATGAAAGCAAAGCGGGCACTTACACCGGTGAAAGTGTGGTCATGGAATTTCGCGATGCATCCAACCATTATGGTAATTGGAGTGAGACGCCGAGACGAGACCTGCATGGCATCTACTGCTGATGGAGTCATGAGGGCATTCACATTGGTAATCTTTGCGATGATGCTCCAATCATTAAAGTCTAATGTAAGATTGTGCTCAAAGTGGCACAATAGGGATTACGCGAGTTTAGTTGGCGTCTGGCTTAATTCGAGTGGGCGATCTTAGACAGTACTTGAGATAATTTTGTCGATGAATATGCACGTTGCAATTGTAGTTATGCGTATGATATTTTTGATAGTACTGCGGTTTACTTTTGCAAGCAGAATAGTGCGCGCATAGTTTGCTTTAATAGTTTAGTAGTAAGTTTACTTTAACCAAACATAGCGAGTTTGTTTCACGTGTAAGCATTTAATTGGTCTTCAAGTCACGAGTGAATAGGTATCTTCTGGGCAAGCGTGCTACATCTACACACCACATCGCCACTTAATATCAGGTGAGATAGTGGCCCATCGCTTGCATATATTAGCATATCTTTTTTTCGGATAATGTTAAATTTTAGACTCAGTTTTATGATAATTTTTAGCATACGAGTATGGTCTCCGTGTATTGGATAGGCGAATTCTTGATACTGTAGGTATACTACTTAGTTTGCTTATAGCACAGTACCAACCGAATACAATAAACTATAGAAGAACATTATAGCAACCTAATTCTCAAAACGAAAACACGATATAAGATCTCATCACAGAAAACAAATTGTCTGCCGATTATATCACACAGCGAAGCATGCAAAAAGGAAACACAATCAGCGAACTTGTGAAGCCAAATCAACAGAGATGATCTATTGTCTATTACGGTTAAACAAAAGGCGTGGACACAATGAGTGAAAGTAAACATTAGATATAAATGAGCTGGTTGCTAAAAATATGTTATAATGAAAAAGCATGGCCGTGACGAAGTGAATCCACAGATGCGAGATGATTTAGATACGATGATAATGTTACTATAGATACTCAATGACAGCGTTTTATTTATAGTCTGTGCAAAAAGAGAACCGTCGTGGCTTTACGATGAACTAACATTCAAAGGTAAGGAAGGAAGGCATATATATACCTACCTAGTGCAACCCGATAATGATAAGAGTACCTACGAAGATATCAAACATTTTTAGTCGTATTGCCAATGACAGAGCAATGTTGTCAAGTCAACGCAACAAAAACAGTGAATTACAACCATCAACACACGCGCGGCGCGCCCTCAATATATACGACGGTTTCTCTTTTTGCACAGACTCTAATATGGTGTTATTTTTTGTTATATCTGACAAGCTCTTGACCACTGATTTTAAGTGACTATCTGGTCTAAGATAGAAGCCCGCTTGTCTGGATATGGACAACGGAAGTAACAAAGTTTGAAAATCATTATTGTTTTTCGGGTTTCATAAAAATAAATCCTTATTTCCTTTGGTCACGCATAACTTGAAAACGGGTGGACCGATTTGGCTTATTATTATTTTAAGTGTTTTTAAGATAGACATTTTTTCACGAAAAAAAAGTTTTAAGTAAATGAAAAGACGCGGGCGAAGCCGCACTTCTAGTATTACATATAAGAAAGCAACTACGTTTCTAAAAACGTATTTAATTTTATTCGGCGATAAATTTTGCCTTTTCTACAATAAATAATGTTATTTAGCACGTCTTCAATCACTGTGAGTTTTCTCTTTGTAATTTCTTTAAGTAATTTGTTACATACAACGGAATCGAGACACTACACTTATTAGGGTTCCGTAGCCGAATGGCAAAAAAACGGAACCCTTATAGAGCCATGTCTGTCTGTCTGTCCGTCCGTATGTCACAGCTATTTTATTCCGAAACTATTAGGACTACAGAATTGAAACATAGTAGGTGGATGTATTCTGTGAACCGCTTTCCAATTTTTATACAAAAATAAAAAATATACAAGTTTAAGGGAGGCATCCCATACATGAAACTGAAATAAAAAAAAATTAGGTCTTTAAAAATGATATTGAGGTTCCTAAAATCATTTTTTCTCAAAGTCAATCATTTAAAAGATAGGCGCGTCTGAAGTGGCAAAATATGTGTCGTCCCCCCTCCCCCCCTCTAACTTTTAAAGTAAGGGGGTGAAAAATCTAGAAAAAATATATTCTGTAGATCTTAATAAAACCTTTCAACAAAAATTAGTTTGAACGAGATCTGTATCTCAGCAGTTTTTGAGATATAGCGACCGCAAATATAACTTTGTTTTCATATCAAACACTATGAAAAACAAAGTTATTTTTGTAGTTGCGAAAAATCATAGTTATAGAATACTCTACTGTGTTACGGAACCCTACGAGTGCAAGTCTCACTTGCACTTGGCCAGTTTTATTCTCTCTTACCGGTCAGCTATTGTTAGAGCTACGAGAATTTTGTCTTTGGATTTTTGAAGCAAGTGTTGATGTTGGTAAGTATAGATTTCAATTTAAATATAGAGACCAGCACTAAATGAACACCTTACAAATTAAAAATTATAGTCACACAAGAAAGAAGACCCGTATTCATACTCTGCTTTTCATCAATCGACTTGCAAAAGGAGGACGTTCTCAATTCGTCTGTATGGTTTTTTTTTTGTTTTTGTATGTATGTTACGCGATTACTCCTTTCATTGTGAACCGATTTGAAAAATTATTTTTTTAATCGGTAAGGTACATTTCCGAGGTGCTCCCATTGTAACTTCATCGAGATCTGATAAGTATCTACATAGATATGAAGATAAACGTCTCAAATTTGCAACTGAAACTGACTCGCGGGGCATGGAAGTCGGTTGTTTTAGTTTTTAATATTAATTATCTCTAGAGAAATAGGCATTGATATTATTCACAAAAATAATACAAACAAGCGCGAGATATGAGCATTCCCAAGGAAATATACTACATATTTACTAGATACATATAAGATACAGTACCCTTAGTACGAGTTTTCATCGTAAACGCTTTGACAGATCTCACATAGTTTTCGACTCATTCTGGCTCCCTGATTGGTCTAAAATTAGTTAAGTGTAGTAACCACTAGAGGCGCTGTACTGTTTTTCATACAAAATTTAAAAACTCGATATACGATATCGAGTTTGGTATGAAAACTCGTACTAAGGGTACAGATGTACAACAGTATCTAGCGATGCATAGAGGTCTGCAATGCGACATTTTCATCCAATTTTCACAATTAATGTGGGGACTTGTCTGACGTCGGGATACAGATGCGGATTTTAGATCTCGGATCTGTTGTTGAGTTAGCGAACTGTGCCAATTTATGGAAGACAGTTACTATTTTTGTTTATTGGTGTCATCATTTCTATGTTTAACCAAGTTCACTATAAGGAGGAGGTTCTCAATGTGCCTTTTCTTTGCAGAACTGACTTTCGTATTTATAATATTGGTGTTGTAAATTATTTTTGGTTTTTGCTTCCTATTTGATCGTTGTAATTTTATCGAGATCTGATAAGTATCTCCAAAGATATGGAGACAAACATCTCAAACTTAGTACTCAAAATGACTAGCGCGGTATTTCAAAACATTGTGGTTTTATTGAAGTCATACATTTTTATTATATCTTATAGACTTATCGTTTGAACACTATCTTGCCTGGTGGTAAACGATGATGTGGTCGAGGATAGCGAACACACTGGGCCTCAAATAGTCTGACTCTTAAGGGGTCTGCTGCCGGAAAACCGTAAGTAAAGATTATTGCGGCATATCTCTTTAATCAAATAAAATATTGTTATTTCGGAAAACAATAATCCATGGGTTAGTAAACATGTTAAACTTATGCTGGGAAGCTACTTTTTGGTAGGAAGTCAGGCGGATAATCGATATAGATTAATGCTTCTACCACCTGCGGCTGTATATAATTTATATTAAGATCTGATAGCAGTCTCTAGCTAAAGACCGAGCAAAATACCTAAGACCATATATCTACCTAAGACTAACTGACAATATTTTTCTCTATTCTATTTAAATAAAATTACAAAAAAGTGCGAATCGGACTCGCACATGTAGGGCTCCGATTGAAGTAAATTTGGCGGAAAAATGAGATTTATTGTATAATAATTATTAATTAATAATAATAATAATTAATAATTAATTTTAATAATTAATAATTAATTATAATAATAATTAATAATAAATTAACCTAACTAACCCTTTAATAATTAATTTTATTTAGTTTTTAGTATTTGTTGTAAAATTCTCGAAGACAGAGTATATTAAAATAGACTTGTCCTTAAAATAATAATATGAGAAGGGTAGAACTATACAATCACTGGTATGAGAGAGTGAGATGAACAACAATTTTTTATCCTTCTCTGCGTATGCGATTTTACAAACTGGCTCCAGTATTGGCTCCAAGTTCTAGTGCACCCATTGGCTTTCACCCCCTGTCATGTATGACCTGACCAAATTACGTTGTTCATTTTATCTTATGGCTGGCATATGTACCACGAGTTCATCATTTCATTCGGGTTATATCTCTATAGCTATTACATTCGCATACGCTAATTTTCTCTATATATATATATATATATACTTTCTCTATGAAAATTCCCCATAGTCATACATACTATGTGAAAATTTTAAGTAACTAACTACTACGGTTAAGGAGATACAGCTCTGTGAAATGCGAACAGACAGACAAACGTACGGACGGGCGGCCAGCGAAGTCTCAGTAATAGGGTTCCTTTGGTGTACGGAACCCTAAAAAAGATACATTATTTTTGCTGTGATTTCATTAATTGTTTAGTCCACGGCATATTCATACACAAAAATACATTATTTTGGTTCTAAATGGTCTCTAATTATTTCCTCTGCAAGAAGTTGTCATTAATCTAAATGTTAAACTGCGTTTAAGTATTATTACAGCAATTATGTTATGTTCAAGCCATCACAATGTTGATATGAAACTTTAGCCGTAGTAGATGTGGCGATTATGTTTTTGTCTTCTAGCAGTAAGATATAATAATCGTTTAAAATTGTTTGGAATTTATAGCTAGGATCCATAGTATAAGCTACATGAATATATATCGATATCAGCCCCCTGATTTTCAATCATTCGAAAACCTATTCGGATTCGGCAGCTTCATTTTTAATTTGAATAAATCCGTGAGCTATTTTGACGCTGAAACATTTCCAGATTGAATCACTGATTTTTTTCGAATAGAAATCCCATAAGATCTAGAATAGGTTTTCGAATGATTGAGAATCTGGGGCCAGATCTCGATAATATTACAATGGGACCAAACAGTAAGTATAACTCTCTCAAACATAAAATAATTTTACAAATAGGTTAATATATGACGGAGTTCTAAGGTAACAAACATAATTTTTAAAAAAGCAGTTGAATTGAGAACCTCCTCATTTTTTGAAGTCGGTTCAAAACCATATGAATTACAGTTGCGTTAAATTAAATTACCATAGTCATCTTCTATTACAATTTCACGGTATAGAGTTATTCAATAGCGTGCTGCCTTCATAATTAAGTGTTAATTACGGTTAATGGTCGTTGCGTAATCCACCATTTCTTATGTAGATTCATGTCTGCGTATGTATTAGTGGTATATTATGTACTTAAGTATGTGCTTTTAATGATATTCGTCATCGGGGGTTAAAATCTGATTGAAAGCCAGTTTTTTACCCCCGACGCAAAACAAAGGGTGCTAAAAGATAAGTTGGACGCGTGTATCTGTGATGTGTGTCTGTGGCATCGTAGCTCTTAAAATCCTTTGGGAGCTACGATGCCACATCAATTTTGATTTAGTTTTTTTTGTTGTTTAATTTTTTGTTGTTTTCCTGTTTGTTTGGAGGTGCCATAGTAGAGGCCTATGTCCAACAGTGGACGAATATTGGCTGTTTATGATGATAATGATGTTAGAGGATGAAAATTTAGCACCATACAGTTCTTTGCAGTATCAAACTGAGCCTGGAACCTATTCCAGAATCAATAGAACAAATCGAATGTAGAAATTAACTTCTTTCGCATAAACAATAAAAGCTACAATATAAATATAATCTACGCCGGAACAGAGGCATCTATGAGTATGAGAGCAACGTTGTAGGAAACAATAATCTTACCTAATATGTCATAACAATAGTTATGACACCAGATGAAGAACTGCGAACAAGATATAAAAATTCAAACAATGATGACATGTAACCATGTGTGAAATGCTTACAGACAATGGATGACAGGCTGTTGTTATTCCTGAAGAGATTGGAAGACCTAATTATAAATAGTACAATCATTTTAAACCTGATATTCACATAAGAGCCTTTGCACACCTCGTTGATTACGCGCACAGGACGCAAAAACGCATACAAACAATCAAAAACGCGCCTCATCAGTGCATTAAAAAATGTGGTGTGCAAAGGCCCTAAACATTTGCAGTCAGTCTACTAATCCTTTGATAATGTTCATATCCGTATGCGCAAACAATACTATATGGTATCACAGAGTTTGCAAGCGCATAGGGTCATTCAAATAAATAAGTTATTGAAGATATTTGAATAAAGTTTACCACTAATACCACTATGCGTTTTGATCAAAATCGTTTTGCTTGATTTACTTGAATACGGGTGTTAAATGTTAGCGGAGGTCGAAGTTGTCGACTCGAATTGAGTTTCTAAATAATCAGCCTATAAATTCACATCAAAGAGAATGTCTCGCAAGTTACCAATTTTCCATATTCACGGTTATTTTTTGTACAGGAAATTGAGACACCATGGAATACAAGCGGCTGACTTTCACTTGATCAAAACAACGCACAATAATAAACAAATAAAAAAAAAGTATAAAACAACAAGCACAAAACAAATATGTTACGTCTACACGTACTAAATAATACGCAAAAAGTAAGCATTGAAAATTGTAACGATATACTTACTTTGCAAATAATAAATTAAAGAAAGTTAATAGAGGAGCTCTCATGAGCAGCACTCGAGATTAACTCGTAGCAGAAACGAATTAGATGAAAATGAAATTAGCTCGTCTCGAAATGAATTATGCTTTGCTGACGTGAAACGAAAGCGAGAGTTTGATGACCTTTCAGACTTATTCTTAAGGAGATTTAGGATCAGAAGCGTGGTAAATGTAAATGCAAACAGTACAATGGTGATCGATTTCGTTGATAACAATCGGATTGAACAAAACAATTAAGATTTAAAAGATAAGACCATCGCTAATCTCAAGGCATTGCTTAATTTCCAACATGTTGAAATCTAGACAATTTATGCTTGGATATAGGTCCATAGTCCATACCAATTGATCTAACTAGATAACAATCCGCAAACAGGCCTCTAGGTGGCATTGAATTTTAATTAACAATTCGCAATACACACAAAGAATCGATTGTAATGAGCCCACGTCAATTCACCAATAAAAAACTCGTCTTCATTAAACAAAGGCAAGCAGCGACAAAAAAAAATTTGAGTGTTGAGAAAAATGTCGTAGCTTTTTCGTGGTGTTTATGAATACAGAATTGTAAGTTGAATAACCTTTAACGAGAATACTTGTTCCTATGAAACGTTGATGATAATATATCGGGAGCTACGCTTATTAAGGCCTTTTAAGGCTTCCATAAATAACCACGAAAGCCTTCGATAGATGACGGTGCAGTTCCCAAAGGAAGCACTAGGCAATTTCCTCCCGGACGAGGTCAAGTACACAAGCAACGTTTAGGTGCGAACATCGGAAGGAAGTGGATATCCGACTAGATCGACAGAGGGAGGTTGACAACTCGCTGAAGGGTTAACTTTGAAGACTTTTAAAAACCTATTAAGTGTTCAAATTGACACAGTGGTCTTGAAGTCCTGCTAACTGTGTTTAAGGCAGTGAGTTTTTATAGCAAGTTATAAAACTGACGTTAATCCACTTTTGGGCAATCATTTCCCGAATCAGACAGCCGAAAAGAATAAATTGACCATCTGTTATTCGCTAATAGATATCTATGCAAATGTCGAACAGGTGACCGGCGTTTCAACGGAGCTGCTAAATAAGGCAGCTGAAGGTTCCAATATTGCATATTGAATAGAACGTGGGCAGTACAAGACGCTTGGGGTTATTCCAGTCATAGACAATATTGATAACGTGGGCGATACAGAGAAAGAGGAAGACTAAATCCCGTTAAATTAAATAGAACCCAATTGGAACAATATAAAGAGGTGTAATTCTTGAAATGTTATCTATCGATTATGTAAGTCACGAATATTCTGTCCCGAAGAAATTATTGCATCTAGTGAAAGTGAGAATAAAAAAAATTGTGAGAGTGTAATTTCAAAATTTCATCAACATTCACACTAATATTTTAAAAACGTTTGTAAGTCTGTGATTATGTCTGTTTGTTACCTAATCAAGCCTAAACGGACGATCCGATCTTACTGAAATTTGGAAAACAAGGAGATATTTTATAGTATGAGGATGAACATAGGCTACTAAATGCTTGGTACGTGAAAGAAGTCGAGGGTATCAGCTAACCATGGATATGTTTGTTTGCTTTAAATGCTTTGCAAGTGCCGAATAAATATGTACATACCTTTAAATGTAAGGAAAGTCTTACATGTTATTAATTTTATTATTTTTGACGTTATAGCTGAAAAAAATGAAATGAAAAATGAAAAAGAAAAATGTTTATTATCAAAAACGAGTTACGGATCGATAATGCACGTTAAAATTACAGAGTGGTACCGACAAACATTGAGTAGAGAGTTCTGTGAAATCCAAACTAGGTTCAAGACCTGTATCTTGGATTTCCGAGTGCGTATCTAAATAGGAAATAAGACTAATAAGATGTGCAAGCTAAATAAGTATGGCATACGTGTTTACATACCGAGATACAAATATACCTATTATTACCTTTAGTTTCATTAGTGACTACTTTATACATAAATAATGCGCTTATGTACTTAAACGCTTAAGTACTTAATTATAAAAATATAATTATTAGTTTTACATAGATTGCGATTCACATTATTTTAAATTTGGAGGGTAGTTGGAAAACTTACTAAGCTGCGAGCGTAAGTAAAGTAAACAAAGATAAATCGTAAAACTAGTTTGTGTGAGCTAGTGATGTCAATCAGCTACATAAATAATATACCCTTTTAAGGTAAAGGGATAATTATATTATGTAATGAGGTCATGTTAATTTTTGGTATTGTTTATTTATTCCAAAACGAGAATTGTATAATGTGTTGTTTATTAAGTACAGAAGTTTTGGTCGAAAAAGGTTATTTACTGAATAATGCTTTGTTTAGTTTAAATCGATGTATTGGGTTACCACCTTTTCATTACAACGATGAGAAGTTCCAAGGAACAGTTAGTTACCATGCTTAAGATACTTCGAGACAAAATTGACACGCCGGAACTGAAAGAGGATTTATTTCAGCTATTTGTACCCAATTAATTAATAAATTATAACAGACTTAACAGGGAACACAAAATGTTTGCTGCTCCGATTTGCCGCACAGTAGCTCGATCAAGATCAGCCGTACCTCACACTCCCAGACTCTCAGCGTACTAACTCCCTCCTGGACGCCCGTCCTGATTGTGATGTGTTCGATGATGAGTTGAAGGTTATTTATAATTTATCATAAAATTCAACTAAGAATTTGGTTTAGAACCGTTGGGGTAGACGTGTTCTAGAGTAGACACCACGGCTCGGTAAACGTAGTGTAGGGCGCCCTCCAGATAGGTGCAGCGATGATATACACAAGCTGGCTGGCAGCGGTTGAAAACAAGGACACCAAGATCGAGCTCAGTGGCGTGCCATAGGAGAGGCCTAAGTCCAGCAGTGGGCGAAAACTGGCTGCTAATGATGATGATAATATATGATACTCTCGGTCCGGTTTATTTGGGAGTGTACGAATTGCAAGTTCCCAGACAAAAACATCATACTGAGAGACTGAGACCGGTCCGGCGCTTACGAGTGAGTCATCCCGATACACTGATACTCGTGTGATGTAACGCTAAGGTCGACGGTGCATGAAGATGTGTAGGTGTAGGAGGCATGACGAAGCCATACAGGTAGGCTGATGCTAAGCCATCTATTTAAGTATCTATACTTAAGCGTGAAGTAGGACGTCATTTGAAAGACAACGCGTAAATTAGACAACAACAAATTGCTGCTGTAATGAAAAAGGTAGTCCCAAATGAGATGATTGATGGTTATTCACATGTATCGGAATGTTGATTACTGACGGCCCGTTGGCGTAAGGTTAGATAGCTTGCCTTTGCATCAAGAGGTAGTTGGTTCAAATCTATATATATAAAAGAAAGTCGTGTTATTTACACTATTTATAACTTACACGAACGTCTTTACCGATATGGCTGAAAATTGGTGAGGAGGTAGCTTAGAGTCAGGAGACGGACATAGGATACTATTTATTTTGGTGAATTTTTTATTTTTTTTTGGTTAATGTGTTTGTGTGTAGGGAAACAGCACAATGTTGAAAAACATGCTATTTGCATTCTCACCAATATTCCACTGAAAATCTTCAGTAAACACCTCATCTTTACTGAAGGTATGACTTAGACTAGACTTTTACTGGAAAACGAAGCTGAAATGTGACTCTGAACCATCACTACGACCAAAATTGATAAAAACTTGAAAAATTTTAATATTTGACACTGGCTAAATACACTAATCGTGTGGAGACATAATGAAACTTAAAAAAATGTATGCTTACAAGCAATCGAGACAATAATAATCAATGCCTAATCAATTTTATATTTTGTCAGAATGTAGGTAAATACAGAGATATGCAAGAATGTGATAGCCAAGTTATGAATGTCGTATGTATACAGTCTTATCCATAAGGCAAAAAATATTAGACAGTTATTCATTAAGTAAGTACCTATACTTATTCAGAATTAAAATTAAATACTGGTGATTATATTTTACAATCAAAATTAAACTCAATCAAACTAATTTCAAGTTAATATCTTATTTATAACAATAATAACATTGTTTCATTGCAACATGTCTTGCTGACACGCGGTTGAAGTACTTGATTGTTGTATTTTTATTCTATTTCTGTATTGCCACAACTTTATTATTTACTTGATAATCAAAGTGCCATAATACATTACTGAACTTAATATCTCTTTCGTATCCATTGTATTACGTTCATAAAAGCCTAAATTAAGTTAATCTAAAAGGTAACACGACATTCGTTGTCTGTTAGGTGGTACGAAGTTCGCCGGGCCAGCTAGTACTATATAACACCGTGCACTAATGGATTTTTGTACGTGCATTGACTAATGTTCGTCCACAGGTAGTAGAAGCATTGTATCGAAGTTCGACCCTGACTTGCTACTAAAAAGTAGCTTTCTACCATCAAGGAGAAAATCTGCCAACATAACCTTACGGTGTTCCGGCAGCTCACAACCCTGAGTGTCAAACCATCCTAGGTCTAGCTTGTTCACCATACATCATCGCTTAGCACCAGTGATGAAACGCTAGCCTATCAGATTGAAACCTGACTTAAAATAAGTAAAAAGTCACAGTGAGTATGTAGAGAACCTACTGAAACTGATGATAGCCAAATCTACATAAATACAGATGTTCCGAATAAGACGAAACGGTGCATGAATGGAGCATTGTTCCACAAGGAACGCTTCGCAGTAATAATGAGTAAATGTTTTGAATTTCATATAACAATACTCTACATAGTTTTCCCATGATGACAATGAAATGCTAAAGAAAACTACACAACGACATAGAAAAGATAATAATACTACGTATAGAACGGACACTCTGTTCCCCCCACCAATTCCGGGCTTCCTCACCCCGCCACCGCTCTGGAGCTGTCGAGGAGCTGCGCTGAGCAAGGACGCCACACGCGTACGACTATAGAACAATTACTACTCACGGAGAGAAGAACATCAACTTCATACATTTATGTTGGGACCAGTAGACACTGGAGGTTCAAATTTACGTAGGTTCTTAAATTATTACGTAGGTATATAATAAACACTTAATTATATTAGTATACCTACCTACATATTCGTATTTTAGAATTCATTTTCATAAATGAAACAACGATATATATATACTCGTGCGTAAATAACGCTTAATTTGTAAAATATTTAAAAAAACTTTCACGTTTAAACATTTTTATAACACAGCAATTGGGAACTTGATTTAGGTACGTAGTATTTATATTCTCTTTACTTGATGTCGCTCTAACGTGCGAGCAAGACACACGACATTGTTTCTTACAGCTCTGGCTGGCCGCCCAACACAGAATAAAAAATAGTTACTGTGGTGCAGTTTGTTCTATGCAAGTCGACTGGACCTGGAGATGATGGTTTACGAAATAGCGACTAATATTTTTAGTGTCAAAAGCTTTTTGGGTAAGTGTACAAAAAAATATTCATACGGTCAGTACGTAGTACGTATGTACGAAGTAACTATTATATAATCTGTGATACGGTGATTACGGGCGACAACCTTAGACATCACGCACACAAATGCACGTATGGAAAAACGACCCGTGTGTAGTGTCTGTGTCGGTGTCACAGTGTCAGCCGTTAAAACGCTAGTTTGTATGGAGATTTAGCGAGTGTCCGGGGTGTGACAACGACAAAAGACGTTTGAGAGATACAAATGTCTTCCATAACTTCGCAGATGCCACGAATATCTTAAGAGTTAACAATAACTGTACACAAATACGTAAAAGAACTATTAAAATGCAAGCCATTCCTTTTCATTCCTATACAAATTTTCTTCATTCTTGTACACGATGTGTGTACGAAAATAGTTTCGCAAACTGAAACAGGTCAATGGGGCTTGTAAATCAAATGGCTTACAGAATTCTACTTGAGTTTGGTCTATTATACCTGTATGATTTAACCCGACAAGCATTGTGAGCCGGAGGGTGATTCCGTTGATGTATTAATGATAGTATCACGACTTGAACAAGACACGATGTGGTTAGGAAATGTAGAGCTAGAACGAGTAGCTATAGACATTACTGACACACTTTACATGGACTAGGTGGAGTTATTTGAGCCGTTGTCAGCAGATATATCGGTTTACTAGTGACTAGCGACACTGTAGGCTATAAATGCTAGATAGACTCTAGTCTATCTAGTCTACTAGATAAGAGTAACTGTTTGTTTTGATGGCTGTAGTTTTGATATTGCAATGCAAAACGAGATGTAATATTGCAGTGTGTGAAATCATATTAGAAGGCATCACGTTGTAAAACAAATTAGCTTGTTACAATAGAGATATTTTATAATTTAGTGTATAATTGAGCTCTAAAACATTTCCAAATGCTACTCGATACAGAATTGTTAGTGAGTAATATCACAAACAATTCTGTATCGTACTGTAACACTACGTATATAAATAAAAATTACACCGGAAGCAATAGGCAAAAGCAAAAGTGATTCCCAAACAATGATCTACGTCTACTCTCAGATATTGATCGAGATCGCGACAGACGCGCGGACGCCACTCGAGTCGAAATAATCGCATCACCTGCGCATGAGTCACCTAAACGGTGGCCAATATAGAGAGCTTTTGTTCTACATCAGTGCTTTCTGCGAGAACGAGAGTTTCTTTGTTTAGTAAATTCAGTTTAAGCTTTGTTGAGGTGAATTTTTGTTTGCAATTGATTTTGTTGGGAGATTCGTTTTAACTGAAGCTTTTGCTTTTGATCACTATCTCAATGAAAATTATGATGTTACCGAAGTACAGAGATGCGCATCACTATGGAAGGGAATTTAGAGCCTAAATTTGTATTCCTGATACGATGTCCGGGTATCCAATTCACGCGGAAATAGCTTACTTCTTGGTAAGCTTGATACATTTTAGACCGAATTGTAAATTTAATACAGGTAAAATACCTACTGTTCAAAAATAACCCTTGATTTAAACAAACCAGGGATCTGGAGTGTTAACTAATACACATCATAAAATAGCAATCGTTTATTAATAAATTACATACGTAGATATAAATAATAATTTATCGGTATGTATAGAGTCCGCAATAATATAACAGGAAATAGAAGTATAAACGTCGTTGCTGTATTGCCATTAAAATGAAACATTGATTACGTCTCACTTTCTACTAATTAGAAAAGAGTAGCTAGCTGTCATTGCCTCTATATTTATGGCCGTTTTAGTGACTGAATAAAGATAATCTCTGAACTACAAATACTAAAGGAATATAACGATAATGAAATACCGATTTGAACAATAAAGAAGGAATATATATAAAACGTGCTTTACACGATTTCAAAAGCGATAAACTGAATAAAATTCTCAAAGACCGCAGAGAAAACCAAGTGTGCAAGTTTCTCTCAATCTTCGAGTATGTTTATTGGGTCGAATCGAACAAGTCCTGAGTCCTGACTTGTTCAGATTCAAATCCATGCATAAATGTTTAGAATAGACCACAGACCTAGGTTTGTGGAACAGACGCAATCAGTCAAAGCGATAATCTAATAAAGACAACAACAACAACAAGCAACGCTAACTAAGTAACAAGCTTCTCCAAAATCATTAACATTAATAATTCGAGTACTTCCAAATTCAACAAATCCCGACTTGTCCAGCTTAAGAATAAATGTTCAAAACAGACCCAACCAAAGTTAATTTTAACTCATGCCCGGTGTTATTACGACCCCTTTTATTCTTACTAGCGCCACGCTTCTTATAACAGAGTATGAGTCATTGCATTCATTTATAAATAAATTGTCGACTCTCTCTTGGCCGGTGGTCTAACAGTATTGGGTAATCGGTATTTTAAAACCAGCTTAGGTCAAGATCGCGATTTTAACAATTGAATGTGAAAATAATTCTTCCTTTTTTTGCTTTTGCTCATCCTATTTGAGACCTGCACTACATGATTTCATAAAGTATAAACAAATATTTAACACAATTTACTACTAGTGAATTTTACCTTTGTCCGTACTTGTCAATTTAGTCATTTCGTTTCCTTTAGAAACTTACTTAAACAAATAAACTGAACTGAGATTCAAACAACCCAAATTGATTAGAATAAATAAATGCAATAGATAGTAAAAACATTCTAGCTATATTTTATTTTGTCAAAATAGTTGTTAGTAAGGAACATTGAGACCGGCATTCGTCAAATTATAACTAAGTGACGGTTATAGACTTCTATCGAAGGACATCAGTGAGCTTCAATAAAAATAGAGTGCCAGCAAAATTACAAGCTAAGCTTGTGATACACAAGTATTACAAGGCGTTAGAGAGTATATTAAAAAATGTCTCGTTTTAATTGTAATGAATGTATCGTACATAGTAGGTAAAGTACAAGCAAAGTTTTGGTATCTAGAACTGATTATGAATTTTAAGATTTTAGCAGATGTCATCGATAACCATAACACAACAACACCAAAGTTTCCCTTGTCTCGTCATACACATAATAAGAAATCTTTTGCATTTAAACAGGACAAATTGATTTGAATACCTACATCTCAGTAAGAAGAAAGCTAGCAAAAAATCAATAAGACAGATTATTCAGAGCGCAATAATCTGTTATGTAAGTAGGCTCTATGGTCTGACGGTGTCGCGGATCCCGATGCAAATCGAACAAATCAATCGTGATGATCGACCCTTTTTATAGTATACCAAGAACAATCTGCTAATGACACTGATTCAGAACAATCCACATAGGAAAACCACGATCATTTTATATTAAAATAACAATTTTGACATTGATTTTCAATTTACTTCGTTAAATTGTTGCGTATCTATCAGTCTATTTGAACCCTAATAAGCTTATCTCGTAATGATGCTACTCGTGTCAGTCCTGTTTTTCTCTAGTCTATATTAATATAAGCGACATAAGTACTTCATTAATATTCTACGTGTTACCTTTTGTTATGAAAAACTTGTATAACACAAATCAAGATTCAATTACGAGTATTATTAGTATATTGGACGGAAGGAAAATTGTTTAAATAATATGGTTCCAATTGCGGAAAAAATAAATGAAATACTGGCATAGCTATAGTAGAAAGTGATTCTATAAATGTAGGTATAAATATTTTTATGTTCAACTGAATCATAGAAATATTACAAATATGAATATTTAAGAGCTTAGTTTTCATCACACCGTCCCTATCATTTGTTTTATCCTTTCACTAATGACTAACGATTAAATGTAACTATTATATCCAATCCATCCTTGCCTTCAGTCTAAACATTATCGTACGTAAATATGTCTTCGCCTACATCTTCAGCCTGAAGTTTATAGCAACCACCCACACCACCTCGATCATTAGCACTCACAAACATCACATAAATTTAAACCCAACAAACCACCATGAAAGTACTGAAACGATCAACTTAGCAATTCGACAAGATTCTTTGAAATTAAACAATTTTCAACTCTTTTATGACGTAGGCAAGGTTGAAATAAAATTGAAAAGGGATAGAGAACTGCATTGCACCCTACATAAACATCCGGTAGTTAAACATCTTCATTCAACAGAGTGCCTTTTCTTGTTAGAAAAATTGTCTTTTTAGATTCATTGCATTTCCTGATGTCTTTTCGTATGTTCTTACGTGAAAGTATATCCGAGATCTGTGGTGAACGTAGTAAAGATAACTTTTCGTGTATAAATACTCTGAGGAAGTGAAGTGTAGAATGAAAGTTAGAACACAATAGGTGATTAATGAGACGAGAATAATGATATATTACGTGATAAAACAATGTATATTTAAAAAATATGTTAAGTCATCTAAACGCAACTGCGGTTATTAAAGTGAATGTGAAAAGCGATAACCGAAAAAAATCTGACTACCATAAATGTGCTCGTAAAAGTGATAAAATAAAATTACCTACAAATTGTCTAACTGTACAGAACAGCCGACGCAACCGCCATGAAATAAGAGCCAACGGTGCTTGAAATCGTCAAAGCTACCCACTACACTATGGTTAATCCTCCATGGTCTTCTATCAGTTCATTCATGCGAAACGATTTCTACGCATACCGCCGATAACGATAACCCCGATTTATTCAATAACTCTCTAGCATTGTTTTCATTTGTTATTTCATCACAGAAGTCAGCACTTTTTTACATTGCACTGTCCATATTCACAAAGTAAAAAAATCGCGATCGCGGAATTCGAATTAGCAACGTTTTGAAATTCGAATGGAGTGAAGTGACGGACCGGTGCGCGCAATGCGCGTGGTGCGGTGACTGAACGCGCGCACGCAGTACGCGTGCAAGCCAGCGGCACTTCGTAGGCGTCATGGGGGGATATATTGTTCATATGTTTACCAAAGATCCGAGTTCATTTACCAGTGCATCTGGCCAGTGTCAAATCGAAATAGACGCGTCATTATCTTTACGGAACCGTAACTCTAGCTGAGAAACTGAAAGTTACAGCGACGTGATGATTTAACATTAACGATGTTGCGATAGTATGCCAATCGTGTAAGAGAGCTAATGTGAGTTCAAAGCCATCGAGGACATCCATCATTATATCAAACGGTTCAATAAATCAAATGGTTTTCTCGATGATGGGTGACTAGTTGAAGTAGATAGACAATTTGTAGTGCATTAACCTAAATTTCTCCGCGTGAGTAGAGGTATCGAATGCTGGTCTCGGTTTGCGAGGTTGGCCAACGTGTACTTTAATTACGAATGTGAAACTGGATAACACTGTTGCGACAGATGGTTGTCTCGACGAATTAATTCGTGACACAGATTACAATTGGATGGAAGATATAATTTAAATAGTTTCAAATCTATTCTCAGGAGATGTGATTAACTGCAACATGCACAGAGATGAATCAAACAGAAAACTAAAAAGATTAAAATCATGATTCAAGAATTGAATAATTTTCTTTCCCAAATGTACTAGCTACAGTCATGTCATGATTCATGAATCGATGATACATGACGGTAGTATATTCAGTAAAACCAGTGATGAAATGAAGGACAACCAAATACAATAACAACACAAATGAAACAACGAACAAAAGGTTAATAAAATTGAGGAAGCATTTAACTCAAAGAAAGTTAAATTGTAATCTAAAGTAATCTCAGTGACTTGAAGAGATTGGCCCGAGGCAAAAGAGTCGTATTGAGTAAGTTTATTCTGTATAATGTGCACAAGGGGAGATAGAAGCACCCTAAACTATTATGGCAACTTAAAAAACTTGATTGCATACGGAGTTCTTTTACTTTAACGCATTCTGTAACGGGATTTTTTAACATGAATGATAATATAGGATAATAACCGAACTCCACCCGTGAACTGAAAAGTTGTGGAGGTGTAAAGTAAATATCCAAGTTACAGATACTTGCATTTGTAAAGTTATTTAACCTAGTCGTAAATTCTATAAGATTTTTCATACCAAAACCAATCAAGTAATTTTGCAGATCGGCTAGTTGTGGTAGACCACAAAAATCAAATTTCGTAGCATTTATAAGCGGCGTAGCTAATCACTTATTTTATTCCATACTTTGATTTGAATGTAGATACAGTGTAAGTGCAAGCGCGCAGACTGTCCAGCTACATCACCCATACTCTGAACTTGTTCAAGTCAGTAAGAAATAAATATATGGGTAAGAAGAACAAGAAGAAATAAACTACAATCAAATATTCAGAACAATGGCACCTGCCAAGCACGAGACAAGTAGGCGAAACACCGTCAATGATCGCTATGCTCTGAATCACTGTTTGTAAACAGCATAATAATATGATCATAGTAATTTGTGAGCAAAAAGAGCAAATGCTTTAACGATGTTACATACATTTTTTCTTGCATCTGTTGATTTTTCTGAGAATACAATCATAAAACAACTAGCTGCGCGTATAGATCTTTCTGAGCTATGCAGAATCTGTCTAAATTTCTTGTTTAAGACTGTATGTAATAGACAGTCCTGGCTTAGCTGCTTTTTGAGGAAAATGTGCCAAAAAGACCAACAGTCATTAAATAAAACTATAATGATACTTGACAGTAAAATGTATGGTCAGATATGAATCTAAATTCGAATAACAGCATAGTATTTGGAGGAATATGCTCTGATTTATAATGATTTGGTGTTACGTTTGTTTGGACAAGTCGTCTGTCACAAGCCTTCTAAGATAATATTGATAAAGACACAATGATGCAGCGACACTGAATAAAGGTCTTGTGCAAGATTTACTTGACATTGAGATAAAGCGTTATCTTATACATATGGTTGAATACACATTTCGTTTTCATAAGTGTAGATGTAATCTCTCAATGTCTTCGTATCGGAAATTAAAACATTACAAGTTTTGTGAAATTCTCAATTTGGCAACATATCCAAAATAAATAATATTATCTGGATCATTATTATTTCCATTTGATATTATTGTAAAATTTAACTAATTGAAAGCAAATATGACCACACAATAAATATTAGTTAATATGACCAAGAACTAAAACAGTAATTTACAGTAGTTAAGTCGTATGTCGTCATGACTCGATAGATGTGAATTGCCAGCGATTTTCAGATCGCGATTTTTAGATCAGTTTTTAAAAAAAATGTATTTAACGACTTCACTATTTGATCTGACCACTATTTTGTAGAATAAGTTATTTTTCAAAAAAAATAAAACCGACTTCATAATCACAAACAGGCACTCAAAAGCGAAAAATAAATTACTTAAAATTATTATAAGCGCTACCCACTTATCTATTTGAAGTCGGTGCCAGCCAAGTCTAAGTAGATAGATAATACCTACATGTATCTACCTACTTACTAACCTATATGTACCTACTTACTACTACTACATACATAGTATCTATCTACTATCCAATAGACTTGGCTGGCACCGACTTCAAATAGATAAGTGGGTAGCGCTTATAATAATTTTAAGTAATTTATTTTTCGCTTTTGAGTGCCTGTTTGTGATTATGAAGTCGGTTTTATTTTTTTTGAAAAATAACTTATTTTACCCTTTTTAGTGCATAACAAGTTTTAATTAAATTACATGCATCTATTACATTTGGTGTCTGGGCCGTTATACACTGACGGATATATACTTTTTGAAAATTTCAAGTATGTACCTATAACGGTTAAGAAGATACAGATCTGTAAAGTGCGCACATATGTATGGACACACGGACGGACGGACGGACGGACGGACGAACGGACAACAAAGTCTCAGAAAGTGTTCATTTGGTACCCTTTGGGTTCGGAACCCTAAAAAATTGACTTTAAATGCCTTGCTAAAGTGATAATATTCACTAGTAATAATTATGTCATCAAGGTATCAAAGGACAATGTCCAAAATGGCCCTGTGCAATTAAAGCATCTGACACACACGATAATTAATTGTCTATTTTATTACAATAATTCCAAATACTTTTATAACACGGACTAGTTGTATTCCAAAATGAATATAAAAAAGTATTATTTGCGATTATTAACATTACTTGCCGCCATATGGCCAACAGAGTACTGAATCACTCTACTACGTTATAAGAGGCACTTCCCTATATTGTTGAAACCCGAATTATGAGAGCACTGTGTAGCCAACCTAACAACGGAAAGTATTATTTACGTAGTAACTATTATATAATCTGTGGTATTATGCTTGTACATTTTTTTTGCGGTGTTGGTTGGTACAAAGTACGTTCATAATTCTGAGTAATTTAATAATGTATGCAGTGTCGCGGGACTGAAATGGCCGCCATCTTCGGAAAACGTCATGTTATGTCAAAAAATCTTAGGTATGTTTAAAAAAGTTTGCACCCTAACCAGACTTTGCCAGGTAGAACATTCCTGTGAAGACAAATTATTTATATTTATATATAATTTTTTATTATAATTATTAATATATAATTATTTATTGAGGGCCCGGTGGCGTAATTGGGAGAACAGTCGGCTTTGATGCCGTGGTACCGAGTTCAAACCGCCGTGCACCAATGAATTTTTCGATCGAAAAATATATGTGCGCTTCTCACAGTTGCCCTCCGGTGAAGGAAAACATCGTTAAGAAACCAAGAACCCCCGCATGGTGGTAGGACATATCTAGTGTCCGCCTGGCCAGCTACCACCCTCAAGTTAGAAAATCTGTCGCCAAACATCTTATGTGTTCAGGCAGCTATCCTTGAGAGCCAGTTCCCATTTTAGTCCACTTCTCTATCTTCGACCGCATCATCACTTAGCAACAGTTGAGATAGTGGTCAAATGCTAGCCTATAAGATGTTAAAAAAAAAAATTATCCCCACCTTTATTTCTATCTCGCTCACAGTTACCGTAAGAATATGTCAAAATCAAATGTCAAAAACCAAAATCAACGAGAAGAAAGATGTAAAAACATTATTCAGTCATATTTTTTAGTCTTCAAAAGTATATCCAATAGCAAACTCCATTGTGTATAATCTTCTTGGGACTCTTCTACTAAAACCAGTACATTCTCCTATGTTTGAGGTATTTATCTCCATATCTCTGGAGATACTTATCAGATCTCGATAAAATTAAAATGGGACCACCTCGGAAACGTATCCTACCTATTAAAAAAAGAATCATTTGGATCCGTTCACTATTGACGGAGAAATCGCGTAACATACACACAAAAAAAAAAAAAAAAAAAACATACAGACGAATTGAGAACCTCCTCCTTTTTTGTGAAGTCGGTTAAAAATAAGATGATGGATCTAAATGCCCAGTGTGAGTTTCTTTAGATTTAATTTCCTACTCAATCAAGGTAAAGTAAATGCAGATTTGTATCAGATTAGTATAGTTCGCTTTATGAACACATTTTTGAATGTTATAAGCATTCCCAAATATTACCATAAAATAATATTCATAGGCAGATCATAAACACCAAGAAATTTTAATAAGCGGCAAAACAAAGACGATTCCAGCATTTTAGTCAAACCGTTGCCCGTTCATGGAGCAACAAACTCAAGCGACATAAACGTTTCAGAAGTAATCAAAAGCTACAACAGGCGCGCCCGACGACCCTAATGGATACGAGTATATGGATATTAGACACGTCGAGTGTCATAAAAACAGGACTAAAACATTTTACCGACATGTCCTGTGAGGCTGCTATGAAATGAAATAGTGCTGTTACGAGTACGTTACAAAAAAAAAGTTACTGTAGTAAGGGGCAACGGCTTGGATAGCGTGCGGATTAATTGAACGTAATAGAAATTAAAGTAATGCCCTGCCTACAAATATAAATTAGTACAAAACACAGCTTAGTCGTTGTAAATGGTGTCTGGAAGTAATGTCTACAACGTATTTCGCGTCTTTTAGAATATTGCGGGCGTCATCAAGTCAAGGACAGTCGTCAACTTATTTATTTAAAGTGCAACGCATGAGTTTCACCTCTATAAACACTTGCGTGTTTATAGGTAACGGTTACCACTTCCCATCAGGTTTGCTTGTTTGCTAACTATATCATAATCATAAAAATAATTAAGATAAAACAACCAACTTCAATGCCCCGCGAGTGTATTTCAGTAGCAAAATTTGAGACGTTTATCGTCATATCTCTGGAGATATTTATCAGATCACGATGAAATTACAATGGGACCATATCGTAAATGTACCCTACCGATTACAAAAAGAATCATTCGAATCCGTTCACAATTGACGGAGTAATCGTATTATCGTAACATACACACAAAATAAACTGTGCAAGTGTGCCAAGTGCAAGTCGGACTCGCACTCGTAGGGTTCCGTATCACACTACAGTATTATATAAGATCGAGCAAAATATATCACTATCATTTTTCGCCAGCAAAAAAATAACAATTAATAAACATTTCGTTTCTTATAACGCAAAAAAACACGTTTCTTGTATGGGGACCCTTTATTATCTTTAACTTTATTCTGTTTTTAGTATTTGTTGTTATAGCGGCAACAGAAATACATCATCTGTAAACATTTCAACTGTCTATCACGGTTCATGAGAAACAGCTTGGTAACAAACGGACAGACAGACAGACAGACAGACAGACAGACAGACAGACGGACAGCGGAGTCTCAGTAATAGGGTTCCGTTGGTACCCTTTGGGTATGGAACCCTAAAAAAACAAAAAAAAAACATATAGACGAAAACTTTCTAGCAATGTGGATTGCACTTTACTAGTAGTCTTGTGAACTCCTCCAACTAAGCTAAATATGCTTGTGTCTGGAATGGGTTCACGTCAATAGTGCAATGGGTGGGGATCGAACTCACGACCTCTCGATCGCCAGACCGATGCTTTAGCCATTGAACTATTGCCGCTTTAAATATTAGGTCTTGCCAAATAAACATAATAACACTGAAATAAATTAACATGACGTCTCATATTGGATAATACACAAGTCCCACCACAATATTAAACGACGATAAAAATTAAACATTATGCAGAAATACGGCACTTTCGATGAAGTCATTATTTTTAACGATATTACAGGTGTTGAGTACACTTGTAAATACACTTCTGAATGGTAATGTACTCAGTACACGTAACCATCGGAAGTTCATGATAAGTACCATGAACATCGATACGAAAGTACACTATGAATTTTCTTCTACGATACGGAACAGGGTAAAGACTAAGGTATCTTTTTTTATCTAAATTAATTTAGGCACGCCTTCATTCGGCAGTGGAATAGAGCATAAACAAAACTTTGATAGTTTTTTAGGGTTTCGTACCTTAAAAGGAAAAAAGGAACCCTTGTAGGATCAATCTGTCTGTCTGTCTGTCCGTCTATCAAGACCCTTTGTCTCAATTTTATGTGTGATATGTGTGGACGTTTGACCACTATCCACCATGTCACCTGATAATAAGTCACGATACCAACCTAATCCGATAGTGATCAGCTAGGCTAGTCTGTAAGCTATCTCAGAAGCGGGATCCGCGGTGATATTTGAATTGAAATGAAGGCGGCAATAGCCCAATGGATAGGGTGTCGGACTGGCAATCGAGAGGTCGTGAGTTCGAATCCCACCCCACCCATTGCACTATTGACTTGAACCCACTCCAGACACAAGCATATTTAGCTTAGTTGGAGGGGTTAACAAGAATACTAGTAATGTGCAACCCACATTGCGAGTAATCTTTATATAAAAAAAAAGATATATATTATTATTATAAAAATTTCAAAGCAGAATGGAAGAATTTGTGTATAGTGCCGTAGTACTAGTATAAAGAGATGACAATTATTAAAATTGTAGAGTAGACATTAAAGTAGAAAAAAAATTACTATGATGAATAAGTTGGTGTGTTTTTTTTTTATCTTACTTATCTATCTGTCAAAACACTAGGCGTTCAATATATCAATCATTATTACTCAATACCTTTTTTAAATAGTTACGTGAATCAATAGTCAAACAATATTGCAAGGGGAAATAATTTGCTTATACTGAAGGCTAATGGAAGCGATGAAGTGAAAACGTGTAATTATAATCATATTGAAGCAGTTGATTTGCTATCTTACTTTAGATAGCTACTTTGTCTGTAATAATACTCTACCATGCTAACTAACCAGCAAACCCTAAACCTTAGCAAAATATCCTTTATACCCAAAACTTGGATGCAAATCTAAAGAGTTTTGTCAATAACTGTACCTTCAAAAATCGGTTCTTTAAATTATTTGTAAGGAAACTCTTGCAAGGATTGTCAGCAATACTAATCAGTCCGTCAAAGCGTCATTTAAAATCGATACCTTAGTCACAGAATAATGACTTAGTAGTGATTATTAAAATGCCAACGAAGTCACCGTGGCGTGGAAAGCCATCCAAATCAGCTGATATTCTGGCAGAGAGCCAGCGTTCAGGCGCCGATAGTATGGCGGCAGACTTGCGCACTGCGACCGTAAACATTGGACGTGGCTGGATCGGTAATGGGTGTTTATAATTCCAAACTATTTCCAATGAATATCCGATAGTGTATGAACTAAAATAATGAATGGAGAGACACAATTGACAAATTTGGACTGAATGAATAATCGAAGCCTGCAAATTGGCAGTTATATATTAATAGTTTAATTTTGGTATCTCAAAGAGTTCTTCAAGCAAATCTAGTTGAACATCGGTATCTTCTTAGATTACATCTGATAAGGCAAATATTCTTCTTGCCTTCTAGCCAAGTGGAAGAGTTTGAGAATTTTCTATATTTTTGTCCCATTTTATACCAGTAATTCATAATAGGTGTCATGTTTGCATAATTTATGTCTATTATCAGAGCTGTAAAGATTGTCTCAATTCGTTATGAGATCATGTGTATAAATGAGTAACATCACCAATATCTCTTATTATGATACAGTTACATCAACTGATGACAAGATGTCGATGTTGATAAATGTAGTCTTAACTGTAGACGATGAAGACACCGTCAGATTTCAGATACATTTGTTTCCTTAAAGCATCTGCAGCAGCAAGCAAATTAATTTAGTCTCGAGTTTCTAACAGGGTTTATGTTGTTGTATTCACAAAAACCAAAATGATGAAATTAGGCTTTATCTAGTTTGTTCATTTGCTAGTGAAGGTGCTTGTACTATTATTTATTCTGTGGTAAAGGCCTATCCAGCACATGACCTTTCAAACTATTCATAGAATTTAGATCATATTGTTCGTTGGATAGGCACATTTTAGCGTTATGTAAGCATGCTTCTAATGTTTTAAACCGCTTAATAACAAGTCTATAGATATTCTGTGTATTGCAGAATAAGTCGATTTTATTTCTTTCTTTATCGACAACCCACATTGTACTTTGCTATCGTTAAGCCCCCAGGGAATTTTAATCAAGTCACAAACTAGAGTCATTTATGCTAATACCATGGCATTAAGTCCTATATTTGGAATATGTTTTACTTCGTTGTTGTAATTTAATGTAGTAAATGGTTATATAGCTCCGATAAAGGGGCATGCTACGGTTGAAGCTCTAGATGTGGAGTTTATTTTCAGGGTCAAATTTAATGTTTTTGTAAGAGAAAATATTTAACATAATTATAGTTCATTCAGTACAAGTCGAAACAAAGTAGCTACAATATGTTAAAGAATATCTCATTCATTGAAGGCTGAAAATAGAAATCAGTAAGACGGTCCGTGTAATTTGTTATCGAAGTTGACATGATTGCGTCAGAACAGGAATAACGACGCAAACTTTCTTTGAAAAAAACCTTGTGTTACTCATTAATCATACGTTTGACTATTTTCGATTGACCTACAATTCCATACTTCCATTAACCGGAATCCCAAACAATATTGACAGAGAACTTGACATTGCCAAAATCGTCAGGTGTCCCCCAAGGTTAGCATTGAGACCGCGAATTTTCATTATATAACAATCGATAGGATGCATTCGATCGGATCACTTCCGCATAACGTCGTCTGCACTAAGCTCATATTTGTCACAGACAAAGCGTTGCTGTCACATCTGCAGTCCTAACTACAAGCGGGCACAGGACGATATCCAATACATCAAACCAAACAGTACCTCTCGATTAAAAAAACTCCTGCCCTAGAATAAAACTGTTACAAGTTACAACTAAGCCTGTAAAACTAAGCACGCCGAACAGCGGAATCTAGCACGTCACTGGACCCAATCCTATACTAAACTTGTCACTTCACATCACTGTCCTTTATCACTGTTGACTGTTCGGCATCATCCATTAAGGAATATACTGCCAAATTTAAAGAAGCACTGGCAAATTATATTTCTACGAAATTAACCGCAAAGTTAAAAACGCGAAACGATTTAAATTTAAAGCTCCAACGATCTTCCTTACACGGGCAAGGAAAATGTGGATTTGTTTTGTGTGGGTTGAATTTTTTGGTCGGCGATCGATCCGTCCGGGAAGTTGTCCGGGCCACGCCGGTGAGGCGACTGGAAGGATCGACCGCGCGCACCCTAGGGGAGGCTGCGTATGTGCGCATGCTTGAAACGCGAAACTCAGCCTTTGCTTTCGGCACATACGACACAATTTTAAATGAAGCCATACGTCTCTACATACAAAATGACTGACATCCGTAGCGACTTAAAACGAAATAGCGTGCACGTGAAACGAGTTCTTATATTGTTTTCAGGAAGGCGCAAATTAGTGTGAAATTGAATTTAGGGGGAGATAGTAGGGTGGTGGCGCGCTCGGAGTGAACTTGAATGGGTGTCAGAGGGAGGGCTTGGTTCGGGAGAGCTGTTACCGGGCACTTTCATTAAACTCACTTTGTTATCGTACCAATATAGTCATCTCTGTATGGCTTCTATGCGCGCACGGGGACCTCTTGTTCTTATAACAAGCTATTTCGAATTGGCGGTATGGGCACAGAACAAATAATAGTACAAAGGTATGGTGATGGTAAATGGTATGGGCGATAGTCATGTGGCGATCGAGACTGTGCGATTTGCATGTTGAATATCTGATTGGTAAGTCAGAGTCGCGTTCTTGTGCAATCAAATGCCTGCCTGATTACTCATCAAGAGTGTTTGAACAATTAAGCAAACAAGGAGCAATGACATCCATTCTATGGATTAAGATTTTTCAGCAACTCATTCCAACTAGCTCTAAAGCTTTGGTCTCTCTATTTTTCTCACTTAGTCTAAACTTTGGGCATTTCATTGCCGAGACAGTACGTTCTAGAAAAAAGGAACCGCTACCAACATCAACATAGGAAACAACCAGACAGTAGATAGAGCAACTCGTATATGAACAGTTGTGCAGTATGTGAATCGACTTGCTTGTGGAGTGCACGATCGATATTCCAAGGCGGTCCGTTATTCTTGCACTGCGATTAGAGAATAAGGGAATTATGTTTAATCGACGTATTCTCTAAATAACTAGAGATAAACTGATCTTCTTCATGAAACTTTATTACGTAAGAATCTCCAAACGTAAGTACTCTGCATATTATTAAGTAAACATTCGTATTCATCACACATTTCGTGTTCAAATCATCGATTACTCCGAGTTTTTTGTGTACAATTTATTCAGGCAGCATAATATAACATATCCCTAATTTCAAAAGGCATAAAAGCATTTCAAGGGCAACTGGAACTTAAAGCACTTCCTTGAAGCAATACTTTGTATTTTTATTTTGGAAGCTATGGGAAATTTCAATTTCATTAAATAAATGTTGCTTATAATTTTGTTGTCATTATTTTATCACAGAAATCTCCACATAGGTTTATTAGGGTCAACAGTTTCCACGATTTTAAATTCTGTAATAATACTCTTGACTGTCTTGAAACTAATTGCTCTATCATTTTGGTAAATTATGATTAAACAACTCCTATATCTTGGAGATGGTACATCCTTAAATTTTGATTAAGTATTCGAGGACCTGTAAGGGCGTTGTCCTGGCCACGAGGGAGTTTCTGTCCTATTTTAGGCCGACCTAATAATTCTTCGGCTGTGCTCGACTGGGCGGCAAGCGATTTGCTCTGTGGATATGTTGGCCTATTTCTAGACCTTACAAAAAACGGTTGAAGAAACATTGCGATATTAGGTCAAGGATGAGTGAAGAGATGGGTTAAACAAGCAAAAGGTTTGTTTTTGTCTATTACTAAGAAATATGCAGATTTTTAGGGTTCCGTACCTCAAAAGGTAAAAAAAGGAACCCTTATAAGATCACTTTCTTGTCCGTCTGTCTGTCCGTCTGTCCGGGTATCACCACTGATTTTCTCAGGAACAGGTGGACCTAGCAAGTTGAAATTTATACCTGATACTGAAATCTATAGTCCTTATTGGGTGTATAAAAATCAAGGTCTCGAGTAAACACAATAAAAAGATATGGGCAAATTTAGATTTTCGCAAAAACGTCTCAGTGCCAAAATGTACCTAAATTTTCAACTTTTTTATTTTTCGGAATGTTTTTCCTTTACTTGTGCTGTAAGACTTTGCTTTAAACCAAAATTGACAATTCTAGGTCAACCAGAAGTATCCTATAGGTTTTGGGTCGAAAACCTATAGGGTACTTCCCGTTGACCTATAATCATGAAATTTGGCAAGAAGCAAGGTCTTACAGCACAAATTAAGGAAAAAATCCAAAAAATAAATAAAGTTGAAAATTAAAGGGTGCCCCCCATACATACATAGATTATGCCAATTAAGGTAGACCTCTGAGTTATATGAGCGCTGATACAATTTGGAGGTCTAGCTTAATTGGAACATACCAACATTGGTACGGAAACCTCGGTGGGCGAGTTCAACTCGACTTGCCCGGTTTTTATTTATCTCTGATGTGAAAGAGCGTCAAAACAGGAGGCCGCAGACATTAAAAGGAATGTATGGGTCTGAAGTCTGATATCAACAAGTCAGGTCGACATCATTGACAAAGAGTAGATAGGTCAAATAAAATGAAAATGTTGTATAGTGACTATAGTCGACAAAACTGACGGACTTATTTTTTGTGGTTGGTGCATTAAGCGTGTCTAGGCAGTGGTCTATGGCTCGAACTACAAAATTAAGTTTGTCCTATATAACCTACTTTGAAAAGTTTGTACGGAAGCCTCGGTGCGCGAGTACAGCTCGCACTTGGCACTTTATTTATATTTTTATATCATATACTTAGGCTAGCGTTTGACCACTATCTCACCTATTGGTAAGTGGTGACTGTTGATGCGGTCAAGGATGGTAGCACGCTAGGCTTAGAATGGAAACTGGCTCTCAAGGATAGCTGCCGGAACACATTAGATGTTTGGCGACAGATTTTTCTAACTTGAGGGTTGTAGCTGGTCAGGCGGACACTAGATACTGTCCTACCACCATGCGGGGGTTGGGAGTTTCATCTCGATGTCTTTCCTTCACCGGAGGGCCACTGTGAAAAGTGCATATACATTTTTCGATAGAAAAATCCATTGGTACAGGGCGGGGATTAAACTCGGTACCTCTAGCATCGAAGCCGACCATTCTCCCACTACACCACCGGGCCCTCAATTATAATATAAGATAGCAAAATAGAATATCTAAGCCTAAAATCAATAGCTACACAAACAAACATAACACTGTCACAACTCAATATATTCATAACGCGTAGTTTCGAAGGAAACGGTCACCGACGAATACAAATGTAGAGGTAAAATATTAGGAACGGAAACAATGAAAATTGCATATTGTGTGAAGCACGCAACTTTTACGCAATTGCGTTCACTGAACCGACTTGAACTTGATATTTTAACAGTTGGAGATAAGACAGTTTGAATAATCAATACTGATGTTCATATTTATATCCACAGTATTGAAAAAGGTTCATAGGAGATATGATATAATGTTCGGAAGACACATCAATGGTAGGAGCAATATCGATGTTTCCTCTGACTGACCAAGGAGAAAATCTGCCGCCATAACCAACCGTTACGTTGTACCGACAGCATACAGCTCTTGAGATTCAGTATTCTAGGCCTAACGTGTTCACCATCTTCGACCACATCACTGCTTACGATAGTGGTCAAACGCTAGCCTATGTAAGATATATGAAAAAAATCTCGATTACTTTGCTCCTCCAAACAAAATCAACTACTTATAAAGTACCTACAAAGTGTGCAATCAGTCTAGTAGGTAAAAGCACGTGTGACATGACCCCTCGACCCAATAACGGGGCACTTGTGTGCATATAACATTCGACATAATAAGTAAGTCTGGGAAGCCGCATCGATGCAGCCTACACGTGACTTTTATCGATTGAACACGATGGATTCGTTCAGTTTAGAAATCTGCAGAATACTTTACTCTTTACTAACTTACAGCAGAGATGTCGTGTTGGGCTCATTGGCATGGTCACAATAATAATTTAAGATCGTTTAAAAAACTAAAAGAACCGACTTCAAACGTTGCGATAGTCAAAGTAGCCAGTACTGCCAGTAGCCATAATCATGTCATCAAAGTATACACATTTGTTCATATTGTTTATCTCCATATCTCCGGAGATGATTTTCAGATCTCGATAAAATTTGAATGCGACAAAAGTGAAGCATAATCTCTCAAGTAAAATAATTTTTCAAATCGGTTCAGACTTGACGGAGTTCTGCAGCAACAAAATTAAAAAAAAACGTCGAATTGAGATCCTCCTCCTTTTTGTTAAGTCGGTTAAAAATATAGCACATAGATCAGTCGGAGGTGGTTACAATTTTGAATTTAAGTATTCTATGGAACACCAGTTTGCTCGAACTCGGCTTTCGTATGTTTTTAAAGTCCTTGTATCCTGGGTTAACAACTTTCAAGAAAATTATTTCAATGCGCAATAAAATTCCCATTTCAATTTCAATGCGTAGTTACATTTTAATTAGTCAACCTTTAATATACCATGAACAAATGTGGAGCCAGATAACCTATAGGGCGATAGATATCTCTTCTCACTAAACTGGATATCCTTCATCCAGCCCTTTTTTATATCTTATAGGCTAGCGTTTGACCACTATCTCACCTGTTGGTAAATGATGATGCGGTCGAAGATAGTAAGCACGCTAGGCTTAGAATGGGAACTGGCTCTCAAGGATAGCTGCCGGAACAAATTAGATGTTTGGCGACAGATTTTTCTAACTTGAGGGTGGTAGCTGGCCATGCGGACACTATATAGTGTCCTACCACCATGCGGGGGTTGTTGGTTTCTTAACGATGTTTTTCCTTCACCGGAGGGCCACTGTGAAAAGCGCACATAATTTTTTCGATGGAAAAATCCATTGGTGCACGGCGGTTTGAACTCGGTACCTCTGGCATCAAAGCCAACCGTTCTCCCGATTACGCCACCGGGCCCTATTAATATCTACAAGATAACTCTATTACTTAAATCGTGACAGAGTACAGGGATGATTAGACGAGAGGGAGTCCGTGAACAATGAAATTTTAATAAACACCGAAAGAGGGGATGTTATTAACTCAGTGATATGAATTTGATTATAGGGTGTTTTGATTAAGATGAGAAATGATGAGAAATTGCACTGCAGTTAATTGTAATTGTGAGGTTTTATCATTTTTCAGAAGCTTATTTGGTCTTGGGCGTGCTACGAGTGTATTGAAACTCAGTGGGAAGGAGACGTTCATCCATATACATACTACTTAATATTATAAAAACGTTTGTAACTCTGTCTGTTTGTTACCTAAACCTACGAGTATATCTTTTCTGTGCCTAAACCGACGATCCGATCTTACTGAAATTTAACAAGGAGATATTTAATAGCATGAGGTCACCCTCATTGTTAAATTTACATAGGCTAATAAATTCTTGGTGTACGTAAACGAAGTCGCGGGTATCAGCTAGTAGGCATATAAGACTAACTAAGTTAACTAAGTAAGAGTGGTATAGCGATATGATGAGCAAGGCTAGAATACTACAGACATTATGATTTACGTGCTAGGCGAATATACTCAAGAATAATGAAAATCGTTACATTTTCAGCGAAAAGTTTGAGGTGTTGTTTATCTCCATATATCTGGAGATATCTCGATATATAATGTTATCATCGTAAACCTACCCATACTAAAATAATCATGCAAATCGGTTCACTTTTTTTTATGATATAAGCCTATAAGGTATCAAGACAAGCACGACGCTCGCCTGATGGTAAGCAATGACGTCTGCCTATTACAGATACAGCGGCATGCAACATTCTGGATAGTAATCGTGTAACAAACATACTGAAAAAAAAACATACTGACGAATTGAGAACCTCTAGTGGCCTCGAGGGCCCAGTGGTGTAGTGGGAGAATGGTCGGCTTTGACGCCAGAGGTACCTCTATCCGAGTTCAATCCCCACCGTGCACCGATGGATGTTTCTATCGAGACATTTATGTGCGCTTTTCACAGTTGCGCTCCCGTGAAGAAAAAACATTTTTTACGTGAGTCATACCGGTTTTTAGTTAAAAAGAAAAAACATCGTTAAGAACCCCCAACCCCTGCACGGCGGTAGGGTACTGGGTACTATCTAGTGTCCGGCTGGCCAGCTACCACCCTCAGTTAGAAAATCTGTCGCCAAACATCTAATGTGTTCCGGCAGCTATCCTTGAGAGCCAGTTCCCATTCTAGTCTAGGCCGAGCGTGCTGTCATCCTCGACCGCATCATCACTTAACAACAGGTGAGATCGATCAAACGCTAGCTAGCCTATATGATATTTAAAAAAACCTCCTATTTGGAAGTATGTTGAAAATAAATCAGCTCCTTAAATGTCTTTCGATTGGTCAGTTAAAAACGGTAGCCCCCATTCAACACCAATCTAATGCTACACTACATTCCATTCCTAGCAATCAAATGTAACATAGTTGTAATCCACAAGCATGTTGTCACTCTCACATGAGGGTGAGGGTTCCCAACAACTATCGGTTTATGGAACAGTATCGAGTATTGATCCCCTCATTAGCAGCCCTCCCTACGAGTGATATATTGAGAACTATCAATGCAGCTCGATGGCACGTGTTTTTGTTGGATTACGGACTTTTTCTATACCGCAATGTATGTTTATACGAATCTTTACCATCTAAAATCTAAAGGTTGTCAGGAAGAGATCGCATTTAGTGTCAAGATTGCCTTTTAATATAACTAATATATATATACTTTGTAAGTTGAATTATATTATAAAGTCTTCGTTACTTTCAAAATAAGTTTCAGTAAGTGTTTTATATCTATATAGATCTGCACCATGATAATAGATTGTACTCGTAAGGATCATTATCATCAGCCGGTGTTAGTCCACTCCTGGACGTAGGCCTCTCCCAAGATGCGCCACTGAGCCCGATCTTCGGCTCTTCTTTTTCAGTCACTGCCGCTTTGCGTATGTCGTCGCTCTATCTGGTCACAGGACGTCTTACGCTACGTTTGCCAATTCGCGGTCCCCATTCTAGGACAAGTCTACCCCAACAGTTATCCGTCCTGCGGCAGATATGACCAGCCAGGTCGACTTTAGTTCTCTGGCGAATTACTTCGTTCCGGATTCGATCCCACAGAGAAATACCGAGCATAGCTTTCTCCATAGCTCGCTGAGCAACTTTGAATTGGTGGACCAGTCGAACTGTGAGTGTCCACGTCTCGGCTCCGTATGTCATCACAAGTAGGACGCACTGGTTAAAGACTTTTGTTGTCTTTAGACACTGCGGTATAGGCGAAGAGAAAGGATAGATGTTTATAACGTGTGATATATTTTTGATTAATTATTAGTGGAGTATTAGACCAGCGTTTGTGGCGTGAAGTCTCACAACAGCTTATGAGGGCCCAGTACCTACTGAAGAACATCAACTTTTATGTACTTAATTGAAAGATTACAAGCCCAGCTGCAGGTCCATTCCTTGATGGCTGATGGAACTATAGGCTGTCAAGGTAGTGAAAAGTACTTTTACTAATATTTCTTCAGAGACTTTTACGTAACTGGACGTATAAATAGAAGAGTTGTGTAAACAATACAAAAGAATGAGAAATCCATCCAATCCGTATCAAAATTCAAACCTGTCAATGTCACAGACAGATCTCAGCACATTTTTTTTTTTAATACGTTATAGCCTAGCGTTTGACCACTATCTCACCTGTTGGTAAGTGATGATGCGGTCGAAGATGGTAAGCACGCTAGGCCTAGAATGGGAACTGGCTCTCAAGGATAGCTGCCGGAACACATTAGATGTTTGGTGACAGATTTTCTAACTTGAGGGTGGTAGCTGGCCAAGCGGACACCAGATAGTGTCCTACCACCATGCGGTTGTTTGGGTTCTTAACGATGTTTTTCCTTCACCGGAGGGCCACTGTGAAGAGCGCACATACATTTTTCGATAGAAAAATCCATTGGTGCACGGCGGTTTGAACTCGGTACCTCTGGCATCAAAGGCAAGCGTTCTCCCGATTGCGCCACCGGCCTCGGGCACATTTTCAATTCGACAAATCGAAAACCATTACGTTACGAGTTCGCAGGTTTCTACCACCCCTGGCCTTTAGGGCGTTAAGGTGGACCATTTGTCAACTTAGGGCAACAAGAAATATTGAACTTGTTACACTATGGGCTGTCTTGAGTGTTTGGGTGCTCTGATTTCACACGTTGTTGTGTGTTTAGGGTGGCTGGTTGCACGCCTTCTATGTTTAGCCTCTTTAATATGCAAAGGTTAGGCTCTTTCAGCATTTGCAAAGAGGTTCTCTTGCTGCTCTAATTTTTATGATGATGATATTCAGAGAGGGAAAGCGAAGTGGAAAGCTAGACGTTACTTGGGATGTATTGAAATGGCATTGAATTCAAAATTATTGATGAGATTCCAAAAAATAGAATAATGTTACATGTTTTAAGTGATATTTAATTTCATATCAATCGAGAAGTTTCGTCGCTCCAGTGGGAGTCATCCATGGCTAAGCTGGTTACAGCGCGTGGGCGTTTTACCCAGGAGACGCGGGTTCAAATTTCGCTGGACGGCAACATCTTAGAAAGTATATAATACCTTAATCATAGTCCACAATCAGACATGCACGAAATCAAAGTCGTAATTGTACTATTATTCATTCTGTGGTCGAACAATTGACTAAAGTAGGAGTGAATTTAGTCGATACTTACTATCTTGTTCTTCTTCTTTCTTCTTATCTAATATATAAAATTCTCGTGTCACAGTTTTCATTGCCATACTCCTCCGAAACGGCTTGACCGATTTTGATGAAATTTTTTGTGCTTATCCGGTATCTATGAGAATCGGCCAACATCTATTTTTCATCCCCCTAAATGTTAGGGGTAGTCCACCCCTAAATTTTTTATTTTATTTTTTAGACAAAATTTTTAATTTCTATTTTTTTATGATACAACATACAAAAATACATACAATCCTCAATTTTCACCCTTCTACGATCCACCCTTATTTTTTAATAGCCATTTATTTATATGGCAAAACAACGTTTGCCGGGTCAGCTAGTATATTATAAAAATCAATTGCTGTTCGTTAGTCTCGCTAAAACTCAAGAACGGCTGGGCCGATTTAGCTGATTTTGGTTTTGAAATGTTTGTCGTAGTCCAGGGAAGGTTTAAACGGTGAGAAAATATGGAAAAATTGCGAGTAAGATAGTAAAAACAACAGTTTCATTGTCCCATATATACTGTTCTACCTACTTGCCTGTCAAACATTTGACGTTCGTCCCTTCGGTACCGCAGGGTAGACTGTTCCACTCTCGAATTGAAATTTGAAGCACGTATTAAATTAAGGGTTTTGAATCGAAAACATAATATATCCATATATATTATGTTCTCGGATTATCGCGTAGGTATTAAAATTTTAATATTTTGTAATTTTGATGGTTAATAGATAGAAACTTGAAATTTACTCATGGTTTGTATTACAATATATTAATAAGAAGAATAAGTTCAAATAATAAAAACGAAATTAAAAATTAAAGGGGGTCCCCATACAAGAGACGTATTTTTCCGGCAAATTTTGTTCAAACGGAACCCTGCGTGTGCGGGTCCGACTCGCACTTGGACAGTTAATTTATATTCGCGGTACGAAGTTCGCCGGGTCAGCTAGTTAATAATATATTTACAGATAGTGTTGCAAATTTTTTTTTTTTACACGAACTGGGTAGCACTTGTCCACTATTTCACTTGATGTTAAGTGATGAGGCGGTCGATGATGGAGCGCGCTTACCCAAAAGATACCTATTCACTCGCGGTTTTCTTGTACACAGACTCAGGCAGGGATCAGACAATCTTCAGAACTTTGGCATGTTCGTAAATTGTTAAACACAATCCAAAACTTCATCGTACCGACGGGACTCGAACCCGCACCCCCCGGATTACACGTCCAGGTGCTCTGCCAATTAAGCCACGGTTCGATACATCGATACGACGAAATTATTGGATTGCATTTGTTAACCCAATTATGCATTGGTGGCGCCATCTATGACTACTTATTACGTAAGTTTATCATTCGGAAGAAATCATTACAGTTTTCAAATCCGACGAGAGATGTTGCACATGTTTAACAATTTACAAAAATATAAAGTGTGAGACACTTCAAAGAAACATAATATTTGGCATGTTCCTTCCAAAGTATTTAAACAATATTATCATTGTCGGCTTTGATGCCGTGGTACCGAGTTCAAACCGCCGTGCACCAATGGATATTTCTATCGAAAAAATTATGTGCGCTTCTCACAGTGGCCCTCCGGTGAAGGAAAACATCGTTAAAAAACCAACAACCCCCGCATGGTGGTTGGACACTACCTAGTGTCCGCCTGGCCAGCTACCACCCTCAAGTTAGAAAATCTGTCACCAAACATCTAATGTGTTCCGGCAGCTATCCTTGAGAGCCAGTTCCCAATCTAGGCCTACCGTGCTTACCATCTTCGACCGCATCATCACTTACCAACAGGTGAGATAGTGGTCAAACGCTAGTCTATAAAGTATAAATAAAAAATTAAAAAAAGTTTAGATTCCAGAAAACGTTTTGTAAATACATTTATATCACAAATCAAAACAACTGCGACAATGCAATGAAAAGCTTGATATAATAAAGATGTTTAATAGTTGCAGTCTGGCTTATACATTAACATTTTCCAGCATGAACAAAATGTAAATTGCCACCATTTTCCAAAGTGCCAGCATTTTTGCAAAACATTAACTTTAATATTCGCCCGTCTGAAATGCAAACGCGAATGTCACTCAAAAGTTCAATGCACTGTTTAGGGTACAGGAAAATATTAAATTATACTTGCTACGGTCAGCGGCTTTGCCCGTATTCCCATTAGGCAAAGCAAATAAGATTAAATATCTATTACTATAGAGAAACATTATAAAAATTCTGATTAAATAAACACTCTATAGATTAGCAGTTACAAAAAATATTTAGAATTATAATTTAATATCGTTTAGAAAACAAAATAATTTATGATCGTACATAACGAATAAACCGACTTCACATGCCACGATAGTCAAAGTACATAGTATATGTAAACCGGATGACAATGCAACGTTATGGTACCATCGAGCTGGTCTGATGATGGAGCCGGAAGGTGGCTTTAGGAACTCCTAAATTACACATCATAAGCCCGTCGTGTTGGGTGAACAAGATCGTGCAGAGCTTCTGGGCTATTCAGTTTAGGGGATCGAACCTCGCACGGTATCGACTATCGATCCGATAATCCGAGGGGACTAGACGGTTGCCGGAAAGAAAGTCCCTTTTGTACGTTTGTTGCTGTTTTGTGAAGAAATTTTTAACAAAATATAATATTATGTAGTTGAGTATTTGAATATCTGAGTATATTAATAATTCTACTCAAATACCATAGCATACTATAATCTAGAGCTTAGCTTACCTTTTTATATAAGTTGTCGCACGATCCATTGGAGCTTCTTGCTTAGACGAATAGATCTCGACTTTGCACCACCTCAGTTGATTCTGGGAAGCAATAGCTACCTTAAAATTATATACAAAGAGAAGATTTCACTCTCTCGAAGGAGACATATTTACTCGTAATACCAATTTTAGATGTAGCGTAATACACCACCACAATCTCACCTGTTGGTATGTGACGATGTGGTTGAAATGGTAGCATGCTAGGCATAGAATGGAAACAGGAGGTCTACTCCGAAGTGATAATCCGAAGTATCGGCCGAAATTATCGGGTATTTCCTACTACGAATCGCATTCGGTTCGGTCAGTCGGTGTAGCTTATCGGCAGTGCAGTCCGACCGAAATTAATTTGACATTTTGTTGTATCGTAAACCCTACTAAACGAAAAATGCCCGACTGAAAATTGGACAAGAGTTTCGTCATTTTATGTCACAAATGTCCAAACTTTTTTCGTAGTAGGTCATCGGCAAATTCGGTCGTGTTTCGGTCGGGCCCGGACTTTCAGATGTGTCATTTCGGAGTTGACTGTTGGGCTTTTGTCTCTAATGGATAGCTGTAGGAACGGAGGAACCCACTAGTGTTTAGCGACAGATTTTATAACTTTAGGTGGACACTAGACAGCGCCCTACCATAATGTAGGGCGTTATTAGATGATACAAGCTTGCCTAACAACCTGTATCCAGCCAGCTTAGTTAGCTACATATTTATCATAATAATATATTTTTGACCGACTTCACAAAAAAGGAAGAGGTTCTCATTCTCAATAAGACTGTTTTTAACCGATTTAACAAAAATGTAGGAAGTTACCAATTTGACTGTTTTTTTGTTTGTTACCTCATGCCTCAGTACTCCGTCAAATCTTAACCGATTTGCAAACCTTGATGTCATGTCATGATTGTAGCTAGTGGCTATTTTGACTATCGCGGCATGTGAAGTCGGTTTTTTCGTTTATAATTACTATACGATTTATAATCGTATAAAAAATATATTTAATTTCTTATAGGCTAGCGTTTGACCACTATCGTAAGCGTGATGTGGTCGAGGATGGTGAACACGCTAGGCCTAGAATACTCTGACTCTCAAGAGCTGTGTGCTGCCGCAACACCGTAAGGTGGCGGCAGTTGTCTCCTTGATAGTGCTAAGCTACTTTTTTAGATAGCCAGTCAGGCGTAACATTAATACCTTATGCTCCTACCACCTGTTTAAAATATAGAAAGTAAACGGCTCTAGAGCACCAAGAGGACAAAAGGGTCTCAAAAGGACAATATTATTAGTATTATTAATAGAAACAAACAAAAATCAAATCTTTCCTCTTTATAACATTAGTTCAGATAAAAGCATCTAGATGGCGCTAGAGTAGGTTGAATAGCTCTCCTTGTAAGTATTGCCTAAATGTATGAGATCCTGCATCGCGCAAACGATATTTTCTACGAGGTTGGAATCTCACGCACTTGCTACGTCATGAAACATCTTAAAATTTGAACTCGTTATAAAATGTATTATCTTTATAATATTGGTGTATTTAATAAAAATACCATCAGGCGATCCTGCTCAATTGTTAATACCAATAAGTTATTAAGTACCGTAAAGTAGTAGTTACTTACCAGGACGGGCCGGCGCGGGAGGGGGCGGGAACGGTGCGCTTAATTTGCGCCCACACCGTCTGCCCCCGCCTGTTGAAAACAGGGACATTATTTCACATTCATCTTCCTATCTTCTATAATAGGATCTTTAGGGTTAGATTACCGACATCAAACACCGTCGTGCACCAATGGATTTTTCTTTTTTTCGCGCTTTTCACAGTGGCCTTCCGGTTAAGGAAAAACATCGTTAAGAAACCAACAACCCCCGCATGGTGGTAGGATACTATCTAGTGTCCGCCTGGCCAGCTACCACCCTTAAGTTAGATAATCTGTCGCCAAACATCTAATGTGTTCCGGCAGCTATCCTTGAGAGCCAGTTCCCATTCTAGGCCTAGCGTGCTTACCATCTTCGACCGCATCATCACTTACCAACAGGTAAGATAGTGATCAAACGCTAGCCTATAAGATATGAAAAAAAATACTAAGTCTTTAAATTTTGGAGACAGACGACCACTGCTCTACTTCATGACACGACGTAATACAAGTGAGGGTATGCTTAATGCACCTAGTAGATAGAATCGTGTTTTTGAAGTTTTTCAAAAGGTTTTTTTTTTCGAGAAGCGACCGAAAGGTTATCCGATAGAGAGCCAAAGTCATCGATATAACCCACCGAATTAGTAAGCTGAAGTGGCAATGGGCCTGAAGAATCGACAATCGCTGAAGTAGACGAGTTCTAGAGAGGAGACCGCGAATCGGCAACCGTAGCGTAGGACGCCCTCAGACGAAGCATGAAGCAAGTCGAAAGCACACACACTTTTGACGTTTCCGCCAAAACCCACTCGCTACTTTGCTTTTACACAGCTGTGACCCGTTACATGATAAATGATAATAATATCGTTTAAAAAATAAAAAACAACCGACTTCAATGCCGCGCTATTCATTTTCAGTACCAATTTTGAGATGTTTATCTCAATATCTCTGGAGATACTTATCATACCTCGATAAAATTACCATGGTACCACACTTGGAATATCTCCTTTCGAACAAAAAAAGAATAATCAAAATCGGTTCATAAACGACGAAGTTATCCGCGAACAAACATAAAAAAAAAAAAAAAAAAAAAAATATACGGTCGAATTGAGAAACCTCCTCCTTTTTTTGAAGTCGGTTAATTAATTGCCAAAAAGATTTACAAAGATTAAACTAGTTATAAAAGAGCGTTATCTTAAAATTAGATCGGGTTTGATAGTGAGTACCAAACTAGGCAAGAGGTTGTACTATATATATTCTGTGCACGAGGCCTGTATCTAGAGGCTCGACTATGGTTATACATAAAGAGTCCGAGTTCTTATATACTAAGTTTACGTTACATAAAGGGCCCCACAGACTATCAGTTCGCCGCACTATAACAGCCTGTCAGTAATCACAACGGGCCACACACTCACAGTTTCGCTTTACGTTTCGGAATGACGACCATTTGACGACTAACTCGAACCGAGAGTTAGCAGGCAGGCCGGCAGGCAATAATCGTTTTAGTGAGTGGGCTATGCAGACTTTGGACGACAGGCCGCCTGATACGACCAGGGACTGCAGGCGAACTGTTAATCTGTGAGCCCTTTAAGATATCATCATCATCAGCCTATATTAGTCTACTGCTGGACATAGGCCTCTCCAACTGCACGCCACTGAGCACGATAATAGAGCTAGACTCGAGTAATATAATCGTAGGGAACATAAGACATCCCTACGATAATATTATTCGAGTAGGTAAAACAAATCCTACAGGATATTGATATCCTCGAGCCGTATCCATTCTAAAATCTCCAAATGTTTCATCCGAAACTTCCGTCGGTTTTAATGAACCTGTCTCAGAATTCGTAATTAATCACAATTCTAAAAGCGTCCTGAAAACGTCTAGGCCGGTCAGTTATTTTTACACCGACGCGTTTTAATTGGCCCTTGGAGCCCTTTTTCGAATTTCGCAACGATATATGTCTTATTATACATACTATTTTTTACAGATAGACATGTAAATCCATACTAATATTATAAAAACATTTGTAACTTTGCTGTCACCCTATTTATTGGTTACCTAAATACGCCTAAACGGACGATCCGATCTTACTGAAATTAAACAAGGAGATACTTTAGAGAATGAGTATGAACATAGGCTACTTAAATCTTGGTGTACTTGAACGTCGCGCGTATCATCTAGTAATTATATATGCGTTAAAATAATATAATAAAAATGTAATAAAGTAGTTTTGATCAATTCGAAATACTCTTACTTCAATGATATTGTAAGAACTTGGTAGCATTGACCTGATTCTTGGACATCTCCTGGAATCGGCAGAATACTCAACTTCTCACCACCTTACGGTCAGTTCACACCGCGACGCGACGCGGCGCGCACTTATTAAGAGAGTATTACAAAAAAGAACTTTATTTACTATACAAAAAGATACACATTTCATTGAGTTAGTTCAGCTTTAGGCTGCGCCGCGCGGCGTCTAGCGAGACGCCGCGCAGCGTAGCTGGAAGAAACAATTAAACCGCTTGATAAGCAATTGAACTTTATTAACTACACAATAAGATACAAATAGCATTGAGATAATTGGTGGCGTCATGCGTTTTCTTGCGCCGCGCGGCACAGCCTGAAGCCGCCGAACTAACTCAATGAAATGTGTATCTTTTTGTATAGTAAATAAAGTTATTTTTTGTAATACTCTCTTAATAAGTGCGCGCCGCGTCGCGTCGCGGTGTGAGCCGACCCTAAGCACAGATGTCACATAGGCTTCATCGGAATGGTCTTAATGAACAGGTTATGAATAGATTGATCTGGGTGGTTTTAAATTTTGAATTAACGTATTATTTTTATTTGTTATATTACACTTTCCTTTATGAATGTGTAGGTAGGTGAAGTTAAATATATTAGTGTGCGATGTCATGACATCAGACACTAATATAGTTCAACAAAACCATGGTTTTGTCGAACACCTCGAGAGATTATAATAAACTAAGTAAGATTTTACAAATTACTATATAGATTTCCCACCTAAAAAATTACCATAAGTATGTAAAAATGTAATACAGACAACGCATATTTTTATTGATAAAAAAATTTACGGTTGGGCGTAACTGCTCCGCAGAAAGCAGTCTGCTGTAAATATAAAAAGCATCTTATCATCCCATCAAGCAAAAAGTCTGCTATATTTTTTAATATGCGCTTTTTAACTGCTATCTAATATAGTCAGCACCTCTATTATATGCACATTGCACGGCTGTATTGTGTGGTAATAAATATTGTTTTCTTACTTTCATACATAGTGACTTCTGGATATAGCAATGGAATTAAATTGAATCTGTTATAAGTTTATAAGTGTACAATGTACCCAAATGAAACAATAAAATTGAATTAAGGGATAAACATCTTTGTCTTATAACAGACATATACTGTACAATGACATCAAATAACAAAAACACTGTAAATATTCCTACATAAAACTAATGAAAGTAGTGCAGTTGTACATCATCAACTTAAAAACTTATAGCCCAAAATAATAGAAAATGTGGATATTGTATCTAATGCAGCAAGTAGAGAAGATGGTGTTGACTATGAGGGTGTTAATTACAGGGCTTGTGAGACTCAACACCTTTATGTCTCAAGGTAACAGGCGCAGTGCAGTGACATGTAAAATTCTAGCAGTCCAGAATTTTGCATGCCGCTGTATCTATAATAGGTTGACGTCATCGCTTACATCAGGCGAGCGTCATGCTTATCCTATTGCCTTATATCATAAAAAAATATAAATAATAAAAATTAGCTTTAGTAAAAGGACCCCTACTACTAAGGGTGAAGTTCACTGAATGATTAATCACCTGGTGATGTTTAACCTTCCGATATCAAAGAACGAGATAAGACATGTAAGGCTGAAAGTATAGTAAAATCAAAGTGATTCATATGCTGCAATTGTGATATTTTTAATTTCAAGCCTTATTTCTTAAAAGGTAAGAAAGAAAGATGCACTCGCACACCACCATGGGAGGAAACATCAAAAGATGTAAATTCTCCTCCTTGTCATCAGGGCTGGAACCAACTCAGACTTCCAGTCGATAAGAGACATAATTGACTCAGTGACGTCGAGTCAAATTTGATTCTTATGTTAAGGAATTCAGAATTGTTATAAATTGTTTTAACACATTGCCTGCTGAAAACACACACCTTGTATTTTTCGTAATGTTATGCGAGTGCGGGCGAGTGTTGTGAGAGCAAAATTTAAGTTACGGCAATGCGGCACCACACAGACGGTGTGTGTGGTGTGGTGCTACTACAGTGCGGCTCACGCACCAACTGTGTATCTCAGCAGTAATAATATGAGTAAAACACGCCTGGCGTGTAATCCGCCGGCAATTTTCTCTTAGCGTGCGCCCGCACTGCTGTTGATTTTTATTTACGATCCGACGCAAGTGCTACGAAACACAGACGTCGTGTGTAGATTGGCATAGCTGGAAAGTTACGAAAATGATGCCGCAGGCAAAGTGTTAAATATATTGGTTAAATTCAGCTTAAGTTGTTTATGTTGTTGCATGTTTGTCTGCTTGTCTGACCATTATTCACTGTTATGAATCCTATGATAATCTACTGTTCCAATATAAAAAGATTAAAGATTTTTAGACGACCACAAGTGCAAACTTGAGCCTCAGGCACACAGACAATTAAGTCAATATACTCAATATTGCATACAATTATTGAAACACTAGCTTTGTCTGCGACTTTTTCCGTGTGGGATAGTTGCTTTAGGTAGCATTTTTAATTATTTAGGCTAATTATTTTACAAATAAGACACACATATAAATACTTTGTCATTGTCTGCCCTCACGTATCTGCCCATTCGGGTAAGCACACTTAGGCTTATTTTCCCACCTACACTGCGCCGTATCACACCGTGCAAATATTATAATATTAGTAAGGATATCGTAAGAAGAGTGATGGAGTAGCATGTTTAACAGAATGGAAACCAATTACAAATCTCTGATCAATTTTTAAGTCAAGGTTCTCATAAAAACAACAGCAAATTGTTTCTCCGAGGCTTACTTCGTAATAAAGCTTCAGATAATGAATAATACTATGTTATATGCATATTACTCGATCTGCATGAAAAGAGCAATATTGATAAGAGGTTCAAGAAAGACCGGTACATTAATTATTATCAACCGTTGAAGGTAGGTGTAAATATAATGTAACGTACGACGTAGGAATTTATTTGTATGTTCCATTTCTTTTAATGTAATCTATATTACAAAGGATCTTAAGAAAAGTAAGGGCTACCATTCCTATAGCTTCAAACATTTGCTTTTCAAGAATAAAGAAAGGAAAATTGCAGATATTCGTACATAGGATCTCAACATCGAGTTCGACTTGAATTGTCTATTATTTAAGAGTTACATGAGAAATAATCCTGATGAACAATGAATGTAGAGAATATGGCTTACCATTTTGATAATTTTGAATACCGGTTTCACTGGTTCTTGCAAAATATCAACAATTATCACAACAAACCATCCACCCACGAACGCCGTTTGCAATTTATAAAATAGTGATGGGAAGACGAAGAGAAGACCTTTGACTTTGATTTATAATCCTTGACAGATACGATTTGACAAATATTCGATCCTATAATCGAACATAGTGAGTCCCTATGTTCGACCGTTAATGGGATCCATCCCGGCTGTACGTCAGCTCAAGGCCACGGCGCTGGATGTAGCATACTGACTGTCGTACGCGCATCAAGCGAGCAGAGTAAATAGAACGAAAAAAGTTTTAAATTATAAATGTATATTATACGTATATGTTAAATCTGCTGTACAGCAAGTCTATACACCATCAAGCCGCACGATGCTGGACTGATCTGACGTACGTCGGCGTTATTCACTGTCCATCTGCACGACGCTCGCGGTGGTGGGGGTGCTCGCTGGATGCAAAATCGGTCGTGCAAGTCCAGCAAACAATTAATAATAATTATCGACGTACGTCAAGCTTATTCACGGTACTTTTGCATCGCACATCGTGCATGTCCTTAAGCTGACGTACAGCCGGGATGGATCGTGAATAAGGCCCTTTAGTCACTATTAGTAATATTAGTACATAGTATTATAATATTTTCTATGGTATTAGTCCCCGTATACTTATAGTACTCTATGGACTAAAGGTTCGTGGCGCGGCGTGGTAGGGAGGCAGTATAGCCAGTACCCAGTATAGTCATAATATTCAGTTTAGAAGATGAAATACCTGCATTAGATAAATCTTCGATTATATATAATTCGAAATATCCAAATTTCGAAGAATAGTGAAGTAGGTATATTCACAATGGATATGAATAATTTTCAAGGCCGATAATTCAGTCATATAGATACATGTCTTATCGCCACACCATCTACGTCCTGCGTTTATTTTAATAAACTGGCCAAGTGCAAGTCGAACTCGCACTCGTAGGGTTCCGTACCACACTACAATATTTTATAAGATCAAGCAAAACTACCTCAATCATTTTTCACCAGCAAAAAATTGACTTCATTTTCGTAGTGTTTGTATTAATGACCAAGTTATATTTGCGGTTTTGAAAATGTGCTATATCTCAAAAACCGCTGGCTATATCTCAATTAAACCAAGTTTCATTGAAATTGTTTATTAAGATCTACAGCACATATTTCTTTAGATTTTCCCTCTCTTATTTTAAAAGTTAGAGGTTTAGGACTTTAGATAGTTAGGTAGATTATTTGTAGGCTAAAGTTAAAGGTGTCCTAAATCGGTGAGGAAAAGTGAAAACTCCGATAATGTTTAGAGCGTGTATTTTGGTTGCGTTACAGTGACCGACTGTCCGAGCTGACAGCGTATGAGCGTAATGTGAAACAATTACTGTCACAGAATACATTAGTAGTTCGTATTATGATGTAGTAGGGCGCGCAGACATCTACATCCCCCTTAAAAATATAAAAAAAATCTAAATATAAGTATTTATTAATAAAAAATGTTGCTTGAAAAATGCGTAAACATTGAAAAGGGGTAAAAGTAAACAAAACATAATGCTAGGATCGTAATTATATAAAATAAAATTGTTAAAAATATGTAGTGTATAATTAAGTACTTATGTAACTAGGTAATGTACAATAAAAACACAAAAAAAAACATGTTTTTTAGTAAAATGATGTGAAAACTAAATGCTAAGTAAATAATTATGAGCTACCAATTGTCTTTGTTTTTCTTTTACGTACGATACCGCGCACTTCACTGTTTTTTTTGTTTTTGTTTGCACTGCACTTCACTACTTAGAATTTTACACTGCGAATACGTTTCCCATTGGTGGTGGCGTGGGCATGGCCTTGAGCGCGGCCACCCGCTGCGCGATGATGACGCTAACGCGCTTGTCGACCGCTGCCTTAATCCGCTTCTTGCAGTATCTCCACGAAACATACAGGATGCCAGTGGAGACCGCAGCGCTGACGACGACGACAGCGGCCAGAGACATGTTGTGTGACGGGTCGGTGCTGTGGTCCTCGACCCTGGCTGTTTGAGGAGCGGCGCCCGCGGCGTTCTGTGCCACGACGGTGGTCCTGCTTGGTGGTTGACCCATGGTGGTTCGTAGTTGTAGCGCAGTGTGGTCTGTTGTAGTTGCTGTTTGGTTATGGTGATGTCCGCTGCTGTGTAACGTTGAGTCTCGACTGTGAGTGTGTGGATTATGAGAAGTGACACTGAGCATTAACGGTGTGAATGAGCTCATATGTCAAAACGCACAGTTCACTTAACTGTGCGACCGGATCTTGTTATTGTAGGTTGCTGGTTCTTATCTGGAACATTAAGCGTTTCAGATGGCCCGGTTGTTCGTTGTTCTTCTGTTATTGTACTCGATGCGGCGTCAGGTGACTCTGTAGAACCATTAGTAATAACATAAGCAGGTTTGAGCCTATCGAGTGAGATAACAACATCCCGAGAACCCAAGCGGATGGTGTAGTGTTTCGCGTTTCGGCTAATAACTTTGAAGGGGCCCGAATAAGGTGGCGTGAGGGACTTGCGTGCCTCCTGTCTAACGAAAACAAATTCCGCCTCAGGTAGGTCTTTATGAATGAATGTAGCCTTATGGTTGTTCGGGGCTCTCGACTTTGGTTGGAGCGACGTTAAGGTATCCATGAGTTTCCTGGTATACTCTGCGTCGTTGACGTTGTTTGGTGATGTAATGAAAAAATCTCCCGGTAGGCGAATGGTTTGTCCGAATGTCATTTGAGCTGGGCTGTAACCACTGTCCTTTTTCACGGCTGATCTCAAGCCTAATAGGACCAGTGGTAGCTCCCGTGCCCATTGGTTTGAGTCTTTACAAGGAGCCATGATTGCTGCTTTGAGTGTGCGGTGTATTCTCTAGATTTGCCCGTTAGCTTTAGGGTTGTACGCTGTTGTATGTATTTTTTCGATTCCGAGTTTCTTGGTAAGTTGTGTGAAAAGTTGTGACTCAAATTGTCTTCCCTGATCGGTGGTGATCTTGGTGGGACATCCGAATCTTGCGACCCAGTGTTCAACGAATTTTTCAGCTACTGTTTCCGCAGACATTTCTTTAATTAGAATGACTTCCGGCCATTTCGTGACGCGGTCAATCATTGTTAGACAATATCGGAAGTCTTCTGATTGTGGCAGCGGCCCAATTAAATCTATGTGGCAATGAGAAAAACGATCTGACTTTTCAAATGCACCAAGCGGTGATACCGTGTGTTTTTGAATTTTAGCCTTTTGACAAGGTATGCAGCTTCTTACGTATTTAGCTACGTCGCTGTTCATACTTGGCCAAAAATACCTATCTGATATTAGGTGTCGTGTTGCAGCTACGCCTGGATGGCTTAGTGTGTGTGTGCTTGTTATCGCTCGTTCTCGAAACTCGAGCGGTAGGTATAAGCGTGCTTTGTTCGTCGATGTTTCGAAGATAAGTTTATTGTTTGAGTATGGCACGCTGAATGATTTAAATTCCAATTTTGGATTTTGTTTTAATTGTTGTAACTCTGTGTCTGTCATTTGGCTACTATGTAGTTTCTCATAGTCGAAGGTATGTGGTAGTTGAATTTCCTGAATTCTTGATAGGAAATCCGCTGCGTTGTTCGACTCGCCTTCTATGTACTCTATTTTATTGCAAAATTGTGCAATAAAATCGAGCTGCCGTAGTCGCCTAGGTGAATCGTTCTTTGACTCTTTTTTGCATAATGCAAAGGATAACGGCTTGTGGTCTGTTAGGACCGTAAGTTCTCTTGATTCGATCATGTATTGGAAGTGTTTGATAGATAAATAGATGGCTAAAAGCTCTCTATCATATGTGCTGTACTTAATTTGTGTTGTTGTAAGTTTTTTTGAGAAGAATGCAAGTGGTTGCAGTTGTCCGTCTACATGTTGGTGTAGCGCGGCTCCGACGCAAGTGTTTGATGCATCGGTTATTAAGACTAGATTGGCGGACGGATCCGGGTGCGCGAGCATGACTGCATCTTGAACCAGTTGTTTACACTTTTTGAATGCGCTGATAGCGTCCTGAGTCCAGATAATCTTTGTCTTGTCTTTGCGTTTGGAATTGTGTAAGTATTTGTCTAGAATACTTTGCGTTTCTGCGGCCTTCGGTATGCTGCTACGGTAGAAATTGATAAGGCCGAGGAAGTGTCGTAGCTCCTCTACGGTTTCCGGCTGTGTGTAGTCTGCGATAACCTTGACCTTATTTTCGTCCGGCTGAATTCCATCACATGTGACGTTGTAGCCTAGGAATTTGAGCTCTGTTTTGCCGAACTCGCGTTTGCTAGTGTTTATTGTAACGCCGTATTGGTTGAGTTTTTTGAAAAGTAATTCAAGGTCTTCTAAATGTTGAGTATGATTCTGTGAGGCTATCAAAATGTCATCTAAATATGAAAAAGTGTTATTAGTGGATTTTAACACTTCGTTAATAAATCTTTGAAAACTTTGTGCTGCGTTACGCATTCCGAAGTTAAGTTTCAAAAATTCGAAGCTTCCGAAGGGTGTGACAATCGCTGTTTTAGGAATGTCCTCAGGCGCGACGGCTATATGATGGTAAGCGCGTCGGATGTCGATCTTCGAAAGTATGGTCTTGTCTTTTAGTATGTATGTAAAGTCCATGAGTCGAGAAATGGGATAGCGATCGGGCTCTGTAACGGCGTTTAAACGCCTATAGTCGCCACACGGTCACAACTCTCCGCTTTTCTTTTTAACTACGTGAAGTGGATTGGCCCATGGGCTTGTAGATGGTCTGCATATGCCTAGCTCCATCATTCGCTCAAATTCTTGTTTTGCGGTCTTGTACTTCTGTGGGTTAAGTGGGCGTGGTTTCTCGAATGCTGGTGGTCCTCGGGTGATAATGTGATGTACGACGTTGTGTTTGGGCGTATCTTTGAATGACTCGGGTTTGGTGATATCTGGGTAACGAGCTAATATTTGATGGTATGGGTCCGCGACGTTTACAGCTCTGATGGTGCCGCTTGTGTCGTGTGATAGTTCCGCTTTTCTGCCGATATTGGTAATTTTATCGACCAACCTCCTGCCGTGTAGATCGACCATGAGCTGGTTTTCGGCCAGGAAGTCGGCACCGATGATGGACCGTTGTACGTCAGCCAATATGAAGTTCCAGCGCAGAGGACGCCGCAGACTAAGATCGAGCGTAACTGTTATTTCGCCGTATGTTTTTATAGGTGTGCCGTTGGCTGCATATAACACATAGTCGGACTGTGGTTTATGTTTTTTTTTACACGCGATCACGGAGACATCTGCTCCGGTGTCTATAAGGTAACGCGATCCGCTTGACCTGTCCGTGATACACAGGCGATACGACGAGCCAGCACCAACACTCGCCACGGTTGGTGCTGAATTTAGTTTCCCGTCTTCTTACAACATTGGTCATCGCCGCACTTGCTCGCTGAGTCCCCGAAGGTATAATGATAAAAACACTTAAAATTTGCATCCCCGGGCTTCGCTTTCTGTTCCCGGTATTTTTCTTTATTTATCCGGGCGCGTGATTTAGAACGTGAACGGAACCTGTTGTTATAATTTTGTTCTCGCCTAGATAGCAAAGGTTCAAACCGTCTACCCATTGCGGCGATTTCTTGTGTGAGGTTCGCGATTTGTTCGTGGATGTTTGTTGGTGGTGATGATGATGACAGCGGCCTACTATTAAGGTTGAATACCTCAGCGCGCGATTGTTCAATTATCTTATCAGCAATTTGAGCAATGTCATCAAGCTCTACCTTGTTGCAGGCGGCGATGACTGCTCTGACGGTGCTGGGTAAGCGTTTTAACCAAAGCAGCTTGATTGTATCCTCCTGTATTTTGTTTCTACCAAGCTCCTTCATCTTTCGTAGGAGCTGTGACGGTCGCTGGTCGCCGAGTTCGATTTCTGTGAGTAGTTTTTGTAGCTGAATAGTTTCCGACTCCTCGTAGGCGCTAATTAGTCGATTTTTGAGAGTTTCGTATTTGCCGGATTCGGGTGGGTTCTCTAGGATGTCGCTAACCTGACTCAATTCGTCTCTACCTAACTTAGCTATCACCAATTGGTACTTACATAAATCACCTGGCTTCTGTGGTGCCATCACTGCCTCGAATTGGTGGAACCACAATCGAGGCTGCGTTGTCCAAAAATCAGATAGGCGCGTCTGAATGGTGACGGCGCCCGCTGTGAGGTCTGCTGAGCTACGGCTGGTGCTGGGCTGCGGTGGCGGCGACGCTGCTGGTGCGCCTGCCGCGCTCTGCCCTAGGAGCAGTTTGTACTGGTCGTCAAACTGTGTGTTGGTCATCGCGAGTTTTTTTATAGCGCCCTTTTTAGAGTTTATATTTTTTACACAATTTTTTACGCGGCGCGTACCAACGACATATAAGATGAACGTCGGGGTCACCAATTTAGGTCTTTAGATAGTTAGGTAGATTATTTGTAGGCTAAAGTTAAAGGTGTCCTAAATTGGTGAGGAAAAGTGAAAACTCCGATAATGTTTAAGCGTGTATTTTGGTTGCGTTACAGTGACCGACTGTCCGAGCTGACAGCGTATGAGCGTAATGTGAAACAATTACTGTCACAGAATACATTAGTAGTTCGTATTATGATGTAGTAGGGCGCGCAGACCCTACAGAGGGAAGACACTCATATTCCCACTTTGGAAGTGTCATCTTTCAAAAAGAGAAAAGTTTTTTTCAGAAAAAAATGTTTTAAAAACCTCTATGTCATTTTTATTGAACTATCTATAGACACTGCGCACGTATTGGTTTGATGAAAAAATAATAATAATAATTTTTCACTGTTTGGGAAGCTCCCCCTTAATCTATACTGTGCGTTTTTTGATTTTTGGTATAGTAAATAAAATTAAAAAAAATATTTAATATATATATTTTTTTATTAATTTTTCTCAAGGTGTGCGTGAGACCTTCTGCTGTTCAAATTAGTTTTGAAAAAAAAATTAAAATAAATAAAAATATGCGAAAAAGTGACGCAGTCAAAGTGTTAATATTTTTATTTTTGTATCAACATCGTAAAACGGTTCTCAGAATACATATAACTACCAAGCTTCAAGTGTGCAGTCTTAATAGTTTCGGAATAAAGTGGCTGTGACATACGGATGGACAGACAGACATGACGAATGAATAAAGGTTCCGTTTGTGCCATTTGGCTACGGAACTCTAAAACTGTATCTTTTTAAAGATTAATCACATTAAAACAATCGTGACAAGCTATGTAATAGGTAGACGTTATCGCTTACGATCAAGCCAGCGTCATTCTTGTCCTGTTACCGCATATCATAAATAAAACCTGCCGAGTGCGTGTCAAGCCACGTGCAGTTAATATTTAACATAATTATTTTTAAAATTATCCCACACCCAAGTTCAACGACGATTACTGCTAAATTAATAAAGTTATCTTAAGCACTATAATTTCCCTTTGAAGTTCATGAAATATCATCATGAATTTTTCCAGAGCTTTTAGAGGGGGGGGGGACAGACAGGCAGTCAGGACTACGGAACCCTAAAAAGCTATTGATCGATGTTGCATATTACACACAAGTTTGATATAATAGTATTTAACATTGTGAATATCGATTATGCGAACGACTCCTACCACATCACTAGTATACACATTTTCCACAGATAATAACCTTAACTATTTTTTTTTCGTTTCATTATGGCCCCACACGATTAGTGTATTTAGCCAGTGTCAAGTATCAACATGTTTGATGATTTTGTAAAATCAAGTCATATAGATGGGCCAAAGTCTCAGCAAAGGGTCATTCAGGTCAAGTTGAAGTCAAAGTCTAGTCCAATGATATCAGAAAAGATGTGGACATTACTGAAGATTTTCAGTGGAATTTTGGTGAGAACGCAATTAGCATTTTTCAACATTGTGCGGTTTCCCTACACTCGCACACATTCACCGGCACCAAATGGTTAATAATTCACATTTAGTACACATTAACTCGCGGAAGAAGACATATTTTAGAAAAAAAACAATGAGAGCGTGTGTACTCTTTTCCACGACCGTCACCCGTATCACGAAAACAGCCCCCGTCTTGAAACTCACTAAAATTTACGTTTTCGCTATCAAGCTGCTTGACCGTCTTAAAACCCCTTTACTCTTCAATACTTGCAACACAACAAATATCTGTCAAAATTGTCAAAAAGATAAATAGTTCCAAGATTTGTAAATGCTAGAAGAAATTGTAAATTTTCAATAAATTACTAGTTATTATTTATCGAAAAGGTATACATTATAGTACTTATTAATTGCCGACTCTAGCGACTCTTTTCATCAAGTGACTTTATTTGTGTTTTGAGTCGTGATGTAAGACGTGTAATTTCCTTATTTTTTTAATAAAACGATCAATTTTTACGCTTAATTTGATTAGATTTAGGTGCACAGTGAATATGTCTGTGATTTCATGTGGTTTTTATTTACATTTGTGTTGTAGATGTTGAAATTCAGCGGTTCGATTATTTGGAGGTTAGGTTCCCGAGCTACTGTAAGAAAGTATACCACAGGACCCACGGTGCTGAAGAGTGATCAGCTGGAACTTACCAGGAGCGTGGCACCAAAGAGCCCTAAACCTACAACGGAGAATAATGACGGTCCAGGTACATTTAGATTTTAATCTGTGTTGTGGCCTTGTATGTCAGTGTTTTCATAATTATTTTTATATATCTTTTTATATTGATTTATGGAGTATTAGGTAGACCTAGTAAATATTTTCATCTCTTTTCTATTTTTTGTCAAACTTACGCTTATAATAATGTATCTACTATGCATCTGTAGTGTTAATCAAGTCTGAAATTTTCCATAGGAATTTGATTAATGACTATCTTACAGTTATACCTATTGATTATAAATTGTACCCAGTTAGTCACAAAACCAGTTCCATTCATTTATGGAATGCTTTAATTGTAGCATAAATTTAAACCTCATAATATTAATTTACTGCTGAGCCACAACTCTAAATGAGCTTTGGCATGTTTTACTAATTTTCTACCTTTTGCTAAGGTAATATACAAACGGTCCGAATGCAAGTCATGTCTACACGCCTCGAGTTCAGTACACACTCGGTAGACAGCTTACGATAAATGTAATATAATTATAACATAATTTTATTTTATTAAATTAAAATATAACTTTTACAATAACAAAAAACTAGAAATATCATCAAGTAAGTAGCAAGAGTGTGTTTTGTACTGTCTATAGCATTAGAAAATTTAAAACGGCATTATTGCTTGTATGCCCATTCGTTGTTAACCCCTCGATATCTTAGTACTGTCTTGTTATGCAATAGTTTGTGGTTAATCCTAGCTCGATAATATACTGTATACAGACGGTTGTAAACCACACTTAGAACCTTCGAAATTCGCCAATCAATGTCAATTATTAAAGGCAAACACCCCTTAATGATATATAACAATTAGCAAATACCAAAACAAGGGTGACTACTATAATTGATAGAAAATGTTAAACTTGATGTTTGTGCCCTTGGTTGACAACTATGGCTGGTTTTAGTGTCACGCGTAGAGAAGCATACCGTCGGCGCTGCTAGGTTGAATATGTATGGTTGCTATAGAAGCGTTTTAGAATAACACAGACTCTCAGCACTGATGAGTTCATACATTTCAGCTGTCAGCACTGACGGTATGCGTCTCTACGTGTGACACTAAAACCCACCTATGGGATTGCCTCAACCCTCATGATATAATTTTTAATTAACAGGTCTGGTTGCAGCAGCATTTGCTTCGCTAAACACTCCCGAGGAAGATCAAAAGAAGCCCAGTCCAAAGTCAGCCAAGCTCAGCCGAATGCAAATGATCGATGCTCAGATATTGAAAGCTTCAGATGTTAACACTCTACTTGTGGTTGCTGAAAGTTCTGTAGTGTCTAGAAGGCATGCGTTGAAAGTAAGTACGTTATAAAGAAAGCCTTTGGTACTTTTGTTTATTGTTAAGTGTGGGCAATTAAACCACCACGAGACGGATTTCAAACAGAGCGTCGAGCGGGATGACAATAATGTTTTTCACATGAGTAAGAAGTACAGAGCAATAGATGTGCAAATCCAATTTTCTATCGACATAAGCGCTAAAACTGTTTTTACCTAAATACAAATTAATTAAACAACTAATAAAAAAATTAACAGATGTAGCTAAGGAAATACTTCTAGGTTTCTTGACAAAACATTAACATTAACCCACCAAAAATAGTGTGCTCTCCTAAGATAAAAAGCAAAATGTGTGCAAAACATTACCAATTTTTACCCATTGTGTTTTCAAAAACACCAATCCAAGTAAAAGTACTAAAAAGAAGTATAATTTCCCTAAATATTAGGATCGTGGCTTTCACAGATTCTGAGATAAATAACAATTTAAAACAACAAAATTGCATATTACACACTCATAAGAGCTAGATTTTGAACATGTTCAATAATTTTTCTCAGGCTCTTTTCTCTGTCGGTACCTACTTCAATATACGGCTGAAGCTTATACAACCAGCGGGTATCGATTTAGCAGCATACAGGGATTATTTGTAGGCTTATTTATATAGTCTAGAGCAGCTATACTCAACCTGCGGCCCGCGGGCCACATGTGGCCCACCGGGCCTTTATCAGTGGCCTGCGTACAGTTAGAGATAATTGTAAACTATTTTGAATTTCGCGCCCATTTGCGACGCGTCGGCGAAATAGTGCACGCGCCGAGTAAAAAAATGTATCATAACTACCTTGCCTTTTTCCACTATTAAAGTAATTTTGAGAAACGTAATTTTTTTACTCCTAAATTATTTTTGCTTGCGGCCCAGGATATAATGACTAAACCGTGTTTGTGGCCCGTATAAAAAAAAGTTTGAGTACCGCTGGTCTAGAGTGTCTAGACTTTAGACAGTCTATAGTCCAGGGATGGCCAAACTATTTTTATTGGGTGCCAATATTTACAAACTAAATCTTTGGGGGGCCAACTATTAGAATATTCGAAATAACGCTAATATTGTTATTGATTAATTTTGAAATAACCGTCCCATTCGCAATTAATAGAAATCATGCTCGTGGTTGTTTTGTTGTACTTCATTTTCGGATCAACGTATGACATACAATCATACAACATATACATTATGAAATTTAGCATTTTGTGAAATGTTGATTTAAGCATTTTTATTAAGTTTTGGGTTAATTATCAAGAGCCGCAGATGGCCTGCGGGCCGTAGTTTGCCCAACCCTGGAACCTATGAACACAGGTGCAATACAATTACATGGGGAAGTCTAAACAGTGTCTAGAGATGTGTTTTATCTCCAATAAAATTATGTAAAATACATCAGAATAATCTGGTTTCTGACTGACTAAATTAAGGCGAGAATAGCCCAATGGATAAGGTGTCGGACTGGCGATCGAAAGGTCGTGAGTTCGATCCCCACCCCACCCATTGTACTATTGACGTGAACCCACTCCAGACACAAGCATATTTAGCTTAGAGGGGTTAACAAGAATACTAGTAATGTGCAACCCACATTGCAAGTAATCTTTATGAAAAAAATAAATAATTGATACAGAAAATTATAAAATAAACAATTTAGATAATCCTACTATCCCAATAATATTAGTTTTCTATTCTATTTTTTGAACATATGTTTGCAAAAACTTATTGCCTTATTTTTCACCTTGCAGATGGTATCAATCCTGTCAGAATGGTCGAGTAACAACAAAGTCAAGCTGGGTGACTTTGAGAAAGACCCGAGGTTCCTCAAGCTTTGCCGCATTCTGGCCAGGACTCCGTCGGCACAGGCTGTGAGCTCCCTCACCATGGCCGAGGATCTGAGCACGGTGCTCGGGATCACAGGAGATGATGAGGCTGCCAGGTTGATTACAAACTTGACATTGTCTCAAATGATAAAGGTGAGAAGAATTTTTATGTAATTTAATTTTAATAATTATGTTTTTAAACATGTTTTTGTTTTAAGTGATGTGATTATGTTTTAATCAACCGACTTCCCAAAAAGAAGGAGGTTCTCCCCCCAGCAAAACTTTTTTAAAAGAAGAGTCTAGCTGTATATTAAATATGCAATAAGGCCGCTTTTTAATTTTCACTCGAATTTGGTCGGGTAATCTACCAAAAATATTTCGAATGGTTTTTTATCATTATTGTCTAAAGTAATGGATATAAATACTTGATATTTTGCATACGTATTCTTAAAATAGCGCTCTAATTATTAGTAGAAGCGTGTAATAAGCCAGCTCACAGAAAACTAGTGTTTTCGTATTCTAAGTAATTTCACTCAAGATAACCTCAAAAAAAAGACAAAATCGTAAAGAACTCGCCAATGATATGTAGTAGGCCGGCGAAACTTTACAGGATCGTGGGAATATATAACGGGTACCAGTTGGCACTAACGCGAAGTCCTTGGTCTTGTTCGTTCGAGAGCCAGAACATTTTTCCATTTTCTAGGAAATAAAATAATAGCTCCTGAACCATGTTATTGAAAATTCGGGCACAAATATGCACAAATGTACTTTATCTGTATACAAAAAATCATAAATGTGCGTTCAGCCGTTTCCGATATATAGCAATCGCCCAAACGTTCGCCCAGCAAAAAACGAAATATCTCTGGAATCTTAAGAGTACACATTTAAACAAATTTGGCTTTCACGGCACATTTATACTCGTATTTAAGCTATCTTTTTGCATATTTAATATACAGCTAGACCCATCTTTAAAAAAAACTTTTGCTGGGCGAACGTTCGTGCAGCAGAATCTGTTTTTCCTCAATAACTCCGAAGCCGTTGGAGGCACAAATTTAAAATTTCGGGCACATTTATACGATATAAGGCACTAATTATCTGCATCATTCACTTCTTGAAAAGGCGATACTTTTTGCTGGGCGAACGCACACCTTGCGACTTGAAGATCTCCAAATTACAAATTACATACAAACACAAGACTCGGCAGGGCATTTTCATTCTTTGGCTGTACATATGATGTCAATAAGTCAAAGCATTTATTCAGTATATGGGCAAATTAAAAATGTGCACTTACACACGTCAAATAACATTAAATAGATCATATTCAATGATAATTTTTATAGATATAACAGAATTGCATTGCTTTGAATTTACAAAAAAAAACAAAGGTATTAAGCCATTCAGCTTTCATCTAGACGTCGAACGTCATACTTAAAACACATGTTTAATTTCCCTAATTAATGTAGGGTTGCCAACCGAGCTTGCTTTTTCTGGTATAGACTATAAAGTGGTGTTACCTCTTTTAACTTAGTTGTAGTGGTAGGACTTCTACTAGTAAGTCTGGGGCGGAACCACCACTTCGCTAATTAATTCAGCCGTGAGAAAGGAATGTTTTTCCACTTGAATAGCAATTTGTCTAGTGAAATTAAAGGGCATGTAAGACTTAACATCTTAATGTCTCAAGGTCTCCCCCATCAGCTACAAGTAACTGTAGTTATTGTGTAGGCATAGTTCCTAAAAATAGATTATACATACATCATTTGACTCAGTCTCTCTAACTAGTCATCACTGTAAATATAACAATCACATAAAGTTTATCTACTAAATTAATTTGAAAATACAGACATATCACTTACTCTCACCATCTCACAAACACACTACACACTCCTAATCACCTACACACCTTATACTCATATCCATTCATATTTATTCACCCAATCATACATACTCCTTATACTCATATTCATATATATATTATACACCCAACCACACATACTCCCCATACTCCTTATACTGATATCCATACAAACATATATAAACATAAGTATACACCAATACATGTAAAAGCTTTGATATTTATATTCTTAATTTTAAGTTAGATCATGTTAATTTGTACCGAAACGTTGCCGCGCATTTCTTCAGTCTACATCACCATGTATTTAACAATAAATTTACCATTTTACTGCATAACATGTAGAAACTAAAAACTCGTGTTATACATATAACTCAGTCGAGACTAAATTCCACGACACAGGGTATCCTAGTGTGGAATTTCAGGGTCTTTAATAATTACTAATATTGTGTTCATATTGTTATGTTCCTTGTGTATATAGTATAAGTTTTGAAAACAAATAAATTCATTCATTCATTCATTCAAGGTAACAGGCATAGTGCAGTGACTTGGAAAATTATGGCTTTCCAGAATTTAGCATGCCGCTGTATCTCTACTAGGTAGATGTTATCGTATACCATCAAGCGAGCGTCATGCTCGTCCTGTTACCGTATTAATAAAAAAATACTTCCATAGATGTCCAATTACAGAATGGGATGGTGGAATAAAATAATGCAACTCTGTAGCGCACTCTAAGTGTTATATATACACAATAAAAACTACCCTATAACCAGGCCTGTCGCACTCCGCGCTGTAGCTATGATAATGCTAGTACATCCGCGACACCTCGCGAGTGACAAGTTCAGTCAGTAGTGTCACGCGCGCTCTCGATCGGACGCGCGCCTTTACTTTACTATTCAATCTGTTTTCTCACAACACTCAACCTTACACTAAGAGACAGCTGAAGGCCCGGTAGCTGACTGAGTGATACAGACTCTCGCCGCGCGGACTTACGGTGCGCAACACGCGGTGCCTAGTTACTATTAGTTTATTCAGTGACGCAAATTCAAGGTCGCATCCGAGGCATGTAACGTATTTTGAACGTTAGCGACATTGTAACTAGGTTTGATCTCGCATTTTTGCTATCAGAGTGCATCATTCTGTACTTATACTATATTTAATCTGTGCCTATAATCTTTCCAGGTAATGAAAGCCCTCCACCAGAAGGGTCGTCGTAGCACACCACTGCTCCGTGCCCTGTCTCACAGCATCACGAAGCAGTCTGAAGTCATTGACCTCAAGAAATCAGCTGATCTTCTGTTCTCTATGGCATCGCTTAACTTCCCTGACCCTGTACTATTGGATAGAATATGCAAGTAAGTTTTATTTCAAAATGATTCAACTGAAACTTTTATTACATCCCCTCAAATTTTTTCGTCCATCGATCGCATTTCGCCGTTGCTTTAGCTTGATTGATGGATATGATGATTGACATTTAGGTCTAGCTGTGATTAGCGGACGTTTTCGCAGTCATATTTGTATACATGCTAATGTGTCATGTCAACTGCTTTAGTAGCTAGTTACCATAGCTAGGTACACATAACAAAAAGTTTCACTCGCATCATGGTTTCATAAAACCACACCACACTTTCTTCTTTTATGCTTAACATAGGTATCTGAGGTTCTTAACATTACCTATTATTTATGTCATTTTAAATCTCTTTTCAACCGACTTTCAAAAAAGGAGGTTTTCAATTCATCTGTATACTTTTTTAAATGTTTGTTACACGATTACTCCGCCAATTTTTTTTCTTACAGGTATATTCCATGTATAGAACACCAAACAGTAAAAAAAAATATTTTGAAAAATAATAATTACTTAAAATAAAACCTTCCTAAAAACGACTCGCTCTTGACCGAAGTACACGCACACTCGCAAAGCGGCGCTTTGCTTTTTGGCAAGTTCAAAGGCGGCCGCGTCCATCGGCGAAACACGTGTATTCGTCAGTCTGTCACGTTATGTCGTGTCGCACCGCCACTATGTTACCGTGGCAACGAGCCTGCATTTGTCGCGTATTTTGTGTGTGGTTTAGTGGTTGTGTTGTGCGTAATGTAATCATTGAAGTAGGTATTCGATAAAAGACCCAATGTCCAAGTGCTAAAAAATCTAACGTACATTTGTAAATAATCAACTGTCAATACCGAATAAAAATGTTAATAAGTGATTCAAAATTTCATTATTAACGTCGTGCCGTGCCAGCTGACAGCGGTTAGCTGTGACGCCTAGCGGTCAGTGACCGGTACTTTTACGTAATTGTTAAGTGATAAAAATATCCTTTTTTACATTTAAATTACACCGCCGTCTATCTGTCTAATTTTAATCCATTCCATCCAAATGTTGTCTGGAAGAGATCGCTCTTTTAGCGAATAGACCGCCCATTGTACGGTTCATATTATATTTTATGTTTTTATATATCTTATAAGTTGTGGTGTACAATAAAGAGTTATCTATCTGTCTACATTTCGGGAATGCCGGCAGAAGTGAAAACTTGAACACGTCATTTTTGAATATTTTGTGATGACACCTCGCGCAAGCACCCTGCGCTCCATCTTACGAATTTTACTACTCATCCCAAAAACGGTGCAACGCCGCCAAAGAAGTTATCACTTCAAAAAATAATATTGGCTGGCACCAAACATCATGCTCCATAATTTTAGTTCCACTAAAATGGTTTCAATGTTACAGCGACGTAATAGAATGCCTCCCATCGAACTCGGACAAGCCAGCCGTGGTGAACTCCATCCTGATCTCGCTGGGTCTTCTCAAGTACCGGCACGAGTCTTCTCTGACGGCCATCACGGACTGGCTGCAGAAGAACACCGCCATCTGTCGGGCGGGGGACGTAGCTTCTGCTGTCGTTACACTGGCTACTGTTGATTTTGTGCCCTCGGCTACTGAGGACTTGTTTCAGGTAAGGTCAGGAGACCTTATAGTTAACTAACTGTGCCCCGCGGTTGAACCCGCGTAGTTCCCGTTCCCGTGAGATTAAGGGGATAAAATATGCTTAATGTTACTCCCTGATAATGTAGCTTACCATTAGTGAAAGAATTTTTGAAATCGGTCCAGTAGATTTTGAGTTAAATCGTAACAAACACATATAAAAACCGTCCAAGTCGAGTTGAACTCGCCCACCGAGGCTTCCGTACCAACGTTGGTAAGTGCCAATTAAGCTAGACCTCTAAATTGTATCAGCGCTCATATAACACAGAGGTCTACCTTAATTGGCGTAAACTATGTATGTATGGGGGCACCCTTTAATCTTCAACTTTTTCATTTTTTGGATTTTTTCCTTAATTTGTGCTGTAAGACCTTGCTTCTTGCCAAATTTCATGATTCTAGGTCAACGAGAAGTACCCTATAGGTTTTCGACCCAAAACCTATAGGGTACTTCCGGTTGACCTGGCACCCTTTAATTTTCAACTTTTTTTATTTTTTGGATTTGTTCCTTAATTTGCGCTGTAAGACCTTGCTTCTTGCCAAATTTCATGATTCTAGGTCAACGGGAAGTACCCTATAGGTAAACCCAAAACCTATAGGGTACTTCCGGTTGACCTAGTATTGTCAATTTTTGTTAAAAGCAAGGTCTTACAGCACAAGTAAAGGAAAAATTCCGAAAAACAAAAAAAGTTTAAAATAAAGGTACATTTTAGTACTAAGAAGTATTCGCGAAAATCTAAATTTGCCCATATCTTTTTATTGTGTTGACTCAAGACCTTGATTTTTATACACCCTATAGGGGCTAAAGATTTCAGTATCAGGTATAAATTTCAACTTGCTAGGTCCATCTGTTCCTGAGAAAATCAGTGGTGACAGACGGACAGACAGACGGACAAGAAAGTGATCTTATAAGGGTTCCTGTTTTTACCTTTTGAGATACGGAACCCTAAAAAGCAAATCATTCCTCTTTGTAATATTAGTTTAGATAATTTAAAATAACCGACTTCAAATACCTTTATTTTACTCTACTCAAATACATTTAAAATGTTATTTTAGTCACGTATACTCACTAGCACTGAAGAAGGGCTATATAACATTGTTATTCTAATGTGTACACTGTACAGTATTGTTTTATGTTTAATAACAAGGTTACATAATGTGGACGTGTTATAAAACACAAGTTATATAACATTTTACATAGTCAGTACGCACCTTTACGGTTTTATAAATGGTCTTAAATTATAACACTGCTTTTTTATTTGCAGGCAGCACTATCTCTAAAGGAAGAGGATCTGTCTAAGCCGTCATCATGGTTGGACCTGGTCTTCTCACTGGTGACCCTCAACAAAGCACAGCCGCATCACGTCGCGTCCACGCTACGACCGGACTTCATTGAGAAACTGCTTACAGCTGGAGGTAAAGTTTTTTGACATGATTACGTCTTATAAATAGATGAACGCCGGCTGCACGCACGAAAAATGTATGATCGTATAAAAGGGAAAAAAAAACCGACTTCACATGCCGCGATAGTCAAAATAGCCAGTAGTATGACACTGCTGTAATATAATAATATTATTTGATCTAATATATAGGTTGTATGTATGTGTATGTATAAGTATATTATATTATTTTTATTGTATTGTATATAATATTTTGTGTATGTCTATTATTTACTTATTCTATTTTTATCTATTTCAGTTATAAATTGTACGCTACCGCCATGTTTTGTTTTTGTTTTATTTTTTTCCGTAATAGGTTGTCTGGAATAAATTGCTTCAAGCGATAAGACCGCCGATTGTGTTGCCATTTAGATATTTTATTTTATTGTTTTGTTTTTTGTACAATTTGTTTAATTGGTAATCAATAAAGAGTTTTTGTATTGTATTGTATTGTATGATGTATGTATGTAATGTGTTTGAGATGTTTGTCTCTGTATCTCCGGAGATAATTGTCATACCTCGATAAAATGTGAATGGGACCAACCGGGAATCATAATCTCTCAACTGAAAAAATAATTTTTGAAATCGGTCAAGATTGGACGGAGTTCTGAGGTAACAAACATTTAAAAAAATACAATCAAATTGAGATACTCTTTTTTTTGTGATGTCCGTTAAAAAGTGTCACGTTCCGCGTGCAAGCGAGAGCGTGACACAAGCGATAGAGAGGCACGATCGTATGACGTTATCACGTAAAATTATCTTCCGTAAACCGACTTTACAGAAAACCAATTTTTTTGAATGTTATATAGGCTGGTATTTGACCACTATCTCACCTGTTGGTTGGTTATCCTCGACCGCGTCATCACTTACCAATAGGTGAGATGGTAGCACGCTAGGCTTAGAATGAGAACTGGCTCTCAAGGATAGCCGCCGGAACACATTCGATTTTTTGGCGATAGATTAGAAGGTATAGCTGGCTCTAGTTCCGTCTACGGAACTTTTAAAATAAGATATTGAAAAATCTAAAAAAATATATGCTGTAGACATCAATGAACACTCTCAACGAAAATTGGTTGGAACGAGATATAGTGAGCAGTTTTTGAAATATAGCACCGCAAAATCCGCAAATATTACTTTGTCATTTATACAAACACTATGAAAAACACAGTAATCTTGTTAATTGGCGTAATATCCCTAATCTATATTTACTCTCACGGAACCCTTCATGGGCGAGTCCGACTCGCACTTGGCTACTTTATTTAATTATAAAAATAATAATAAAGCCTATAATAAATAATAAAAAATAATAATAAAAATTTACAAATTCATAACTATTTCAAGTACATCATTTAATTTTATGACAATTTAATTAATGTATTTATATATTAATATATTTTTTCAAAGTATTATAGATGCATGCAAAATAAATTAATTATTCGAATTGTTTATTATAATTGTTTCTTTTATGTCCTTGTTATAAAGGAGTAAAGGCCTCCTGCAATTTTCTACACAATTTCTTCAATTCTATTTTTCGACCTTTCCATTCAACTTTTGTCAAAAAAAAAACACACAAATTGGAATTTATTCAACCGACTTCTAAAAACAAAGGAGGTTCTCAATTCGTCTGTATGTTTTTTTTTTAAATTTTTTTTGTGTGTATTTTACGCGATTTTAATTCTGATAAGTATCTCCAGAGATATGACGATAAACGTCTCAAACTTGCTACTGAAATTGACTCGCGGGCATTGAAGTCGGTTGTTTTAGTTTTTAAACTATCTTAAGTATTTAATTATGTCATATTTATTGCAGAGATCCCAATCCCATCCCGTCGCAAACTGATGATGCTGGACGCATACGGCCAGCTAACGTCCCCCGGCACCCCCCGCCTCCCCGAGGACGTGTCGGTGGGTGTTCCGGTGGTGCAGACCAAGGAGAAGCAGGCATATGTACAGAGCATCATGGATACCTTCAAGAGTTTGGTCTCTGCTGACTCTTTTGTCAAGAAAGATTGTAATTCTGGCATGGGCTTCTTGTATGGTAAGTGACTTATTTATTGTGTGTCTTTTTAACCGTCTACAAAAAAAGATGAGGGTTCTTAAGTTGACCGTATATATATATATATATATTTTTTGTGTTCGCGGATAACTTCGTCGTTTATGAACCGATTGTGATGATTATTTTTTAGAGATATCCCTAGAGTGGTACTAAACTAATTTTATCGAGATCTGATAAGTATCTCCAGAGATATGTCGATAAATGTCTCAAACTTTGCTACTGAAACTGACTCGCGCGGCATAGTGATAACTTATCACTATAAGGTGACTTATATTTTGTGTTATATTTCTATTGTTTATTTATTGGAGTAAAATTTGTATTTGGGTTTGTTATATTTATTTTTATATTTAGTTCATACGCTTTTTTGTAATTTTTTAAGAACCAGTCTTTCTTCATTATTAGGGTTCCGTACTCAAACGGTAAAACGGGATCCTATTACTAAGACTCCGCTGTCCGCCTGTCTGTCTGTCTGTCTGTCTGTCCGTCTGTCCATCTGTCACCAGGCTATAGCTCATTAACCGTGATAGTTAGACAGTTGAAATGTTCACAGATGGTGTATTTCTGTTGCCGCTAGAACAACAAATACTAAAAACAAAATAAAGTTTAAAATTAAAGGTCTCCATACAAAAAACGTGTTTTTAAACGCCATCTATCTAATTAGTTTCGGCAAAATGACATAGATGGCGCTAGTAAACGAGCCCCGTCTTTCTAGATCGCGACCAAACCAAATATTCTTGGTAATATCAATTAATCAAATATATGAGGTTGAAACTCTGTTATGTTTCGTATTGTACGGAACCCTCCCTAAGTGTGCGATAAGAGACGCGATGCTGACTCGCACTTGGCCAGTTTTATAATCCTATCCGTTCATGTTTGTCTGAAAGAGATCGCTTTTTGCAATAAGACCGACCATTGATGCTGTAAGATTCTAGTCTTTAGTATTCTTTATGGTCAATAGGCACGCAATTAGCCACTATCTCAACTGATGTTAAGTAATGATACGGTCTTTGAAGTAAGGATCATCCAAAAGATTTTCATTTACCAATTTACTCGTGACTAGAAGAGCCCTAAATTGTATCTAATTGTAAACACAGACTCAGGCAGGGAATTCCATTCCATGTCTGTTACCTTTTCACAGTTAAACGTCTGAACCGATTTGGATATTATTTAGGGATGTTTACCTGTTTAATAGAATAGGAGATTATTTTTGAAAGTCGTAAGTAGTGGTCCGATTCGATCAAAAATCGATAACATACTTTAATTATTCATCATCTTCATAATCAGCCGGTGTCAGTCCACTGCTGGACATAGGCCTCTCCCAAAACACGCCACTGAGCCCGGTCTTCGGCTCTTCTCTTCCAGTCACTGCCCACCGCTTTGCGTATGTCGTCGCTCCACATAGTCACAGGATGTCCTACGCTACGTTTGCCGATTCGCGGTCTCCACTCTAGGACAAGTCTACCCCGAGGGTTATCAGTCCTTTTTTTTTTTTTTTTTTTTTTGACCCAGGAAAATCCTTTATGGATACCAAATCGCCCGGGGGATCGAGATGGTTATGTGGGAGTCACTGCCAGAAGGGCAGTATACCCACTAAAAACCTGGGGTGAGCCGTCATCCACCGTGGTGGGGCAAGATGGGGTTGCGCTAGCATTCACCAACTTGCCCCGGTGGCAGACCCAAATGGGCCTCTGCCGCTGCGGAGGGCTGACCCTGCTCACCAAGGTCAACCCTCAACCGTCATGTGGGGAGTGCAAGCCGTTGGAGAGTCCCCCGACCCTCCAACAGTTACCTCACAATGACAGAGGAGTGTGGCACCTGGCCTCACATCCTCCGTCCCTCTGATGACATGTGTGCGAAGAGCAAATACCCCTACTCGCACACCGTCCGCTATTCGACCCGCATGCCAGTGCCAGTGGCATGCGAGACCCCACTCTTCGACCGTCGCCGGCCCCACCACTTGGCCCATTGGACCCACGGCCTGGTACACAAATGCACCCCTCTATTACAGAGGAATGCGACACGCGCATTTCTGTGCAACGCCCCACACCCTCCGTCCCTCAAATGACTAGTGTGCGAAGGGCACATACCCCTACTCGCACACTGTCCACCGTCCACCTCGCACGCCAAAATGGCATGCGAGAAACCCTCCATCGGCCGTCACCAGCCCCTCCACTTGGCTCGAGCATATGCTCGACCCCACCACCGGGCGGCTCCCACCACCGAGCCCGCCCTGCTCCGTCACACTGTGCCCTCTGCTAATATCAGAAGGACACGCGGAGGAGCCCCTCACGTCGGAACTTCGCTATCGGTCGACAACTTAGCCATGTAGACTAGGAAAAGTTGTCGGCCGATACCCAGGGTACACCACGAGGAGGTGTTCCGACCCGCACCCCGAGGGTTATCAGTCCTACGGCAGATATGATCAGCCCACTGCTACTTCAGTTTACTAATCCGTTGAGCTATGTCGATCACATTAGTTCTGTGGCGAATTACTTCGTTCCGGATTCGATCCCGCAGAGAGACACCGAGCATAGCTCTCTCCATAGCTCGCTGAGCGACAAGCGTTAAATTGGCTTTAAACTTAAATATTAAAGTGAGTTATTTGTTTTGTTTCAGACGCAGAGTTCGCCCTGGACTCAAAATGCCATCCTGTACCTTTAGAAAAAGCAGCTAAAGATAAAAGGTATAGTTTAAATTTTAATTTAGATAAATTTAGTATTAATTTATTATTAGTATAATTTAGGCGGCAATAGCCCAATGGATAGGGTGTCGGACTGGCGATCGAGAGTTCGATCCCCACCTTCACCCATTGCACTATTGACGTGAACCCCCTCCAGACACAAGCATATTTAGCTTAGTTGGAGGGGTTAACAAGACTACTAGTAATGTGCAACCCACATTGCGAGTAATAATTTATTTTAAAAAAAGTATTAAAAAAAAATTAGTATAGAAAAATTTTATGTACATTTGTACACAATATTAAGTTATAATTATATACGAATATGGGGCTTATTATAGCGGTGGGCAGTGACTGGAAGAGAAGAGCCGAAGATCGGGCTCAGTGGCGCATCTTGGGAGAGGCCTATGTCCAGCTGTGGACTGACATCGGTTGATGATGGTGATGATGATGATGACGGGGCTTATTCTGTGGCGTTTTCTACAGACTTCCAAGAACGAGGAGGTTCTCAATTCGTCTGTTCTTTTTTGTATGTTTCGACCAATTCGAATAATTCTGATCTATCTCATGAGTATCTTCAGAGATATGGAGGTAAACACCTCAAACACTCTACTGAAACTGATTCGTGTCAAAAAAACATACAGACGAATTGAGACTTCTCCTTTTTTCTTCTGGAGGTGGTTCCGGTTGAAAAAAACCTTTTATTTTTTTTCCAGTATACACAGGATAGCAGTACTAGGCCTTGACTACCACGACATGACACGGAAAGTGGCGGCGCCTCTCGGCATCACCCGCCTCTACACCACACTGTTACACCTGAAGGTAACCATTTCATCAACTATCTTCACCCATATCATCATTGCTAGTCTTTGAAAATACATATAGTATATTTTTTTGTTTTACCGTTTTCCAAAATGGGTAGTTTTCGATTGGTCGGCATCTTTTTATGTATATATTCACCGATTACTCGAAGATGCCTGAACCAATTTAGAAAATTATTTTTTGTTTCAAAGGGTATGCTTCCCTAGTGGTCCCATTTAAATTTTATCGAAATCGCTCGAGCAGTTTTACAAAAACAAAAATATTTGTTAACATCTACGTTAACATACATGGATGACGTTTTGGTTTTTGTTCCCTTCAACAATCCTAAGTCTTTGAAGTCGGGTTTTCTTGTTTTTTGAACCATCATAATTTATTTAGGCTTGCGTTTGACCACTATCTCACCTGTTGACAAGTGACGATACGGTCGAGAATGGTAAGCACGCTAGGCCTAGAATGGGAATTGGCTCTCAATGATAGCTGCCGGAACACATTAGATGTTTTGGCGACAGATTTAACAATTTGAGGGTGGTAGCTGGCCAGGCGGACACGAGGAGTTTCGTAACGATGTTTTTCCTTCACCACACCTCTAACGGTAATTGGTGCACGGTGGGAACTGATGTTGATGATGACATGGGAACAGCTGAAGTGATGTTGAGAAATAAATTGAATTAACTGAATACTGTGAATTCCCACTTTTGGAACATTCATTTCTAAAGCTTAGCTTTCTATGCACCCTCTTTTTAGGGTTCCGAACCCAAAGGGTACCAACGGAACCCTATTACTAAGACTCCGCTGTCCGTCTGTCTGTCTGTCTGTCTGTCTGTCTGTCCGTCTGTCACCAGGCTGTACCTCATGAACCGTGATAGTTAGACAGTTGAAATTTTCACAGATGATGTATTTATGTTGCCGTTATTACAACAAATACTAAAAACAGAATAAAGTTAAAGATAATAGAGGGTCCCCATACAAGAAACGTGTTTTTTCGGCATTTAACGCCATCAATGAACGCTTAGTTAGGTAAACGTCCCATAGATGGCGTTATATTGAAATGTCGATCCCTAACTCCTTTGTTAGACGTTAGATGGCGTTATAATAAATAAAATGTTTATTAACTATTTTTTTTGCTGGCGAAAAATGATAGTGGTATTTTTTGCTCGATCTTGTAAAATACTGTAGTGTGGTACAGAACCCTACTAGTGCGAGTCCGACTTGCACTTGGCCAGTTTATTTTGTTTTTACGAAAAATTCTCATTTATATATAGGTAAATGTGTCGACCGTCGTATGTATGATATATGTTTTAACAAATGACTTAATTTTCAGGGTTACAAAGTCCTCCAGATCCCATACACAGAATACAACCCTAAAGACAAGCTGGTGAGCAGAGTTCAGTACATCGAGAAGAAACTTAAACAATTAGTGAGCGATAACTCATAGTTCTACATCCTGTGTAGGAATAAATTAAACATGTCTTATACAAAATTGAACGTACAATGTCGAACATCTTCTGTACAAAAGTAGGAAATTACTTTATGAAGACGCCTGCGACGATAATTGTCTATAGTCAATCCGCCGTTCCCCTCCCCCGCCTCGCCCCTACCTCGCCCCGCCCCCCTACATAGCTTAACGGATTATACAAGTCAGATATCATTAAATAGATTGAAACAATCATTTAACGTTTTGAATAAAAAAAATAAAGTAACGAGCAATTCAGCTCCCTTTCAATCGTCAGAATATAAAAAAAATGTGGTCTCTTTGACAAAAAAAAATAGAATGACACCGTCCATTATCATCAGCCTATCTCTGCGCTGTAATTCGCTCATAGACAATATTTATACCTAGAAGCAAAAGTAATAAGTAGGAAACGTAAAAAAAAATTAAAACAAAAATTATGAATATTTTTTAAATATTTTCTTAATATTTCATCGATATCAATAACTTCTTAATATTATCCATGTTCCAGCATAAAGGCTATTAAAATTGTGTCTTGGTTAATACAGAACATTAACAAGTAACAAAATTAAAATTTTGAATAAACACCCACGACAGTGTCCTTTAGAAAATTAACGTCATAACATCTACCTAAGAACAAAAAATAAAGACCAAGTCTAACTAGTTAAATGGCAAAAAGAAAAATGAAAATAAATAGAAAAATGGCAGCATCGATTTGCACCAATAAATGATTACTGCAGCGCCCCCTGGTGAGTTGTCACCGTAATACCTATTTAAGAACATGCACCAATCAAACACAAACCTATAAGCTAGTAATTAGTAGCATTTCACGCATTTTTTTCTTGCATAAATAATGAAATTTATTTTTTACCCACGACGGAACGGAGACTGTATATGCGTTTGGGGGTGAGAGGATGTTTGTTTGTTTGTTTGTGTGTGCAAATCCATGTTGCCATTTTTCTCCAAAACTATGGGTTCGGGTGTAATTGGTGCATGTTTTTAGATAGGTATTACGGTGACAACTCACCAGGGGGCGCTGCAGTAATCATTTATTGGTGCAAATCGATGCTGCCATTTTTCTTCAAAACGACTAGTCCGATTTTGATGCAGTTTTCAGTTATAGGTTCGTGTTTGATTGGTGCATGTTCTTAAATAGGTGTTACGGTGTCAACTCACCAGGGGGCGCTCTGCAGTAAACATTTGTTTGTGCAAATCCATGTTGCCATTTTTCTCCAAAACTAGTTAGACTTGGTCTTTATTTTTGTTCTTAGGTAGATGTTATGACGTTAATTTTCTAAAGGACACTGTCGTGGGTGTTTATTCAAAATTTTAATTTTGTTACTTGTTAATGTTCTGTATTAACCAAGACACAATTTTAATAGCCTTTATGCTGGAACATGGATAATATTAAGAAGTTATTGATATCGATGAAATATTAAGAAAATATTTTAAAAAAATCATAATTTTTGTTTTAATTTTTTTTTTACGTTTCGCTTCAAATTGTAGTTTTTAGCGAACATTCCGTTTGTTTGATGACATGTTTTCTTCCTTATTGTACACTACAAATGAATACGACGATTTATCGTTACACTTTCTGTCAAAGAATATTGTCGCAGGAGCCTTTAAAGTGAATAAGTTGTACCACAGTGAATCACTTATATTGTAAAAAAGTGAACACTTTATGGCAAAAGTGGAACTTTGTAAGTGGAAACTTTTTTTAAAGTTAAACTTGTACAGTTGTACAAAAAGTATTTGTATGTATTTGTTGAATAGTGTCTATTTTTTGTTAGTTATGAAATGTAGGTCGGCCACGAATTGTGAATCTACTATTACACAAAATGTAAGGCTTTTCTCGATGGTTATTTAATATAAGAAGCTACGATTTAGCTCGAAAAGCTCTGAGAAAGTATTTTTACGAACTCGAAATTAACTACATCGTACTTTCGAAATGTGACTTCGACAACGATTTTAAACCGACTTCACAAAAAAGGAGGAGGTTCTCAATTCGACGGTTTAAAAAAAACGTTTATTACCTCAGAACTCCGTCAAATCTTAACCGATTTGAAAAATCCTTTTTTTGTTTGAGAGATTATGCCTACCGTTTGGTCCCATTCAACATTTTATCGAGATATGACAATTATCTCCGGAGATATGGAGATAAACAATATAAGCAAATTTATATACTATTATAACTAGCCAGTACTTTGACTATCGCGGCATGTGAAGTCAGTTTTTTCGTTTTGTATGATCATACATTTTAATAAGTTCACTCGATAAAAAACATACATCGCTAACACGCTATGCCTTTGAAACCGTCAATATTTTTTAATCCTATTTCTTCTTAATATTTTTAAAATTATGATAAATGTAAAAGTCAACTTAAACTATGATAGTTTAATAATTCACTAAAATGCTTTCTACTCGAAAATTTACGTAAATATGACTTATAATAAAGAAATACATGTTAGATGAGAAAACTTAGTCACATTGCTTGAAATTTAGGTCATGCTCGACACTGAATGATAATTTCTAGTAGCAATGTACTTTTACTGTAAATATTTTTTCTTTTTTCTTTTTGATGTGACTGTAGGAATAAATATTTAAGGGAATAAACGAATGTTAACTAGGATGTGACTCTTTGCTATTCCATTCTAGGCCTAAAAGCCTAAAATACAGTAAAATCGCAATGATAAAATTGATATTCGTTCACAATCAATGACGCTAATTTTGATACGCTACAAGATCCGCTAAATTTCAAACGTCATTTTTAGTATGGGACTTATCCCAAACTGACATTAAATAACATAAAATTTGACAGTTCATGATACATGTTATAGGTTGACAGCTGTCATCAGGACCACTTTACTCAGTGGCGCCACCTACCGAGCGACAAAATGGTAGTCCCATTGTAATGAGATGCAGCCATATCATTGGTAGCATCTCTTTCTATTCACGCAAAGACATTGTACTATGAAACATGACTGCATTAGGCGTAAAAACTGGACCGAAAGAGATGTTTGTCCCTTTTGTTATATATTATATTATATACTAATGTATGTAAATGTATAGTAATACACATAATTTAATACATATATTGCACTGGCAAGTTGTTAGACAAGGACACACTTCGTTCTACTATCCTCTCGCTCGGCCCGTTTTGATGTATCATAGCAATTACAAGCTTATGTACAGAGCATACGGATTAAATTGAATTTGTCAAAAATCTGCTGTGCACAGTCATGTCCAATAGTGCAATGTCTTTGATTCACCGTTATTTTATCCAGTCTAGACGGAGCTTGAGACAGAGTCGCAACATGAGCCGCAAGGCCGCCAAATGTGTGAAATAAATTGAATATGAACAATTGTGTAAATGTGAGGATGTAGATAATATGGCTGTTAATATTGTTTAAATAAAACAAATGGTATTGAATAACGCTTTTTATTTTAAAACCTTTTTTATTCGTAATAGTCAGCTAACACCAAAACGCGTCGCGACGCGGCGCGTACTTTTTAAGATAGTGATACAAATAGAACTTTGTTTACTACACGATAACATACACATTTTATTGAGATAATTCGGCGGCGTTGTGTAGATTGAAACCACAAGTAGCGTCGTATCGCATCTCGGTGTAAACTGACTTTAAACCCTTATTTTATTATTTAGAAACTTGGCCCTTAATCTGTAACTAAGTTTATATCTAATTGCATTTTAATGGCGACATCTAGAACTAAATACATCTACTTACACATAATATTAATTATAATGTGATACGAAAATCTACATTTTGACATATTTCAAATCAAATTAATTTGCGTTTTTGGACCTCGAGGCGACTTCTTTACCTACCCTCGGGAAGCGCGTGCGTTGTTTTGTATAATATTCTCTTCTTACATACAGATAAATATACGAAGCGCCAGATTCACCGGTTCTTAATAAGCCCTATATGAACTTATCTATGAAATTTTTGACAACTTTTATATGGCGTCAAATTTTTAGATCTGAAACTATCAGGAATCTAGATCTAAAATATGTTTTCGTCGTCAACAAAGAAGCTTATACACCACTAAATTTTAATTAACAATGAGATTTTTAGGGCAGTTGCAGGAGGGAGTACTAAATGTACCTACTTTCAGAATTATTTTTCAGCTATTATTTACAAAAATATTGAGGATCTCTTGTTTTTCAAAAATTCGTATTTCATGGACACAGTATTAGAAATACTACATAATGTCAGTCTCGTATGTACACTCATATACTACGCGACGCCCGTGCTAACAGAACAGCACGAAGCGTGACGTTTCATAGTCGTACTTTCTCGCTCACACACGTCAAAACTGTCATTGAGCGGTCTTCTTCTTCCTATAGCTTTTAAACGCTGCTTGGCGTTTTTCTGCCATTGTCAAAAGTATGGCCAGTGTACAGTATATTTACAACAAAAAAAAATCGTGACAAAAGAATACGTTAAATAGAACTTAAATAATTGCTTAGAAACATCACATTTGTTTTGCATTTAAAATATAAATTTATTTAATAAAATTAAACAAAATATATACAAAGGGAGTAAATACATATTGGAAAGGAAATATTTTATATTAACGGGACGAGGAATTTTGGGGCTTATCTGTCTCTGGCCAGCCACCGGGCGGGCGGCACTTACTGACCATTTATTATCCTATTGTTGGTATAGTAATTGATCATCAGTCAGTCAGACAGTCAGTGAGTGAGTCAGTGACAAAACTAAGGAACTTTGACGGGCAATAATTATTTAACTAAACGTCCAAATTGAATGTTATTGAGAATATATCTTAGCCATATTTTACTGAAAATTCAGGGATTTTCACTTACTTTAGCCAGCACAAAATTTCAGGATGTTGAAAATTGCCTGAATTATTTCGAGAAAAGGGTGGTACGGCCGCGCCTCTTTGTTTTGCTCGTACCTACTTAGATGTGTTCAGTAACATGGATTGATAATTGTTTTTTTTAGTAAATACAATTTAGTAGTGTACTTATATAAGTATATTATATATCTCAAGAACTCTTGTGAAATCTGCACTATGTATACTGTGTGTAAAGCATAAAACGTGTTATATTTTTATACAAAACATTTGGGCCTAGTTTTGCTGGTCCCTAACGGCCTTATCGTATTTGGAACATATCTGCCAGATTTTAGACAAATTGAATATGACGTCATGTCAGATAACTATCTGCAACTTTATCAGGGACTGGCGAAACTGGCCTCTAGAATACATATTTAAAAATTAGTATCCACTTTGGATAATGTCAGAGAATTTGGCAGAATGTTGCCCGTGTACTCGTTTACTTCACGTGCGTAAAAGTCCAATAATTGTCGTATCAAGCACAGAATGGTTTACACCACTGATGTCTCGGCATTCGTCTCGCTATCTCAGTTTCTTGGTGACAAAGCTGAAACAATTGAGTTTATATTATAAGTCGGAGAATAGAATAATAGGGGAGATAGACGCATCAAATAATAAAAAAAAAACGCGTAAGATGTCTTTGGGACCCGGTTGAAACCGAGTTTCTTTCGCTATTTTATTAATTGAATAACAACAATGAAATCAATTAAAACGTTTGAAAGTAGGTAAAGAAAGAAAAAGATGCAGCGTAGCAGAGTGGTAGGAACAGTGAGTTTATGAGAAAAAGACATAGAAAGAGACCGAAAGATCGAAAGGCTTAAGGTGGTCGTCGCTGACTATTCCCGTACTGCTCCCACCCGGCAAAAATGTTCATTACAAATGCTTCTCCCTCTACGTTAAAATGTAAGCTTATGACGTTCACTGTATACAGACTTTACATTGACAACACAAAGAGCAGACAGCGCTGTCTCCGAGCTGTCTCGTATGATCTGAGGGTATTACTTGGACTATAATAGACTAGACTATGACTTTGACTTGACCTAAAATATGACTTTGACCTCTTTATGACTTGAATTCACAAAAACTTGAAGAATTCGAATACTTGACACTGACTAAATAAACTAATCGTGTGGATGGCTCCACAATAAAATAATAGAACTAAAACAAAACTAGGTACTCACGTACCTAGATGTCTACGTAACTGAGGTATCCTACACCTATCCTCCTTAAAATGTTCACGGCGTCTATAAAATCCTTACTTGGTGATATTCCTGAAGAAGTCTCCCACCACTTTGACCATCTTCTCAATGTAGACGAAGATGATGGGAATGTGGATGTTCTTCTCAGACGGCGGGGTAAACACCTGGTGACGGTTGACCTTCTGGAGGGAACGGAAGTTGTGGCTGCCGGAGCCAATCTTGCTGAAGCTGCGGTACTGGAATTGAGGATAAAGTTAGGAGGTTTAGATAAAACATAGGTAGACATAGACATAACCAGTTTTCCCTTTCTGTGTAAGTACGCCAAAACTCGTCACGCGAATTGGTGTGAACCAATTCTTTGATCGATAATGAAGCTACAAAAAACTACACAGTCGTGAGGTCACACAAGGCTTCAAATTTTGGGAAACATACCTTAGGTATGATCTCTCTAGGTAATTTATTTGATCTAGTCTAATCCATCCATCCACTGAGACTCGTAAGACATAAAATCGCGTCAGCACCCGTAATACGTGTAATTTTCATTTTTTTATTCTTGAGATGTTTGACCACTGTCTCGCCTGGTGGTAAGTGTTAATGTAGAAGAAGATGGTTAACAGTTAACACGCTAGGCCTAGAATGCTCTGGCTCTCGTTAAAGTGCTTGATTGGTCTGAATAAAGAAAACCTCGTTTGGAAGAGGAATTGCGAGATTTGCGCTATGTAGATACAAGAAATATCACTGCGCCTTTCCACATCCATACAAGTACGACAACGATAACATTGTTATGATGGTATCGTACATTCTTCTCCGATTACCTCCCAGTGAGTTTTGGCGGGAACGTGAAAAAGTGTGAGTGCTCTCATTGTATTTTTATTAGCTTCACCTGTATGTTTGTATCTTTGTAACCGACTTCTTTGGGCGCGATTTTGACCCACTTTAAACGGCCAGATTTCGTTCAAACTTTGTAGATTTATCGGGGACCGATGACAATACACTAATTTGATAAAAAATTATTCCATTTTTCAACTAATAAGTAGAAAATAAATAATAGTTAAAAAACACGCTTTTTATAGGAAACCGAACTAAAAAAAATAGAAAATAAATTTTAATAAATTTAAATTACGAATAGTGTTAAAAATTTCAATAAATATAAATTAATAATAGTGTGAATAAAAATAAAAATAAATATTAAAAAAAATGCGTGGGGTGCTTTTCAGATATTATCAAAATGATAATCACTCTACTCATATCTGTCAATAAAATATTTATAGCTAGTGACACCATGCACCTCACGCTTTTTTTTAAATAAAATATTTTTTTATTCACACTATTATTAATTTAACTATATTTATTGAAATTTTCAACACTATTTTTTTGTTCGGTTTTCTATAGAAAGCGTGTTTTTTAGTTTTTTTATTTATTATTTATTTCTTAAAACTCCGCGATTTAATGTGTAACAAATGTGGATTATTAACCATTAGGTACAGGTGAATGTGTGTGAGTGTAGGGGAACAGCATATTGTTGAAGTTTTTCATGCATGTTTATGCAATTTGCCTAGATAGAGATTTGCGTTCTCACCAAAATTCTACTGAAAATCTTCAGTATCAGTAAAGATGTTGCTGAGAGTTATGGATTGAACAGTAGTTATATAATAGGAAAGTACCATGTGGAATTGAACTAGACTCTGACTTCAACTCGACCTGTTTTGTGACTTTGACTCAACTTCATGACTTGAATGGACAAAAACTTGAATAATTTTAATACTTGACCCTGGCTAAATTGGAGCCATCATGAAACTAAAAAAAATATCTCCTATACCTATAAGTCAGCTCACATTATGTTCGATTACATTAGGACACCCGTGTTGGAATAAAATGTATTACCAACAGCTGTAGGTATGAACGGTATCTCACCTAGTATCCAGTTGGTTATGCAACCAATTTGCATCACCCAGCTGATCCTAGTGAGCTAGGGCCCTTTACCTTAAGCCTACGAATAAAAAAAACATGGAAGGATTTCTTCAAGGGAGCTATGCGCGAATGTTGACCCAATGTCACGAACAAAATCGCGCGTCGTCGGATAGTTCCGATTATCGATTCCGAGTACTTCCGAGTAGTCTCGGAAGTACTCGGAATTCAGTCACTGATTAAGCTGTTTTTTTTATTCGTAGTCTTAAGTGCATATCAGACTACGCTACAAAATAATAGCATAATGTGATAATAGCATATAGGTAGTTTATAGCACAACAATTTCGCTCATCATACATTTATTTAAAACACTTTAACACTTAGCTATACCTACTATATATGAGCCTGCTTGCTTGTAATGCTGTTCTATATAGCAGAATAGTATAGCGTAGTCTGAAATGTGCTTTAGATTAGAATCTAGTTAGTTTTGAGCCGTTGCTCGGACTGACCTGTACATCGGACATGTAGATGGGGGTACTGAATATGATCCAAATGACGACTTCATTGCACTGCGGTGACGTTAGCGACCCTGCGTACGTATAGTAGTCCACTGTTTTAGGATTCAACAGCTTCCTGTGGAGTAAATATAATAACTAATAATAATAATAGCAGGGTGGAAGTGTTAAAGGCATAAAGCCGCTAGTAGCGTTTAGTGAAAGTGCAGCACACCTCTCAACACCCTTAGCTATCCACGCCAATGTTGCCCCTCGGCGCCAATATATCGGTCCGCCTTTATGGGGGACCCATTCAGTGCATGGCAAGTCACCACCCGCCTAAATATTTTGTAATGAGGCATAATTGGCGGGTGCCGTACCTCATCCCATAGACCAGCAATCCGACATTAATCAGCTCACATTGGGTGAGCTAACCTAACCTAACCGAACCAGCAAAAACTACACTTAAAATAAACTCTAGACCACTGTTTTCTTGCTCTTATACCATTCTTATATCATCGTATAAGCCTGGATTTGGGCACCATTTATAAGCGTAATTTGTTTATATCTTTCTAATATCAGTCTTATTGAATGTTGTTTTCACTTAAATTATTCTTACCTTAAAACTTATTTAAGCGTATATTGTTCTGACGTTAGAGTCCTGTGAGCGTAAGAAAGTTTATTTTGATTTTACATAGATCAAACACAATCGTAAAAAAACTTGGTATAGTGTTTGTTTGAAAGTTACAACTAATAAAAAAGAAATCGAAAACAGTAAGGATAAAGGTATTTAATAATTATATTGTAATAACCGTACCATTATTAACAAGTGTTTCGTTTTATGCTTTTCGATAAGTATTAGTATTGGAAAATATTATTTACTGTAAAGTAGACCCTAGTTTACGCTTCACAACTCGTGCGCTTCATCAATATATAGTATTTAGTATTCTTGTTTAATTATTTTATTTGTTAATTTGTATTAAAAGCGACTCCATTAGTATTGCATTTATTAGAATCACTATAAGACTATTTTAAGATCATTTAGATCATTCCAACATGACTCCATGTTGGAATAACTTAGAGATCCTTGAATTGACATAAAACATTTATTTTCATTTAAGAGTGAACGTTTGGGATGTGAAATGGTATTTTATGTGACCGCACTAAAATACTTTTGGTGAAATATAATAGTCAACATCAAATGTTACTCTCACAATTTTAGTCAAAAATTATATTTAAGATCAAACTTTCTTAAATTAGATTCGTTTTCTCTATTGTAAGTATGATGATTCAATATCACTCTAAAACTGTGCCTATCCACTGCTGTTGATCTTAAAATAGTTTTGAATAAGATCAATATTTACATGTTTAAGTACTCTAATTAAATGCTGATATTAGTCTAACATTCTTACAATAGCATTTAGAAAATATGTAATAAAATTAAATGAGCTTAGAAAATGTGGATATGAGAGCTAACTTATCTCAAGTGTGATAAGTCTTAATACTCGTAAATGCTTTTTTAGGAGAGTGTGGCTTACAATGGCACTGTACATTTAAACTTATATGCATAATTAAGACAAGGTATTAAGATCAAGCGTATTAGAGCCTGCAACGGCTTGTCAGAGACTAATATAGGAGCGATAGCAATGACGAAAACAGATAAGAGACCACTATAAGCTCAGAACTCTTATAAAGTGAGAAACGTAAGACGATTTTGCTAGTTGGGTAGTCTCATAAAATAATGTACCATCTTTTTATAATATAGTTTCCCATATCTCCTCCTCATCAATTAATAATACCTTAAAAAAAAATTTAATTAATAAAGTAAAAATTCCTCTTGATGTTGGCTTCGGCTCCATCAATGCCCTCCAAAAGACCGGGCGTACGACCCGTGATGTAAAATTAAATATAATAATAGTATATATAATATGTATTTGTTATTAGGAATATATGTACATGTGTAGTAAGTGTAATGTAATCCTCAATACTCAATAATTTATTTGCTATTATAATGTACAATGGTAAGGTGTAAAATAAAATTGAATTTAATGTCAACATTATGACCCTGATAGAGCGTATGCAAGTGCTGGGAGCGAGCGGAGCGAGCGATCTATTAATAGGCGTGACGAAAGATTTTGAAATCCTCTTCCGTATAGCGGGAACACATTTGCTATTCACGAAAAAACCTATATTTCGGTAATTAACTTAAGTTTAATGAAGTTTAAAGCAATTTTTCTAATATTTTTTCAATAAGTAGTGCGCAAAAACAGCTCACATATGTCATGGCGTCGGCTGTGACGTCACGCATACCTAAATGACATGACATAATTAACGTAGTAACTATTATATAATCTGTGACAATGAATACATGGTTTTTCCAAAATGTAATAACATTTTTAAGAAAACCTCATAAGAGGATACTAGTCGTGACGTCATGCGCTGTGATTGGTGTTTCAATCAAAATGGCCGATAGCAGTATTTTAATGTTTTATTTTACTGAAAATCTTAATAATCTCAATTTTTTAAACAAAACTAAACTAGTGTTTTAAATTGTTTTAATATGTATTTTCCCCTAAAATCATCAAATCTTTGATTTTTTGATACTGTCGTTATGCCTATTATACAGTTTTTTTAATCTAAATATTCATTTAAGTAATGTATAAAATGCTTTATTCAGCAGAAAAGATTTTAGCTTATTTATGAATAAGTATTGATTATTTTTGTATGTAATACATATATGTATACAAATACATATTCTTTATATTAATATTATATTTTATGTGATAAAAAAACCTTTTTATGTTACATATTTAAATTACACCGCCGTCTATTTGTCTAATTTTAATCCAATCCATCCAAAGAGTGTCTGGAAGAGATCGCTCTTTTAGCGATAAGACCGCCCATTCTACGGTTCATATTCTACTAAGTAAGCATTTTATGTTTGTGTATATCTTGTATGTTGTACAGTAAAGAGTGTGGTGTGCAATAAAGAGTTATCTATCTATCTATCTAAACATTAATCATCGTCAAAACCAGCCTATCTCTGTCCACTGCTGGACATAGGCCTCACCTATCGCACGCAACACTGAGCTCACAAATATATCAGGGATCTAATTCTGCTAGTTTAGTTAGCTAGTAAACCCAAGCCAGCGCGATGGTAACGCCTTCTTGTGATTGGCTTGCAGAAGTTGCAGATAACAAACGCTGACTTTTGTCAGTTAGGTACTACTACTAGATGCGAGTGACCTTTAAACCGATTTGCAAAAAGGAGGAGGTTCTCAATTCGTCTGTATGATTTTCTTTTTGAAGTGAACACTTCTTTGGCGGCGTTGTGAACTAAAAAACAACCGACTTCAATGCCGCGCTATTCATTTTCAGTACCAATTTTGAGATGTTTATCTCAATATCTCTGGAGATACTTATCATACCTCGATAAAATTACCATGGTACCACACTTGGGATATCTCCTTTCGAACAAAAAAAGAATAATCGAAATCGGTTCATAAACGACGAAGTTATCCGCGAACAAAAAAAAAAAATAAATAAATATATATACGGTCGAATTGAGAAACCTCCTCCTTTTTTTGAAGTCGGTTAAAAATGAACGTATTCAAGTTTTCGCTACTTCCGGGCCGGCACTCCCGGAGTGCAACCCGTTGTTTTTTTGTATGGAAGTACATATGTTACGTTATTACTGAATGATTCTTTTTTTAATTGGTTCGGTAATTTTTAAGGTGGTCCCATTTAAATGTTATCGAGATATGTTCTGAATCTCCAGAGATATGGAGATAAACAAACACCTCAAACTTCGCACTGAAAATAACTAGCACGGCATTAAAAGTCGGTTCCTTTAATTTTTTTAAACGATTTAATATTATTATATTATAGCGGTTCGCTGGCTAACAGAATTGGGGTCAATTTTATAGGACCAGCAAGATCCTCGCCGAAAGATTAAAAGGAAACGCGGGGTGCACTTTTCAATACAAATGTATTCCCCCGTCTCCTCCCTGGAAAATGCTTTTAGAGAAAAAATTGTTTCTACAAAAATCAAGGTCTGCTGTAATCCTATGTCCCTATCATTTGTTTTTTTTTTTAACCAACCAATTGGAAAAATAAAAAAGCCATTCTCAGGTCATATTTCTATTTGTAATTAGTTGGTCAAAAAAGAAAATGATAGGGGCCGTAGCTAAAGCAGACCTTGATTTTTTGTAGGCACAAATTTTTCTCTAAAGGCATTTTCCAGGGAGGAGACGGGGGAATACATTTGTATGGAAAAGTGCACCTCGCATTCCCTCTTTGAGTATATATATATACATATATATATATAAAGGTTGCCTCTTAAGATGTCTGTCTGACTGTGACAGATAGCTGTGGCATGCAAACTATCCGCCGTCTATGCAAATCTCTCGATTTTCAGTATTTGCGCCTAATATTGCTCTGAGACATCTATTTACTCGTAAGTTTTTTTTCTTTATGGTAAAAGGTAACAGGACAAGCACGACGCTCGCCTGATGGTAAGCGATGACGTCTACCTATTACAGATACAGCGGCATGCAAAATTCTGGACTGCCACCGAAAATCATTCCTATTTCACGGCTAAAAAATATTTGTCAAAGTGGTGGTACCGCCCCAGGCGGACTAGCAGAAGTTCTACCACTGGTAATGTATACCTAGTTGTGACCAAGTTCAGTAGACGGAACCATTAATGATTCCGTCCACTTATCCCAATGGTTTCCTTTTGTCCACGTACCCAAATACTGTAGAAAGGACTCTATCAGTTAATTTAAACAGTGGTTCCTTGATGAATGAATTAAAAACGACCCAATTTATAAACCAATCGATTACTTCCTCAATTCTTCTATGGGTCATTTCCGATGTATCAACTTCAGATGCTGGTGTCTGGCAAAGGCGTCGGTCTGGCGATGGAAAGGTCGTGAGTTCGATCCCCACCCATTGCACTATTGACGTTTATCCACTCCAGACGCAAGGATATTTAGCTTAGGTATATTATGTTTCTTGAAGTGTTACACACTTTATATTTTTGTACATTCCAAAATTTTGGATTGTGTATAACAATAAGTAGGAGATGGTAGTTAAAAAGAAGTGGTGGAAAACGGACTTAAAAGTGTATTACACTACACTGGTCTACGGGTCTCTAAAAAGGGATGGGCGTGGCACCTTATTAGAGCGCTCTAGATCTCTTCGTGTTATTACACAGTACGGTGGCAAGGCGGACCGTGTGGGACTCGTTACGGCCACACCGCGGCGTCCTGCGATCTGCGGGCGCGATTACAGAAAAGATAATAGTTGGCGCGATCTCAGTACTTTTCAATTGTTTTCTGATCGCGTTTGGTGTGAACCTGTCGGTACAAATACTACTGCGCTATCTGATCGCCGCCTAGATCGCGTACGCAGGACGCTGCGGTGTGTCCATACCTTTACTCTTTTTACACCTTCCTGATTAAGGAGTTAGGGACACTGATTCAGTGTGGTTTCCCCCCCCTTTCCTCTTTTCCGATCCACAAAATGCAACTTTGCCGACTCAACTACGTTCCAGGACATCATGTGAAAACTTACGTCATATCCAAGATGATGTTGGGGACACCGTCTCCAGGTTCCATCAGCTTGGGTATATACTGCATTATTTCTTCTGTACCTTCCCGCTGGTAGTCTTCTAGGTCAGCTTGCACCTTCAAGAAAAAATGTTCTTGTGTATAAATAGATAGTTTAACATAAGATCAATTAAAAAACTAAAAGAACTGACTTCAAATGCCGCGCTATTAATTTTTAGTACCAAATTTGAGGTGTTTAATATGAGTATAGTGTTAATTTGAGTGTCGAATAATATAACACTAAACCAACCGACTTCAGTGCCGCACAAGTCAGTTTCAGTAGCACGTTTGAGACATTAACCACCATATATCTGAAGACACTTATCAGATCTCGATAAAATTTAAATGGGACCACCTTGGAGACGAACCCTACCTGTAACAAAAATATTCAAATCGGTACACAATTGGCGGAGTAATCGCGTAACATACTTACAAAAAAAACATACCTACAGACGAATTGAGAACCTCCTCCTTTTTGGAAGTGCGTTGAAAACTTTCACAAGCAGTAACTTATTTTCAACTTCCCAGAAAGAAGGAGGTTCTCAATTCGTATGAATGTTTTTTTTTGTATGTATGTTACGCGATTACTACGTTAATTCTGAACCGATTAAAATGATTCTTTAATCGGTAGGGTACATTCCCGAGGTGGTCCCAGTGTAATTTCATCGAGATCCGATAAGTATCTCCAGAGATATGATGATAAACGTCTCAAACTTGCTACTGAAATTGACTCGCGGGGCATGGAAGGCGGTTGTTTTCGTTTTTAAACTATCTAAATGATCTACGTACATTACAGAACACCGAGATTATGGATAGTCCATCCTTTTTCTTCAGAGCATCTGACACCGGCAGGTCTGTTCTTACGTGGACGAAATGGAGTTCCATTGGGTATCTAAAATTATTTTACAAATATTAATAAAAATCTAAGTCAGGGTCGTTCGTGGTTTCTAATTTCAGCAATATAGACTGCTGTGAAATAAAAGATGATAGTATAGGTACCAATTAAATGCGCCACGTTTCACTGCCATTTCCATCACCGCTATCTCACCTTGTGGTAAGTGATGATGCGGTCGAGGATGGTAGTACGCTAGGCCTAGAATGGGAAAGCTAGGAAAGCTGCCGGAACACATCAGATATTTGGCGATAGACTTTCTAACTTGTACGTTGTAGCTGGCCAGGCGGACACTATAGTGTCCTACGACCATGCGGGGGTTTTTGGTTTCTTAACGATGTTTTCCTTCACCGGAGGGCCAATGTGAAAACCGCACATAAATTTGTCTATCGAAAAATCCATTGGTGTACGGCGGGGATTGAACTCGGTACTTCTGGCGTCAAAGCCGACCATTCTCCCACTACACCACAAGGCCCTCTATATTATATGTTTGCTGCCTGAAATTCTTATTGTGTCTGGTATCCCGACCCATAAGGGAGTGTTAGACAAAGCAGCATTTAAAATAAAATATCCTTTAGGCTAGCGTTTGACCACTGTGTCGCCTGGTGGTATAGTAGGCTATGATGTGGTCAAAGATAGTGAACGCCCCTAGGCCTAGAAATTCTGACTCTCAAGGGCTGTGTGCTACCGGAACACCGTTAGGTTATGGTGGCAGATTTTATCCTTGATAATCGGTTAGCTATTTTTTGGTAGCAATTCAGGCGGAACATCGATATAACATGCTGCTACCACCTGTGGGATTTAGTGGAAACTATTCGAAACTTGTGTGATCAAGTGGAGCGACGGTATACACAAAGCGGTGGGCAGTGACTGGAAAAGTAGCTGTAGGGCTCAGTGGCGTATCATGGGAGAGGCCTACGTCCAGCAGTGGACTGACACCGGCTGATTATGATGATGATGATTCGAAACTTAAAGACTGAGCTAAAGTATAAGTAAGACTTTAGAAAGTAAGCAATGTTTTGTGTTAGTTCTTAGTTCTAATTTTATTTATTTATTTTTTCTGCATTAGTCCAACACCCGCTTCAAGCCTTTCAGAATATCAGTGTCCAGTATTTCCAGGGTCATGAAGGATATGATGATGTTTCAGGAAGTCGTGACATTTGTGTTGAGACTGGCCTGTTTGAAGCTTTTTTTTATGAATTTGAATATGCTGAATACATGATTTTTCTTTCTTTCTTTCAATGTGTAACTCTAACTCACTTGACTCCATCGATGGAATGTTCTGAAAGCCAGTGGAAGTGAAGCTGCTCCAGTCGGTACTCATACTTCAGAGGCCCTCCAGTAAGCACTGGGCGCATCGCGATGTCACCCTCAGCACTGAATTGTACTAAAACCACAATTTATATCTTTATTTGTGTTTTACTAACAACATACATTGTGTGTCTGTAAGTACAATTAATTCAAAATTTAATTGAATCAAATTCGATGGCTATCATGACCAACGCTAATCTACCGATCCTTAGTGATACTAGCTGTGACCCGCGGTTTTACCCGCGTAGACATCGTTCCCGTGGAAATATCGAGATAAAAAGTACTATGTGTTATTCCAGAGTCTAGGCTATCTGCATACCATTAACTAGGTGAATTGATTAACTAGTTAATGCTTCAACTATAGTCGATTTCACATATTCTCGTATGAATTCAACCGCTAACGAAGTATTGATAATTCAATCGTTTAATCCAAATAGCGCTGTACGTTAATTGTATTTTTTTTTAATTAATTTTAATTAATTTTTTTAACAATAAATATATTTTGATTTTAAGTTTTAGTTTTAGAATATAGAGCTATTGTTTTTTTCTATAAAAAATACTTACGCAGTTGAAAACTAGTTGATCGGTGAACGGTTAACGGTCGAAACGTTGACAGTCGATGGACGGTTTTTTCAACTAGTTCGTTTAATCAACGCTCATCTCTACTTCTAACCGCGTGTTTACATCTCGTCGGGTCATCCGGACACACGACAGATGTAAACACACGGTTAGAAGTGAGATGTGAACGCAGCGACAACGAACTTACCGATTTAAAATCCGATCCGACTCGGATGCGATTTGTAATCGGGTTGTCAAAACAATTGACAAAATCGATACAATACGAAACAAAACAGAATTTCAACCTCTTATTTGAATATACCAAGAACAAACTTAACAAACACGATGGAGTTGTAAATGACACCCAGATGACACCTAGACTTTCATAGATGGCGTTATACTAAATAACACGTTTTTGTATGGGGACCCCCTTAAATTTTTAACTTTATTTTGTTTTTAGTATTTGTTGTTCTAGCGGCAACAGAAATACACCATCTGTGAAAATTTCAACTGTCTAACTATCACGGTTAATGATATACAGCCTGGTGACAGACGGACAGACAGACAGACAGACAGACGGACAGCGGAGTCTTAGTCGGAGTCAGTCGGGTCCCGTTTTACCCTTTGGGTACGGAAACCTAAAAAGGATGTGAACACAATACAATACAATACAATACAAAATTATTTATTGTGACACCTCTTATCCTAAAACTACATATATATATAAAACTACTAATATACATATAACTACATATATATAAAACTACAAACTACATATAGTGATATAATGCAGGCTATTACCTCCAACACATGCTCGACTTCTACTTCCTCCTACTAGTATTATACAGGCGAAAGTTGGTGTGTCTGTTTGTAACTTCTTCACGCTAAAACTACTTAACCGATTGAGCTGAAATTTATTATGTAGATAGCTGAGACCCTGGAATATAAACATGCCTAGCCGTGCTGTGCCGTCCGAAACGTCAGTCAGCGCCGGCCCTAATGGGCCAGCGCTGTGTTTTTCAACCTTTTTCATACCGCGACCCCCTTAGATTGAAAAATAAATTCGCGACCTACCCTCCACTGTTTTTAATCTGTATTTTATTATATAACAAGCACAAATATAACAAATATAAAAAATAGTAGATTATACAACAAGTGAATAAAAAGACAATTTAATTCGAGGGACTAAGTTGGATCCCGAGAGCAGCGAAGGATTCTAGATTAGAATCCTGAGCGGAGCGGGGGATACATGGTTGAATAGTAAAAACCCTTGACTTTTCCCATAGATGTATATGTATGTACCTCGATGACTTTTCCACATACCTGTGTGCCCATTATTAAAGCCCGATGACTGTACACGCTCGTACCCACTGAACTTCAAAGGACCGTACTTTATAAAATCTTTATGGTAGTCTATGTACACCTGCGACTTCCGGATGTCGATGGGGGATTGCCGCTTCCCTCCCTCTTTGCACTTGGTTCCTGGCCATTTTTTCTCTTCTGAAAGTTTTAAAGTCGGGTAGAACGTACAATTCTGAACGAAACCATTTTTATTTGGCTTATTTATCAACCAACTTCCAATAATAATTAGGATAGTTTGAAAATTAAAACAACCCACTTCCATGCCCCGCGAGTCAGTTTCAGTAGCAAGTTTGAGGATCTTATCTTCATATATCTGGAGATACTTATCAGATCTCGATGAAATTAAAGTGGGAACAGCTGGGAAATGTACCCAACCGAATAAAAAAAGAATCATTTAAATCAAACAATTGACGGAGTAATCGCGTAACATACATACATACAATCACGCCTTTTTCCCGTTGGGGTAGGCAAAGACTACTTCTTTCCACATGCTACTTTATTTATTTATTTATTTATTTGGTGCATACCACAGATTACAGAAAAATAATTATAATTAAATAACACGGTGAAAATATAATGACGATTCCATAGTCCAACATTATACGCACATATCATGATAAAAACAGCATTTCATAAATATAAATAGTCTTAAGTAACATAGTTTAAAAGAAAACATCGCAATTTACATTTATAAATTTTACAAAACATTACGTATGATACTATATTGATTATTAATAATGACAGAAAAAAAAATTAAATTGAATTGATAACAAATAAAAACAAAGAAGTCTACACAAATTGATATTCCTAAACCTTCCATACCTTTTCGCTTCTTCCACTTTCATGAGCGCCTTCATACATACTCGCCGGTTTTAGGTACTTTTGACATGGCCTATCTTTAAAACGTCTCCGATCTGGTCGTGATACGTTCGCCTAGGTCGGCCTCTACCAACTGGCCCATTCACACTTGTCTCATAAATCTGTTTAGTCAATCTTTCTTCATCCATCCTCTCTAGATGTCTAAACCATCTAAGCATCCCTTTCTCTATCTTTGTCACTACACCTTCTACCACACCACAACATTCCTTTACCATGCTGTTCTCCAACTTATCCATCAGAGTCACTCCGATCATACGTCTCAAACTTGTCATTTCTAACATACATTAAAAAAAATAAAAATAAATAAAACAACATACAAAGAACCCCGTGATTCCTTCGTCAAATGTGAACCGATACGAATGATTTTTAAAAAATTGGCTTGGTTCCTATATCTCCAAGGTATTGTAATTTCTTCGAGATCTGGTAAGTATCTCCAGAGATAAGACGATAAACGTCTCAAACTTCCTACTGAAACTGACTCGCGCGGCATGGCAGTCGGTTATTTTAGTTTTTAAACTGTCTTAATTATTTTACAGCAAGTTATTAACCACTGTATCTCCTGATGTTAAGTGACGATGAGGTCCACCGTGTAGAACGCTTACTTAGAAGATGATAGGTATTCATTCGTGAATTAAACAAACCTTAATAATAATTGTACACCTTAATAATTTCTCATAATAAGGAGACACAGTAAATGTACCAACCGCAAATAATATGTAAGTTCCCTTGTGATTCCCTTGTGAAATCGCAATATATTTATTTATTTATTCATATTTATTCATATATCAATACTTACTTCAAATGTCCATTACAGTTGCCCAATTTGACCAATAAAGCTTATTTTATTAACCGACTTCAAAAAAAGGAGGAGGTTTCTCAATTCGACCGTGTATATATATATATATATATATATATATATATATTTTTATATTTGTTCGCGGATAACTTCGTCGTTTATGAACAGATTTTGATTATTTTTTTTTGTTCGAAAGGAGATATCCCAAGTGTGGTACCATGGTAATTTTATCGAGGTCTGATAAGTATCTCCAGAGATATTGAGATAAACATCTCAAAATTGGTACTGAAAATGAATAGCGCGGCATTGAAGTCGGTTCTTTTTTAGTTTTTGCTTTATTAAACTAACTACTCAAATTAGGAGCTATATAGGTACATATTAGAATAAACAAAGTTATTATAATTTATGCATGGAGGATGCATACGTCTCCACATACGATATTGCCACTCAATACAAATGCAAAAATATTATGCGACATAAACGATCATATCTTTTGGTCGCATTGAGTTACAAGTATTATATTTTTTATCACCCGCATTCCGCAAAAGTATGAGGTATGTTTTAAGCATGTTTTATATTTCAGCGCATCCGCTAAGCTAAGTAATTAATCTGGTTTTGATGTATGATGTGTCATGATGTGTCAATCATTACGATTACATAGTCCGGGTGACTTATTGTGGAATTTTGTTATTAATATTAATAATAGTGCATTTTTAACCGACTTCAAAAAAAGGAGGAGGTTTCTCAATTCGACCGTATATATATATATTATTATTTTTTTTTTTTTTTTTTTTATGTTTGTTCGCGGATAACTTCGTCGTTTATGAACCGATTTCGATTATTCTTTTTTTGTTCGAAAGGAAATATCCCAAGTGTAGTACCATGGTAATTTTATCGAGGTATGATAAGTATCTCCAGAGATATTGAGATAAACATCTTAAAATTGGTACTGAAAATGTATAGCGCGGCATTGAAGTCTGTTGTTTTTTAGTTTTTAAACGATATTATAAATAGTGCATGCGACGACAAAAAGGAGGACGTTCTCAATTCGAGGTGAGATTACCATGTCAATATAAATAAATAAGTCATGCATTAATATTTTATTATCTCTACTATATAAAAATAAGTCGGGTTTTCCTTCCTGACGCTATAACTCCAGAACGCACGAACCGATTTCCACGGTTTTGCATTCGTTGGAAAGGTCTCCGGCTCCGTGAGGTTTATATCAAAGAAAATTCAGGAAATCTACTATATAAAAATAAGTCGGGTTTTCCTTCCTGACGCTATAACTCCAGAACGCACGAACCGATTTCCACGGTTTTGCATTCGTTGGAAAGGTCTCCGGCTCCGTGAGGTTTATAGCAAAGAAAATTCAGGAAATCTACTATATAAAAATAAGTCGGGTTTTCCTTCCTGACGCTATAACTCCAGAACGCACGAACCGATTTCCACGGTTTTGCATTCGTTGGAAAGGTCTCGGGCTCCGTGAGGTTTATAGCAAAGAAAATTCAGGAAATCTACTATATAAAAATAAGTCGGGTTTTCCTTCCTGACCCCCTATTCCTTTGAAAATTAGGTCTCCACGAATGTACCTTTGATTTAAACGGGATAATATATAGCCTATTTTCATTTCGAAAGTCCATTCTATATATTAGTGAAAGAATTTTTTAAACCGGTCCAGTAGTTTTTGAGCCAAATCATTACAAACATACAAAAATACAAATATTCTCTCTTTATAATATTAGTTTATATAATAATAATGATCTATATATATAATATAATATTTTAAACTACCCCGACTGCTCTATGTATAATCTTTTCATTAAAAGCATTACAATGACTCTAAACACGACATTTAAAATCGGAGCTGTAAGTTGGTGAGGATTTGAGTATTCTGTAGAGTCCAGGAGATGTCCCAGCATCAGGTCAATGCTTCCATATTCTTACAATATCGTCGAATAAGATTTTCGTATTGATGAGACCTATGAAAGTTGATTAAAGCTCATAGTTTTATAACGATTGAATGAATTTTCATGAATCAAAGCTAAGTACACTCTCGATGAAGATATCTATCAAAAAAAAAAACTATCAGTAATAAGATATAATATTTTAAACCACCCCGACTGATCTATGTATAATCTTTTCATTAAAAGCATTACAATGACTCTAAACACGACATTTAAAATCTGAGCTGTAAGTTGGTGGGGATTTGAGTATTCTGTAGAGTCCAGGAGATGTCCCAGCATCAGGTCAATGCTTCCATGTTCTTACAATATCGTCAAATAAGATTTTCGAATTGATGAGACCTATGAAAGTTGATTAAAGCTCATAGTTTTATAACGATTGAATGAATTTTCATGAATCAAAGCTAAGTACACTCTCGATGAAGACATCTATCAAAAAAAAAACTATCAGTAATAGGATCAAAAACGGTTCACCCGGTTGGGTGCTAAGATGCTACAGACAGACACACAGATACACGCGTTAAACGTATAATACCCCTACTTTAAATCAAAAATCAGTTCATCCGGTTGGGTGCTAAGATGCTACAGACAGACAGACACACAGATACACACGTTAAACGTATAATACCCCTACTTTTTGCGTCAGGGAACGCCGTAAGGTTACGGCGGCAGATGTTCTCCTTGGTGGTAAGTTACTTTTCAACCGACTACCAAAAATAAGGAAGTTCTCAATTCGTCTGTATGTTTTTTTTCTTTATTTTTTTGTGTGTGTATGTTACGCGATTACTCCGTCAATTGTGAACCGATTCGAATGATTATTTTTGTAATCGGTAGGGTACGTTTTCGAGGTAGTCCCATTGTAATTTAATTGAGCTCTGATAAGTATCTTCAGAGATATGACGATAAACGTCTCAAACTTGCTACTAAAACTGACTCGCGAGGCATTGAAGTCAGTTGTTTTAGTTTTTGAACTATCTTAATTATTGGTAGATTTAATGATCCCACTACTTCTGTACAAAAACCCATGCTTCATGAATGCACATAAAACTTTCATTGGTAGGTATATAGCTAGGATTAGAACCAACGACCCTCGGGTCAGAATCAGGGTAACTATCCTTTACGCCAAAGGGCCGTCCAATATCACTACGTGAGTATTATAAAACAATGTCCACCACTGCGTCTGTCTGTCTGTCTGTCTGTTCGCAATAATCTAAATAGCTTCTGAACGGATTATCATGCGGTTTTCACCAATAGCCAGAGTGTTTATGAGGAAGGTTTAGGTGCATAATTCGTTAAGGTTTTGTGTAAATTGGTTGAAATATGACGATGATTGTTAAATATGTTAATATTTTATATTCGATGCAACAAACTGATGCAAATTTTGTAGGCATATATGTTCTACCCGTGCGAAGCCGGGGCGGGCTGCTAGTTTAATGATAAAACATTCCAGTTTAATTAAATAATTATTTAAATGTACCCCGACTGATCTATTCATATTTATGTTCATTGAGACGATTCCAATTAGTCTAAACACGATATCTTTGCTACTAGTTCGTTGGGAGTTGAGTATTCTGCAGATTCCAGGAAATGCTCCAGCATCAGGTCAAGGTGTCATGTTCTTGCAATATTATTGAAGTGACAGGATACTGAATTTCGAATATTTAATTTATCAGACCTTTAAAAAATGCTCTCATAGCCTAATCAACGACAAAAGAGGGCCTGATCTTCAAATGTCTGAACGGATCTTTTTAAATCAAAGCTAAGAACACTCTCGATTAAGTCACCTATCAAACAAGTGCCAAATGTGTATAAACATTTAAATGAAAAGTTTTATAAATCGTGATGAACTAATTAATTAATTTATTGACATTATGTAAAAAGTTTATATATTGTCATTAATTATAATATGCATTTTTATCATTTTGACATTACCTACATATTCGGATTTGAAATTTCGACTATTCATTATTTATTTAATTTAATCGTTTTATTTTATAAAGATTAAGTAGGTAATGACTTCTTTTGTATTGATTTCATGTACCTATATATAGCATGCCATGTGGTAGAATACAGTAGAACTGGTGTATTCGCAATTTAGTAAATAAAATAAACATACATGAAAAGTAAGTTAAAAACGTTACTAGGATAATGATTTTGACCGGTATGAAGATATGTATATTCTATTCCCTCATAACTTCCTGACTACTTATCATAATTTGACAAATGAGCTATTTTTGGAAGCGTCTTGATTGCCCGCTGGTTATAAGGTGTCCATTACACGGTAGGTAATCCGTCATTCAAAACGAAAAGCCATGACTGATGGTTGCTCATGCAGCAAATCAAAGTATGTAAATATCGGTCAGTCACCGCCAGTCACCCCATTACACGATCAGTTATCCATCAGTCTATGCCGTGATTGTGAGCAAACTGACAGCAAAACCTATTTACATTAAATAATATCGTTTAAAATCTAAAAAAGAACCGACTTCAATGCCGCGCTATTTATTTTCAGTAACAATTTTGAGATGTTTATCTCAATATCTCTGGAGATACTTATCAGACCTCGATAAAATTACCGTGGTACCACACTTATTATATCTCCTTTCGAACAAAAAAAGAATAATCAAAATCGGTTCATAAACGACGAAGTTATCCGCGAACAAACATTAAAAAAAATAACGGTCAAATTGAGAAACCTCCTCCATTTTTTGAAGTCGGTTAAAAAAATGTTTTTGTGCGCGGCTTTGCTTGCATGCACCCGGGAATAATGTTCTAAAATTAGCGAGTTACTTTTCTGTAGTCGGTTTAGTTTGTAACTAACTTTAATAATTGAAAAATATTATATTTACCATCATAAGTCCAGGCTGGTGCGAATTTAGGAAACCTATTTGAATGGTGGGGTGAATCGGGTGTATCGAGTGTATCGAGTGTATCGAGTGTATCGAGTGTATCGGGTGAATCGGGTGTATCGGAGTCTTCGTCGTTGGCGACCAATGACGTCACTTCTGAAAAATCAATCACATAGCATTAGGTACACTATTAATTCTTAAGGCGTTATGACTTCACAACGTCTAATTAATGGATTAAAGCCGGCTGCATGCACGAAAAAGTGTCTCGTTACGCTCATTGTACGCTTGCGCCGATTTCATCAATGTTTTGTTATGATGTTGTTACGTTAAACTATCGTCCGTAAACCAACTTTACAGACAACCATTTTTTTTTACAAAGTATCAATATTTAGGCACCTCGTGCACTAGGCGGCCGTGAGAATGACCAGTGGCCGCAACGACTTACCTACAGGGCTATTCATAAATATTCGAAAACAAACTCGGATTCGGAAACCGCCTCTCGTTCCACTCGGATCTTAGTAGCAATTTAGAATACTCCGCTCGGAAACTTTTGACATTAAGTAGGTACCGAGTTCAATCCCCGCCGTGCATTAATAGATTTTTATATCGAAAAATGTATTTGCGCTTTTCACAGTGGCCCTCCGGTGAAGAAAAAACATCGTTAAGAAACCCCCAACCCTCGCATGGTGGTAGGACACTATCTAGTGTCCGTCCTCCCGGCCAGCTACCACCCTCAAGTTAGAAAATCTGTCGCCAAACATCTAACGTGTTCTCTCAAGTATAGCTGATACTTGAGAGCCAATTCCCATTCTAGGCCTAGCGTGGTACCATCCTCGACCGCATCATCACTTACCTACATGTGAGATAGTGGTCAAACGCTAAGCTATATGACATAATTTTTTTTTTTTTTTAATTTGAATCGGATAGTTTTCGCTCACGGATCATCATTATCAGCCGGTATCAGTCCAATGCTGGACGTAGGCCTCCCCCAAGACACGCCACTGAAGCCCGATCTTCGGCTCTTTGTTTCCAGTTACTGCCCACCGCTTTGCGAACGTCGTCGATCCACCTAGTCACAGGACTCACAGGACGCCAAACGCTCACGGATAAATATTATAAAATCCGATTTAAACGAGAATAGCGGAGGGAACGCGGGGTGAACTTTTCCATACAAATGTATGCCCCCGTTTTCTCCCTGGAAAATGCTTGAGCAAAATTTTTTTTCTACAAAATATCGAGGTCTGCTGTAGCCACGCTCCTATCATTTGCCTTTTTTGACCACTTTTTGAGAACCACTGATTTAGATGATTAATCATCACAAAAGTCTTGCACTGAAATCCAGATCTAGAATTTGCAGACCAGTTTACTGCCTCCTACGCAACACACTAATATACAATATAATTCTTTATGTAAGTTTTATAGTTGTTGTAGTTGTACTGAATACTTAAATTGTTTTAAATAACTTACCAAAAATGACAATCACTAAAACAAGTAACCTGCACATGATTTCAAACTGCGCTCTTGTGCCTATACAACACGACTGCCCGCGGATTTCCCTGGATTCAGCACATCATCTCTGAATGTGGGATGTTTTGTAAACAGCCATTGTAACCGCGAGAGCGGTCGCACAAAAATAATGTTATTGGATTAAAAATGTTATTGTAATTACGATTGTTATTAAATAATAATGGAAGCACATGATTATGTCATTCATTCATCACATTTTTCTCGACTACGTTAACCGACTTCAAAAAGGAGGAGATTCTATGCGATTCTATATGAGTCTCATGATATGAGATTCTATACAGTGGGTATTTAAATATGTACACATTTTATATTTTTATGTATGCTCACAGATTACTCAAAGACGCCTGGACCCTGTGCTTGGACCGATTTGGAAAATTCTCCTTTTTTTTAAAGGTAAAAAAGGTTTTAAAGGTTTCCCAGGTGGTCCCATTTTAATTTCATTGAGATTTGACGAGTATCTCCAGAGATATGGAGATAAACACCTCAAACTTGGTACTGAAAATGACTAGCGCGGCATTCGAAGGAGTTTTTTTTAAATGATCTTAAATTATTAGTAGTCTGTATGCACATTAATGGATTTGAGTGTTGGGCCACTAATAAGTTGGGTGAAAAGAGATTGAATGTAGCCGAGATGCGAATGTTGAGATAGATATGTGGAGTAACAAGAAAGGATAAAATTTGGAATGAGTATGTAGGAGTATGCTAGGAGAAGCCTGAAAGTGGCACTAGTGACAGAAAAGTTAAGAAGTAATAGGCTAACCTGGTATGGACATATTATGAACAGAAGTGAAAACCACGGGTCTAGAAAGGCAATGGACATGAAAGTGGATGGCTATAGAGGAAGGGAAAGACCGAAGAAAGTGGGGTTGGACTGAGTGGTGGAAGATAGATCCAAATGGAAGAGGATAACTTGTGGCACCGACCCCATTTAAGTGGGTTAAGGGTTAAGGGTAGGCTATAAGTGTAGTATTTAAGTATGTACCACCTCAACCGATTTTGACTTGTAATATGTTCTTGCGCTTGCAGGAAATCTTGACCTAATGCTGGGACATCTCCTGGAATCTGCATAATACTCAACTAGTCTAGAAGAGTACTTAGTCCCTTCCCTGCGCAATGGTCTTGTCAAGGATTCAAGACATTGCGCAGGATTTTAGGGACTACTCCCCCCCTCTACCATTCTAAGCCTAGTGTGTTCACCATCTTAGACCATGTCATCACTTACCTCCAGGTGAGATAGTGGTCAATCGCTAGCCTATTAAGACATAAACAAAAAGTTCTACCACTAGAAAAATATATCTTTATAACCTTGTATCTTTATATAATTTCAAATGATGGCGTAGCTAAATACTAACAGGCCGGTGACGGGCAGCAGCGTCACCGGTTCGAGGAGCTACGTCCTGCGATCACTAACCCGCCTGCCCAGCGTGGCGATCATATCCCTCCCAATAAGCCGAAGATCGGGCTCAGTGGCGTACGTTGAGATAGGTCTACGTCCGCCGCGTGGTTCCCGGCTTATAATTTAGCCGCGTGGTTCCCGGCTTATAATAGGTCTTATAACCCCTTCTCTTCCCGCAGGTGTCGATGTCGGCAGAGGGATTTTCTAGGGTAAAATCGGCAGAGAGATAAGCGTGGAGGCGTACCCGCCGCATCTCTCGACAGCCTATCTAAGACTGTATTCCACTTCAAACTCTTGGTAGTAGACCATCTCTTGGTCGCCTGGTATAATACCACCCTCCCGTATAAGTTTGTCGTCGAATGTCATTGCTCCGGCACTGGCGTGCTCCGACACCATCCCGGAAGTTCCAGCTCCTTTCCTTTCCCTCCCACCTAGTGACGTGTCCTGTTTAGTATCCCGGCGACCGTGAATGATGTATAGGACAGACCTGGTTGTCCCGACGTGACTGGTTGGCATGGGGGCCAGGGAGACCCGGTGAAACGGTTATCCGCTGGCCGCCCGCGAGTCAGTAGGAGACCCGAACCTAGAGATAACTTCTAATCTCCGCTCTAGGAGGCTATCCCGCCAACCCGCGCATAATCCTGGAAGGTTGTTACCGTGCCGGAGTAGGAGACCGGAGTGGACCCGGTAATTGTCTCCATGGGAGACCAGGGGCCCTTCCGTCCCCCATGCCAGCTACTAAATAGTCTGCTCAACCGGTTTTTCGTCTTATGCAATTCAATATTGTCGCTTGGATGCAATCAGTGTCTCGTCGCTTTCCCCCCCAAATCCTTACAATTACAATTTCATGGCTAGGAAAAATAAAAAGAAAAGTTCTACAGCGGCTCACTCCACACTTGTGGACGGAAGTGGACTTCTGTAATATTAGGGGTCTTCACACCAATATCGATTCCGTTCACTTTCAACTTGAAACGGCTAAACTGGCATTGCTCTTTTTGACGGAGACCCAGATATCCTGAGCTGCTGATACCTCTTATCTGATGTACCCCAGCTATACCTTCAAACACATGTTCTTGAGACGGACTGGGGTATGTGTGTACGTGCGGGAGGATATCTGCTGTCGTCGCCTTAACGGTCTAGAGATTAAGACAAAGATTAAGATAAAGACCTGTCGCTTCTCTGGGTGCGCGTGGACTACGGTGGTCAAACACGAGTCTATGCTTGCCTATACAGGTCTCACAGCGGTGACCTGGAGACAAATCGTCTCTTTGAGCACGTCTCTTATGGCGCCGATAAAGTGCTGGAACAGTACGCTTCTGTGGAATTAATAATGCTCGGAGATTTCAACGCTCATAACAAAGAGTGGTTAGGCTCTAATTCCACCGACAATGCGGGGCGTACTGTTTACAATCTGGCTTTGACATACGGACTCTCTCAACTGGTCACAGAACCAACCAGAATACCAGATGTAGAGAACCACAGCCCCTCCTTGCTCGACCTCGTGCTGACCTCAAATCCAGACAATTATTAGGTATCTGTCGGTCCACCCCTAGGTTCCTCAGATCACTGCCTGGTAAGTTCAGTTGTGCCAACTCTAAATCGTGCTAGACCTTCTCTAGCTGGGAAACGCACAGTTTGGCACTATGAGACAGCAGACTGGGATGGCCTTCGCGATTTCTATGCGTCATATCCCTGGGGGCAACTCTGTTTTTCTACGGAGGATCTTGATGTGTGCTGATGCCGTCACTGACGTCGTGCTTCAGGGTATGGAATGTTACATTCCAAACTCGATCTGGCACAAGGCGCTTTTTTCCAAGCTTCCTTATCTAGCTCTGCTAGCTCTATCTTACGGCCTACCAGAGGGACTTTGCACATGAGTCGTCAGCTTCCTTGATCACCGTAGTATATCGGTAGTTGTTGATGGTTTCAAGTCCAACCAAATTCCCATCAATGCTGGTGTCCCACAGGGTTCTGTGCTGTCGCCTACTCTATTTATACTGCATATCAATGATATGTTGCAAATTGCCGACATACATTGCTATGCAGACGATAGCACGGGTGACGCACACTATACCGGTCGTGTTAACGCCTCTCCTTCCGAGGTGCAGGAATGCAGAGACAAACTTGTGTCTCAAATAGAAAACTCTCTTGAGAAAGTCTCCAAATTGGGGTGAATGTAATTTGGTCCGAGTTAACCCTACTAAGACACAAGTTTGCGCTTTTACTGCTAAAAAGACTTCTTTTTCCGTAGCTCCCCGATTTCAGGGCGTTCCTCCTACAATATGCAACAGTCTTGGGATCCTAGGCATCAACATTTCGAGTGAGGTCCAATTTAAGAGTCACCTGGAAGCCAAAGCAAAACTTGCATCCAGGAAGCTAGGTGTGCTTAACAGAGCGAAGCGATATTTTACACCACGTCAACGGCTTGTGCTTTACAAAGCACAAATTCGACCACTCATGGAATATTGCTCGTACCTCTGGAACGGCGCTCCGAGCTACCAGCTTCAGCTTCTTGACTCCTTACAGCGAATAGCCACTAGAATTGTCGACGATCCCGAGCTCTGTAAAAAACTGGAGCCACTCAGTCTCCGTAGAGACGTCGGAGCGCTATCCATCTTTTACCGTCTCTATAATGGGTAATGCTCTGAAGAGCTTTTTGACCTGATTCCACCATCGCCATTCTTTTATCGTACTGCTCGGCACCGTCAAAAAGCTCACCCTCACATCTTACAGACCTGGACATCTCGAACTACCCGTTTTAACCGAGGATTTTTACCGCGTACCTGTAAGATGTGGAATGATCTACCCGCCGCGATCTTTACATTAAGCTATGAGATGGAGTCTTTTAAAAAGGTTATCCACAAACTCCTCAAAGGTCGGCAACGCATCAACAGCACTCATGGTGTTGCAGTTGTCCATAGGCGACGGTAACCGCTTACAATCAGGCGGGCTGTCTGCTTGTTTGCCAACCATAACATAAAAAATAAAAAAGTCCAGCAGTGGACTGACACTGGCTGATTATGATGATGATATCCTTGTAATTCACGAAAATTAAGTATGTGCATAGCCTTGGATCGCACCACTTTCCATCCAATGAGAACGTGTTCGTGACCGGAATCGCTTGTAAACCTACTTGATCTAAACCTTCATAATATCGCACGTGGTTTCAGGGGAATTACAAAAGCTGCATACAAAAACATTGCTAATCCTGATTGATCAACGTAATTTCCCTATATAAATTAATCTTCCTAGATTTACGAAGGTATTATAAAGATTAAATAAATTAACAGCTTTTTTATCTGATAGGCTAGCGTTTGACTACTATCTCTAGCTTTCCAAAATGTGCAAGTAATACTAAATATCAAAGAAACTAATACGTGCAGGTATCTAAGGACCAAGTATTTATCATCTGTATCATCCTATACACGTGACCTCAGGGTGACGCTGGAACTATTTTTGACACGTCTGTCTCCTTGCTCGTAGTGGAGCGACAGCACGATTTTTTTTGTCCAGTTTGTGTCAAATCGTATAGGCTAGCGTTTGACCACTATATCACTTGTTGGTAAGTGATGATGTGGTCAAGTATGGTAGCACGCTAGGCCTAGCATGGAAACTGGCTCTGAGGGCAGCTTGCCAGCTGCCGTAGGATATTAAAGATGTTTGGCGACAGATCTTGAGGGTGGTAGCTAGCAGGCACTAAACAGTGTCCTACCACCATATTTTGTGTTGGGGTTTCGAGTTCTTTTAAAGTTCTTACTTCACCAGAGGGCCACTACGAAAAGTGCATATAATTTTTTCGATAGAATAAAATATTGGTGCACAACGGAGATTTCAAATATTTAGCACTATCCAGGTGCTGTTAATCCCTGGAAAATGGTCCAAATTATATCCACCCACGACCGCAGGAAGGTAACAATGACCCATCCGTGGTTGACATGACCCCTAATAAGCTTTGATTGATACCAGCTCGAAGAACAACTAGAAGAACAATTTAAAACTGACCCTTAGATCTAAAATTATTAAGTTTTTATTAGTAAAGTTTATATCTATTATGATAAATATCTAAGGGAGAGTTAAGACCGAGCGTAACGCGACGCGACGCAGCGATGCGCATGAATTGATGAGCCGAGGCGTCGCGCTAAGCTGCTAACGACTTTGCGATGCACCTCGCGACGATGCGATGCGTCTCCCGGCGGCGTTCTACGGTGCTAAACCACTGGCGTCGCGTCGCCTTTCGGTGGGAACTCACCTTAAAGCAGTCTCATTACAATCTTTTAATGGTGGAGTGAACTAAATGACTGTCAAATACGTACGATATCGTCTCATTCTATCAGGTGAGATAGTGGTCAAGATTGAATTAGGTAATAATAGTAATTTTTTTGTGTTTATCTAAATTGTGTCTGGTTGATAACAAAAAACAAAAAGCCCCGTGCAATATAGCACGTGAATTATAATTACTTATATATAATATTTTTTTGTAATTTGTTGTTAGAGCGGCCACTTTGTAAAAATATCTACAGCCCGCTGACAGCAGCACAGACGGATGGACAGTGAAGCCTTAGTAATAGGGTTCCATTGGTACCCTTTGGGCTCATAATCCTAAAACGCAAACGGGTGTTAAACTCCCAAGATGTGTAACCTGAACTTATAACAGTACTAGCCGCGACTTCGTTCAAGTACACCAAGAATGTTATCACTGTCAATCAACAATTGTGTGATCAGAGTTTTATTTTACAAAAAGTAGCCTATGTCCATTCAATTAAATTCATTTATTTTCAACCCACTTCCAAAAAGGAGGAGGTTCTAAATTCGTCTGTATGTTTTTTTTGTATGTATGTTACGCGATTTCTCCGTCAATTGTGAACCAATTTGAATGATTCTTTTTTTAATCGGTAGGGTATATTTCCGAGGTGGTCCCATTGTAATTTCATCGAGATCTGATAAGTTTCTCCAGAGATATGACGATAAACGTTTACAAATTTCTACTGAAACTGACTCGCAGGGCATGGAAGTCGGTCGTTTTAGTTTTTAAACTATCTAAAATATTCATATAAAGTACACAGGGTACAATTGTGGACGTCGATAATAAATATTAAACAGTCAATAATATCAAATATTAAAATGTAAACATGTAATATGTAGCAAATAAATTGTTGTCAAGTAAAATAATTATAATAATCTTCCCATGATTTTCTGTCCGCGAGGAAATCGACAATTTTGTAACATGCTTTATCCATGAGTAAGCGTTTTATCATATTCTTATGCTATAAAGTATCTGCTTGACAAAATTCAGTAAGATCGGATCGTCGGTTTAGGCGTGATTAGGTAACAAACAGACAGAGTGACAGAGTTACAAACGTTTTTTATAATATTAGCCTGGATATTAGGTCGTTGTATCAGATTGTAAGAGAGCCCACGTCGTGCTATATCTGGATCTCTAACTAGATAATAGTCACGTCCGGCACTCTACTGTTCATAATCTCAATGGACATCTGAGATCTATATCCAACTATTTTAGACTGACTTCGAACAGGAGGAGGTTTTTTAATGTTTATTACCTCAGATGTTGTTACCGTTGGGGTAGACGTGTTAAAACACTGGAGAGTGGAGACCACGGCTCGGCAAACGTCGTGTAGGACGCCCTCCAACTAGGAGGAGACATGATATACGCAAGCTGGCTGGCAGCGGTTGGAAACAAAGAGCTGAAGACCGAGCTCAGTGGCGTGCCATAGGAGAGGCCTATGTCCAGCAGTGGACAGAGATAGGCTGATGATGATGATGATGACCTTACATACAACACCATTATTACCGATTTGGAAAATTATGTTTTTGGTTGAGAGTTTGTTTAAAATTAATTTAAATACTTTCCGTTTGGTCCCATTGTAACTTCATTGAAATCTGATCTCCAGAGATATGGAGATAAACACCTCAAACTTGGTACTCTGCAGATGCTCTTCCGATCTTGATGAAATAAGTATACACCTTCAAAAAAAAAAAATATATTCCAAATCGATTCAGGCGTATTCTAGGAACATACATAAGTAAAAATAAAAGATTCTGACGAATTGAGAACCTCCTCCATTTTTGAAGTAGGTAGAATATAGTAGCGACACGCTATAATTAGCAAGGTACTCGCATCTCACTTTGCATTGTTTTTCGGATGATAAATTATCGTATTTTCAATGAAACATTATGCTTTGGATGTATGTGGATGGCCCTTGTTGTTTATTAATATGTATGAGGAAAGCTACATAATACATTTTTAGGGTTCCGTAGCCGAATGGCAAAAAACGGAACCCATAAGGGTTCCGTTTTCCGGTTCCGAATCTATAAAGATTCGTCATGTCTGTCTGTCTGTCTGTCCGTCCGCATGTCACAGCCATTTTATTCCGAAACTGTTAGGACTACAATATTGAAACTTGGTAGGTAGATGTATTCTGTAAACCGCTTTCCTAATTTTATACAAAAATAAAAAATATAAAAGTTTAAGGGGGGGCATCCCGGATGCCCCGGATTTCCGCATCCCATACATGGAACTGAAACAAAAAAATAAATTTTTTCATCAAACCTATACGTGTCTATGGATAGGTCTTCAAAAATGACATTGAGGTTCCTAGAATCATTTTTTCTTAAAGTCAATCATTTGAAAGATAGGCGCGTCTAAAGTGGTAAAATGTGTGTTCCCCCCTCTAACTTTCAAAGTATGGGAGTGAAAAATCTAAAAAAAATATATGCTGTAGATCTCAATAAAAACTAACAACGAAAATTGGTTTGAACGAGATACAGTCAGCAGTTTTAGAGATATGGCGACCGCAAAGATAACTTTGTTTTTCATACAAACACTATGAAAAACAAAGTTAATTTTGTAGTTGCGAAAAATCATAGTTATGGAATACTTAACTATGTTACGGAACCCTACGAGTGCGAGTCCGACTTGCACTTGGCCAGTTTATTTTGTATTTAGTTTCTTTCTTGATTTTTTATTTTCTTGTCTATTGAATTATCTAAATATGTATTCTAATGTGAATGGTGTTAAACTTCAGAATGTTTCTCCATCGCATTTTTTATATACAGGATGCCGGCCAAACACGTAATTTTTTTTTTGTTTGTTACCTCAGAACTCCGTTAAATCTTAACCGATTTTAAAAATTCTTTTTTTGTTTGAGAGATTATGGCTTTCGTTTGGTCTCATTCAAATTTTATCGAGATATGACAATTAATTTCGGATATATGGAGATAAACAATATAAAAAAAATTGATACCTTGATGACAAGCTTATAACTAGTGGCTATTTTGACTATCGCGGCATGTGAAGTCTGTTTTTTTCGTTTTGTACACGATTTTTAATTATATAGTCTTATAGGCTAGCATTTGACCACTATCTCACCTGGTAGTAAGCGTGATATGGTCAAAGATGGTGAACACACTAGGTCTACAGGAACACCTACTCTGTATTGTGTATTGCTATTTTATAATACTTACTAGCTGTGCCTGCGACTTCGTCCGCGTGGAATAGTTTCTTTGGGTAGCATTATTTAGGCTAATTATTTTAGATAGATAGATAGATAAAACTCTCTATTTGCACACCAAAAAAAAAAAACAGAAACAATTTACAATTTACATCAAACTATAAGTAAAGCAAAGGGCGGTCTTATCGCTTAAAGCTATTTCTTCCAGACAACCTAAATATGTTATGTATATGTTATGTATATATATATATACACCGCGCCGTACCACGCCACGCTGATTCCCCCTTCCCCCCTCCCTTCACTTAGCCTCCTCTCTCCCTTCCCCTCACTTCCACCTCCCCTCCACTCCCCTCCTCCACCCCGCCCTCTCCCCCACCTCCCCTCCCGTCCAAATAACTTTCCCTCCCCTCCACCCTCTCTCCCCTTCCCCTCACTTCCACATCCCCCCCAACTCCCCCTCCCCCAGTGGCAAACGCTAGCCTATAATGAAAAGTTAAAAAAAAATTTGAATGTCCCATGCCTAATGCTAATCTAAATAAGACAAATAAAAATTGCCTCCCTTCTTATAAAAGCTGACAATATGCCCATTGCCAATGCCTGATGAGGTACAATCACCCTGTAGATAAAATGATGTTATAATTTTCAAATAGTTACCCAATTATTTACTGAACAATAAATGTTTGTTGATAAAATACTTTCAATTATTTACGACTCCGTCATACAGATACCATTTTAGGTTACGTGCGAAAATATATTGTTTTAGTGCCACGATAATTTTAAATACTTACATGTCATGAGAAATACTTAGTTTGTAATAATTACCCTTTTTTCATAACGTGGGTTCATTTTTATTTGCCTTACATATTATTATACCGCATTTGAATACTTTTATACTCAACTAGGTGCGCCCCGTGACTTCACCCGTGTCCAAAAGTATCCAGATGTGTTCATCCAGGTTATACAGTACTAGCGACTCACCCCGGCTTTGAACGGGTAGAGCATATATAATACCAGCGACCTGATATTACGTCGCTGATATATATGCATACATTTTTAGGGTTCCATAGCCGAATGGCAAAAAACGGAACCCGTCATGTCTATAAGGGTTCCGTTTTTTCCGTCCGTATGTCACAGCCACTTTATTCCGAAACTATTAAGACTACACAGTTGAAACTTGATAGGTAGGTGTATCTTGTGAACCGCCGATTTTTATACAAAAATTAAAAATATTAAAAGATTAACGAGCATACATGGAAATGAAACTAAAAAAAAAATCATCAAACCTATACGTGCGGGGTCTATAGATGTCTGAGGTCTATAATTAATTAATGTTCCTAAAACAATTTTTTCTCAAAGTTAATCATTTGAAAGGTGGATACTTCTTAATTGGTAAAATGTGTCTCCCCTTTAACTTTTAAAGTAAGGGAGTAAAAATCTAAAAAAAAAATGCTGTAGGTCACAATAAACACTTTCAACGAAAATTGGTTTGAAGGAGATATAGTCAGCAAGCAGATTTTGAGATATAGCAACCGCAAATACAACTTTATTTTTCATACAAACACTATGAAAACAAAGTTAATTTCTTGGTGGTGAATAATTATAGTTATAAAATTCTCTACAGTGTTAAGGAACCCTACGAGTGCAAGTCCGGCTTGCACTTAGCCAGTTTATTTGCATTGGCTTGTTGCGTCGAGTATGAATCTGCCTCCCTAGGCAAAATTCAATTTCTGTTTCCATTCACGCTAACGCAAGTTCAAAATTTATGGGAATGACATTTATTATTCCGCAACAAAGTTGTCATTCTCATACATTTTGAAGTTGCGTTAGCGTGAATGGAAACAGAAATTGCATTTTGTCTAGGGGGCCTGATCTGAAAGCGATGGGCTAGCGTTTATTCAGTCTGACTCCTAAAGTTTTTGAGTTTATCGCGAACAGACAGATAGACAGTCAGACGCGGCGGGGGACTTTGTTTTATGATATTTAGTGATCAGTGTGCCAAATTTCATCAAAATAAGATCAGCTGTTTTTGCGTGAAGGAGTAACAATCAATAGGACATTTAGTGACATATATACCTACCTATTATATTAGATCTATATATTAGACCAACATCTGTTGAAATTGAAAAGTTATTCTGCCACGGAAGTTTCTACTTTGGGAGCACAGTAGGAGTAGTTATTCTATATCGATGTTCCACCTGACTTGCTGTGTTTTCCCTCATCAACCACATCATCGTTTATCACCAGGCGAGATAGTGGTCCAACCCTACCCTATAAGATATAAATATAAAATAAATAAACTGGCCAAGTGCAAGTCGGACTCGCTAGGGTTCCGTACCACACTACATTATTTTATAAGATCAAGCAAAAAATACCACCATCATTTTTCGCCTGCTAAAAATAATAATTAATACACATTTTATTTCTTATAACGCCATCTAACGTCTAACAAAGGAGTTAGGGATCGACATTTCAATATAACGCCATCTATGGGACGTTTACATAACTAAGCGTTCATAAATGGCGTGAAATGCCGAAGAAAACACGTTTCTTGTATGGGGACCCTCTATTATTTTTAACTTTATTCTGTTTTCAGTATTTGTTTTTATAGCGGCGACAGAAATACATCATTTGTGAAAATTTCAACTGTCTAACTATCACGGTTCATGAGATACAGCCTGGTGACAGACGCACAGACAGACAGACAGACAGACAGACAGACAGACGGACAGCGGAGTCTTAGTAATAGGGTCCCGTCTTACCCTTTGGGTACGGAACCCTAAAAAAGACTTGCTCTCACTCTAAAGGTACTGCCACACCGCTGCGTCCTGCGTGCGCGATCTACGAGTATACGGCGTTCTGATAACGCAGTAGTATTTGTACCGACTGGTTCACACCAAAAGCGATCTACGGCGATCAGAAAACGATTGAAAATCGGATCGCGAACGCGCACGCAGACGCAGGACGCCGCAGTGTGGTCGTAGCTTTATAATTATGTTTGCGATAACAGAAAGCATTGATAATTATGTAGTAAATTATAAGGGCAGTTCTGTCGCCCTCGACAAAACTCAATTTCTGTCAGCGTTCACCCCAAAAGCAACGCAAACGAAATTTATTTTAGAATAAACTAATACAACCGACTTCCACGCTGCGCGAGTTAAGGTACGGACACACCGCAGCGTCCTGCGTGCGCGATCTAGGCGGCGATCAGATAGCGCAGTAGTAGTTGTACCGACTGGTTCACACCAAACGCGATCAGAAAACAATTGAAAAGTACTGAGATTGCGCCCGCAGATCACCGGACGCCGCGGTGTGGCCATACCTTCAGAGTCCTAGCAAGCTTGAGACATTTATTATGATATCTCTGAAGATACTGATAAAATCTCGATATCATTTTAATTAGACCACCTTGGAGATGAACCCTGCCTGCAAAAAAAAAACATTCAAATCGGTTCACAATTGTCGGAGTAATCGTTTATCATACATACAAACAAAAAAAATAAAACATACAGACGAATTGAGAACCTCCTCCTTTTTGGAAGTCGTTTTATAAGAAATGTCCTTCCCATACATGTTGAGAATCTACACTTTGTGTGCACTGTAATAATAATAGTATCTTGTCTAGAGAAGGGCAGGAATTATTGGTATGAGAAATAAATAATCCATTTTTAGTTAAGTAAAATAAATAGTTTTTATTTAATAGAACACACTTTAATCTACGCATTGAGCTATCTACTAAAATGCGATTTAAACTAGAATAATAATTATTTAGGAATAAAATTGTATATTTTACTTTCTAAAGTCGCAATATCACTCACTAAACGTAAGTGAAAGTGCGTAAATAATTATAGTAGATATATGCCCAATTCTTCTTTACAATAAAGTTTAATAGGAAATTAAGGAATAACATTAAATATTAATGGAAATTATTAAAATTTTGACACACGATTTCACAGCCAATTAATATACATAAAATATAACTTAATTAAAATACAATTAAAACTTAATGATTAGTGCATAACTTATATTTAATAGAATGGCATTTATTACAAAACTTAATTAAACTTATAACAACATATAAACATGACAAATATAATGTATGTAGAAAAAGATATAAAAATGTAAAAATACAGAGTACAATTATTTAATCAAATAATAATGAAAAATTGATACATTATCATTTTGTCTTTTAAGTTACGTGTTAGATAATTCAAAGTCCAAAAATTCAGCGTCCCAACGGTTAATATTAAAATTCCTTAACGTAAATGTGCTGACTAATTTATTTTGAAAGCTTTTACATATATATAAACTGTTAGTTTACTTAACTGGGTAAGGCGACAACTATTTTCAATCAAAGCTATTCAAAATGTAAATATCTACGAGTATGATGCTTTTTCTATAGATTTATTATCGAGAATTTGAGAATTGAAGGTAGCCAAGGGAAATGAAGGTAGCCAAAAAATCCATCAAAAAGTCGACAGGCTATCGATTAAAAATCATTGAGCTAACAAGATATTTCAATTATTCAATTCGAACAGATGATATATGGTAACATAAATATAGACATATAATATAGTCGTTTATATAATCTAATATATAAAATTCTCGTGTCACAGTTTTCATTGCCATACTCCTCCGAAACGGCTTGACCGATTTTGATGAAATTTTTTGTGCTTATCCGGTAGCTATGAGAATCGGCCAACATCTATTTTTCATCCCCCTAAATGTTAGGGGTAGTCCACCCCTAAATTTTATTTTTTATTTTTTAGACAAAATTTTTAATTTCTATTTTTTTATGATACAACATACAAAAATACATACAATCTTACATACAAACCCTTATTTTTTAATAGCCATTTATTTATATGGCAAAACAACGTTTGCCGGGTCAGCTAGTATTCTATAAAATATGAAGCTTTACTTTATTAGTCAGCAAAATTTATCTTTTCTCAACATAAATATTAATATTTTTTATTGTGAACCAGCATTTATTAGCCATTTATTTATTATTTATATATATTATTTATTAGTCATATATTTTTATATTATAGTTAAAACAAGACACATTATGGGTTAAATATAAAAATTATCACAAACATACTGAGTACCTATTTTTAAAGATCTCTCCGCACGGCTGGTTGGAACGACATGGGACCAAAATGCTGGCATGTATTAAGCTCAGAGACTAAGCATCGCCATTCGACGGGGGAATACAGCCAGCATTTTGGGAACTTTACCTACTGGTAGTGGTTTGGTAGACTACATTTTAGTTTTTATTGATTTTGATTAGGTTTATTTGTTTGTTTATAGTTAGGTAGTTTTAAAAATATTTTAATGTATATACTTCTGTAAATAAATAAGTTAATTAATTCCAATTGTTAACAATTCGACCGCAATGTAGATAATTTAAGATAATTTACAAAACGAAGAAAGCCGTTTTTTTCAGTTGTAAGTTTGAGGTATAAATATCTCCCATATCTCTGGATATATGATAGAGTCTGGAGATACTCATCAGTACTCGATGAATTTACAATAGTCCCAAATGGGAAGCATACCCTCTCAAAGAAGAAAATATTATTCCAAATCGGTTAATAAATGACCAAGTTTTGAAGAAATAAATATTTTTAAATAATACCTAAAATCTCAGAACACAGAAAAATCTGAAACTGCGTCCAAACGTAATTTACATTTGTGAAAATTACGCTGACTCATTTTATGATTATAAATACACGTCATAAATGACGTACGAAAAAAAAACACGTGCAGTGCAAATGTGACGATAAAAATCTTAATTACCGATAAATTTTATTGCAATTTTATTGATCGACTGATTATAAAATCGTGATAATGACCAGACGAAGCGATAAAAGGCATTATCCAGTTTCGGAAAAATGACATTTTGTTTGATAACAGATGAAATATCATTCTGATTATTAATTTTAGTCTGGATTTTATTAAGTATGCCTATTTATTTATTTACAACTGTCTAATAGGCTATTAACGTATATTAGACTTATCTAATAACTTATTTTGCAATAATTTTATCTAAGAATTAAATGTTATAGATATTGGGTATCTATTAAAAGTCATTGTGTAAAAAAATAATAGAAAGAGTATTTGGTTATCTGTATATATAAAATGCAAACGTCACCGACTGACTTATCTATCAACTCACAGCTCAAACCACTTAACACTTTGACTGCGGCACTTTTTCGCATATTTTTTCATTTTTTAAATTATTTTTGATTTTTTTTGTAGGTGTGGCATTAAATAAAAACTAAAATCCAACAGCAGAAGGTCACACGCACCCCTTGTGAAAAAAATAATTTAAAATAAACATGTATTATTATTTTTTTTTATTTTACTTCCGATACCAAAAATCGAAAAAACGCACGGTTTGTGTTTTCAGCAGCGAACGAGTTAACGGATTGCGTTTTCCTAGCAGATAGATTATAACGTAGGTATCCTTTAAGAAAGGATTTTCCAAAATTCACCCCTTAAGGAGATGAGACGGAGTTCAAAGTTTGTATCGGGAAACAAGATTAAAGTCTTTTTTAGGGTTCCGTAGTCCTGACAAGGAACCCTTATAGTTTCGTCATGTCCGTCTGTCTGTCTGTCAGTCTGTATGTCTGCCTGTCTGTCCGAGGTTTTGCTAAGAGACGGTTAATACTAGAAAGCCGTAATTTTGTATGGGTATGTATATATATTACGCCGACAAAATGCTGAAATAAAATTATGAAAAATATTTTTATTAGGGTAGCTCCCCAATATGAGAAGTAGGGATGATTTTTTTTCATTGTTTACCCCATCGTGTGTGGTATTGTTGAATAGGTCTTTTAAAATGACTTCAGGGTTGCTTATACCATTTTTCGATTGAATGCTCCATTTACGAAATATTAAACTTTAAAGTGCAAATTTTTGTTCCAGTACGGCGTCCCCCCCCCCCCCCCTCTAAAAGCTAAACTGCTGGCTTGAAAAATCTGGAAAAATTCATGATAACAGCGCATTTTATGAACTTTAAAGGAAAACTATAGGGGTTGAGATAACTTTATTAGTTTAGCAGTAATAGTCGTTGAACTTGGGTGTTGGATAATTTTGTACCAAATACAAAATGCTTAGAATAAATCCTTTAAAGTGACAAAGACGGAGTACCTAGTTGCTTGTTTATAACGTGTAAAGACTTGCATTGAATAACAGGCTACTACGGAACCCTACAAACGTCACACAAGTACTTCTGTAAATAAATAAGTAAATACATGTAAATACAATACCCTGAAGAGGGTGAAATGGGGTAACAATGTCTGAAAATCAATATAGTTTTTGGGTTTTATAAAACTGAATCCCCATTTCCCTTGGTCACGCCATAACATGAAAATTGTTGCTTGCTTGTTTATAACGTGTAAAGACTTGCATTGAATAACAGGCTACTACGGAACCCTACAAACGTCACACAAGTACTTCTGTAAATAAATAAGTAAATACATGTAAATACCCTGAAGAGGGTGAAATGGGGTAACAATGTCTGAAAATCAATATAGTTTTTGGGTTTTATAAAACTGCATCCCCATTTCCCTTGGTCACGCCATAACATGAAAACAAATAATAAATGAAAAAAGTTTTTAACGCGGGCGAAGTCTAGTTATAATAATCTAACGGGCTTTACTTAGGTGCTACAGGATTATAACTATTATAGGTTATCTAAATCTTTAATTTTAAAACACGTTATGTAATTTGTTAACCACTAGAACATCAGTGGTTAAGAAATGTACACTACATACCTTTTGACATAATCTAAGCAGTAAGCACTCAAATTGATAGTAATATAACGTCCAGCAGTGGACCAACTGATAATGATGATGATTAGTACTTATGTAGGTACTGCCACAGAATAATGAATAGTACTGGTACTGCTAAATAAAACTATAAATCATTAGTTGATACAAGAAGTCTTTGCGATTCAACTTACAGCTAAATCTAAACGTGTTGAGCAGAAAGTATTAGGTACAGAGAAGAAAAATGGGATAACTGCTCAAGCAGTTATCCCATTTTGATTTTGAGCAGTTTGATAAATTATTTTTTAGAAAATCTATTTTGGAAAGTGAGTTTTAATATACTGAATTAGCAGATCTAAAAGATGTTTTCCTGTCCAGATTTCAATAGATCAAAATGGGTTTTTTGAATAGAATTAAGTTATCGATAAAATACGAGTATACTCAAACTATCTCAACTGCTTTGAACCTAACACAACAACTATTACTAAACTTACATAACAACTTGTACATATTGATGATGTTCTACAATCTACATTAAATAAAATTATTATTTAGTTGTGATTGTTTTGCTCACATCCATCTCAGAGCTATTTCGCTAGGAAGAAATATCATGAATTTTTTTTTCGGTAAACACATCGTTGGCGTAATGATAGATGGTTTGATTTCGAATAGGAAGGTCACCGGTTTAAATCACAGCATGGGTGTTCGTCCAAAGGCGTTAAGAACATATTCCACCCGGCTTGCTACCAAAAAGTAGCTTACCACCGTCAAGAAGATAATCTGCCGTCATAACCTTACGGTGTTTCGGCAGCACACAGCCCTTGAGAGTCAGAATAAGCTAGACCTAGCGTGTTCACCATCTTCGACCACATCATCGCTTACCATCAGGCAAGATAGTGGTCAAACGCTAGCCTATCACATATAAAAAGGTACTCATACGAATTCCAAGAGATAAACTGACCCTTTGTTAGAAAATATGTTTACACTAAAATAGCTTCAACGACCTTGCTCAATAACTACATAAAGGATCTCAATTATCTAAATCAAATACAGGAACTAATAAGCTCTCTCACTAATCCCATGAAAACGACAGATCATATTACCAAAATACATATCCCAATGAAGCTTAATCTATCTTTTCGCACTTCTTAATTTCCCGGCCGAAGAATCTCTTCTTTATGTTACCAATAGTACAGATGCCTTTAAAGAGACCGACAGAAAGAGAGGCAGATAGAGAGCTTAGCAAGCCGGTAAAGGTGCCCAGCATGGAAGGTAATATGACAGAAGAAGAAGAGGACGCAGAACGGTAGACGACGCGGTTGTTGGAAGGCTGCAGGCTACGGTAGTTGTCTATGCCACCTACGTTGACAGTGCTGAATTCCTTGTACTGGAAAGAAATGGGAATGTTATAATTTGTGTACTTGAGCTGGATGGAAAATATGGTAGTAAGGGTAAAAGGGTGGTGTTAACTGCGGTAAACTTTAAAGAAACTCAATCAAAAGATAAATAAACGTTCGTAGTCAAGCAATGAATCAAATATTGATGGTATTATATTTAAAAGACAAATGTGTTATGTGTTTGAGTGTGATGAGACAGTACAAGCTTACACAGAATGTAGAATAGCATCTCATCATCCTGTCAGCTAGCTGGCTATAAGATATTCTAGATAATGGGTGCTTTTGACTACACTTGACTTTCTTAAACTAACTTTAGCTTATTCAAGTGTAATCTAAACTCTAACAGAAAACAAAATGCTCTCTATAGCACTGTCTTGCTCATAGTTTTTCTCACAATCAAGACTTCCAAGATCTAATAATACACGACTTTAATATTTATTTCAGACTAAGACCAAAAGATATGAGATAATGAAGATTTTAGAAACTACTGAGAATTTAAAAACTAAAACAACGGACTTCCATGGCCCGCGATTTCAGTAGCAAGTTTGAGAAGTTTATCGTCACATCTCTGGAGATACTAATCAGATCTCGCTGAAATTACAATGGAAGCACTTCAGAAATGTACCCTACCGATTAAAAAAAGAATCATTAGAATCATTTCGTAATTCCGAGTAATCTCGTAAAATACAAAAAAATATACAGACGACTTGAGAGCCTTTTCCATTTTGGAAGTCAGGGACAATCCAATAATCTAAACAAAACTACTTACCTGTATATCAGAGATGGCTATCGGCTTGTCCATCACAATCCAGGTTACCACCTCCTGGCACAGTGGAGTGGTCAGAGAGCCGTGGTATGTGTAGTACGATTGCGGGACTCCACTCATCAGACGGCTGTAGGAAGAAAACACGGTGAAAAAGGGACTGTAAGACCCGATATTAAAATAATTTAAGATCTGTAGGGCTATTCTGTAAGCTATCTCGGAAGTGGAATCCGCGGTGAGATTTGAATTTCGTATTACGAACTTCAACCGTATTACGAACGAGATACGATTGAATTTCGTAGTACGAAAATCGAATCTCACCGCGGATTCCGCTGTCGAGATAGCTTACAGAATAGCCTAGCTGCAGCTGCATTGCATTTACATTTGCATTTACAGTACCAAATTAGTGTTTATCTCCATATCTCTGGAGACACAGAACATATCTCGATGAAATTGAAATGGGACCACCTGGGAAGTTTATATAATAAGTACAAATTTCAATTTTAAAAAATCCGAATTTTCGAGCAATCGGTGAACATATCTACATTAAAAAAAACATTCCGACGAATTTCGAACCTTCTCTTTTTTTAACCGACTTCAAAAAAGGAGGTTTCTTAATTCAACCGTGTATATATATATATATATGTTTGTTCGCGGATAACTTCGTCGTTTATGAACCGATTTTGATTATTCTTTTTTTAGAACTACTCACGGGATATTTACCATGTTTTTTATTAATTATGACTTTCCGCTACCTGACCGCTACCTGCATGGAAACTCACATCACCACCCTCGTCACTTGCACTCTGTGGTGACCGCCCTCACTGACCGCGCATATAGTCTATGCGACGAGGCACATTTGGAAGACGAATTAAAGTATGTGAGTGGAGTACTACAGAGAAATGGATACAAGGGTCGAATACCACCACCCAGACGCACACAAAAACGTGACCTACACTACCAGGTTGAACGTCAACCAGCCTACTTGCCGTACGTGAAAGGAGTAACAGACAAAGTGGCCAACATACTGAATAAATATTCAGTCAAAACTGTTTTCACTCCCTTAAAGAAGGTTTCACAATTTTTACGTACGCCAAAGGACAGATTCCCATTGGAAAACCCTGGAGTGTACAAAATTGACTGTAGCTGTGGAAGCTCTTATATTGGTCAAACAAAACGCACAGTAGCGTGTCGCGTTAAGGAACATATCAAAGCAGTCAAAAATAACGATTCACAGAAATCTGCTATCGCTAAGCACCTGTTGGAGTCTGGAACAAACCACTGGATTGAGTTACATAACCCTCAGATACTGTCGACTGAACGCCACTATATACCAAGATTGGTTAGGGTAGCGATTGAAATTAATAAATTTCAAAACTTCAATCGTGAGGACGGGTTCAAACTGTCGAGTATTTGGCATCCAGTGGTAGGTTTATGTAAATCCCGAAAAAGCCCGCGGAGTGATAAAAAACAGGAAGATACTGTGAGTGTTGTGTGTCGCGATCGAGATCCAGTGAAAACAAGTGGTAGTGGTGCCGAGCGTTCAAAACGAGAACGAAAGAAGGTAGTCCGTTTCGTTTGCTCGTAAACATTACTTCGACCCGCAATCTACAGTTCATCCGTGATCATGGCGCTTGCAACAGAGCCGAAATATCGGAAACTCATAATTAATAAAAAACATGGTAAATATCCCGTGAGTAGTTCTAATAATATTGTCAGTGACCATGAAAACCTTAAAACTTATATTCTTTTTTTGTTGGAAAGGAGATATCCCAAGTGTTTGATAAGTATCTCCAAAGATATGGAGATAAACACCTCAAAATTGGTACTGAAAATTAATAGCGCGGAATTGAAGTCGGTTCATATTAGTTTGTTAAACGATCTCATTGTATGTTAGTTCATTTAAATTGGAAATTGGAGGAAAGTAGGAACTCTACTGATTTCTTCATTATTTGATGGAAAATGACAGTTCAGACTTGGAGCGTGTTTGATGAGACATTTCGAAGGCCGAGAAAAATCTGACTAATTTGTAATATCCCAATTCTACCTCATCATCAGCATCATCAGCCTATCATATATAAGTCCAAAGCTGGACATAGGCCAATCAATTTGTATGCCACCAAGCACGATAATTGGCAGCGCAGATCTCTTGGAAGCGGCTGACGAATTTTGGTTGCAAACATAATTGGCATATTTTACTAAAAGATCCATAACTATATATTATTGATTTTAGCTCTAAGATGAAGTTTTTTTTTTCTCTTAATGTATTTACTGGTTTGTTCACCGACTTCCAAAAAAGGAGGTAGCTCAATTCGACCGTATACATATATATGTATTTTTTTTTGTTCGCGGATAACTTAGTCGTTTATCAACCGATTTTGATGATTCTTTTTTTGTTGAAAATGGAGATATCTCAGGGGTAGTACCATAGTAATTTGATCAAGATCTGATTGGTATCTCCAGAGATATGGAGATAAACACCTCAAACTTGGTACTGAACATTAATAGCGCGGCAATTGAAGTCGGTTCTTTTAGTTTTTTAAACAATCTTATCTATTCATAAATTTACTTGTTTGTTTTATATTTGTCTTTTTTATGATAATTATTTTAAACGAACACTTTTCCGCTCACAAGTATGAGTATCCCTTTGAGTGGCTTTCAAGATTTTTTTATAACGGCCGATTTTACTAAAACCACTCGTAAAGTAAACGGTAACATATGTGGGACGTACAGCAATGTCAATGTCATTTTTAATCCAAGTGGAAGGTCATTGTAATCGGAAATCCTTACTCGAACGGATTTGCGTGTAAGTAACCGGAATAATCCAATTCAGTTTAGGAATTAAAGACACTAATCGGATTTAGATTGATTTATTTGATTTTGGTAATTCATCATCAGGGCGATGATTACGTTGTGTCACATTCAGATTATTATTACAAATAATTCGTTTGTGAGTGTATAAATAACCTAGTTTATTTTTGGCGTCCCACATATGCGGGACCTCACGAGCAGCAGGTGCGGCAGCGGATGCGGCACTGCTGCAGAAACCCTCAAACGGAGGAAATATGCTGCCATTGGTGATAGCTACATTTTTCTTCCGTTTGGGGTCGAAACAATGGGTCCGTGGGGTCGAGATGCGCAAGGTTTTGTAAAGGAGCTGTCCAGACGTTTAATAGACGTCACTCGTGACCAAAGAGCTGGCGCTTACCTCGGCCAACGAGTTAGCCTAGCAATTCAACGAGGTAACGTCGCCAGCTTTTTGGGAACGTTACCGGCAGACAGCTGCGACCTAGGTTCTGTTTTTTATTTATAACATTTTACTTATTTATATCAGTTAACATAGTTTTTATCTTAATTTAGTTTTAAGTTGTATATATGTACTATTTGTAAATATTGTTTTATATGGAAATAAATATAAAATGTGTAAAAAAAAATCATAACCTAGTAATATGGTAACTATACAGTACTATAGAGCGCTTGGACGGACTTGGTTAAAATAATGTTGAAGATACTCTACTCTAAAATAATCTTTCTTTAATCCCGGAGCAGCTAGATTTCTTATAATGTCACAATTTTTTTTAGAAACATTGATTTAAATATGTAGGTCTACTAGCTGTGCCCCGCGGCTTTGCCCGCGTAAAAAAGTATCCTATAGCATAATCCATAGTATTGGCCATCTATATGCAAAATTTCAACTAAATTGGTCCAGCCGTGATGTCCCAAACAAACAAATAAACAAACTAACTTTCGCATTCATAATATTGGTGTTGATGTTTAGAAATAGTTTTATTTGGCGTAGAAGATAATGTCTCAGTGTAAAAGTCTCAAAACGCCAATTTTACAAGCTTTTATAAATAAGCTAAAACTTGCAATTAAGTAATTATATTAAAGTAGTAATTAAGTTAAATTGCTTTTCCTTATTATGAAAGTTAAGAAAAAAATCTTGCTGAATCACTAGTGACTCGCAAATCATCCACCCAACAGATCCTATCACAAAACGAAACCTGACGACGTAGGTACATAGTGTATAGCATGCCCTTGACCGGAAGTGTTAATTAGAGGTGCTAATTAGTGATATAGCCGAATTTTCGGCGCTAAAACTTAGTGAAATTAGAAATGTGTGCGTGCGTACAAAGAAAATTAGCTGAGATATACTTGTCGTCTCTTTGTAGCTTACCTATATAATGAGAGGCGATTTAGGGAAGCACGCATAATTTATACAGATGAGCTCAAACGTATATTACCGACGAATATTGAAAAACTTGTTTATATTTATCATAACTTGCCATGCCTCATAGCCTCATTGATTAAAGGTAATGATAACTAGGTGTTTAGAAATAAACACCCATTCGAGTTATAAACGTTTTATTCTCCAAGCTAAGGTATTCAATATTCGGCCAAATATCGAATAAGAGGTTGAATATAGGCCGCATTCCGAATAGCAGCCGAATGAATAATCGGCTGCTATTGTGGCATCTCTAGTGTTGATTACTTCGTTTGGTAACTGGCACTCAACCGTTTATAAAACGTCCTGTGTTTGTCCTATCTAGAGGGAACTGATTGCCGCTATTTAGAAAATAATTCCGCTATAAAAGTAAGTACTTGTAGTGCTGTAAAAGTTGATGAGTTGAAATGTAAATTGGTCATTATACACGCCGATGATCTGAAAGTTGTTTTGACTTCAGGAGGTTATTAGAGAGGTTTAGAGGTTATTAGAGAGGTTCAGAGGTTATTTAACTAAAACTGTTATGTATAATGCAAAAGTTGCACCTTTTTACGTCTCGCGTGGATGTGTTGCCGTAATAGTTCCGCCGTAAATAACTGTTACGTCACTACATCTAGGTTAAATAGCTGTTCTATAAGTTTTTCAGTTACGTGTAATATTTTAGGAGTTTACGTTTTTTTTACTGAAGCAAATAGAAACACACAGAGAATTTGTGAAAAACAAAATAACAACCAGATAGGAGAAGAAGCAAACAAATGGAAGATTTTTTTTGGGTAGGGGCCGAGGGCATATCAACACGATTTCTCTCCAGATATTATAGTATCCAAAAATCATAGAATGTTTTCCTTGCAACGAACGCAAAACAAACATAATCCTATCACATGAGTAAAGAAAAGGAATCTTTACTCATGTGATCCTACTATCCTACTCTTCGATAGTAATACAACATCCTACTAAAATAATAAGGCGCAAATTTGTGAGTATGTATGTATGTCTGTTACTTCTTCACGCTAAAACTTCTCAACCGATTGAGCTGACATTTGGTATGTAGATAGCCTAGATCCCGGTATAACACATAGGGTACTTTTTATCCCGATGTTCCCACGGAAACGATATCTACGCGGGTAAAGCCGTGAGGCACAGATAGTCACATTATAGCACATTATTCTACGAAACAAATCTGCAGCATGAGTCATCAAAATTATAATTTAATATTAATGGATACATATCCCTCGGCTCTGCAGACATTTGAGCAAGCTTGGCGTTTCCGACCCATTAGCAAGTTTGAATCACGCGGAATTAGGTTGTCCAAAGTTTGATTAGATACTAACATTGGATGTAGCTAAGCTAAAAATAAATTAGACAGGAAAATGATGGTTTGACTTTTGAGCTCAACATTTCTATCAACCTTTATTTTATAATTTAAAACCATTAAAAAAACTATAATTAAAGATCGTTTAAAAACTAAAAGAACCGACTTCAAACGTCGCGCTAGTCGAAGTAGCTGGTATCATGTCATTAAGGTAATTATATGCATCGTAATAGGAATGTTGATATATTAAAAACGGCTCGGCCGATTTCGTTAAAATTTAAATGGGACCACCAGGAAGGGGGTACACTTTGAAACAAAAAAAATAATAAAAAAATTCTAAATTGGTTCAGGAATTTTTGACAAATCGGTGAACATACATAAAAAAAAAGATTCCGACGAATTGAGAACCTCCTCTTTTTTTGTGAAGTCGGTTAAAAAGAGAACCAACATTAAATGTCGCGCCAGTCATTTTCAGTACCAAGTTTGCGGTGTTCATCTCCATACCTCTGGAGATATTGAACATATCTCGATGAAATTTAAATGGGACCACTTGGGAAGTATACCCTTTTAAATAAAAAATGATTTTCCATATCGGTTTTGGCGTGTCCAAGTAATCAGTGAACATACATTAAAAAAAAGGTTCGGACGAATTGAGAACCTCCTTCTTTTTTGAAGTCAGTTAATAAATGCGAGGGTCTGTTTGTTTTTTCTTTATTTAATGGTAGGTCATGACACAAATTACTAATATTATAAATGCGAAAGTCAGTTTGTTTATTTGTTTGTTTGTTTGGGACTTCTTTACGGTCAAACGGCATGACCGATTTAACAGAAATTTTGCACAGGGATAGGATAGGCAATACGATACTTTTGAACGCGGGCGAAGCCGCGGGGCACAGCTAGTTATATATCATTCTGTAAAGGAGATTATATTCCAATTTGAGACTAGCACAATTCCATCTTAGATCGACTCTTACCATAACATCAGAAAAGCACTTGACTTGACTGATTTTTTTAATAATATAGGCTTAAGGTAGCAAACAAGCAGACGGCCCACCTGATGGGAAGTGGTCACCGTCGCCTAAGAACACTTAGTTTGCAACACTAAGGGATTCACTCATGCGTTGCCGACCTGTCAAGATTCTTGTAACGCCCCTTTTGAAGGACTCACGTTGTAGCTCTGTTCTCACTCTCTCTGTTAATTTATTATCTTTTACTAGGTTCAGTCAATTCAAGTGCTTTTCTGTCAGAAAAAAAGAAGGCTGTTGCTAATCGTCCGCTCAGCAGATGAATAAAATTAATTAGTCGTCCGAAGATTGTTTACTCATCCGCTAATCGGACGACTAATAAAATGTTATTTATTCGATTAGCAGATCACTAGACACTTCGAAAAAGAAAATTAATTTGTCTTCCGAAGATTGTTTACTCATCCGCTAATCGGACGATTAATAAAATGTTATTTGTTCGATTAGCAGATCACTAGACACTTCGAAAAAGAAAATTAATTTGTCTTCCGAAGATTGTTTATTCATCCGCTAATCGGACGACTAATAAAATGTTATTTATTCGATTAGCAGATCATTAGACACTTCGAAAAAGAAAATAAGTATGGTTACCTGAGATCGATGTTCTTAGGCGCAGAGGGCATCATAGTTTTGTCCGCTAGCTCGCCCACTACCGGCATTATCTCTTCAAACGCGAACAGGCTCTCGTATCCGCTTCTTACCTGCGAATAAACTCTTGTGTAAAAAAAAGATCGTTCTAAAAACTAAAAGAACCGACTTCAAACATCGTGCTACTCATTTTCAGTACCAAGTTTGAGGTGTTTATCTCCATATCTCTGGAGATACTGAACATATATCTTTGAAATTTAAATGGGACTACCTGGAAAGTATACTCATTCAAACAAAAGAATAATTTGCCAAATCGGTACAGGCGTCTTCGAGTAATCGGTGAACATACATAAAAAAAATCTTTATGAAATCGGTATGTAATATAATCACTTAATGATGCCGTGAAAAGAAATCACGAAAGAATAGGATGTTTGCGTTGTTTCTTGTATTTACAAGAACATCCTATTCCTGGGAAAATTCCCACTTGAGAGCTTGAGCTGGCCAGGCATGCACTAGATTTAATAATTACAATCATCGGCCAATCATAATTTGCTTTCCTTATAACCCCCGCATAAAAGCTATTTTACCCATCATTATCATCATCAATCAGCCTGTGTCAGTCCACTGCTGGATGTAGGCCTCTCCCAAGATGCACCACTGAGCCCGATCTTCGGCTCTTCTTTTCCAGTCACTGCCCACCGCTTTGCGTATGTCATCACTGTACCCGTCTTTTTAACCCCCGTAGGGGTAATTACCCACAGGTTCCACAGGAACCCATGCACTAGCTAGACAGTCTCCTACCACCGAGCAGGGTGGCATAAGATTAAAAGAAGAATGCCCAACACCTGTATTATGAGAGGTTACTAATTTTCCTCTGCAATGTTTTTAGGGTTCCGTACCCAAAGGGTAAAACGGGACCCTATTACTAAGACTAGACTTCGCTGTCCGTCTGTCTGTCTATCTGTCTGTCTGTCTGTCTGTCTGTCTGTCTGTCCGTCTGTCACCAGGCTATAGCTCATTAACCGTGATAGTTAGACAGTTGAAATTTTTACAGGTGGTGTATTTCTGTTGCCGCCAGAACAACAAATACTAAAAACAAAGTAAAGTTAAAAATTAAAGGGGGTCCCCATACAAAAAACGTGTTTTTAAACGCCATCTATCTAATTAGTTTCGGCAAAATGACATAGATGGCGCTAGTAAACGAGCCCCGCCTTTCTAGATCGCGACCAAACCAAATATTCTTGGTAATATCAATTAATCAAATATATGAGGTTGAAACTATGTTATGTTTCGTATTGTACGGAACCCTCCCTAAGTGTGCGATAAGAGACGTGATGCTGACTCGCACTTGGCCAGTTTTATTTCATCTGTTTAGATTTATATCGGGGATACAAAGGCAATAGTGCAGTAAGATTTCCATGCAAGATGTAATTAATTCCATCGGGTCAGGTTACCATCAATTCCATCACGAAGCGAATTGTCACCACATTTATCATACGCTTCGCCAACGAATGGTGAATCTATGTTTTACGATAAGTAACTATCTAGGAACTGTTATTTATATCATTACCGACTACCGTGGTCTAGAGGTCTTAGACTTCTTGTCTTTATGTCATGAGTGAGAAGGTAGTTAGGTAGTGTTCTAGGCATGCGTGCTACATTACCGACTACCTTGGTCTAGAGGTCTTAGACTTCTTGTCTTTATGTCATGAGTGAGAAAGTAGTTAGGTAGTGTTCTAGGCATGCGTGCTACATTACCGACTACCTTGGTCTAGAGGTCTTAGACTTCTTGTCTTTATGTCATGAGTGAGAAAGTAGTTAGGTAGTGTTCTAGGCATGCGTGCTACATTACCGACTACCTTGGTCTAGAGGTCTTAGACTTCTTGTCTTTATGTCATGAGTGAGAAAGTAGTTAGGTAGTGTTCTAGGCATGCGTGCTACATTACCGACTACCTTGGTCTAGAGGTCTTAGACTTCTTGTCTTTATGTCATGAGTGAGAAGGTAGTTAGGTAGTGTTCTAGGCATGCGTGCTACATTACCGACTACCTTGGTCTAGAGGTCTTAGACTTCTTGTCTTTATGTCATGAGTGAGAAGGTAGTTAGGTTGTGTTCTAGGCATGCGTGCTACATTACCGACTACCTTGGTCTAGAGGTCTTAGACTTCTTGTCTTTATGTCATGATTGAGAAAGTAGTTAGGTAGTGTTCTAGGCATGCGTGCTACATTACCGACTACCTTGGTCTAGAGGTCTTAGACTTCTTGTCTTTATGTCATGAGTGAGAAGGTAGTTAGGTAGTGTTCTAGGCATGCGTGCTACATTACCGACTACCGTGGTCTAGAGGTCTTAGACTTCTTGTCTTTATGGCATGAGTGAGAAGGTAGTTAGTTAGTGTTCTAGGCATGCGTGCTACATCAGGTGAGACAGTGGTAGCTTGCCTATTCGGCATAAAAAATGATTGCAATAAATATTTACAATTATATTGCATCAGGTATCGAGCAGTAACTGCAGATATGTTTACCGACCTGATAGCCGCCTAAAGAGTACCTAAAAAGCTTTGAGTTACAGGCACTCATAAACTCAGAAGTTACTTTACAAGATACTTCAAACTTTTTACAGACAGTGAACATCGCAATCTCACCGCGTGACCTCACTCCTGAGGAAGGGCGACGCTCGCTCGAAACATAGATCGAGAAATGTTGACAAAAGGTACGTAAACTACAGCCAGTACATAGCATTAATAAATTTGACACCCTCACTATATTAGAGCAGAGGAACAACACTTCAGGTAAATATAGGCCAGTCCAACAAAAAGTAGGACGAACTCCCGTTGCAAAATAAAACATGGAAACATTATCCCAATACAGAAAAAAATGCAATCTCCATGGCCTACTTCGCAGCATCCATAGGAGGGTTTGTAAAATTGAAATCGAGCGAGCACCGGTCTGTTTTATTCATGAAACGACCGCTTTGGAAGGTCTCCCCTGATGTGGAAGCAAATAGAAAGTTGAAATTGCTAGCTGAAGCATAAAGATTAGTTTATTTTCTGGTAGGCCCGGTGGCGCAGCGGTTTTATATCTTGTCTTATGATTTTTTTTTGTTCCGCTATTAATAATCCTCCGACATGGGGCCGGAGACTTTTTTGAGCGGGTTTTAATATGTAGTATCATGTGTCACTTCGTTGAGCATTCACGCGATTTTATTTATAGTGTATATTGTTTTTATTAGCTTTTTATTAGCTTCACCTGTATGTTTGTAACCGACTTCTTTGGGCGCAATTTTGACCCACTTTAAACGGCCAGATTTCGTTCAAACTTTGTAGATTTATCGAGGACCGATGACAATACACTAATTTGATAAAAAATGATTCCATTTTTCAACTAAAAAGTAGAAAATAAATAATAGTTAAAAAAAACTAAAAAACACGCTTTTTAGAAACCCAACTAAAAATTAAAAATAAATTTTAATAAATTTAAATTAAAAAAGTGTGAATAAAAAAAATCTTTTGTTTAAAAAAAAGCGTGGGGTGCTTTTAAGATATTATCAAAATGATAATCACTCTACTCATATCTGTCCATAAAATATTTATAACTATTGACACCATGCACCTCACGCTTTTTTTTAAATATTTTTTTTTTTTAACTTACATTATTATTCATTTATATTTATTGAAATTTTTAACAGTATTCTTAATTTAAATTTATTAAAATTTATTTTCTATTTTTTAGTTCGGTTTTCTATAAAAAGCGTGTTTTTTAGTTTTTTTAAACTATTATTTATTTATTCTTCGTGTGTTATGTCGTGTATGTATGTTTTTTATTACAGAGTGTGTATGTACGTGCATGATTTTTTTTCTTTTTTTTGTTCTCTATAAGTCTATAATACAACGTAAAAAATCATAATATAATCAATAATAATTAAAACATAATAATTAAAACATTACAATTAAAACATAATAACTAAAACATAACACTTAGAACATTACATTTTCATAATAATTTCAAACAAATAATGTAGGTTTTTGGAGTGATTTTGCAAATTTTTCGAATGGCGCGCGGTTATTGTATGTTAGTAGGTAAGCCTTTTATCACAGAAAAGACAATATTATGCTTTAATTATCAAAAAGTGATTGAAATTGTTGATTAGGTAAGATAATTATAGCGCGCGAAGTTTGCTAGATACAGTCTTATACATAGACACGGTAATATAGACGTATTATATGTATTATACAAATTCACAAGATAGAAGGTGGTCTTACTATATCCACGGTGTGATTGCTAAAGCATTTTTGTCTGTAAAAATACCCATAGAGGTGCAAAGCGCGAACTTTTGGGCTTCTGTGCTGAACAGAAGCTTTTATATGTGAAGATATAAGAGTAGGTATATGTCCTTTATAAAATCGAAAACATTATAATAAAATTATATCAGTAATCGGAATAAGTCGGCCAGAAACTAAGCCATAGGTACATGAGACTGTTTGTTTCTGTAAGAATAATTTATTCTTTAAGTGCGATAAGTCCCGTATTACAACGTAAACAAAAAACTCTTATCGAACGTACTTAGCAAAATGCACATAATTTTATGTTTAAAACTAAATAATTTAAGATCTTTTAAAAAACTAAAAGAACTTCAAACACAATTAATTGATTAGTATACTACGTACTTCAAATGCCGCGCTGGTCATTTTCAGGGTTTAGACGCCGCACATAGGCGGCAATAGCCCAATGGATAGGGTGTCGAGCTGGAGATCGAGAGGTCGTGAGTTCGATCCCCACCCCACCCATTGCACTATTGATGTTAACCCACTCCAGACACAAGCATATTTAGCTTAGTTGGAGGGGTTAACAAGAATACTAGTAATGTGCAACATTGCGAGTAATCTACAAAAAAAAAATTGACCAATACGCATTATGATATATGATGGTTACCATCATAAATACGCAAAATTACCAATCGCTAAATGATCAACACGTGAAATGACAAATACGCTCAATGACCAACACGTGAAATGACAAATACGCTAAATGACCAGTCCGCAAAATGACTAATACACTAAATGACCAGTCCGTAAAATGACCAATACGCTAAATGACCTACACGTGAAATTACCAATACGCAAAATGACCAGTCCGTAAGATGACCAATACGCTAAATGAGCTACACGTAAAATGACAAGTGATACGACCTTCTTATATGTAGATAATATGTAAGTATATTTTCAGTACTAAGTTTAAGGTGTTTATTTCCATATCTCTGGAAATTATACCTCCCCTTTCTAATAAAAAAAAAGAATTTACCAAAACAGTCCAGGTGTCTTTGAGTAATTGGTAATCTTACATTAAAAAATATAGTGAAACATACAACCTCCTCCTTTTTTAAAGTCGGCAATAAAAGCAGTAATAGTTTTTACTAATAGTTGTAGTACCAACCTGAGCGAGTATGCCAAGTACTGCCACTCCATCAGGTCTTAACACAGCTTCGTCCAACGTGAGACCAGTCTTGATGTGCACCATGTGGACTTCTAGAGGATACCTGAGGAACACAAACATTATTCTTAGAATTTAAAAATAAAGATAGAACTATATCTTCTTCTTCTTCTCTTCTTATATATAAAAATGAATCCCAATTGCCCTTGCTCACGGCATCACGCGTGAACGGCTGGAGCGTGAAAGCACGTACATTTTAGCTTGAGTCAAGCATATTGACCGTTTACAATGTTTGCTTGATGCTTAAGGCATTTACATGCTGGCCCAAGCTTGGTGTGATTTTATACTTTTGCTTAACGCGACGGCTTGACACCACGTTTTGAAAGTATTCGCGACCGGCTTGGTCAAGCATAGCTCAGTCACGCGTCAGAATATGAAGGGAGAAAAGAAGCTCTCCCTGAATCAAGATATAAGAGATCGCTTTTATCGATAAGTCCGCCCATTGTAGGATTTGTAGGCACTGTAGTTTTTAAGAGTTTATTGTTTCGGATGTTCAATAAAATATTTTGTATTTGTATTGTATATTGTATTATATTGTAGCAACTAAAACCAAACAAAAAAGTAGATTTCCATGCTTTAATAAACGGAATTATACCTACGTTTGCGTTAACCAAATCTTTAGACAATATTTACATTTTTACACGATAACTGGACGTAGGCTTATCAAATTGTTTTGCACGGAGCGTACCGTTCTAACATTGTCCGACTCAAATGCGGATATTTGCTGTTCACACCCGCATTTTTAGGGTTCCGTAGCCGAATGGCAAAAAGCGGAACCCTTATAGATTCGTCATGTCTGTCTGTCTGTCCGTCCGTATGTCACAGCCATTTTATTCCGGAACTGTTAGAACTACAGAATTGAAACTTAGTAGGTAGATGTATTCTGTGAACCGCTTTCCGATTTTTATACAAAAATAAAAAATATAAAAGTTTAAGGGTGGGCCCATACATAGAACTGAAACAAAAAAAAAAAAAATTATTCAAACCTATACGTGTGGGGTGTCTATGGATAGGCCTTCAAAAATGACATTGAGGTTCCTAAAATCATTTTTTCTCAAAGTCAATCATTTGAAAGATAGGCGCGGCTAAAGTGGTAAAATGTGTGTCCCCCCCCCTCTAATTTTTACAGTATGGGAGTGAAAAATTTAAAAAAAATATATGCTGTAGATCTCAATAAAAACTAACAACGAAAATTGGTTTGAACGAGATACAGTCAGCAGTTTTAGAGATATGGCGACCGCAAAGATAACTTTGTTTTTCATACAAACACTATGAAAAACAAAGTTAATTTTGTAGTTGCGTAAAATCATAGTTATGGAATACTTAACTGTGTTGCGGAACCCTACGAGTGCGAGTCCGACTTGCACTTGGCCAGTTATTACACTTATCTTACTAGGCTGGGTGATTTTATTTTGGGTGCCATTCATTCAATATGACAAATGCTATTCTTGCTTGTACAATAGTTGAAAAGTTCTGTGTGCGAAGAAAACATTCTAAAGAATATTTAGTAGGTGCTGAATGATACGGTTATTCTCTGTTATTTAGTTTACTTTTCAAAATAGGTATAATGACAAATTTTGAAAAAGGCTTTATTCTGTTTAGAAATAATTACTAACTATGCCCTCGGCTTTGCCCGCATTAAAAACTAATTGCATTTATTTTTTATAAGAGATGTTATTTCATAAAAACACCAAAAGAATTATCCAAATCGGTCCACCCGTTCTCAAGCTATGGCATGACCAAAGGAAATAGGGATTCCTTTTTATAAAAGTCTAAAAACCATATTGATTTTCAGATCCGTTCAATGGTTTGAGCTGCGTGTTGATAGATCAGTCAGTCAGTCAGTAACGATTGAATTTTAGTTTTAGACATACAACAAGAATCAGTGTCAGGCCACAGAATAATGAATAGTCAGGCGTTGCCGATGACGTCACGTTTCAGTAAATCAGGTGCAAAACACTAGACGTTCTGATAGTATTTTGATTCTTACTCTAACGTGACGTCATTCTTTCTAAAAGACATTTAGGCATAATTAACAAAGTTACAGTTCAGCATAATATCAGTGCATGGTTTTGTAGATTTATTTTATCAAAATAATTATTTATCTCGCTCACATAAAATATATTCGTTTTGTTATCTAATATTTAGGCTTCAGATACAAAACCAGCGACCCCATTCAATCTATCATTTCGCTTTGAATCATGGCATTTTGCTCATTCCAACTCTATGATACGTCCATTATTATTTTTTACAAGCTTTTTAACTTTTTAATTTAACTTGCAATGTTTGTATGTGTGTATTAATATATTAAGGCTAGCGTTTGACTACTATATCTAAGTATGTGGTCGAAGATGGTGAACAAGCTCTAGGCCTAGAAAACTCCGACTAAGGGCTGTGTGCTGCCGCAAAGTTGTAAGGTTATGGCGGCTGGTTTTCTCCTGCTACTTTTCTTGTAGCAATTCAGACGGAAAATTGATACAATATGCTACTACCACCTTTGGAAGAACACCCGTGCTAGGTTTTGAACCGGTGATCACTCGCTTAGAAGTCTATCCTTTCAGTCTCAGTTATGAGCTTATCAGATCTGAGCTAGACTCATATTAATCAGTATAAAAAAATCCATCCATCCATCCATCCATCCATCCATCCATCCATCCATCATCCATCTCACAGTAATCAACATAAAAAAATCCAGGGTCCATGTCCAAGAGTGTTCTAATATAATAGCTCAGTCAGCTCAATAAAGGTATGACCACACCGCGGCGTCCTGCGAGCGCGATCTAGGCGACGATCAGATAACGCATTCGTATTTGCACCGACTGGTTCACACAAAATGCGATCTACGGCGATCAGAATACGATCGCGAACGCGCACGCGGTGCAGGACGCCGCGGTGTGGTCGTACCTTAAAGCTTTACGATGTCAAAGCATGTTATTATTTACCTAAACTAGGCGTTATAAAAGGATATAATAACAGTTCAACTTCCGCTCAGTAACCTCATGTCAGTAACATAGATAATAAGCGGCCTAAAGTGATTACCTGACCTACACAATGTCCCTTGGCTCTTATGGACTATTAAACAATCTGTGCCTTGGCATTGTCCCTTGGCCATGATCGATGTCGAACGTTTCTATACCTAACGTATCTGTGTTTGCCGAGCCCACATGCGTCCATTCTCCTTTTGTAAACATCTCGCATGTGTATTTACACCGAGTTTATATGATACTCACTTAAATAAAAAAGAATTTAAGATCGTTAACGAAAACGAAGAAAAGCGACTTCCAAAGCCGCGCTACTCAATTTTTACCGACTTACAAAAAGGGGGAGGTTCTATGTTCGTCTGTATGTAGTTTTTTGTGTATGTTTATCGATATTTTCGCCAATTGTGAACCGATTCATATGATTCTTTTTTAACCGACTTCCAAAAAGAAGGAGGTTCTCAATTCGTCTGTATGTTCTTTTTTTTTTTTTTTTTTATGTATGTTATGCGATTACTCCGTCAATTGTGAACCGATTCGAGTTTCGATTTAATCGATGAAATTACAATGAAATCACCTCGGAAACGTACCCTAAGGCTGAGCGCAGACTATAGACAAATTTGTCTATAGTCTGCGCTCAGCCTTAGGGTACGTTTCCGAGGTGATTTCATTGTAATTTCATCGAGTTTTGATTAGTATCTCCAGAGATATAAACGTCTCAAACTTGCACCTAAAGCTAACTCGCGCGGCATGGAAGTCGGTTGTTTTAGTTTTTAAATTATTTTAAATATCAGTGTTTATCATCATATCTCAGGACTGCCAATCCAGAGATTTGCTTGTGACAGTTTTTTAATTATAGTAGGGTCAATTTAATAGATCACATTTGACATCTGTCAGTCTTAGCTTCATAGTAAGGTGACTTGCTTAAAATCATCGATTACATTGATGAATCGATACGCATCAACACAAACAAGAATGATGGTAGTTTGATGTTATTCGAAATAACCAATTTTCCGGCAGCTCTAAATGAGACATACAATTAGTATTTACATTATTCAGTGTTATTTACTTGTTGGTTTTGCGTTAATATGAAATTAATAAGACACCTTAATACAAATTATACAAATCGGAAATTGTACATATTTAAACGATTTTATATGTATTTATGGATTAGAATGTAGCTCCATAGAAAATAAAATAAACATACTCAAATGTACCTATGGATCTAACGTTAAGTAGTTTATCGTTAGTTTTTTAACCCAAATTATTATTCATTTTAGTTCCTATTCAACTATTTTTTTAGTCAAAGAATAATATTATGTGTTAATTACAATGACAGTGTAGTTATTTTTATAGTTAAACATCCTTCACAAGTAATCATTGCATTCGATTCAACCTATCTACTGATCAATCTTTAGATTTTTTGGGTAGCATCCCTAGTGTTTTTAAAGAAAATGTGTTCACTGACGTAACCTTGTACTGACGTTTAGATTTTTAGAACAAAAATTGTTTATTATTTTGAAAATGAATTATTAGCCAAAGTAAATCGTAAAAACGCTTTCTTTTGTAATTATTAGAATAAATATGTATTTGTAACTGAAAAATGTTAAGTAATTATGCAGTTCTAACTTTGAAATAATTAATAATTTTATGTGCCCTTCATTACAAGGTCAGGTTGTTGAATTTTGATGAAGTGTCAAATGTGATCTATTAAATTGACTCTACTATAGTTAGTTACTAGAGAGAAAACCGGTCAAGTGCGATTTGGACTTCCGCACTGAGGGTTCCGTACAAACTTGTCAAACTAGATTAAAGGACAAACTTAACTTTGCAGTTCGAGACACTAGAAACGTTTAATGCACCACGCAAATAATACGTTTGTAATCGTTAATTCGCTTTTTTGTCATTGAATTTTTGTCTGTATACATATTTACGGTTTACAATTTTTTTCCGTTATAAGTTCTGTAAGACCTTGCTTCTTGCCAATTTTAAAATGTCTAGGTCAACGGGAATTACCCTACCTATAGCTTTTGATTCCTTGTGAAATTGCTAAATATGTCAAAATATGCGACATAAGCAGTCATATCTTCTGATCGCGTTGATATAAGTTTGATGTTTTCACATCTGAAAGATACTATAGACCCGAGTATTTGATATATGTTTCAATTTGATACACGTGAAGAGAGAAGAGAGAGAAGTTCCTGAGAAAAGGGGTCTTGCTAAATGGAAAGACAGGCAAGAAAGTGATCCTATAAGGGTTCCTTTTTTCGTTATGTGGTACGGAACCCTAAAAATATGATGACAATTTTCTTTATTAGGTTGTTATCAATAATAGGAGAACTAGGTACTTATTTTCCTGTCTGTGCTTGCGATGATAGATAAAACTTGTATGTTACTAATTATATAGCTATAAATCTATAAACATAATACTGAGAAAATTAATTATGTATTTATGATTAAAATTGTAGTATATAAACCTGTAAAAATACATATTCAACATCAACCCAAAAATAATCTTAATTTTATTCTATAAGTAGGTAAATCAAAAGGTTGTTGCAATAAATTTAAATATTAAAATTAATATCCTGGTTATTCTACCGAGACGTCCTGACTGGCTAAACTAGAATTTTAAATACAAAGACAGATACTTAAAATTAAAACTTAACTTAACTTTAACATACTGATAGATAGCACGCGGAGGTACGCAGGGTCGGTTACAATGCGTTTTTTTTAACCAACTTCAGAAAAATAGGTGCGCAAGTCAGCTGCTGGTATTTTTTTGGTATTATTATTTGTATATTTTTTTATAATTGGCATTATTTAGGGTTCCGTACCCAAAGGGTAAAACGGGACCCTATTACTAAGACTCCGCTGTCTGTACGTCTGTCTGTCTGTCTGTCACTAGGCTGTATTTCATAAGCCGTGATAGTTAGACAGTTGAAATTTTCACAGATGATGTATTTCTTTTGCCGCTATAACAACAAATTCTATAAAACAGAATAAAGTTAAAAATTGAAGGGGGTCCCCATACAACAAACGTGTTTTTTTCGGCATTTTTCATTTCACTTTAACGCCATCTATGAACATTAACACCTTTGTGTTAACTTTTACATAGATGGCGTTAGACGTTCGTTAGATATTCGTTAGATGGCGTTATAGTAAATAAGCATGCTGCTCACAACTGTTTTAATAAATGTTTAGTATTTCACTGTCGTACGGGACACTACATTGTGTGCGAGACTGCGAGTCTGACTAAGCACTTGGTCAATTTTATTTTTTATACAAAAGAAGTTTATTCCGATATTATATTTGTACAGATAAGTAGCTACGCCTAGAGATATGGATTTAATATAAACACCTCAAACTAGCAACTGAAAATGACCAGCGCGGCATTTAATGTCGGTTTTTTGATTATTTTCTTTTTAAATGTTTTATAGGCTAGCGTTTGACCACTATCTCACCTGTTTGTAAGTGATGATGCGGTCGAAGATGGTAAGCACGCTAGGCCTAGAATGGGAACTGGCTCTCAAGGATAGCTGCCGGAACACATTAGATGTTTGACGACAGATTTTCTAACCTGAGGGTGGTAGCTGGCCAGGCGGACACTAAATTTCCTACCACCATGCGGCGGTTGTTGGTTTCTTAACGATGGTTTTCCTTCACCGGAGGGCCACTGTGAAAAGCGCACATACATTTTTCATAAATTTGATGTTAAATTAATTTAATTTGAGACACCGTGGTCAAGCTCTAGACAGATCGCAGGACGCCGCGTTGGGTCCGTACCTTAATAGCACAAGCTAATAGCAAGAAAATTTGCTTGCCAAAAGCTTACTTCCACCCGCTGCGGGTAGCAAGCGCGGGAATCAAACGCCGTTTGTTTTGCGGTTATGGTTGATTTTGACGGTTTGATAATAATGAGCATGTCCATCTGTAACTGTCATCATTATCATTATCATTATCAGCCAATTTAGGTCCACTGCTGGACATAGGCCTCACCTGTGTCCACTGAGCTCGATCTTCAGCTATTCGTTTGCATCCGTTGCCAGCCATATCGCGTATATCATCGCTCCATCTAGCTGGAAGGCGTCCTACGCTACATGTGCCGAGCCGTGGTCTCCACTCTAGAACTTGTCTACCTCAACGGTTATCGTTTCTACGACAGATGTGACCAGTCCACTGCCATTTCAGCTTGCTAATCCTTTGAGCTATGTCTATAACTTTGGTTCTCTGGCGGATGACTTACTTATCGAAAAATCTAGAAGTAAACTTACTTCATGCCATCGATGGCGTGTTCCGACAGCCAGTGAAGATGGAATTGCAGGAAGGTGTAGTTTCCTCTGAGAGGGCCTCCAGACACAGTGGGCCCTTGAGTACCGGGGACTCTGCTCCATTTCACTGCAGAAAATCAATTTATTAGGAACCAACTTTCAGGAACATTAACGCTTATTTGGCACACAAACCGGTAAAAACAATTCTTTTACAACTATGCACATAATACAACAACCGTTAGTCACGAGCCGAAAAGCATTCCTAAATATGTGTACCTGTACACGACTTGATTTTTTTTCCATACAAATATATTCCCCGGTTTCTTACCTGGAAAATGCTTCTAAAGAAAAAATTGTTTCTACAAAAAATCAAAATCTGCTATAGCAGATTTTTTGATTGATTGATTTTTGATTGATTGATTGATTGATTGACTTGATTTTCATAGATACAAATTTCAAATTCATCATCATTCATCATTCAAATTTCGTGAAGGGCGTAGCTATAGCTACCTGTACCTATTATATACCTGTACCTACCACATAAAGTTGGCATGAGTGGCATAAAGTTGCTGGTACGCTAGCATGTACAGCATAAAGTTGTCATAAGTGGTTTTAAGACAAAGGCATAACGATGCTAGCTGTTCTAATCTAGAAGACTTTTTTGATTGTAGCTTTATCAACAGATAAATTGCAGAATTAATCGAATATTGACTTCAATCTGACCTTCCTTGAAAAAGATTTGATTAGGTTGTTTAATTACCGATTTGATAAAAGTTCGATCACCGATATGATAATTTCGTACGAAGACATGGAAAAGCTTCGCGCACGATTTTCTTCTTCACGAACTCGAATTGCAAACGTATAGAATGATATAATTCGAGTGAATAATTTTGTTAATGTGTAATATTATCACAATTTGACTTTCAAACTCCAGATGAAGTTTATGCAAAAAGCTGCAAAAGTTAATTATTCAAAATAAAATAATCGTTGCAGCTAACCACAATACATTTCAAATTCAGCAACTTTTTAAATGAGGTTTGGAGTTATGTGGTAACGAATATGTGTGTGTCCTTTGAGTATTCTTGGTTGAATACTTAAAGGTGTGCTCTCATTTCAATTTTCTGGATAAATACACAAAACGTTTCGAGCGGTTTAACCCATGAAGATTTTGAAATTTAGTTTTTGGGGAATTAGACACAAGAAAAGTCAATAATGTATTGAATTAAATGACACTATGCGTTTGCGAGCACTGTGTTTTCTCATAGTGTCATTTGTGAATACGGGGGAATACGTGTTCAAAAATAATTGTTAACCTTGTTTTTAACCCGGTTTATGTATTTGTGAACTCCATCCCAAAATGATGTCGGGATGCGCGGCTCATCTGAATCCCCCAAACAGATGCTAGGATATTCAGGGATGCAGAAAATGGGGTCTTCAGGTGACTTTATTCAATTTATCCATTTTACCCAAATATAGCAATTGATTTTATAATATTAGGTAGAGGAAGGGCAGGCAGGTAATACGGTAAGGAAATCTGTCATCTGTCCTACGATTATACATAGCTAGAACTATCTGGACGTTACCAGTTTCGGTTTGGTTCGTTAGTACCTAGTTACAGGTTGGCAAAATAGAGTAGAAATAAATAGGGGCGCCACTATTGCTATAAACTAGTAACCCCGAGAGCAGAGAGAGTGGCGGTAAACTTTAAAATTAGTGGAACTACGGATAGTCTTATTCACGTTAAAACATCTTTAAGTCGCGTAGGTTACGGAAAATATTAAAATACTACTATTAAGTTGCACAAAAAAACTTTGTTCATAAATTTTCAGTCACTGACCACAGTTTACATAGAAAATTTTATCACAGATTAGATTATTGCCAGGCCAGAAAAAATAGTTCCGTTTCAAGACGTTTTTGCGAACCTGTAGTTGCTTTATTTACGTAAATTCATCTTTATTATAATTATTGTATTTATATTAGATTTATCAACATTAATAAAATTCAGAGAAACTCAATGGTGAATACGATAGAATGATAAATGGTGAATTCAAAACTGCAATACTATTCAATTTGACCGTCAACTTACCGAACAAGAAGATGGTCTACCGTATAACTCTCTATTCGGGTTGCGTTTGTTCAAATTGTTCAATTAATTATATGATAGACCAGGTTTCTTTTCCTACAATGATCTAAAAATTCTTAACTTATAAAATGTAATCTAGATGTGGTAATTATTAGAGTAAACAATATTAATGGTAGGTTCAACAAAAATACTACGTTGGACACTCCTCTTTATGTTAAGAGGAGTATAGTAGTAAATATGTATCTAGGCAATCCTAAATGTTTACAACCAATGAATGAGCCATAAAGTCCCATTAAAGTAGTTAAAGTGGTCGGTTCCAGTCGCGAGGTGAGCCCACGCCTCAGGAAGTCGCTGAGACTTGGTAATACTTCTACTAGTTACTACATTACTACTCAAGTACTCAACACGTAATAGTATACTTTTACATCCCACTGGTGAATCTCTCGCGCTATTAATTTTGAGTACCAATTTTGAGGTGTTTATCTCCATATCTCTGGAGATACTTATCAGACCTCAATAAAATTACCATGGTACCACATTTGGAATATCTCCTTTCCAACAAAAAAAGAATAATCAAAATCGGTTCATAAACGACAAAGTTATCCGCGAACAAACATAAAAAAAAAACATATATACGGTCGAATTGAGAAACCTCCTCCTTTTTTGAAGTCGGTTAAAAACACAAAAAAGTTTCCACCTATGTCAAATAGAATAGAATAGAATAGAATAGAATAGAAAGAAAATAATGTGAAGATGGTTTTAAACCACTTAAGCAATATTTATTATCTTTTCTATGACAATACGGTGCTTACAGACATAACATGTTATAACACTGTTATTTCACATGTTTTAGATAATGTGGACACGGAATTCTATAAAACATGTTATATATCATATCATGTTTTATATCATTCCGTGTCCACATTGTCTGAAACATGTTAAATAACAACTTTATAACATGTTATGTCACATAGTCTGTACGCAGCCTTAGGCACGTTCGGTCACATTTCGTTTTTAGAGTAATAACAGTACTTTTGTACACTTTAAACTTTCGCGATTTGAACACATAGTTATAAATATTAAAAAACAGGACTTATCGCGCCTAAAACATATATTTTTATTTAACTCGACGTTTCGACCAAGTTGCATTGATCGTGGTCACGAGACGACTGAGTTAATTAAAATGTCGATTTATGTTTTAGGCGCGATAAGTCCCGTATTTTTAGCCGACTTCAAAAAAAGGAGGAGGTTTCTCAATTCGACCGTATATATTTTTTTTTTTTTTTTTTTTTTTTATGTTTGTTCGCGGATAACTTCGTCGTTTATGAACCGATTTCGATTATTCTTTTTTTGTTCGAAAGGAGATATCCCAAGTGTGGTACCATGGTAATTTTATCGAGGTATGATAAGTATCTCCAGAGATATTGAGATAAACATCTCAAAATTGGTACTGAAAATGAATAGCGCGGCATTGAAGTCGGTTGTTTTTTAGTTTTTAAACGATATTATAATATTTATAACTATAATAAGAGTACTATTTAGTATTCTGTGGTAATAACACACGTCGGGTATCTGCTACTATTATATATTTAAAGTAAATGATTTGTTCAGTACTCACGCGTATGCCCATTATTTTCGGCCGTGACCTGCACGTCTCCATATCCTCGAAGAACCAAGGGTCCTCTGATGTGAGCCTCGTGCTGGTCCAGCAGCGCTGACCTGGTCATGATATTGATGGGAGACTGCTGCTGCCCCGACCGACACACTCCTGGCCATTGGGTCTCATCTGATGGTATATAAAGATCGTTTAAAAACAAAAAAGTTAACTTCACACTCCGCGCGGGACATTTTCTGTAGCAAGCTTGGGATGCTTATCTCCATATCTCGAGAGATTTACTTTAATCTTGATTAAATAGGATAGCATTTGACTACTATCTCGCCTGGTGGTAAGAGATGATGTGGTCGAAGTGTGAAAATTGTCTGAAGTACTGAAACACACAGTTACATGTATGGTTGGTTTTAACCTAATTTAATTTTTTTTTAAATATACTGTCGTAAACGATTGGATGACAGCTGAATGGTTCATTACCTTTGTTTTTTTTTCTAATTCATAGCGTTAAAATTCTGCTTTTGCTATGTTTACTTGATAATTGGTTATGATTTATGATTTTGACGTGTATATGTGCGTATATTAATACTGCCTACATACTGAATAAATGCTTTGATTCTTTGATTCTTCTTGATTCTTGAAGATGGTGGACACGCTAGGCCTAGAATACTTTATTAATTTAGTGTTTTGTAAGAAAGCTCGAAATTAATAAAAATAGCTTAACATAAAATAACCAATTGTTGCATTTTTCATTGACGATAATGTTAAGTAACAAAATAAATATATAACCTCATATCCTTAATTTGACAGGATACTTAATAATTAAAACATTGTATAAATTAAATATACTTACAATTATACGACCACTCCGCTTGTGAACTAAAGCCTGTAAAAACGTACATTTACATTACAAATACATTTATAAAAAATGTACATTTAGTATATTTACTAATTATATCTATGCTAAATACATATTGGAGTTTTCTGATTATGTTTATGATGATGAAATAGTTTCATGTAAATATTACAATCTATATATAATAACAGTAGCGGGAAAGCGTTGTGTTTTCTTATGATAACATTTTGGCATGTTTAGAATTAAATCGGAACATTCCATTGCACAATACTCTTTTATTTTTTTTATCAGATGGGCACTTGTTATGTATTCGAATAAGGTATTAAATGAAATTAAATTATTTATTTGCTAGAATTTTGGTACATAAAAAGGTGTTATTCTATTACCAATTCCATCAAAATTCTACCTCGTCAGGTGTACAATTTCTTAGTTGCGATTCGAAACTATTATCATACAAGGTATATTAATGGTTGGTCCTATTTTGTATTCTTTTTAGATTCAGATTCGGATTTTATGTACTAAGAAGATGATTATAAACTACCTACCGTCTATTATACTCACTACTGTCATAGAAAAGATAATAATACTACGCTACTGTTTATTGTCGACTGTCTCGACCTATGTTTCGTGCATGTCCAGTGGTCTTCGAGCATTGAAATGCTCGAAGCCCGTGGTCGTCGCGATCTTGCTGCGTAAACTCCCGTGCATTGGACATGCACGAAACCTAGGTCTAGACCACAGTTTAGTTAGACAGTCGATAACAAACAGTAGGTGAGAATAATAGTCAGTAGTTTATAATCATGATTTAAACTCAGTTTAACTATAAATCTAAAATAGATTAACTAACTTTAATTAATTATAAAACATATAACATTACACTTTACATAGACACATATTATAGTATGACGTTACGTTATATAATAGTATCAAATTACTAATCTAAGTCACTCAGCTATATACAAGTAAGTAAGGCTTACGATTTATTATCAACCCTCCACCAAAAAGGAGGAGGTTCTCAATTCGTCTAGGTATATGTTTTTTGTATGTTTGTTTTGTTTGTTGTTTTGATGAGATTACTTCACCACCACATGGAACCACCGATTCTTAAACGCATTCGCAAACGTTAAGATTTAATTTTTTTTTAATCAACTGACACTCACTAATAGAAGTATCACAAGTACATTTTAGAGTTAGAAAACTAACACACATTTTGAAATTGATGTTTAATTAAAGAAAAGCCTTAGTCATAAATTTAATGTAACTTACACTTAAAAAAAATGGTATTATATATTTATGGTTTTGTTTTTTATTTATAGTTTAGTAAAGTATTAGGTAAAAGTTGTATTACATATTTAGTATTTTCCTACTATTGTAAATGTTAATATGTAAACACAAAGTATCTCCTAACAAGACAAAAAAAATTAAAAAGAAAACTATTAACCTAAATTATATTTTTTTAATGGCACTGTAGTTTAATATGGTTTTGTCAATAACTTTTATAAAGTTAAAACTGATTTAAAATTCAGCTAGTTCCATACGTAATTTATTGCAATTACTTTTTATAAAATATTATTTTTTTATAAAAAGTAATATAATTAAATTATTAATTTAAAAACTTATTAACAATGATTATTTAAATTTGGTAACATGACCTTTTAGATTGCCAACACTTTCCCGCCATTTTTTACTTTTTAATTCTTACCTATAAGGCTAGCCAGTACTACCACAACATTATTAATGTTGAACATTTTATTTTTAATAAATATTTTATTTATTTTTGAAAATTATTGATTATTGCAAATCAATTTTTTTGACACTGTTATTATTTTTTACACGGTAGCGTACCAATATAAACACCGGTACCGACTAACAAAGCGACCACGCACTGTAGACCATTTATACATTTTCATAAAAAAAGTTAGTTTTACTTTTTTTTCGGTTGGGTGCAATGCGCGACTCCGGTTCTGCCACTGGCAGTAGATACAAGCTACGGAATGATAGTAGCTAGGCCGGGACACACGGATTAGTAAAATTGCGAACAGTATGATAATGTTCGACCGGATCTGCTCGGCTTTTGATGACGCTTGACGTTTTACGTGGTACTATTAAGTATTCTGTGGTTTTATTTGAATTTGAAGTAGCTATAAAAACAATAGAAGCTGTTTTATCATTGATTTATCGTGGCTTTATCGTTCATGAATATTATCAATTAATGACACCGCACGTCTGAAAAAAAATTTCTTTGAAATGTAAATCGCTCGTAGCTGAACACTGTCACACAACGCAATAGTAGTTTGCTACATTTATAAAATAAAAAAAACATGGCTACTATTTAACACGCCTCCAGACATTATTTTCAAAAGACCTTTTCCGACTGTAACTCTTGTATATCAGTATAATAGTTTGGAGAGTATTTTTTATACTCAAGTGTAGTTAGGGTTACCATTTCTCAGGATTGCGGCCGGATTTTGTAAATCTCGTGAGTTTTCAGGATTTTCCATAAAACACAGGTAATATTTTAAAGATATCTTTAAAAGTTAAACAAACTAAAAATAATCTTCTTTTGGTAACAATTGAACAGTTAAAATCAATACTTATTTATCCAAAAATAAAAATAAAAACCCGACCCCGCCGCTTTGAGTGCGATGTGCAAGTTGCAATGCGTGGGCTAGATCCGCAGTGTATGTAAGTGTAAACGATAATAATACGTTTTTGACAGAAAATTCTCAAACTTTATGAAATCTCAGGACTTTCCCATGGAAAATAGTCCTTTTCTCCGGTCTATTGATTTTTTCATCTGGTGACCCTAAGTGTAGTCTCCAGTACACTCTCTTGTAAGTCTCTAGGTACAGAGCCCCGTTGGCGTCCAGTATAGATGGCTGATGGCTTGACTTTTAAGCAAGAGGTCGCTGGTTCAAATACTAGCGCGGGTGTTCACCCACAGGTGGTAGAAGCATATAATATATCGATGATCCGATTGACTCGCTACCAAAAAGTAACTTACCACCATCAAGGAGAAAATCTGCCGCCATAACTGTACGCTCTTCCGGTAGCACATAGCCTTTGGAAGTTAAAGTATTCTAGGCCTAGCGTGTACATCATCTTCGATCCCATCATCGCTTATCACCAAGTGCGATAGTGGGCAACCGCCATCCTATTAGATATAAAAAAAACTGTAGTAGTTAAGCATATATGTTTCTCTTATGTTAATAACTGCCTATATACTTTACTGATATGTCCTCTGTACGAGATGAGTTATGATTTGCATATTAATTGGTTCTCGTCAGGCAAACCTTTTCACGAATCATCCAGATCTCAGCTCTAATATGTCATACTATTTTGTTGAGACGGAACATCGTAATCCACGCGCTTCCATGCTTAAGTTTTATTTTCATCGTGGGTGTAAAACAGGATAACTGAGCGGTATTTAACCTTTTAGTCTGTGTCAAAATTTTCCACTTTTATAAAAAAAAAAGAAAAACTAACTAGGTGAATCTATTTTTAACTAACATCAAAACAAGGACGTGGTTCTAAATTAATTGGATTTTTGTTATGGATGTTCACCGATTACTCGAAGACACCTGAACCGATTTAGAAAATGTTGTTTGAAAGAGTATTATACTTTTCAGGTGGTACCATTTAAATTTCATCGAGATATGCTCAGCATCTCCAGAGATATGATAAGCACCGTAAAACTTAACTGGTTAACTTGGTAACGGTAAACTTGGTACCGAAAATGACTTCCGCGACATTTATTTGAAGCCGTTTCTTTTAACGACCCTAAACTATTTTGGGGTAGGCAGAGACTACTTCTTTTCACATGCTACGATTCTGACACACGTCTTTCGCTTCTTCCACTTTCATAAGTGCCTTCATACATGCTCGCCGGTTATATGTACTTTTGATTTGGCCTTTCTTTAAAACATCTCCGATCTAGTCGTATCTGTATCTGTGTTTGCATACCCCAACGGGAAAAGGCGTGATTTTATATAAAAAATATTTTGTCAGACAAACACAGTGCTTCAACTTTCCCGTCCGTGTGTCACATAGGTATGAACTCTGCGATTGCCGTGCGCAGGTCACAAAGGTAATTTTCTAATAAAAATCACACGAGGGAACTGTTGTGAGACGAAGTTTGCTATCTTCACAATATGAAGTCCTTCATCTTCGTCACCATACCTACAGGAACTTTCTGTCACTTATAGTTCCGTAGGGTAACTGGTAGTCATACAAATACATGTAGGTACATATTTGCATTACGTAGGGAAGATAATGAAGACATAGGTATTGTAGACAACATGTATAACAAAAGATTTTTATCCCCCGACCAAAAATACAGGTCTCTGCTATACAGGGTACAGGGCAGCAACATCAGCATTCTGAGGGCTATAACAGATAGGTTTGATTGACTGTCCTATCCTTGTCTAAGGTTACACGCTCAGTCTGGCATCAGTTCAGTCCATCAGTCTGCTCAGAATGACGGGAGAATTATCGTCTAACCGGTTGACTGACGGACAAGAATAACAAAAATTAAAAAAAATTAATATTATTTTTTCATCCATCATTCTGGCATCAGTCTTAGCCGGATCAAACTGATGGACTGAACTGATGCCAGACTGAGCGTGTACCCTTAGACAGTTGGGATCCTCATTAAATAGTGTCAATTTCTTTAATTATTTATTTATTTTAACGTTTGTAATTTGTATTTTGAATTAGTTTGACATGTAATTTAATTTAATAATAATAATCTGATTTAAATATGTAATTAATAACTAACAATTTATTTTAATTAAGACTTATGATAGGTACCTACTAACCAAATGGATCTATGTGTCTGAACAATACGAACGAATTTAATTTAATTGAAAAAGAGGAATGTTGTAAGTTTGACGAGTGTATGTGTATATGTGTTTGTCTGTCTGTGGCATCCTAGCTCCCAAACGGATGAACTGATTTTGATTGAGGTTTTATGTTTATTAGCTGGCTTAATCGAGAATATTATTAGCTTTGTTTCAAAAAAGTTTGTCGAGCCGTTTGAAGATATAAGCTTTTTGCTAGTTGATGAAGGAGAGCACCTCTCATAGGTCTGATCAAATTGATATTCGAGATCATGTTACTTCATTATCATGCTAAAGTTTTTGTTTTTTATGTCAATGTCGACAAACAAGCAAGCGGCCCACCTGATCGCCTACCTTTTGCATAGAGGACTCTTTTTAACCCTCTCTGAAATCGCTTTATGTTAGTTGTACCGTAGCGGAAAACCTCAGGTGGGAGATCGTTCCACATCTTGCAGGTCCGTGGAAGAATCGACCGCATTTAAACGTATCGTATGCGATGTCTACGTGTCTACAATATGTAGATGAGCTCTCTCGCGGTGTCGTGAAGATCGGTGATGACCTTGACCTGATGTTGGGACATCTCCTGGAATTTGCAGAATAGTTACCTCCTCACTAACGAACAGCAGAAATGTCGTTTTCGGGCTCATTGATACGGTTTCAATGAACATAATTATTAGGTATATTATATAGATCAGGGTAGTTTTATAGGTATAAAAATTATGAAATCATCAAGAAATCATCGGAAGTTACAATGCTCACATTTTGAATGAAAATATAGCTAATTGCTTTTATTTTTTTAATTTTCTAATTGATTTTATTTAGGCTTTGAGCCCAGGGTCGCAGATAAGTAAACAAGTTACTACATGGTTCTTTTCAGCGTTTTTTACCGACTTCAAAAAAGGAAAAAGTTCTAAATTTGACTTTTTTTGTTACTTGAGAACTCCTAATTTCAAGTCACATGTTTGGTCCCATTGTAACTTCATCGAGATCTGATAAGTAACTCCAAAGATATTAAAATAAAAACTTCAAAGTTGTTACCGAAAATTAATAGCGCGGTATTTTTATAAGTCTGTTTTATTTTCGTTTAGTAAACTATCTTAAATTATTTGTAAACCATGTGTAAGTAATGTGAAAGTTGTGCAACCCAAATTGTTAGTTAGCTTTTAAAAAAAATGCAAAAGTCACTTACAGTATTTGAGTATATACAGATTTATCTGAGCTTTCAGTACAATAATATGTCAATTTAAATTATGTGCTAGCTCCTAATATTTACGTATAAGTTACGTTGTTTTAATATACCGTTTTATTATAGGCACTTACAGTATAATGAGTATATGTCAATGAAGAATTTGTGTATCTCGCTACAGTACTCGTAAAAAGCGAATAAGCTAACTTATGGAGAGACACGTACAAAATATTACGTAAGTACAACGATTTGTGGGAGGGCATTAGTGACCTGTAGGTACTCAAGGTTTTTTAAACCTAGTTCCGTTGGTTTATTTATCTGAGTATTTCAGGCACAGTCTCTCACAAAGATGGGTTACTTATTGTTAAACTTGCTTCGAAGTTCTATGTGAGAGAAATTTTACTACCTATGTATATTATTGACCGAGCGAGCGAAGCGCCTCAGTTTAGAGATTGGGCAAAAAATGCTTTTGTCCGCCTGTCAGTTTGGTCTCGCCTACAGATCGTATTTTTTTAGCCGATTTTTACGAACATTGGCACACAACATAATTATATTGTAATACGGGACTTATCGCGCTAAAAACATAATTTTTTTACCTCGACGTTTCGATATTGTTGCATTGACCGTGGTCACGAGAAGACTGAAGTTGTGGGTATCAGCATTGTTTAGATTGAGAGTAGTTTGAAACTAGATTGACCACAACTTGGAACCCAGTGATTAGCAAGTGTTCCAGTCGAAGTTTAAATCAACAAAAATCTGCCGATGTCGTCAGTATTGTGTGTCGCAATGGCAACTCCGATCAAGATCAAATGAGGGTAGTTTCAAACTACTCTCAATCTAAACAATGCTGATACCCACAACTTCAGTCTTCTCGTGACCACGGTCAATGCAACTTGATCGAAACGTCGAGGTAAATAAAATTATGTTTTTAGCGCGATAAGTCCCGTATTACAATATACGAGTAATTGTGTGTAAATCGCGAAAGTTTAAAATTTACTATTGGCACACAAGTTCCTTGTTTTTTTAGTCGATTGCGATTTTTGATTGGGGGTAAATAGGGGGGGGGGGGGAAAGGGGGGAAGTATGCTGTAGCGCTATTTATCGATGGATTTCAATCAAATTTGAGGGGCTAACTAAGTTCTTCACTTCTTCCTACACATCCTACACAAGATGTTGCGAAAAAATATAAAAGAGGGGAGTGGAGGTGGAAAAGTGAGTGGGGAACTTTGCTGCAGCGTTGTATTTAGACGGATTTCATTATTTTTTTCGGAAAATGTATACATCCATATACCAATCATACTACGCAATCTTCTCCACATTCACGAGACGAACCCGTAGACACCGGATTTGACCTCCCAAGACCAAGGGAACGCGACTAGGTATCGCTAAAATGTATAGCACTATTTTGCTCTAAAGCATAGATAAGATCGTTTAAAAAACTAATAATATCGTTTAAAAACTAACAAAAGAACCGACTTCAATGCCGCACTATTCATTTTCAGTACCAATTTTGAGATGTTTATCTCAATATCTCTGGAGATACTTATCAGACCTCGATAAAATTACCATGGTACTACACTTGGGATATCTCCTTTCGAACAAAAAAAGAATAATCAAAATCGGTTAATAAACGAGGAAGTTATCCGCGAACAAAATATATATATATATATATATATACGCTCGAATTGAGAAACCTCCTTTTTTTGAAGTCGGTTAAAAACAACCGACTTCAATGCTGCGCTATTAATTTTCAGTACCAATTTTGAGGTGTTTATCTCCATATCTCTGGAGATACTCATCAGACCTCGATAAAATTACCATGGTACCACGCTTGGGATACGAGTATCTCCTTTCTAACAAAAAAAGAATAATCAAAATCGGTTCATAAATTACGAAGTTATCCGCGAACTAACATAAAAAAGAAATATACGGTCGAATTGAGAAACGTCCTCCTTTTTTGAAGTCGGTTAAAAAGATAATAATACTAAGTATCTAAAATCTGGGTAAGTAAGCCTATTGGAAAATTAATATAAAAAATAAATGTGATGTCATCATCGTCATTATCATTCCTTATCAGCAAATTCGTCCACTGCTGGACACAGGCCTCACCCATGGCACTACACTGAGCTCGATCTTCAGCTATTCGTTTCCAACAGCTGCCAGCCAGCTTGCATATATCACCACTCCACCTAGTTGGAGGGCGTCCTACACTACGTTTATCGAGCCGTGTTCTCCACTCTAAAACACGTCTACTCCAACGGTTATCGGTTTTACGACAGATGTGACCAGCCCGCTGCCATTTCAGCTTGCTAATCCTTTGAGCTATGCCGATAACTTTGGTTCTCTGACGGATGACTTCGATGCATGGAGGTAGGAAATACATCTAAACAAGGAAGCGCCGCGATACATTTGCCTGTATGGAAATAACTTAAAAAAAATGCATACCTACCTAAACGGCATAAATGGAACTTTAAATGGCTGCCATTAATTGTCTATTGGTCCATTGATGACTTTGAATGAGACAATCTTAGCGATGGACCAATGGACAGTCAAAGTCAGCCATTTTAAGTTCCATCATGACGAATCAAGAATCAAAGCGGCAGTATTAATATACGCACATATACACGTCAAAATCATAAATCATAAAATAAATCATAATCAATTATCAAGTAAACATAGCAAAAGCAGAATTTAACGATTTGAATTTAAAAAAAACAAAAACCAGTCAACTGTCATCCAATCGTTGGGCCGCCAACCATAAACGTAACTGTGTGTTTCATTACTTCAGACAATCTTCAAGAAAACTGAAATAGTGAAACAAAACTTAAAGAAACGCATAGGTACGTTGAGGTATCCATGTTTTTTGTAGGTATTTCGTTCTATTCGATGTTGTCAATGTTCGGAATTGTCATGTAAAAAGTTTAAAAAGTACCTGCTGAAGTCAATGATAACGGGTGGTTATCAATATGTTATACATACGTCACATTCTCCGCGTCACAACTAACAATTTTTACGATTGCTTGCTAAGTAATAAATATAATTTACTGTTTTAAATGCCGGGTACTAAAACCGTAAATTATTTTGTCATTTTATGAGCGAGGGATTAGCACGTATTGGTAGTAATAAAATAATATATGACCATTGTTGAGTATAGCTTGCAACATACTGGATCAGTGCCCACGTAATACAATAATTATATATATTTTTTCTTTTGTTATCAATATTTTGTATTGAATTATTGAATATATTTTTTGTCTCAGATTCATTTAGTACTTACTGATACTCGTAGATTAGTATATAGTATCATAATTTATTTAAAATATTTAAATTAAAATATTAAACTTAAATAAAATATTAATTTATTTACTTGCGTTTGTACAATACCCAGGGCCCGGTGGTGTAATGGGAGACTCGGTTTTGACGCCAGCGAGTTAAGTCCCCGCCGTGCACCAATGGATTTTTCTATCTAAAATGTATGTGAACTTTTGACAGTGGCCCTCCGGTGAAGGTTAAGAAACCCCCTACTCCCGCATGGTGGTAGGACACTATCTTGTGTCCGTCTGGCCAGCTACCACCCTCAAACTAGAAAATCGGTCGCTAAGCATCTAATGTGTTCCGGGAGCTATCCTTGAGAGCCAGTTTCCATTCTAGACCTAGCCACAGAATAATGAATAGTACAAGACCTAGCGTGCTACCTTCCTATACCGCATCAACACTTACCAACAGGTGAGATAGTGGTCAAACGCCAACATATATTATGAAGTTACAAAAACCACAGAATAAATAGTACTATACAAATAATACATATATCTAGAGATTTTTTTTTAATAGAAATTTTTGGGGTTCTAGTCACACAAGCCACTAGCTTTTCGTCAGATGGTTACGGATATACGAGTATTATGGAGAGGCTATTGGATACTTTTTAACGAGAGTGAAGCCGCGGGGCACAGCTAGTAAACCTTATGTACTTATTGACTTACGTATACCTGTATATACTAATATACTTATGTACCTAAGCACTTAAGTAATCTTAATTCGCACTATAAACATTTACCTACAGAAATTGTCAATTTTATCAATGTATTTTTATAATCATTTTATAATGTAGGTATTATAAAATGAATATGGAATGTATGGACTTGGTTATTAGTGCACTCATATTTTAAGTGTTTGTTGTATAATATTAAATTAGTAAAAATAATTATTGGTAGTCTTAAATATTTTTTACAATTTGGTTAAGCATGGACATGACATGTAAATATCATATAATCTGTACCAGTAGTTAGTATGTCGTCGAGTATATAAATGAATGTATCGTAATACAAATTTTGATATATTAATAAACTGGCCTAGTGCAAGTCGGACTCGCACTCGTAGGGTTCCGTACCACACTACAGTATTTTATAAGATCGAGCAAAAAATACCACTATCATTATTCGCCAGCAAAAATCGATATTTCAATATAACGCCATCTATAGGACGTTTACATAACTAAGCGTTCATAGATGGCGTGAAATGCCGAAAAAAACACGTTTCTTGTATGGGGACCCTCTATTATCTTTAACTTTATTCTGTTTTTAGTATTTGTTGTTATAGCGGCAACAGAAATACATCATCTGTGAAAATTTCAACTGTCTAACTATCACGGTTCATGAGATACAGCTTGGTGACAGACGGACAGACAGACAGACAGACGGACAGCGGAGTCTCAGTAATAGGGTTCCGTTGGTACCCTTTGGGTACGGAACCCTAAAAACGGCTCAACCGATTTCGTTAAAATTTAAATGGGACCATCTGGGAAGAGTACCCTTTGAAGCAAAAAAAGAATCGGTTCAGTTCAGGCATCTTCGAGTAATCGGTGAACATACATAAAAAAATATATATATATATTTCGACGAATTGAGAAACTCCGCCTTTTTTGTGAAGTCGGTTAATGGAAGCTAATCGAAAACTAGGGAAAATAAACCTCATGTTTTCTTTTCCTTTTTAACGAATTCAAAAAAAGGAGGAGGTTTCTCAATTCGACCGTATATACTTTTTTTGTGTTTGTTCGCTTTTTCGTTTATGAATTTTGATTATTCTTTTTTTGTTGGAAAGCAGATACCCCAAGTGTAAAAGATACCATGGTAATTTTATCGAGGTCTGATAAGTATTTCCAGAGATATGGAGATAAACACCTCAAAATTGGTACTGAAAATGAATAGCGCGGCATTGAAGTCGGTTCTTTTTAGTTAGTTTTTTAAACGCTCTTATATCAGATTTATCCAGTATGACACTGTAATTTGCGAACATTTTTAAAGCCATCCGCTAAGTCTCCCGGATCTCCTTTTATATGTATTTATTTACTCCTATTGTATATATTTTGTGTAATTTTATTATATCTAATAATATTAGGTTATACATTTCTATTCTAAATGAAAAACAATTGTAATGTTTCTAAGCAATTATTAAAGTTCATATTAATTTATTAATTACCCGACTACGGCGAAGCAAAAAGGAGGGTTATGTTTTTTCTTTTGTCGATTTTTTGTAGTTGTATATATACACTGTACACTGGCCATACTTTTCTCACACTCGCAGAAAAACCAAGCAGCGTTTAAAAGCCATAGGAAGAAGAAGAAGTCTCCCGGAACAGGGAACTATCATAAATGCCTCATTTTAAGGTACTACTAAACCACTGCGATCTGCGGGTGCGAGCGCGGGCGCGATCATAATATAGTGGAGTAGTATTTGTATTGAATTTTTTATAACTGGTTCAAACCAAACGTGATCTACGACAATCATACAGCGATTGAAATTAAATCGCGCACGCGCCCGCGCCAGTGTGTCCATTTTTGAGAGATTTCTGCCATTTGAAATTTCAACCTAAATTTTACCAATGCCAGATTACGCTGACGATTCCAAAAAGTGGCAGATTTTGGCAGATTTCAAGGATCTTGTGTATATTATATATTGTGCATATATGTGGTTGGAAATTTATAAAAGTTTTAATGACAAGGTATATACACTTTGTTTTTATACCTTAGATTATACCCCCCCCCCTCTCCCCCCTCTCCATAATGCAATAACATGATGACATATTTTATGGATTTGCTGGCGTGGTTGGTGGTGTAGCAGATTTTGGTAGATTTTTTGCCAGCATCGGGCAGATTCGCCATTTTTGCAATGGTCACCCTGGCCCGCGCCCGAATATCGCAGCGTTTGGCCGTACCTTAAAATACGACGGTAAAATTTCACAAATGTCATTAAAAATCGATCACAAGTGCATTTCCTATTAAAAAAATTACCAAAAATTAAAAGATAAGATAATATATGACTGATCTCTTTACTGATCCATTTATTATAAGATTAAAATTTAGTAAGCGAATCTAAATTTAAATATTTTTATCTGTGCATTGCAATCTTCATTTTTTTGATAAGTGACTATAATTAAGATTTTTATCTATGTTTAATCTTTGTAATCGATTCCGTTTGTTTTAATTTACTAATATTGTGAAAATTCACATATTGACGTTGTCACCTTTTTTTTACTAGCTACGTGGCTACAGAATATAATATGTACAATATATATAACTAGCTTATACCCGCGACTTTGTTCCCGTACACAAAGACTTTTATCACTGAAAAGCTCTGTCAATCAACATTTGTGTGATCTAAAATACTTAAGTTATGTGTAAAAATCATGATTTTATTTTCACAAAAAGAAGCCTAGTTCACCCCCATAATGTAAAGTATTTCCTTGTTAAGTTTTAGTAAGATCGAAATGTCCATTTAGGCGTGATTAGGTAACAAACAGATAGAGTGACAGAGTTACAAACGGTTTTAGGGTACCGAATCCAAAGGATAAAACGGGACCATAATCCCCCTAAGACTCCGCTGTACGTCCGTCTATCTGTCTGTCTGTCCGTCTGTCACCAGGTTATATATCATGAAGCGTAATAGTTAGACAGTTGACATTTTCATAGATGATTGTATTTCCAGGCGTTCCAGTGTTTTTTCAGGCGTTTTGTGCTCGATCTTACAAACCGTTATAGATAGAGACTTGAAATTTGCATATAGTGAGAGTTATAATGGTTGCTATAACATCAAATAATAAAAATTGAATTAAATCCAAAATTAAAGGAGGTCACCATACAAAAAACATTTTTCCGGCAAATTTTGTTCAATTGGAACCTTACGTGTGCGACTCCGATTCGCACTTGGGCAGTTTTTAGGGTTCCGAACCCAAAGGGTACCAACGGAACCCTATTACTGAGACTCCGCTGTCCGTCTGTCTGTCTGTCTGTCTGTCTGTCCGTCTGTCACCAGGCAGTATCTCATGAACCGTGATAGTTAGACGGTCGAAATTTTCACAGATGATATATTTCTGTTGCCGCTATAACAACAAATACTAAGAACAGAACAAAGTGAAATATTAAAGGGTTTAAAACAAAAAACGTGTTTTATACGATACGATACAATACGAAATTAATTCACCTCGACGCAGCTAGATAGTTGCACAGGAAAAATTAGCACGCGCAAACGTTTCATTTGTTAAATTTGTGGGCCTCGGTCGATTTGTTTACTTAGTTAAGGTTAATTCTCATATATGTAGTGTACAGTATTGAATAATATATCTTCAACTTTAGTACTCAATAAGCTTCAATTAGCTAGAATCAGTAGAAAGTTAATCGTACGAACACTCAGTCTTCCAGATATTTAATTAATTATTTTAATTACCTTTGTGTTAATATTTACTTAGTTGGTGTTAGAAATTCGTGGCGTTCGGACTTCGGAAATTCGGAACCCTCCGTGTGCGGGACAAAAGTCTGACTCGCACTTGGCCAGTTTTATTTTATAATATTAGTATGGATCTCAGTGGCTTAGCTTCCGCGATACAAATGAATCCAATCCTAGGTTCTGTTTCATTTTATAGGCACATCCATGAATTTACTCGACTACGGCAAAGACAAAACAAGATCATAATTTAAACAAAGCCCATTGGCGTAAAAGATAAATGACTTCTGACCGAGAGGTACCGTCGCTGGTTTGAATCCTAGCACGGGTGTTCGTCCACAGGTGGTTAAATCATATTAAAAATAATAATAATAAAATAAAATACGTTTATTTCAAGTACCTTTGACTCATATACAATTTTAAAACCACAACACAATATTTAAGAAATTCAATAATAAATATATTATCGATACGAGTATATAATAAATTATATATCGATGTCCCGCCTTTTTTCATTTTTTTTTATTGTAGATAAGCAAGCGTTTGACCACTATCTCACCTGATGTTAAGTGAAGATGTGATCGACGATGTAGCACGCTTGCCTAGAAGATACCTGTACACTCACGATTTGAAGACCCCCGGATTGTATCTCACAGGAAACACAAACTCTGGCAGGGAATTCCATTCCTTTGCTGTGCGTATGATAAATGTTGATGCAAAGCGGTTTGTGCGACAGAATGGAACATCAACCATATATCGATGGCGTATATCTGTACGTCTGGTAGTACGATGGTAAAAGGGGGACGGTGGAATTAATTCGTGCAGTTGGAAGGCACACTCCCCGAAATGTATCCGATAAAAGACCGATAAACTGGCGACTTTGCGGCGATGCTCTAGGCTCTGAAGCCTTTTGCTTATAAGTTTTTTGTCGTTAATGAGTTTCTTGGCTCTCCTCTCAATAACTTCCAACGCCTCCAGCTGGTATTTGGCTGACCCATCCCACAGGTGAGAACAGTACACCATACATGATCGGACTTGAGCTTGAGCCTTGCTATCAAAAAGTAGCTTAGCACTATCAAAGAGAAAATCTGTCTTACGGTGTTCCGGCAGCACACTGCCCTACAGTCAGAGTATTCTAGGCCAAAACTCTCCAAAAATACATGGAAAGTCACTATAAGCCGCGGCCCCAAGTTACGTAGTATTATTATCTTTTCTATGCCCAAGTTTCCGGCCTCTTGCTATTGTCGTAACATCATATTTTATCCATTTCGAAAAATTTTTCAAAAATGTCACCGAACTTTTGTTACCCATTTGAAGACGCAACTTTTTGTGCGATCAACTTTTTACGACCGACTTCAAAAAAGACGTTTCTCAATTCGGCCGTTTTTTTATATTTTTGTTATTAATATTTATATTGATTAATATTGTTTTGTTGGAAAGGAGATATCCCTAGAATGGTACCATAGTAATTTAATCGAGATGTGATAAGTATCTCCAGAGATATGGAGATAAACACCTCAAACTTGGTACTGAAAATTAGCGCGGCAATTGAAGTCGGTTCTTTTAGTTTTTTAAACGATGTTATTCATTTGATAATTCAAGGGGACGGTGGTGTCTTTTCGCGAGGTCTATTTATAACTCATAGTATTTATATTAGTAAATAACCATATTTAAATCAGTAAAGTTATTATATTTGTCTAAACCAATATTTTAAGTGGAAAGAATTGATTATTTGTTCGTTTGTTACCATTTAACTCAAAAACTACTAGACGGATTACAAAAATTATTTCACTATTAGAAAGCTACATTGTTGGCGAGTAACATAAGCTATATTTAATCCCTGTATTCTCAAGGGTACGGGAACCACGCGGGTGAAACCGCGAGGTGTAGCACGTATAGTATAATCCTGTAACCATGATAAGTCCTGTGACATTTAATAGACTTAAAACTACCTGAAGATAGTTGTATGACCTTGAAAGCGTACCCCCATCTCGAGAATTCGTTCAACTTTCCGAAGGTGGACTTAAGGCTAGACTATGCAGTATTCTGTACGTTTAAGTCCAATCAACCTAGGAACAGGATTATATTCCTGATTGGGAATTGAAGTTATTTTCAACCAACTTTAAAAAAAGTAAGAGGTTTGACGCAACATCGGGATAGACTAAAATTATCATATATTTATCTTTATTTTGATATTTTGGTAGCCGGATTTGTTTATTTGTGATATTTTAACAAGCTAAGGTGATTCTTAAGTTTAGTGTAAACGGGCATAAGACTAGTTAGTAGTTGCCTACAGTGTTAGTATCCTTAATCTAGATATATCCTGATTCCTGCGTAGTGTTCTCATTAGTCTAATAGAATTATCTCTCGGGCTCTCGGCTCGTGTGAATGAACTCAGTACTTAGGTACTGGATTAAGGTGGCATAATTGAAGCCGCTAAATGCTGACACTATCCAGTTGTGTCTGGATTTGTCATTATTTTAGGTACTGTAGTGAGATCACTGACCTAGGATTATCCTGCGCTATCCTACTTCCTCGGCAAAGTACTCAGTGTAGTAACTTAGACAGTACTTTTACTTAGTGTAGGACACCCAGCTATGTGGAGCGATGATATACGCAAGCTGGCTGGCAGCGGTTGGAAACAAAGAGCTGAAGATCGAGCTCAGTGGATTGCCATAGCTAAGGCCTATGTAGTCAGTAACTTAACTTAATGTAGGACGCCCTCCAGCTAGATGGAGCGATGATATACGCAAGCTGGCTGGCAGCGGTTGGAAACAAAGAGCTGAAGACCGAGCTCAGTGGATTGCCATAGGAGAGGCCTATGTCCAGCCGTGGACAGAGATAGGCTGATGATGATGATGATCCTACTTCCTACTAATATTATAAAGGCGAACGTTTGTGAGTGTGTAACTATGTTTGTAACTTCTTTAAGCTAAAACTACTCAACCGATTGAGCTCAAAGTTACGTAGATAGCCTAGACCCTGGAACAGTTTATCCCGATATTCTCACGGAAATGATATCTACGCGGGTTAAATCACGGGGCACAGCTAGTAAATCTATAATACTATCTGGCGTGTCTTCGGAGAGGCCTCCGTCCAACAGTGGACTGAGACCAGCTAATTATGAGAATGATAAATCTAGGACTGAAACTTTTAATTGTTCAACGCACATAGTGCAACTGTTCGACTTCTGAATTAGCTGGTAGCTACCAAGACAAACGTTGAACATCAATGAAGACAAATGACAAACAAATCAAAAGTAATTTTGTAAACATGTCTTTGTTCAATAGGTGGACACATAAACGAAACCTATCAGATATACCAGAACTTTCTTTCTTTCTCTAACTTACTAACTTCTACTAACTTTCTTGCGGGTGCACGTAATAGTACGGTTGGCAACCCTACATCAGGGGAATTAAACATGTGTTTTAAGTGTGACGTTCGACGTCTAGATGAAAGCAGAATGGCTATTTTTTTTATATGCTATTTTTTACCTTTGTTGTTAAGGTTCCGTACCTCAAAAGGTAAAAAAAGGAAACCTTATAAGATCATTTTCTTGTCCGTCTGTCTGTCTGTCTGTCCGTATGTCACTACCGATTTTCTCAGGAACGGGTGGACCTAGCAAGTTGAAATTTATACCAGATACTGAAGTCTGTAGTCCCTATTAGGTGTATAAAAATCAAGGTCCTGAGTCAACTCGATAAAAAGATATGGGCAAATTTAGATTTTCGCGAAACCTTGTAAGTACTAAATTTTACCTTAATTTTCAACTTTTTTTATTTTTCAGAATTTTTCCTTTACTTGTGCTATAAGACCTTGCTTTTAACCAAAATTGACAATTCAAGGTACCGGAAGTACCCTATAGGTTTTGGGTCAAAAACCTTTAGGGTGCTTCCCGTTGACCTAGAATCATTAAATTTAGCAAGAAGCAAGGTCTTACAGCACAAATAAAGGAAAAATTCCAAAAAATAAAAAAAGTTGAAAATTAGAGGGTGTCCCCCCCCATACATACATAATTTTCGCCAATTAAGATAGGCCTCTGAGTTCTATGAGCGCTGATACAATTTAGAGATCTAGCTAAATTGGACCCCCCAATATTGGTACGGAAGCCTCGGTGGGCGAGTCCAACTCGCCTTGGCTGGTTTTTTTTTGTTTTGTAAATTCAAAGCAATAAGTTATGTTTCGAATACGATCTATTTAATGTTATTTGACGTGTGTAAATGCAAATTTTTAATTCGCTCATAAACTTAATAAATGCTTTGTCTTTTGACTTTCTTTTTGATTTTGATACTTGTATCCTAACCTGTAAACATAAACTCCTAGGTAGTGGAAAAGTGCCAAGTATTCTAGAATCATTGACTTGAATATCAATATAAAGAATCCTAAACAGGACAATTCTCTACTCCTGACAAATCTACCAGATTTGTTGCCAAGTCTTACACAGATTACCTCATGTTATACCCGGAAACAGAGCAATGAAAGCGCACACTTTTGTATCGATGCATGAGCTAGTATAAACAGAGATATAAGTATTTGTATACGTTACGTTAAGAAGAAACTAAATTATATCATAAATCATTGAGAAACCTTTGAACCTGTTTTGAACCTTTCCAATACAGTAGAACTTCCCGGGTCGCGTTACAAATCATGCAACAAGTTACACAAAGGAACCAGATAGTAACCTAGGTACCTACACCGATTGTGCCTACCTAGATTGTATAGCCTAGCTATTGATCACTTTTAGTAAATAAAGGAAACAATAATTTTGAGGGCCCAGTGGTGTAGTGGGAGAATGGTCGGCTTTGACGCCAGAGGTATCGAGTTCAATCTATGTAGTGTCCGCCTGGCCAGCTACCACCTTCAAGAGCGAAAGGGGGAAATGGAAGAAAAGGGGTTAGGACGTCGTTGCTGACGGATGACTGTCGTGTCGAGTGATGTGGCTGTTAAAAACACAACTTATATGAATGAGTACCAAATTCATTTTCGTCACTTTACTAATTTTTCTCTGTTAAGTAATTGGCGCATGTCATTAGATTAGTAACAGTTTATAAGTCGTCCATGAGAGAAATATAGAAATGGTCAAATTATATTCAGACGTACTGATGTCGTAGTATTATCATCTGTTCCTGTGCTGATATGCGAACTCTTTAGGCACTCTGAGCACATTATTTTGTAGGCGTAAAACTCGTCTACGTAAATTGTTACAGAGTAGTCTGAGATTGTTACGCTCGTTCAGGTCACGTTCGGGCACAGAATAGAATAATAACTTGTACAAGTTCGGCTCGAGTAAGTTCCTAACAAATTCAATAGATGGCGTGCAACGCCATCTATTGAATTTGAATTGAACTAAAACACGCAAGTGTTCTGACAGTTGTTTTTTTACGCTGGAGAGACAGACAAATAGTTTACCACCTGTGTTTACCACCATATCACCTAAAGTTAAGTGATGATGTGACATGGAATCGTTTTTCTCTGTAATTAGAAGATGGCAGTGCAGCAGGCACCGTTGGCGTAAAGGATAGATGCGAGAGGTCACCGGTACAAGCCCTAGCACGGGTGTTCGTCTACAGGTCGTCCGTAGCATTATATCGATGTTCCGCCTGATTTTCTACCAAAGAGTAAGTTGTGTAAAATCCAAATGTCTCTCGTCGGATTTGAAATCTATAATGGTTTATCCGAGTTATGTGCAAAAAGAGAACTGTCGTCAAATTGAGGCCGCGCATGTTGATTTTTTTATATCATAAAGGCTAGCGTTTGACCACTATCTCACCCGTTGGTAAGTGATGATGGATGGCTAGCTAGGCCTAGAATGGGAACTAGCTCTCAAGGATGGTTCTAATTTCTGTTTTTGTTGCGTTGACAACATTGCTCTGCCATTGCCAATACGACAAAAAATGTTTGATGTCTCGGTAGGTACTCTGATAATTATCGAGTGCTACTAAGTAGGTATGTACCTTCCTTCCTTACCTTTGAATGTTAGGTCATTGTAAAGCCACGACGGTTCTCGTTTTTCGATTGCAGATGGCGCCACCAACGAATAGTTACAGAAAGGAAGAAAACATATTATTAATTATTAATTAGTTAAAATGGAATCAACCCGAAGTTTAATCGCTTCAGTGGAAGTCGTCTATATGCTAAGTTGGTTATAGCATTTGGGCGTGTTACCCTGGAATCGCCTGTTTGAATCCCACTGGATGTAGAAATTTCGAATTGTTTATAATAATATACAAACATAATTATAAAGTTTAAATAACACTTAGGGCCAGTTTCACCGGATCGTGATAAAGTGACAGATGACTTCATACAAAAGCTGTCAAATATATGTCAGATTAGTTCCTGATAGCCCGCCTATCGGTGAAACTGGCCCTTAGGCTGAGTTGCACTATCTTACTTTAACCGTAACTAAAAGGTGTCTCAGTAAGAGTGCACTTTTTTATTTTAAAATAATACCAAGTATTTTAAGAAATAGTTGTGATATTTTTATTGTGCTGTAAAGAAGACATGTTTCGATTAAGTATGGAATAAAAATATCCGGCAAATTACCCCCACGGCTCCGATGACAGGCCATTACTCTTTTCATGAAATTTTCCATGACTTTTGCACAGAGATGTGCCTGTAACTCACCGATGACACGTTGGATTTCCGATTTGAGCTCAGAATTGTTTCGGGTATTATAACACGTTGTTCTTTCGAAAAGCGCTCCATTTTACAAGCTTTTATTTAACTTGCAATGTATGTATGTATGTCACTATGTATGTTCGGGTGGAATCTTGGAAGCTAAATTAGACCTACTTCCCGATGTCTGATTGGACTCAAATTTGGTGTACTTATGTATCTTTGGTGACAATACAATGGTATGGTACCATGGAGCTGCTCTGATGATGGAGACGGAAGGTGGCCACGGCATCTCTGTGATAAAACAACTTAACCCCACCGAGTTTGGGCTCAATTGATTTGTCTTGAAAAAAACTTTACGCCGAGATGATATTCAGGGTCTGATGGTGAAGCTGGAAGGTGGCCAGGGCATCTCTGTGATAAATCAACGTAACTCTACCGAGTTTGAGCTCGATTGATTCGTCTTGAAGATAACTTTTCACCTAGATGATATCCAGGGTCTGATGATGAAGATGGAATGTGGCCACGGCATCTCTGTGATAAATCAACGTAACTCTACCGAGTTTGGGCTCGATTGATTCGTCTTAAAGATAATTTTACATCTAGATGATATTTAGCGATTGGTGATGAAGCTGGAAGGTGGCCACGGCATCTCTGTGATAAATCAACGTAACTCTACCGAGTTTGGTCTCGATTGATTCGTCTTAAAGATAACTTTACATCTAGATGATATTTAGCGATTGGTGATGAAGCTGGAAGGTGGCCACGGCATCTCTGTGATAAAATAACGTAACCCCAGTGAATTTGGGCTCAAATGATTCGTCTTGAGGAGCACTTTAAACTTAAATGATAGCCAGGATCTGATGATGAAGCTGTACGGAGGCCATGGCATTTCTGTTATAAAGTATGAAAATAATTACTCAAGCGATAATCCTAATTTATTTTTTGTTATATAATTGGAATTTAGCGCTTTGACATTTGTTTATTTTATTTTAAGTATTTAAAATTCAAAGAAACTGAGCAATAGTTGATCACTCTGAGAGAGAGTAGATTGTAAGGATATTTTTTATTATGACCAACTATGTATCTACCTACATTCTAAGCTATAAATAAATAAATAAATTAAATTAAAAGCAACATAGCCCCATCGAGTCGATTGATTTTCCTTGAAGAGCACTTTACCCATAATCACATCAAATATCCGTGGAATATTTTAAAACATCATGCCTTCTCTTAAATACTTAGGTAGTAGGTATCCTATACCTACCTACTAAAAAGTTAAATATAAATTATAAGTAAAAATATTTTTTAAAACAAGCTTTTATCTGGGACAATGAACTAAAATGTTAAAAATAAATTCTAGTATTTGGCGTGTAGGTACTTACCTATATTTTTAAAAGCTTGAGGCACTGAAGTATAGTAATTACCTAGCCTGAAAAACGGGTAGTGCTTTAAGCATTGAAGAATATAGCCTACACGCCAAATACTTATTTTTTAGTTCATTGTCCCAGATAAAAGCTTGTTTTTAAAAATATTTTTACTTATAATTTATTTAATAATCGGAATAAATAGAGGTGACAGCTGTCACATTTCAGAGTTGCCACTTGCATGAAAAAAAAAACAATTTTAAAAAGTGCACTCTTGTTGAGACACCCGTTATAACTATACCCGTTGTTTTTGCATGGAGTTTGACTGATATTTTACGTTTGTTATAGTTAACTCGTTCGCTGCTGAAAACACACACCGTGCGTTTTTTTTATTTTTGGTATCGGAAGTAAAATTAAAAAAAATATATACATTTTTTTTTTAAATTAATTTTTTCACAAGAGGTGCATGTGACCTTCTCCTGTTGGATTTTAGTTTTGATTTGATGCCACAGCTACGAAAAATTTACAAAAAATAATTAAGAAAATTTAAAAATATGCGAAAAAGTGCCGCAATCAAAGTAAGATGGTGCGTGCAACTCAGCCTTAAAAAAACATACTTAATTATTTATTATTAAGACTCCAAGATCACACAGATTCTTATATTTGTACGACGATTAGATAACGAACCTCTCTAAACAGCAACTAAACAAACTGTCTCGCAATATTTGCAAACCATAAACTTATAATTTGATGTACGAACACTAGTAGCTACTCGCATTTTTGCTAATAATGACGTTAACTTTAATACTGAAGAAATAAACGTAAATAAATATTCCGTATCATTTATTTTTGAAAAAGTCCGTAAAGTAAGCAATATAAAATGTGCCAAAGAAGTTCAATCCAAGAAGAACACTGGAGCGATAAGGAATCAAAAGCGTATACTTACGATGAAGCTGTGGAGCTTACAGGTAAACTCTAATATCATCGAAAATATTATCATCATCATCATGACCATCATCACTATTAGCCGGTATCACACTGCTGGACATAGGCTTCTCCTAAGACACGCCACTGAGCCCGATCTTCGGTTCTTTGTTTCCAGTCACTGCCTTCCAGCTTTGCGTATATCGCTTTAAAAGGTCTAAGGTATATCGTCGCACCCAAAAAGTTATTCATATATAGTGATCGTCAATCACAAAAAGCTAAAGCATATTCCAACAGCCGATAGGTGCGTTGCGGTACTGCAAAAATGTATTTGTTTTTCCTAACGCAATTAACGAGTATTTCAAATTACGCTACAGAAACCTTTAAATATCAGACTAATTAAGTGCTTGTGTATGATAGTAAATTGGCCAATTCACTGATAATTATGTATGCGAATTATGTAAATTTATTGGCGCAAGTAGCACCATGGATCGGATGGAGCCATTATAGCAAAGGGGTAATTCTTTACAAACTTCAGGAGGCGGTACTCTCGTTACACGACATAAATATTACTATTATTAGGGTTCCGTAGCTGACTGGCAAAAAACGGAACTCCTATAGATTCTGTCTGTCTGTCCGTCCGTATGTCACAGCCACTATATTCCGAAACTACAGTTGAAATTGGTAGGTAGGTGTATTCTGTGAACCGCTTTACGATTTTTATACACAAATAAAAAATAAAAAAAATACCGGCCAAGTCGAGTTGAACTCGCCCACCGAGGCTTCCGTACCAACGTTGGTAAGTACCAATTAAGCTAGACCTCTAAATTGTATCAGCACTCATATAACTCAGAGGTTTACCTTAATTGGCGTATACTATGTATGTATGGGGGCACCCTTTAATTTTCAACTTTTCTTATTTTTTAGATTTTTTCCTTACTTTGTGCTGTAAGACCTTGCTTCTTGCCAAATTTCATGATTCTAGGTCAACGGGAAGTACCCTATAGGTTTTGGGTCAAAAACCGGGTACTTCCGGTTGACCTAGAATTGTCAACTTTGGTCAAAAGCAAGGTCTTACAGCACAAGTGAAGGAAAAATTCCGAAAAATAAAAAAAGTTGAATATTAAGGTACTTTTGGTACTAACAAGTTTTCGCAAAAATCTAAATATGCCCATATCTTTTTATTGTGTTGACTAAAGACCTTTGTTTTTATACACCCAATAGGGACTATAGACTTCAGTATCAGGTATAAATTTCAACTTGGTAGGTCCACCTGTTCCTGTTCCTGAGAAAATCATTGGTGACACATGGACAGACAGACGGACAGACAGACAGACAGACGGACAAGAAAGTGATCTTATAAGGGTTCTTTGTTTTACCTTTTAAGGTACGGAACCCTAAACAGATTAAGGGAGGGTCCCATGTATGGAACTGACACTAAAAAAAATAATTCATCAAACCTATACGTGCGGAATGTCTATAGATAGGTCTTTAAAAATGACATTCAGGTTCTTAAAACGATATTTTCTCAAAGTCAATCATTTGAAAGATAGACACGTTTAAAGTGGTAAAATGTGTGTCCCCCCTATCTTTTAAAGTAAGGCAATAAAAAATCTCAAAACAATGTATGCTGTAGATCTCAATAAATAATTTTAACGAAAATTGGTTTGAATGAGATACAGTCAGCAGTTTTTGAGATATAGCGACCGCAAATATAACTTTGGTTTTCATACAAACACTATGAAAAACAAAGTTAATATTGTAGTTGCGAAAAATCATAGTTATAGAATACTTTACTGTGTTACGGAACCCTACGAGTGCGAGTCCGACTTGCACTTGGCCAGTTTATTGTAAAAATAAAATCATGATTTTTACACATAACTTAAATCACTTAGATCACACAAATGTTGATTGACAGAGCTTTATCCATTACAAATTTAGCCCAATTTGGCTCAGGAAATTGTGAAGTCGATAATAATATCACAATATGAAAATAGTAAATAATAAATAATATGAAAGTGTTACTTACAAAAAAACCCACAAACTTATGTACAGGCGCTTCTCTAAACACACAACATAGCACTACCACAACAACAGATGACATTGAAAATAAATGTATACAATTTTGCAGTAATATTGATAGTGTTGAAGTAGGAGAAGTTCAAGCATGTGCATATGTTTGTGGGTTTTTAGGGTTCCGTAGCCGAATGGCAAAAAACGGAACCCTTATAGATTCGTCATGTCTGTCTGTCTGTCTGTCTGTCTGTCTGTCTGTCCGTCCGTATGTCACAGCCATTTTATTCCGAAACTGTTAGGACTACAGAACTGAAACTTGGTAGGTAGATTAAGTGATAGTAAGATTCTGTGAACCGCTTTCCGATTTTTATACAAAAATAAAAAATATATAAGTTTAAGGGGGGGCATCCCATACATGGAACTGAAACAAAAAAAAAATGTTTTTTTCAAACCTATACGTGCAGGATATGTCTATGGATAGGATGTCTATGGATAGGTCTTCAAAAATGACATTGAGGTTTCTAAAATCATTTTTTCTCAAAGTCAATCATTTGAAAGATAGGCGCGTCTAAAGTGGTAAAATGTGTGTCCCCCCCTCTAACTTTTAAAGTATGGGAGTGAAAAATCTAAAAAAACTATACGCTGTAGATCTCAATGAAAACTAACAACGAAAATTGGTTTGAACGAGATGCAGTCAGCAGTTTTAGAGATATGGCGACCGCAAAGATAACTTTGTTTTTCATACAAACACTATGAAAAACAAAGTTAATTTTGTAGTTGCGAAAAATCATAGTTATGGAATACTAATAATAATAATATAATAATAATAAAAATATTTATTGAACATGAGCCTTAGAGCTAAATACATTGAGATTGAACGTATACATGGCATTAATTGAATTGAATTAAGGCTATATTTTATTAATACAGGGGGTTGGTTCCCTGCCCCACAAACTAGTATTAAAACTGTATCTTGTAGGACAGTGATCCTCCGCCAGCACGATCGTTGGCTTCAGTAATTTAGATAAAATAATTAATGTAGTAGCGTTTATGCTCAAGCTTATACAAGTAAAGGTTATTAAAAGAATAAAAATTAAATCTGCGCGTGTGTGTGTATGTGTGTGTGTGTGTGTGTGTGAGAGTGTGAGTGTATGTGTGTGTGTGATAAGCTACCTGTTTTTTTTGTATCTTTTTTTAATTTAGTTTATATCGGAATTAGAGTATTTTTATTTTATTTAACAATTGAAATAAGGCTTTCAGCCTCTTCAAACGTGATCATTAATAACTATAATATACTTATATATATATAATATACTTAACGGTGTTACGGAACCCTACGACTGCGAGTCCGACTTGCACTTGGCCAGTATATTGGTAAAGAATATTATCAATGAATGTAATACATGCAAGCGTATGTTAATTACAACTCATTTAAATGATATTCATTCTTTTGTCTCATTTAAAGAATTTACAAATGTACAAAGCTTGAATTATTGTAATAAAGAACTAATTAACTTTGTTGAGAATTGTGCCACAACCACAAACAATTTTCTGAGAACAAATGGGCATGAAAATAATATGAAAAAGAATATAATTCAGAAACTTAGAGTGATACCCCATGACTTCTTGTACAAATGTCCTGATCACTTGGAAACAAATTTGACGTTTTTAACCAAAAGTATATTCCATATTTGTGTGAAAAGGTTTTGTATCCTGCAAAACAGAAAATTTGGTGAAGATGCAACTAAAATAGCGCTAAGGAATAAAATTAATATCCTAAAACACAAATAAAGAAAATGTTAATTGATATTAGTCTTTGTTTTCATTTTCAGTTCACTCTAGTAGGTAGGTACTTATTTTTGCTATTAAATCGGCAGTTTTTGTATGATGTATATGATGGTGAATTTTATAAAATTAAGTTGATTATGTGCTCCTTGTTTTTAATGTATTGTACGTTTGTATTTGCTATTTATTAAAACTTATTGTGCTGTATTTTGTTAAAAATTTAGTTACCATCATTCACCATCATATATTTTGTATAAAAACTGCAGAAATTTGGAACGGTAGAACTATAGGGGCTTTGAACATTTTAAATTTTCCCGCTGAAAATATTTATTCATAAGGGTGACTACTAGATGGCGGTAATTTATATTGTTTCATCGCTAGCTGTACGAACATAACGTTCTTCTCCGGTAGGAGTATAGTTATTCTATGCATTCAGGCCAACGTAACAATAACGTAACAATAACGTTTGTACTCTACTGTTAGTTACCTAATCACGCCTCCGAGCTTACTGAAATTTAACAAGGAGATACTTTAAAGCATGAGGGTGATATTAGGCTACTTTTTAGGGTTTCGTAGCCGAATGGCAAAAAACGAAACCCTTATAGATTCGTCATGTCTGTCTGTCTGTCTGCCCGTCCGTATGTCACAGCCATTTTATTCCGAAACTGTTAGGACTACATAATTGAAACTTGGTAGGTAGATGTATTCTGTGAACCGCTTTCCGATTTTTATTCAAAAATAAAAAATATAACAGTTTAAGGGGGGGCATCCCATACATGGTCCGGAAACAAAAAAAAAATTTCTTACAACCTATACGTGTGGGGTCTATGGATAGGTATTCAAAAATGACATTGATGTTTCTACAATATTTTTTCTCAAAGTCAATCAATCAATCAATTTGAAAGATAGGCGCGTCTAAAGTGGTAAAATGTGTGTCCCCCACTCCCTCTAACTCTTAAAGTATGGGAGTGAAAAATCTAAAGAAAATATATGCTGTTGATCTTAATAAAAACTAACAACGAAAATTGGTTTGAACGAGATACAGTCAGCAGTTTGAGAGATATGGCGACCGCAAAGATAACTTTGTTTTTCATAGTGTTTGTATGTGTAGTATTAATTTTGTAGTTGCGAAAAATCATAGTTATGAAATAATTAACTGTGTTACGGAACCCTAAGAGTGCGAGTCCGACTTGCACTTGGCCAGTTTATTGTAAAAATTAAATCATGATTTTTACACATAACTTAAACCACTTAGATCACACAAATGTTGATTGACAGAGCTTTAGGCTTCCATTACACGATAGGTTTTGCTGTCAGTTAGCTCATAGTCACGGCTGTGACTGATGGATAACTGATCGTCTAATGGGGTGATTGACTGACCGATATTTACATACGTTGATTTGCTGCATCAGCAACCAAAAGTCATGACTGATAGTTTTGAATGACGGATAACCTACCGTGTAATGGACGCCTTACAGTGATAACATTCTTGGTGATTCTACGTGAACGAAGTCGCGGGTAATAGCTAGTTTCTAATAAAGTTTTATGAAAACAGGTCACGGGCGTTACAACTACTTGCTTCTCATCACATGCAGCATTATCACAAATGCTGTGGCGCTTGACATGTTTGGTTTTGGTATCACAGTAGCTGCTGCCAACTGTGATCTGCACCTTGACTTGACTGAAACTGGAGTTCTTGCGTCCGCTCCTTTTGCAGGTAAAATTGTAACTATTTTTATCTCTCGTAGCGATGTTTACCTTCTTTTTGTTTCTCTAGTGTCGACGTTTCTAAGTATGACCAGATTGAATGCTGTGTCGAAAACGATGACATTTCTGCTGTTTTACAGATACCCTCTAAGATAGTTTTTTAGGGTTCCGTACCCAAAGGGTAAAACGGGACCCTATTACTAAGACTCCGCTGTCCGTCTGTCTGTCTGTCTGTCTGTCTGTCTATCTGTTCTGTCTGTCTGTCTGTCTGTCTGTCTGTCTGTCCGTCTGTCACCAGGCTATAGCTCATTAACCGTGATAGTTAGACAGTTGAAATGTTCACAGATGGTGTATTTCTGTTGCCGCTAGAACCACAAATACTAAAAACAAAATAAAGTTAAAAATTAAAGGGGGTCCCCATACAAAGAACGTGTTTTTAAACGCCATCTATCTAATTAGTTTCGGCAAAATGACATAGATGGCGCTAGTAAACGAGCCCCGTCTTTCTAAATCACGACCAAACCAAATATTCTTGGTAATATCAATTAATCAAATATATGAGGTTAAAACTCTGTTATGGCAGTATTGTACGGAACCCTCCCTAAGTGTGCGATAAGAGACGCGATGCTGACTCGCACTTGGCCAGTTTTATTTTACTGTGGAAGGACAAAATCTTGCACACTATCTCACTTGATGTTCTGTGACGATGCAGTCCACGATGAAGTCATAGACACGTGGGGTGCATTTTTCCATACAAATGTATTCCCCTGTTTCCTCCCTGGAAAATACTTCTAGAGCAAACATTTTTTCTATAAAAATCATGGTCTGCTGTAGCTACGCCCCTGTAATTTTCTTTTTTATGACCAAGTAATTGCAAAAAGAAATATGACCCTTCAAAAACCTAATTACAACCGACTTCCATGCCGCGCGAGTCAGTTTCAGTAGCAAGTTTGAGACGTTTATCGTCATATCTCTGGAGATGCTTATCAGATCTTGATGAAATTACAATGGAAACACCACGGAATTGTACCCTATCAATTAAAAAAAGAATCATGTGTATCAGTTCACAATTGACGGAGTATTCGCGTAACATACATACAACTACAAAAAAAAAAGAAAAAAAACATGCAGAAGATTAATTGAGAACCTTCTCCTTTTTGAATGTCGGTTGAAAAGTACAAATATTACAGGTGTTATATTCGCGTTCCCGTGGGGCTACTACGCAGACACGCGCGGTCGTCGCCGAGCTCTGCTGCTCTCCACCCTAGGAGGGTTTATCTTCGCAGCTACTAGCAGCTTCTCACCAAACTGGCATCTCATGATGCTCCTCAAAGTTATCGCTTGCAGCTTGTGAGTCTCTTCTCTTTCTAGAAATCAAAGCCAAGTATGAGCTAAATCATATTTTAAATCTCTCATGAAAATCGTTGGAGCCGTTTCCGAGATTCAGATAATATAATACATACATACATACATACAATCACGCCTTTTTCCCGTTGGGGTAGGCAGAGACTACTTCTTTCCACATGCTACGATCCTGACATACCTCTTTCGCTTCTTCCACTTTCATGAGCGCCTTCAAATATAATATATATATATATATATATATATATATATATATATATATATATTAACAAGAATTGCTCGTTTAAAGGTGATAAAACTCCTATACTTCATCTCAGTATATCCTAATCCTGTTGTACTATTCATTATTCTGTGATCCTGTGTAATACAATATGAAATAAAAACCGGCAAAGTCGAGTTAGACTCGCCCACCGAGGCTTCCGTACCAATGTTGGTTAGTACCAATTAGGCTAGATCTCTAAATTGTATGAGCGCCCATATAACTCAGAGGCCTACCTTAATTGGCGTTAACTATAGGGGTTAACAAGAATACGAGTAATGTGCAACCCACATTGCGAGTAATCTTTATTTAATAATAAAAATTAAAAAAAAAACTATGTATATAGGGGATACCCTTTAATTTTCAACTTTTTTTATTTTTTGGAATTTTCCCTTTATTTGTTCAATAAGACCTTGCTTCTTGCCAAATTTCATGATTCTAGGTTAACGGGAAGTACCTTATAGGTTTTCGACCCAGAACCTATAGGGTACTTCCGGTTGACCTAGAATTGTCAATTTTGGTCAAAAACAAGGTCTTACAGCATAAGTAAAGGAAAAATTACGAATAATAAAAAAAGTTGAATATTAAGGTAAATTTTGGTACTTACTTACAAGTTTTCGCGAAATTCTAAATTTGCCCATATCTTTTTATCGTGGTGACTCAGGAACTTGATTTTTATTCACCGAATAGGGACTATAGACTTCTGTATCTGGTATACATTTCAACTTGCTGGGTCTACCCGTTTCTGAGAAAATCGGTGGTGACACACGGACAGACGGACAGACAAACGGACAAGAAAGTGATCTTATAAGGGTTCCTATTTTTTACCTTTTGAGGTACGGAACCCTTAAAATTAAACATAACCCTTCTCTTGTCTTTACCATAATTAGATATTAATCTAGATTTAGATACCGGCCATACATAGGACACTAAGAGTCAGTTTCACTGGTTCCTGATATCCCTATCAAGAACTTATCTTACAGATATTTGTCAACTTTTATATGGCGTTGTACTCGTATGTCAGATAATTATCTGTCACTGTATCAGGCATCGGTGAAACTGGCTCTAATGTAAGTAGTCTTATCTTCCAGCTCAACCATCAGCTACAGCCTGACGATGACTCTCCTGGGCGAGTGCACTGGCTCCAGTAACCGCAGCAAGTTCCTCTTCATCATGAACAGCGTCAATCTACTCTCCGAGTGCTTTTCTTTTGGTAAGCTTCTTAGTAATAATGTAGCGACATTTTCGAACTTATTTAGTTAGTCGATACCGAGGTAGTAAGGAGTAAGGAAAGTACTCGTAGTAAGGAGTAAAAGGCACGGCCACACCGTTGCGATCGGCGGTGGCGGCCGCGATGGCGATCGCGCGTTCAATCGCTGTCTGATCGCGTTTGATTTAAACCAGTCAGTACAAAGTCCTCTACAATAACTGATCACTGATAAAGGTATAGCCTAGTTTGGGTTCAGTAAAACTAATTTAAATAATTAAGATAGTTTAAAAACTAAAACAACCGACTTCAATGCCCCGCGAGTCAATTTCGGTAGCAAGTTTGAGACGTATATCGTCATATCTCTGGAGATACATATCAGATCTCGATGAAATTACAACGGAACTACCTTGAAAACCTACCCTACCGATTACAAAAAGAATAATTCGAATAGGTTCACAACTGACGGAGTAATCGCGAAACATACAGACGAATTGAGAACCTCCTTTTTGGAAGTCAGTTAAAAGGAATGAACATTTTGGATGAGCTGGAGGATCGTGCTCAGTGGCGTGCAGTTGGAGAGGCCTATGTCCAGCAGTGGACTAACATAGGCTTGTTGATGAATGAAAATGTGTTAATCCCAAGATCAGCTCTATCAGCTTTCTATAGTATATCCATAATATTATAGTCCTTTGACTAAGAAATCGGAAACATTTACTTTGCGAAGCATTACAAATTCCGGCATTTTATCATTTACTTACATGAATTGCTGAATTGCTTACATGATAAAAAACCTATGATTTCCGATATCTATGTCCGTATTATGATAACACTTTATTGCACATAAAAGAAGCATCATGATACAATAAAGGTACGGACACACCGCAGCGTGTGCGCGATCTAGGCGGCGATCAGATAGCGCGGTAGTATTTTGGTTTTACCGACTGGTTCACACCAAACGCGATCAGAAAACAATTGAAAAGTACTGAGATCGCGCCCGCAGATCGCAGGACGCCGCGGTGTGGCCGTACCTTAAATAACGCAAAATCTAAAGTAATAAAACTGGCCAAGTGCGAGTCAGTATCGCGCCTCTTATCGCACTGGAGGGTTCCGTACAATACGAAACATAACAGAGTTTCAACCTCATATATTTGATTAATTGATATTACCAAGAATATTTAGTTTGGTTTGTACTCATTCATTATTCTGTGGTCCTGACAAGGAACCCTTATAGTTTCGTCATGTCCGTCTGTCTGTCTGTTTGTCTGTCTGTCTGTCTGTCTGTCAGGTTTTGCTAAAAGACCGTTAATACTAGAAAGCTGTAATTTTGTGTGGGTATGTATATATATTACGCCGACAAAGTGCTGAAATAAAATTGTGAAGAATGTATTTTTTAGGGTAGCTCCCCTATATGAGAAGTGAGGATGAATTTTTTTTTCATCGTCTTTCCCATCGTGTGGGGTATTGTTGAATAGGTAAAATGACTTAAGAGTTGCTAATACCATTTTTCGATTGAATGTTCCATTTACGAAATATTAAATTTTAAAGTGAAAATGTTTGTTCCAGTAGGGCGTCCCCCCCCCCCCTCTAACAGCTAAACTGCTGGCTTGAAAAATCTGGAAAAAATAATTCGTGATAATAGCGCATTTCATGAACTTTAAGGGAAAATTATATCGGTTGAGATAACTTTATTAGTTTAACAGTAATAGTCGTTGAACTTGGGTGTTGGATAATTTTGTACCAAATACAAAATCCTTAGAATAAATCCTTTAAAGTGATAAAGACGGAGTACCTAGTTGCTTGTTTATAACGGGTAAAGATTTGCATTGAATAATAGGCTACTACGGAACCCTACACTGCGCGTGGCCCGACACGCACTTGGCCGGTTTTATTTAGTTTTTAAACTTTCTAATTATCTCTCACACACAAACATAAACACACACATACACACACACACACGCACACACACACACACACACACACACACATAATGCACTTAACTACATCGTAAACTAAGGCTCCTAAGGATGGTGCAACTCACCATCTTACTTTAGCTATAACAAAAGTCAAAAATCTGTCAAAATCCATATAAAAACACCAGTTAATAGTTATAGTTACGGTTAAAGTAAGATGGTGCAACCCAGCCTTAAATTTGCATCCGTTCATTTTTTAACCGACTTCAAAAAAAGGAGGAGGTTTCTCAATTCGACCGTATATATATATATATTTTTTTTTTTTAATTATTATATGTTTGTTCGATGATAACTTCGTCGTTTATGAACCAATTTCGATTATTCTTTTTTTGTTCGAAAAGAGATATCCCAAGTGTGGTACCATGGTAATTTTATCGAGGTATGATAAGTATCTCCAGAGATATTGAGATAAACATCTCAAAATTGGTACTGAAAATGAATAGCGCGGCATTGAAGTCGGTTGTTTTTTAGTTTTTAAACGATATTATATTATTTCTGTGTGTATATTATCTAATTGTAGTCAATTTTGGTCATATTCCATATGTTATATTCTTAATATTAAGTTTTTAAAATCGCTGTATGATAACTAGTTAGTAGTAATAAATGAAATAAATAAATAAAAATAAAATAAAAATTACTAATTAGCAACCAACTATTTAATGCTTATATATAAATGTATAGACGTAGTGTAGGGCGCCCTCCAGCTAGGTGGAGCGATGATATACGCAAGTTGGCTGGCAGCGGTTGGAAACAGAGAACTGAACATCGAGCTCAGTCTTGTACTATTCATTATTCTGTGGTTTGGTCGCGATCTAGAAAGACGGGGCTCGTTTACTAGCGCCATCTATGTCATTTTGCCGAAACTAATTAGGCAGATGGCGTTTAAAAACACGTTTTTTGTATGAGGGGGGTCCTCATACAAATCTTTAATTTTTAACTTTATTTTGTTTTTAGTATTTGTTGTTCTAGCGGCAACAGAAATACACCATCTGTGAAAATTTCAAATGTCTAACTATCACGGTTAATGAGCTATAGCCTTGTGACAGACGGACAGACAGACAGACAGACGGACAGACAAACAGACAGACAGACAGACGGACAGCGGAGTCTTAGTAATAGGGTCCCGTTTTACCCTTTGGGTACAGAACCCTAAAAACGGCGGTCTTATCGCTATATCTTCCAGTCAACCACTGTATACTACGAAATTATATATAATATATAATATACGGTAAAGAACATAGGTTACATCATTACTCTTATATATCGAAATAAACTGGCCAAGTGCGAGTCGGACTCACTAACGTAGGGTTCCATATGAAAAAAAATGATGCCGGTAAAATAGGTTTTTTGTATGGGGTTGGGGACCTCCTTTCGGGGACCTTCTTTCCCTCATTTTTAATTTAATTTAGTTTTTAATATTTGATATTATAGCAACTATTGTTATACAAACAATGAGCAAATTTCTCTATCTATTATGGTTTGTAAGATCGAGCATAAAACACCTGAAAACACACGTTTCTTGTATTGAGACCCCCTTATATTTTTAATTTTATGATTTTTTTTGTATTTGTTGTTATAACGGATATAGTGATACATACTTCGTGAAGATTTCAAGTCTCTATCTATTACGGTTCAAAATACACCGAAAAAACACGTTTCTGGTTCCCATTAATATTGAATTTAATTTTGTTTTTAGTATTTTTTGTAAATCCCCCATAGTAATATATACTTCGTGAAATTTCAAGTATGTACCTATTACGGTTAGGGAGATACAACCCTGTAAAGTACGGACAGACAGACAAACAGACAGACGGACGGACGGACAGCGAAGTCTCAGTAATGGGGTTCCTTTGGGGTCCTTTAAGTACGGATTTTATGTCTCTTCGAAGTGTTACACACTTTATATATGCACACACAGATACATAAATTACATAATTGATATTCTACTCACAAGTCACACACATCTACACATTTCTAAAACACATAACACCGGCATTTGCATTTGTTTTTCTTTTTTTGTTTTTAATTATCAGATTATGTTATTTAGATTAGAAGTACATATTAATTATAATCACTGCAAACTGGCAACCTGGACCTAGCAACCATCTTAGACAGTATATAAATATCATTCAAGATATAATAGGTGCATTTCCAACTGTAACAAAGATTAAAGAAGTACACTTTAGCAACTATAATTGTAGTATAATAAACTGGCCAATCGCAAGTCGCACTAGCACTCGTAGGGTTCCGTACCATTTTATAAGATCACACTACAGTATTTTATAAGGCACACTACATTATTTTATAAGATCGAGCAAAAAATACCACTATTATTTTTTGCCATCAAAAAATAAGGATTTATAAACATTTTATTTCTTATAACGCCACCTAACGTCTAACAAAGGTGTTAGGGATCGACATTTCAATATAACGCCATCTATGGGACGTTTACCTAACTAAGCGTTCATAGATGGCGTGAAATGCCGAAAAAAACACTTTTCTTGTATGGGGACCCTCTATTATTTTTAACTTTATTCTGTTTTTAGTATTTGTTGTTATAGCGGCAACAGAAATACATCATCTGTGAAAATTTCGACTGTCTAACTATCACGGTTCATGAGATACAGCCTGGTGACAGACGGACAGACAGACAGACAGACAGACAGACAGACGGACAGCGGAGTCTTAGTAATAGGGTCCCGTTTTACCCTTTGGGTACGGAACCCTAAAAAGTACTTATACTGTTTATTTGTAAATATAGAGTAATATGGGTATAATAGTGAAATACAAACATAAAATAAAACATTAAATTAAAAAATCAAAAAACCCGACTGCGCAAAAAGTGAAGTGTTAAAAAACGAACTAAACAGAAAAAAACAAGTAAGTCTAGTAGTTTAGACTTCTGTTTAGGGATATCAAAAAACTATACCATTTAAATTCTTTCTCGGTCGATACACTCATAAAATAAATTATACATTGTTATATGGAATGTAGAGACTTTAACAGTCGGGACACATTAATGGCTTAACGAATGGGGATTAATGTGTCCCGTAATAACCTTGGAAAAAAAGAACAAAAAACCGAAATGCGTGAAATAGATAGGGTATTGCTTTTTAAAATTACTTACTTTACAGTTGTACTATTAAACGACTATACCAAAAGGAAGAGGTTGTTTGTTACCTCAGAACTCCATCAATTCTTAACCGATTTGGAAAATTATTTTTATGTTTGAGTTAATATGATTTTCGTTTGGTCTCATTGTAATTTTATTGAGTTCTGATAAGTAACTTCAGAGATAAGCACCGCAAACTTGTTACTGAAAGTGACAAACACGGCATGTAAAATAGTTTTTTTTTCGATTTGTACGATCATAAATTATTTGTTATAAATATATTTTGAATCTCCATTTTAAGACCTTTAATTCGATACCCCGATAGGTTTTGAAAAAAAAATTTTTTTGATCCCCAAATTTTGGCGTCTGAAATCCGCCATTTTGAATTTTTCATTTTTTTATGTTTTTGTTGACACTCACGCTAGCATGGCGAATCTATTGACGTGCCAATTATCAAAATCGGCCCTCGCGTTTGGTCTCTAGTGTGCCACAAAGGAACAAACATACATACACATATAGACTGATAAACACATTACCTCTCCTTTGCGTCGCGCAGTCGGGTAATAAGGTAGATTTGCATAAATGTGTCACAATGAAACTGTATAACTATCACATAAACTATCTTTATTATAGTATAACTGTAGTACTTTTATCCCACCTCGACATTAAACATGAATGTAGCAGTTTAAGTATACTCTTTACATTGTTCTACCTTAAAGTATTCTTCTACCAATTAAAGGCTTTAATAAGTTTTCTCATAACATTCAACCCTATAGGAGAGGCCGCGAGTTGACCGAGTTATTCAGACTCACGCTGTGCGGACTGGCTCTCAAGGATAACTGCTTGAACACATTAGATGTTGGCGACAGATTTTCTAACTTGAGGGTGGTAGCTGGCCAGGCGGACACTAGATATGTCCTACCACCATGCGGGGGTTGTTGGTTTCTTAACGATGTTTTCCTTCACCGGAGGGCAACTGTGAGAAGTGCACATATATTTTTCAATAGAAAAATTCATTGGTGCACGGCGGTTTGAACTCGGTACCACGGCATCAAAGCCGACTGTTCTCCCTATTACGCCACCGGGCCCTCAATAAATAATTATATATTAATAATTATAATAAATAATAATATATAAATATAAATAATTTGTCTTCACAGGAATGTTCTACCGGGCAAAGTCTTGTTAGGGTGCAAACTTTTTTAAACATACCTAAGATTTTTTGACATGACATGACGTTTGGCGAAGATGGCGGCCATTTCAGTCCCGCGACACTGAATACATTATTAAATAACTCAGAATTATGAACGTACTTTGTACCAACCAACACTGCAAAAAAATAATTTATAAGCATAATACCACAGATTATATAATAGTTACTACGTAAATAATACTTTCCGTTGTTAGGTTGGCTACACAGTGCTTTCATAATTCGGGTTTCAACAATATAGGGAAGTGCCTCTTATAACGTAGTAGAGTGATTCAGTACTCTGTTGGCCATATGGCGGCAATTAATGTTAATAATCGCAAATAATACTTTTTAATATTCATTTTGGAATACAACTAGACCGTGTTATAAAAGTATTTGGAATTATTGTAATAAAATAGACAATTAATTATCGTGTGTGTCAGATGCTTTAGGCTGAGCGCAGACTATAGACAAAACAGTCTTAACGGTCTGTCTCAAGACAGTTTTGTCTATCACCCTGCGCACACTGCGAACAAAACTTTTTTGTCTGCGAGGATGCGACACAGAACAAAATATAGAATGGACACTTTGATCACTCCACCAATACATGTATTATGTACCTACCTACAATTTGTCTTCTTCAGTTATACAGTAACTAGATATCTACTTTATCATTTTTAGGGTTCCGTTTCTCAAAAGGTAAAAAAAGCTGAGCGCTCATACAATTTAGAGGTCTAACTTAATTGGAACGAACCTTAAAATATGTTAATAAATAAAATAGTGCTATTGAGTGATTTATTTACGTCGCGTCGTTCGCGTGTGGCGCGTCCTTGCTCAAGTTAGTTCCTCGACAGCTCAAAATCGGTAGGGAGATGAGTAAGCCTCGATTTTTGGGGCGAACAGAGTGTCCATTCTATACGTAGTATATGTTCTGTGTTGCATCAGTTTTCTTTGTCGGCACCGAGAACAAATAATAATACTACGTATAGAATAGACACTCTGTCCCACCCACCAATCGAGGCTTCCTCACCTCGCCTATGATTCTGGAGCTGCTGAGGAGCTAGTTTAAGCAAGGCACCACACGCGGACGACAACAGAACAATAATACTACTCAAGTGAAAATTAACGTCAACTTCATACATACGAGTATATGTTGGGACCACTACACACAGGAGGTTCAAATTTACGTAGGTTCTATATTATATATAAAAACCAGCAAAATCGAGTTGAACTCGCCCACCGAGGCTTCCGTACTAACTTCTCAGACTAGTCAAACAAACAAAAGACAAACTTAACTTTGTAGTTCGATCCATGTAGGAAATGTATTGCAACAACTACAATTAATCATAAGTTAAATATTATGTTTCTTTGAAGTGTTTCACACTTTATATTTTTGTAAATTGTTAAACAATTATTTGTTTAACAATTAATCATAAGTTTGTAAAAGTAAATTAATCGTTTTTAGGGTTCCGTATCTCAAAAGATAAAAAAGGAAGCCTTATAAGATCACTTTCTTATCCGTCTGTCCGTCTGTATGTCCGTGTGTCACCACCGATTTTCTCAGGAACGGGTGGACCTAGCAAGTTAAAATTTATACCAGATACTGATGTTTATGGTCCTAATTAGATATATAAAAATCAAGATCCAGAGTCAACACGATAATAAGATATAGACAATTTAAAAAATTTGACTTTAAATGCCGCGCTAAAGTGAAAACATTCACTAGTAATAATGATGTCATCAAGGTATCAAAGGACAATGTCCAAAATGGCCCTGTGCAATTAAGGCTGAGCGCAGACTATAGACAAAACAGTCTTAAGGCTGTCTCAAGACTGTCTCAAGACAGTTTTGTCTATCACCCTGTGCACACTCCGAACAAAACTTTTTTGTCTGCGAGGATGCGACACAGAACAAAATATAGAATGGACACATTGATCACTCCACCAATACATGTATTATGTACCTACCTACAATTTGTCTTCTTCAGTTATACAGTAACTAGATATCTACTTTATCATTTTTAGGGTTCCGTTTCTCAAAAGGTAAAAAAAGGAACTGAGCGCTCATACAATTTAGAGGTCTAACTTAATTGGAACCAACCTTAAAATATGTTAATAAATAAAATAGTGCTATTGAGTGATTTATTTACGTCGCGTCGTTCGCGTGTGGCGCGTCCTTGCTCAAGTTAGTTCCTCGACAGCTCAAAATCGGTAGGGAGGTGAGTAAGCCTCGATTGTTGGGGCGAACAGAGTGTCTATTCTATACGTAGTATCTGTTCTGTGTTGCATCGTTTTTCTTTGTCGGCACCGAGAACAAATAATAATAATACGTATAGAATAGACACTCTGTCCCACCCACCAATCGAGGCTTCCTCACCTCGCCTCTGATTCTGGAGCTGCTGAGGAGCTAGTTTAAGCAAAGCACCACACGCGGACGAACACAGAACAATAATACTACTCACGTGAAGATTAACGTCAACTTCATACATATATGTTGGGACCAGTACACACAGGAGGTTCAAATTTACGTAGGTTCTACATTATATATAAAAACCAGCTAAATCGAGTTGAACTCGCCCACCGAGGCTTGCGTACCAACTTCTCAGACTAGTCAAACAAACAAAAGACAAACTTAACTTTGTAGTTCGATCCATGTAGGAAATGTATTGCAACAACTACAATTAATCATAAGTGAAATATTATGTTTCTTTGAAGTGTTTCACACTTTATATTTTTGTAAATTGTTAAACAATTATTTGTTTAACAATTAATCATAAGTTTGTAAAAGTAAATTAATCGTTTTTAGGGTTCCGTATCGCAAAAGATAAAAAAGGAAGCCTTATAAGATCACTTTCTTATCCGTCTGTCCGTCTGTATGTCCGTGTGTCACCACCGATTTTCTCAGGAACGGGTGGACCTAGCAAGTTAAAATTTATACCAGATACTGATGTTTATGGTCCTAATTAGATATAAAAATCAAGATCCAGAGACAACACGATAATAAGATATAGACATATTTAGATTTTCGCCGAAATTTGTAAGTACCTAAATTTACCTTAATTTTCGACTTTTTTATTTTTCGGATTTTTTCCATTACTTGTGCTGTAATACCTTGATTTTGACCATAGTTGACAATTCTAGGTCAACCGGAAGTATCATATAGGTTTTGGGTCGAAAACCTGTAGGGTACTTCCCGTTGACCTAGAACCATGAAATTCGACAAAGGGCAGGTCTTACAGCACAAAAAAAGGGGAAATTTCAAAAACGAAAAAAATGTTAAAGTAAATGGTGTCCCATACATACATAATTAACGCCAGTTAAGATATGCCTCTGAGTTATATGAGCGCTCATACAATTTAGGGGTCTAGCTCAATTGCACCAAACTTAAGTTTGGTGCCATAAGGTAAATATGTAACTAAAATTGTGCCTCTGTGTAATTTATTTTATTCATAGTTGACGCTAATTAAGATAGGCCTCTGAGTTATATGAGCGCTCATACAATTTAGATGTCTAGCTAACCAACCTTAAAAAATGTAAATAAATAAAATAGTGCTATTGAGTGATTTATTTTCGTCGCGTCGTTCGCGTGTGGCGCGTCCTTGCTCAAGTTAGTTTCTCAACAGCTCAAAATCGGTAGGGAGGTGAGGAAGCCTCGATTGTTGGGGCGAACAGAGTGTCCATTCTATACGTAGTATCTGTTCTGTGTTGCATCGTTTTTCTTTGTCGGCACCGAGAACAAATAATAATACTACGTATAGAATAGACACTCTGTCCCACCCACCAATCGAGGTTCCTCACCTCGCCTCTGATTCTGGAGCTGCTGAGGAGCTAGTTTAAGCAAGGTACCACACGCGGACGAAAGCAGAACAATAATACTACTCACGTGAAGATTAACGTCAACTTCATACATATATGTTGAGACCAGTACACACAGGAGGTTCAAATTTACGTAGGTTCTATATTATAATTATAAAAACCAGCTAAATCGAGTTGAACTCGCCCGCCGAGGCTTCCGTACCAACTTCTCAGACTAGTTTAAGGGACAAACTTAACTGTGTAGTTCGATCCATATGAAATGTATAGCAACAACTACAAATCATAAGTTTGTAAAAGTAAATTAACCGTTTTTAGGGTTCCGTGTCTCAAAAGGTAGAAAAGGAGTCCTTATAAGATCACATTCTTGTCCGTCTGTCTCTCTGTCTGTGTGTCTGTCTGTCCGTCTGTCTGTCCGTCTGTCCGTGTGTCACCACTGATTTTCTCAGGAACGGGTGGACCTAGCAAGTTGAAATTTATACCTGATACTGAAGTCTATAGTCCCTATTGGGTGTATAAAAATCAAGGTCTTGAATCAACACAATAAAAAGATATGGGCAAATTTAGATTTTCGCGGAAACTTGTTAGTACCAAAATGTACCTTAATTTTCAAAATTTTTTATTTTTCGGAATTTTTCCTATACTTGTGCTCTAAAACTTTGCTTATAACCAAAATTGACAATGCTAGGTAAACTGGAAGTACCCTATAGGTTTTGTGTCGAATACCTATAGGGTACTTCCCGTTGACCTAGAATCATGAAATTTGGCAAGCAGCAAGGTACAGCACAAATTATGGAAAAATTCCAAAAAATAAAAAAGTTGAAAATTAAAAGGTGTACATACATACATAGTTTACGCCAATTAATGTAGACCTCTGAGTTATATGAGCGCTGCTACAATTTAGAGATCTAGCTGAATTGGTTCGTACGGAAGCCTCGGTGGGCGAGTTCAACTCGACTTAGCCAGTTTTATTTTTAACTTTATTTTAGTTTTTAGTATTTGTTCTTAAATCCCCATAATAATACATACTTAGTGAAAATGTCAAGTATCTACCTATTACTGTAAAGGAGATACAGCTTTGAGAAAGGCGGATAGACAGACGGACGGATGGACAGCGAAGTCTCAGTAGTCCCTAGGGTCCCTTTGGTTTCGGGACCCTAAAAAATGTCTGATTTGATAAAGGTGCGTAAAGACTATGTAACATGTTATTTAACTTGTGTTATATAACACGTCCACACCATGTAACCTTGTTATTCAACATTGCAACCCAAAACATTACTGTACACATTAGAATAACAATGTTAATTAACAATTATCGTTTGTCGTTCTCGGTTAGTAGGCTTGGGTAACTCCGGACACATCTATATCTTCGGATATATATCCCTAAGCGAATATATACCCATCATTCCACTTCCCGAAACCTTAATACTGGTATATCCCATATATCCGGTATACCTTTATGAAACACAAAAAAAAATGTGAAATCGGTTAAAAAGTAAAGCCGTAAGTGAATAGGTATTTTCTAGGCAACCTTGCCATATTATTTTGGATCACATCATCACTAACAACGAGTACAAAAACAATGCAAAAACACAACAGATACGGTCTTATAATGTTACATAATATCGGTTACGAAATAATGCGGATATACTTTATTTTAGATATGGGATATACTAATCATTGAAGTATTATTATGGTAATGGTAATAACTCGCTGTCTCTTTTAATGAACCGACGACATGTTAAACACCACTTTGACGAAGTCAAACCAGCTGCAGCATCTGAAACATAAATTAATATAATTAGTAAAATGTACATATAAAATAAGTTAGGTTAATGTTCCGGACAGCTTCGTACTCCGACAGCATATAGAGATAGATATATAGTTATAAGATGTATATAGTAAAGATAAGTTTTAGCTTAGTACTCTAGGATAGGTACTTTGCCATGTATAGAGTTCGCATTTCGTTATAGCTTCGTATAGATAGACATATAACTTGTATTTGTATCGCATTCGTAAACAGCCTTATTATAGATAGATTTTTGTTAGATTCTTATTAGAACATAGGAATATAACTCGTATAAGGTTTGTAACAGTAAAATAGGTCTTATAGGACTACAGACAGGTCATTCGTACAACCTAAGTAGATAGGTAATAGATAAAAATAAAGCATGTTCGGCTTTAATAGACGGATGTAACAGATAGTCAACCTAGACCAGGTTAGGTTTAGGAATAGGGTTGGTACTTGCAAATAGCATAGGTCTGGGAGAGCTCCGCACTCTCTGATGGTTAGCCCTCGACTACCGGCGTTATTGTCCGCTCACACCTTATGGTGTAGGGAAAGGGGTTCAGGGTTTTACCCTATGCCCCTGGCTCTTCTGCGTCTACTACTGTAGACGCGTCTCTTGTTCAGGACTATTGTCCCTCCTGGTCTTCTTGAGCTGTATAGCTAGGAGCCACTATGTGTAGGGGCGACAGGGCCCTGCCGGGTGAGACCCCGTTCGGGGAGGCCCAGCGAACCCGTCAGCACACCCTACAGTGGCCACCGCTTGTACAGCTCTTCCTTCTTCTTCTTCTTTCTTCTTCTCTGATCCGTCTTCTTCATTGTCATTGGCTGCTTTGTTTAGTATCTCTCGCAGATAGGGCTTCATTTTTGTTTTGCCTGGGATATCGGGGGGCCGCGAGTGCAGCGGGGCTATTCCTCTGATGTGTTGGTGACCGGATGCGTCCGCCTTTATGAACATCTTTTTCGCCAGTCTTCTGATGAGTTCTTCAATGCTTTCTATTTTTAGGTCATTCGCGATTGTGGTGTTACGGACGTATCTCGGAGCACCAAGAATTTTTCTTAGGCAGATGTTCTCCTGCGCCTGCAGTCTTTTCTTATTTGTCTTAGACAAGTGTATGTGCCACGCCGGACCAGCGTATGTGAGACGGGATCTTATGTAGGTCTTATAGATCATCAGCTTGGTCCGGAGTGGCAATTTGGAGGCTAATACTGCTGTCAGCTTTGCTCTTGCGATCTTCACTTTTCCTATTACTTCTTCTAGGTGATCGTTAAATAGGAGACGTCTGTCGATCTTAACTCCCAGGTATTTGACGGATTTCTCCCACTGGATTTCTTCTCCTTTAAGGCGTAGTTTGTGAGGAAGCGCATGATTTCCTGTCAGGATTGCTTGGGTTTTTCCCACATTTACTGACATCCTCCATGTATCGAGCCATTCTGGCAGGGCATCCAGTGTCGGCTGCAGTTTTCTCACTGCGTGCGCGGGTTTGATGGAGCTCGTGAAGTAGGTGGCGTCATCCGCGTAGAGGGCTAGCTGAGCCTGCCCGACGACTGGTATGTCATCAGTGTACCAGGCGTAGCACACTGGTGATAGGCAGCTCCCCTGCGGGACGCCGGCCTTTATTGGCTTCATTGTTGAAAGTGTGTCTTCTACCGCGACCACGAAGCTTCTTTCTTTTAGAAAGGATGCGATGACTTGGACGAGTCTTCTTGGCATCGGAGATGTCGACAATTTATATAAGAGTCCCTCGTGCCATACCCTATCGAATGCTTTTTCCATATCAAGGAAAACGGCCGCCACGAACTCCTTTTTGTTATGTCGTGTGACCATTTCATTAACTATTCTTGCTACTTGGAGGGTGGTGGAGTGTTCGGCCCTGAAGCCAAACTGCTCGTTCCTCGGGGTTATGTGAGGCACCATCAGGAAGAGGAGCAGCCTTTCAAATAATTTTGACAGTGTGCTCAGCAGCGTGATAGGCCGGTAACTTTCTGGCTTCTTAATATCCTTTCCGGGCTTGGGCAGCATCACCACCCTGCCAGTTTTCCAGCTTGAGGGGAAATGGCCGCAGCGGAGTATGCCGTTGTAAACTCTTGTTAGTGCGGCGACCGTTTTCGGAGGTATGTTCTTCAGGGCTTCATTGGGTATGTTATCGAGGCCTGGTGCTTTGCGGTTTTTCAGTCTTTTTATTGCAATCTTCACTCTGGATGGACTGAAGAAGGGGACATCATCATTTGCGTCGTCGGTTGTCAGATATGTTATGAGCTTTTGTTCAGTCTCCTTAACGTGTTCTGGTTTGGTCGCTGGGTTGGGCGTAAATTGCTTCGATAAGGAGTTTGCGAAGATTTCTGCACGGTCTCTGGCTTCGAACTTGAGGAGTCCGTCTTCGCCTACGAGCGGTCTTGTGGGTTGGGCCGACTGTGACATCCGTTTGCAAAGTCTGTGGACTGAGGGGATATGGTCTCCGATGTTGTCAATGTGTTCCTCCCACTTAAGGACAGCGTCATTTGTGAGGGCGTCTTTTACCTTTTCGATTAGGTTATTTAGTTCTGACTTTATTCTTGGGCAGCGAGTATTTTGCCATTCCTTTCTTTTGTTCCTCTTTTCGTCGATCAGTCTCCTAATCCATGTTGGGAGTGGGTCAAACCTTCCTCCTGACGTGGTGGTTACTGTGGCTGATTCGAGGGACGTCTGAATGGTGTTCGTAATCATTTTTACAGCTTTCTCTACTTCATCCGGGTTGGTGATTGGGATGCTGCTGGTATTTTCCTCGGCAGTTTTCGTAAAGATGTCCCAGTTTATCTTTGCCTTTTTCTTTACTGGAGTTACTCTTGTCGGTGTCTCGTCCATGGTCATCAGTACCGGCCTGTGATCAGAGGGTAGGTCCACTAGAGCCGTGAGAGTCGGGGGCGTTTTGAGTCCTTGGTATGCCGCAAGGTCTATGATGTCACAGCTTCCGGTTTGTGTGACGTAGTGTGTGGGTTCGTTTGGTGCAATGACTTCATAGTGGTGATGCACCGCGTCGTCGTATAGTATTTTCCCGTTTTGGTCAATTTTGGAGAGTTCCAGTGGGTGTGCTTAGAGTTGTAGTCTCCAGCTACTATGGTCGGCACCTCGTTCTAAATGAGTTTCCTAAATTCGCTTGTTTGTAGTTTCTCTTTCGGCGGTTTGTAGAACGCGAATAGGCGTCTTCTTTCTCCAGAGATGTTCACCAGGATTCCCAGCGCCTGGAATGATTGGAACTCCTCCGGGGGGATGAGCTGGTGGATGACTCTGCGGTGCACCATCACTGCTAGTCCCCTGTGGGCTCGTCCTTCTTTTGTTTTCTCGTCCTTGCGGTATACAATATAGTTCGGGACTTCAACTTTCTCCGTTTCCTTTAGCATAGTCTCGCTGACCAGTGCAATATCAATATTTTGCTCGCGGAGGAAGACGGCCAGCAGTTTTATCTTCCCCGCGAGCGATTGGGCGTTCCAGTATATGCACCTAGTTTGTACCCCCATTATTGGTGTTGAGTATGCGCATTAAACCCATCAGGGTTGCAGTTTCGGCATCTGTGCCCGCTTGCACGGCTTCCAGAATCTCTTTCAATACTCCTATTGTTTGCCCAAGGGAGTCTTTTCGAGCTGTGGCTGTGTCGGTCGCGTTTGTATTGGCCTCTTTGGGTTGTGCGGGCTTCTTTTGCGCTCTTCGTGTTGGCCTCTTTTTGGTTGTGCGTCCTGGTTCGTTGGCGGGGGCCATCAATGATGTCGGTGTTGTCTCCTCCACCGTTGCGTGCGTTACCGGTGCCGTGCCTCTTCTTCCTCTGTCGGGCTGGGTTTGAGCAAGAGTGCCGGCCTTCTTATTCTTGGCTTCTTTTTTGTAGACAGGACATGACGCATAATTTGCAGGGTGAGTCCCGTTACAATTTACGCAGGTCGCGAGTTCTTCGCGGGGGCGGGGGCACTCCCTGGCGAAGTGTTCTTCTCCGCATCTTACGCAGGCTTGGTCTCGATGACAGTTGTGGGAGCTATGTCTGAATTTTTGGCATCTATGACACTGAGCCGGGCCTTTCTTTGCCCGCCAGGCTTCAACTTTTAGTCCGGGCATCAGTAGAAGCTCGTCCACTTCATATATACTCGGAGTGAGGTTCGGCGTGCGCTTGAGTAGTACATAGAATACACATCCGGGGCGCCCCTGTCTCCCTTTGATGGCTTTTGCATACTCCGGTTCGTAGCCTTTTTCCTCCAAGGCTTGCATTAACTCCTCGGTGTCTGTATCTGCAGGGAGGCCGCGGATAGCAATCTTCAGACTTCTCTCTGCTGGCAGAGAGTATGAAAACCAGCTTATTTTCATCTCTTTTTCCAAGTTGGTTAAGTAAGACTGAATAACCCGGTATTCATCTTCGTCTTGGGGGCTAAAACGAATGCCCTGCCCGTAGGGGCGTCCATTTGGAGGTCGTCCGAGCTTTGCTGCGATAGTCTTAAAGTGACTCGTCCAATTGTCCAACTTTTCTACAATTAGCGGCGGGTATCTTGGCTCTTTGCGTGTTGCAGTAGCGGAGGCTACGCCATCGGTTCCGGCGTTCGCGGCAGCTGGCACGCGGGCGGCAGCTGAGGCGCCATTGGCGGCGGCGGGCGCGCGGGTCGCGGCGGCGGCAGCCGGCACGCGGGCGGCAGCTGAGGCGCCAGCGGCGGCGGCGGGCGTGCGGGTCGTGGCGGTGGCGGCAGGCGCGCGAGCCGCGGCAACGGGCGCGCGAGTGGCGGCGGCGGCGCGGTCGGCGGCGGGCGCACGAACCGCACGAGCGGTAGCCGGTGCGCGAGCGGCGGCGGCATACGCGGCGGTAGGCACCGGGCGCGCGGTAGCTCGATCAGCCGAGCGGGCGGCTTCGTGGGCGGAGGGGGCTGCGCGGGTGGCGGGGGCGGTAGCGCGATCGTCACCCGCTGTGCGAGGAGCAGCGACATTCGCGGCGCGTGTCGTCTCGCTCTCGCGACCGGGCCGCAGTGTTTCTGCGGTAGTTCCGGTTTTCTGCTTCCTCTGTGGCTTCGGAGCCTGGGTCAGCAGTGAGATCCCGGATGGTCCGGGTCTCGGGCTAGGCGATCTAGCCCTCGCGCGCGTCGTCGGGGGGCTCAGCGATTGCGAGCGGGCGCGGCGGCGTTTTCCCCCTTCTGCGCGGGGCGCGGGTGGCGGCGGCGGCGGGATATTCGCGCGCAGTTTTAGGTCTGGGGCCGGCGGCAGAGTTATTATGCTTTTCTGTGCGAACAGCAAAGCAGTCTGGTCGTCGTTCGACAGCTCGGTTCCCTCGATCTCCGCTTCCGCGAGGCGCAGGTACAGCGCCATCCAGCGAAGCATCCCATCCGAGAGGGCCCCGGCTTGCATAAGCCGGGCGAGTGTGAGCATATCACGCTCGTATAGCCCTCTCGGTGAGAGTGCCTGCCAGAAGGCGGCCGGAATTGAGCCCTTCGGGTGATGGGAGGTCGGCGTCGTGTCAGCGACAGCCGGCGAGGTTACTTTTTGGCCCTGAGAAGGGCCGGACTCAATTCCGATGGTTACGTCACCGGTTACCGTGGTTACTTCGTCAGAAATGATTACTATTTCCGAGTTAGTGGCTTCAGTGTCTGTAGTTGGTGCTACAGACCTGGGATGCGATTGGCCCTGAAAAGGGCCTTTTGGGTGACCCGGAGGTCGGTCCATGGCTTCGAATGGGTTTCTTCAACTCACGCGTGACGCGAGGAAAGGTCAGTAAGAGGCGGTGTGGTTACTACACCGCCATCATACTGTCCCTCCCGGCAACTCGAAGGCGCTGACGATCCCCACCGAAGCACGGAGCCTCGGGCGTTGTCGACGAATATTTCTTCACGAAATGTCGGAGACAGGCAGGAGCGACTTGTAGAACACGTCCGAACGCGGCGAGCGACACGGCTCAGCCCTCGACTAAACAGCATCTCGGGAGAGTATATCTCCGAAAAGTCGGCATCTCGTGCGTGCGCCCACACAAGGACACGCCCCGCGAGACAGAGTGCGGGCGCTCCCAGACTATCGACCTCTCGCTCCTTTGCAAGTACCAACAACAGTATAAATAGAGCGTCGCTACCGTGCCAAATTGTTCAGTTCACCAACGGCGGCTCTAGAAGAAAGAAGAAAGGAAAACTAGGAAGAATAGTAAATAGTGATAGTGACTAGTGAATAGCTCAGTAGCTATAAGAAGATTGTGAAGAAGGAATAAATTAACGTTTGAAGGCTTGAAGACGTGTTTAAATCCCAGCTAAAAGCTTCACAGTATAAGTGTGGGAATCCGAAGGCCTCATACCGAAGAAATACAGTCCACTGCTCCACCGCTGGGCTTAGGGTTCCCCACATTTTTGGACCTTCGTGGCCGGATAATTGGGACCTAAACAGTCTTTTTCAAGACTAAACGTTAATTTAAACGCCGCAAAAAGTCTTTTTTAAGACTACTTCTCGTCGACTCCGATAACAAACGCCGCTAACAGTCTTTTTCAAGACTTTGTTGACTCTTCGATTCGATATCCGCTACCATGCCGGTCACCCGCTCCACAGGAAGAGGACGAGCGCCGGCCTCCGAGCAAGAGTCATCCGCCGAGACCACGACAACGGGTACAACGGCGTCAACATCGGGTACTTCGCGCACCGGGGCAACAGTCATCACGGAGGAGCAACCTTCGACCAGCGGCTACGCGTCAGCGGCTGTGGTCTCACCAATGCGACGGGCATCTTACAGCTCCGCGTCCGCCGCGACGGCGCCACACGCCGTTCCAGAGCATCACACCGCGACCGTGCCGCCCCCCGCCGCCGTGATGGCGCCACCGGTACCTACCTCCGCATCGATCGCCGCGCCGCCTGCCGCCGCGCACCCCACCGCGCCGCACGCCGCCGCGCACCCCCCCGCGCCGCACGCCGCCGCGCACCCCCCCGCGCATCACATCGCCGCCGCCGTGACGCCGCGGGTACCGCCGTTGGGAGCTGAACCGCACATCGGGCAACAGTACGAGCTTCGAGAGAGGCCGCCACGGGTCGCCGAGCCCGTCGAGCAGCGCGCACGCAGCCATCGTGCGGAATCTCGTCGCTCACAGCGCATCTCCAAGGCGAAGTTGGAGCTGCTACAGCTGCGCATCGAGTTTGCTGCGGCCCGCCTGGCCGCGCTCGAGCGCGACTCCGACGTCGAGGAAGACATCGACGACGGTTCGGTGTACACCGAGCCTGAGACACAGCAACGCATCGATGCCTGGTTGGACAACCAGGCCCCACCGCCGCCGGTCTTGTTGGCTATGGCCAATGAGACCCTCCGCCCAGCTGAGACGCCACGTGAGCCGCTACCCTCCGTGCCACCGCCGCCGACCGCCGCCGTGTCACGTGATCACCCACGTGTGTCGCCGCCAGCGGGTTTCGAGCTCCGCGCCGAGCAGAGCTACCAACCGTCGTGCCCACCTGAGCCGCGTGGACCGCTGCTCTCCGTGCCACAGCCGCCGCTGCCACCGCCTGTGCCACGTGATTCTCCACGCGCGCTGCTACCAGTGGGACCCGAGCTTCAAGACAGAAGCTACCAACAGCTACAGGACTTCGAGCTACGGCGTAGCCAGGAGCTACAACAGGACTTCGAGCTACGGCGTAGCCATGATCTACAACAGGGCTACTAGCTACGGCGTAGCCAGGAGCTACAACAGAGCTACGAGCAACAGCAGCTACGGCGTAGCCAGAAGCTACAACAGGGCTACGAGCTACGTCCTCTACGGCGTAGCCAGGAGCTACAACAGTGCTACGAGCTACGCGACAAGCCTAACTTCGTGCAACAACCGTCGATGGCGGGTCTACAACAGCCGCTTCCGCCGCCGCCGCCGCCGCCTGCACCGTCTGCACCGGCGGGAGCCCCCGTGCAGTCCGAGATTGCACAACTGAGCACCGCCATCACCCAAGCTGTCATAGCAGCAGGACAGCGCCCGAGATTCGCCGAGCTACCGACGTTCGACGGGTCACACTTCGACTGGCTACCGTTCCGCGCAGCGTACTTCGAGTCTGCACAGATGTTATCACCGACCGAGAACATCAACCGCCTGCGACGGAGCCTCCGGGGAAAAGCTCGAGAAGCAGTCAACAGTATACTCATCACTAACTCAGATCCGGATCAAGTGATGAACACCCTCGCAACACGCTTCGGTCGACCCGAGACACTAGCGAAGACAGAAGTTCAAGCTCTTCGGTCCCTGCCGCGCCTCACCGAGTCACCGTCCGACGTGTGCGTGTTTTCGACCAAGGTGACGAACGCCGTCGCGATGCTGCGAGCCCTCAACTGCGGATACTACCTATACAACCCAGAGGTAGTTGAGAACATACTGGAGAAGCTGCCGTCGACCCTGCGACAGAGCTACTACCAGTTCCTGCCGAGCCAGCCAACAGACATGCCTGACCTGATGAAAATGGAACCGTTCCTGAGACGGTACACAACGTCGTCGAACAACCGCAACAGCAGCAGCCACAACAGAAGTCGCAGCAGTCAACAGCTCGTTGTCCCGTGTGTGAACAACCGGGACATTTCACCGAAGACTGCAACAGATTCGAAACGGCAGATCAACACGAGCGCTGGGACATAGCGAAGAAACAGCGGCTATGTTTCAGGTGTCTACGCTACCGGAAGCGAGATCATACCTGCCGTACTAAGGTGTGTGGTGTCGACGGCTGCGAGATACACCATAATCGCAAGCTGCATTATGTCAAAAAAGAAAAGGATGCAGCAACAGAAGAAACGATCAACTCGGCGTAGAACACCGAGTAGTGAGCGGCGTGAGGTCATCGGGCCACCGGCAACGGACGCGCTCACCACCTACAGTATCAGCGAGCGGCGTGAGGTCATCGGACCACCGGCAACGGACGCGCTCAACTTCGACATCAACAGCGAGCGGCGTGAGGCCATCGGGCCACCGGCAACGGACGCGCTCACCACCTACTGCATCAGCGAGCGGCGTGAGGTCATCGGGCCACCGGCAACGGACGCGCTCACCATCGACATCATCAGCGAGCGGCGTGAGGTCATCGGACCACCGGCAACGGACGCGCTCAACATCGTGAACATCAGCGAGCAGCGTGAAAGCTACAGAACACCGGATTCGGACGAGCTCTACAGCAAGCTGCGTGAGGTCATCGGACCACCGAAAACGGACTCGCACCACACCACTGAAGATCGCAACGAGCAGCTTGATGTCGACAACCGACAGTCAGACGCGCTCATCACCGAACCGACAGCGATCGACTCTACAGACACCGGTGAAGAACGGAATCACCACCTCACCGAGCTACAACACCGGCGGGAGCTGAGCATCCTGCAATTCGACAACGACTGTCCTACACCGGGTTCTTCTGCTGCAGGCAGCACGGCGGGAGAATGTTCCGGACAGCTTCGTATTCCTACAGCATATAGAGATAGATATATAGTTATAAGATGTATATAATAAAGATAAGTTTTAGCTTAGTACTCTAGGATAGGTAGGGTACTTTGCCATGTATAGAGTTCGCATTTCGTTATAGCTTCGTATAGATAGACATATAACTTGTATTTGTATCGCATTCGTAAACAGCCTTATTATAGATAGATTTTTGTTAGATTCTTATTAGAACATAGGAATATAACTCGTATAAGGTTTGTAACAGTAAAATAGGTCTTATAGGACTACAGACAGGTCATTCGTACAACCTAAGTAGATAGGTAATAGATAAAAATAAAGCATGTTCGGCTTTAATAGACGGATGTAACAGATAGTCAACCTAGACCAGGTTAGGTTTAGGAATAGGGTTGGTACTTGCAAATAGCATAGGTCTGGGAGAGCTCCGCACTCTCTGATGGTTAGCCCTCGACTAAACAGCATCTCGGGAGAGTATATCTCCGAAAAGTCGGCATCTCGTGCGTGCGCCCACACAAGGACACGCCCCGCGAGACAGAGTGCGGGCGCTCCCAGACTATCGACCTCTCGCTCCTTTGCAAGTACCAACAACAGTATAAATAGAGCGTCGCTACCGTGCCAAATTGTTCAGTTCACGGCGGCTCTAGAAGAAAGAAGAAAGGAAAACTAGGAAGAATAGTAAATAGTGATAGTGACTAGTGAATAGCTCAGTAGCTATAAGAAGATTGTGAAGAAGGAATAAATTAACGTTTGAAGGCTTGAAGACGTGTTTAAATCCCAGCTAAAAGCTTCACAGTATAAGTGTGGGAATCCGAAGGCCTCATACCGAAGAAATACAGTCCACTGCTCCACCGCTGGGCTTAGGGTTCCCCACAGTTAAGAAAAAAAAAATTTAAATATATTGCACTTAACTTTATACTTCTCATTTCAGGCTTATATTTTGTCATTCCACACTGGGTTATAAACAAGAAGAATTCATCCAACCAATTACCAAGAGCCCTGGTATCCTCTTTGACTCTTCAGGAACAGTTAAACTAATTAATGACCATATTCACATACTTATCCCAATCGATATATCGTTTATTCCTGAACATATAGAAAACATTAAAAGCATATTCGGTACTGTGCGTTATACTTGCCAACAAAGTGAATTTTATCAACAATATTGAATGTCACAATATGATACAACCTCTTGACTCATTATTTCATGACATCATCCGAGATTACAACTCAATATCACATTTAATACCTGCAAATTCGAAGAGATCAGCTTGGTTTTCTGCCGTCGGAACTATATTTAAACATATATTTGGCACCTTAGATGAAGATGACGCCAATAAATACAATCATGCTATACAAACACTGTATAATACTAATAGAAATTTAAGTTCTAATCTCGCCCGTAGCATATTCGTTTCAAATTCAGCCATTTCTACCTTTAATTCCTCTATTATAGAATTGAATAAAAATCAATTCCTGTTGACAGATGCAATGGATAAAATGTCATTAATTATAAAAAATGTATCCGACATTACAAATGCCGTCAGTTTCCAAAATAATTTAAATCAAATATTGAATGTTCTTGAAGCTACCTTATTAACACTGTCTTATAAAGTTGAGGATCTAGTTAGTAGCATATTGTTCGTTAAGTCAAATACTATTCATCCATCTGTAATTACTCCTAAACAACTGTATGAAGATATTATTATTAATTTTAAGAATATACCTAAACACAAGGAGTTTCCAGTAGAGTTAAGTTTAAATAACATTCATTTATTGATGAATCTAGTTGATTTAGTAGCATATTATCTAGACAATAAGTTAGTATTTGTAGTTAAAATTCCTTTGGTGAATTTGATTAGCTATAATCTCTATAAAAGTGTACCTATACCAGTACCGCATGACGCAAACATGCCAAACTCTTACGCGTTAATAATAACGCCTAAATCTTATGTAGGCCTTAGTGAAGATAGGAAAACTTATTTCAGTATAGATAACTTAGAGTTATGTAAGACTATTATTAATAATCATTTTGTGTGTAATTCATTAGATATTTTAAGTGTAATCAATAACCCAAATTGTGAAATCGAAATCATGACTAAAGCTGTGGAAGTCTTACCAGAAAAATGTACCACTAAATTCATATACGGAAATATTGATATTTGGCATAAATTAAATGGTAATAAATGGATATTTGTTCAATCAAACCATGCAAAACTAACTATCGAATGTAAACACATATGTGTAGATAAAGTTATATCAGGAACTGGAATACTTTTACTGAAACCAGACTGTACTGCATTTTGTAAAGATATTAAATTAGACGCTAGAGAAAACTTTAACTTAACTACGAGCCTTGTCATATCAAATTTTAATATAGTAAACGATTCTTGCTGTAACTTAAAACGATTTACCGAGCTAAGCCTCACCAAATTAGCCGTCATCATCATCAGCCTGTATCAGTCCACTGCTGGACATAGGCCTCTCCCAAGATGCGCCACTGAGCCCGATCTTCGGCTCTTCTCTTCCAGTCACTGCCCACCGCTTTGCGTATGTCGTCGCTCCACCTGGTCACAGGACGTCCTACGCTACGTTTGCCGATTCGCGGTCTCCACTCTAGGACAAGTCTGCCCCAACGGTTATCAGTCCTGCGGCAGATATGACCAGCCCACTGCCACTTCAGCTTGCTAATCCGTTGAGCTATGTCGATAACTTTAGTTCTCTGGCGAATTACTTCGTTCCGGATTCGATCCCGCAGAGAAATACCGAGCATAGCTCTCTCCATAGCTCGCTGAGCGACTTTAAACTGGTGGACCAGTCGGACTGTGAGTGTCCACGTCTCGGCTCCGTATGTCATCACAGGTAGGACGCACTGGTTAAAGACTTTTGTCTTTAGACACTGTGGTATAGGCGACGAGAAGACTCGACGGAGTTTTCCGAATGCTGCCCAGCCCAGCTGAATTCTTCTCTGGATTTCCTTCTCGAAGTTATGATGCCTAGTTGGAGCGTTTGCCCTAGGTAAACATACTTAGTGACAACTTCGAGTGGGATTCCATCTACGGCAATCGGTTCCGGAACAACGTGCTCGTTGTACATGACTTTGGTTTTGTCCAAATTCATCCGGAGACCGATGCTACGAGAAGAATCAGCTAGGCCATTCAACATCCTTTGTAGGTCCTGCAGCGTCTCTGCCATAATGACGATGTCATCTGCGAATCGTAAGTGAGAGATGTACCTGCCGTTGATGTTAATGCCACGATCTTTCCAGTCCAGCGTCTTAAACATATCCTCCAAGGCGTTAGTGAACAGTTTCGGGGATATGACGTCCCCCTGTCTCACTCCTCGACGCAGGTGGACATGTTTAGTTCGCTGGTTCTGTACTTGTACAGTCATCGTTGCGGCATTATATAGACATCTCATCACTTCGATATATCGCCAGTCGACTTGGCAACGCTGCAAGGACTCGAGAACAGACCAGGTTTCGATTGAGTCAAAGGCCTTCTCATAGTCCACAAATGCTAAGCACAGGGGCCGATTATACTCTTCGGTCTTCTGTACAATCTGCCGCACCGTGTGGATGTGGTCTATGGTGCCGTAACTGCTTCGAAACCCGGCCTGTTCCGGAGGTTGAAACTCGTCGAGTCTTCGCGCAAGACGGTTCGTGATGACCCTTGAAAACAGCTTGTAGACATGGCTCAGAAGCGAAATCGGGCGATAGTTTTTCAATAGGGTTTTGTCTCCTTTTTTGAAAAACAAAACCACCATGCTTCTGTTCCATGCCTGTGGAGTTCTCCCAGTAAAAAGAACGGAATTAAATAGCTGCTGAAGCTGTTGAACTGCTGGAGCTCCTCCGGCTTTTAAAAGCTCCGTTGTGATTCCGTCTTCTCCTGGGGCTTTTCCATTTTTGAGTTGTTTAAGGGCCATCACGATTTCGTCTCGGCTAATTTCGGGCAGATCTTCTGTGAAGTGGCGGGTTAAGGTGGCTCTAGAATCCTCAGTATCGGGTTCGGGCCTTGAAGCATGCGATGCGTAGAGCTTGCCGTAGAAGTCTTCAACTTCCGACAGAATCTCCGGCTTGGATGCGACGACGTTCCCGGTTGACGTTGTCAGCTTTGTGAGGTGGCTTCTACCCAGAGGCTGGACGAACACTTTCGACCCCCGATTTTGCTCAATTGATTCTTTAATCAAGAGCGTGTTAGAGGATCGGAGGTCGCGTCGTACCAGCTTCTTTATGGATTTGTTGCGCGCCAGGTTAGTTGACAAAGCTGACAAAGGGTCTGTTCGTCTCTCTTCCATTAGCCGAAGTGTTTCTGCCGAGAGTTTGGACTTTTTGCCCGTACGCTTGCTCTCGCAAAACTTCGTCCCTTCATCCCTGAGGATTTCCACCACTTCTTCGAGTTTCTGGTCTACGTCATCTGTGGTTTCCAAGGTAGCGAATCGATTTTCCAATTTTAATTGGAATGTTTCGGACCCAACAACGGTTTGGAGTAGGTTCGGACGGAGCGTAGACTTCATCAATCGGAATCTCTCGGCTTTAAAGTCGATATCCAGAGTGCCTCGTACCAGTCGGTGATCACTTCCAGTATTAAACCTAGTGATCACTGAGACGTCTCTGAATATGCGCCGTTTGTCCGTAATGATGAAGTCAATCTCGTTTTTAGTCACAAAGTCGGGGCTTTGCCACGTCCATTTCCTTTGGGGCTGTTTCTTGAAGAACGAGTTCATCAAGAAAAGCCCCTCTCTCTCGAGGAAATTGACGAGCATTTGTCCCCTGTGATTCCTACTCCCAAATCCGTGGGGTCCTATAGACGATTCGCCGCAAGTTTGTACTCCCACTTTGGCGTTAAAGTCAAATTAGCCGTACCAGAAATAAATAATGTAAATTTAGAAAGCCTAAAACTTTTGAATGACTTACCAAATCAATTTGTAGAAGATACGTTTCTTTATGATAATACTATCCCTAATACTGTAAGTTTATCATTTAGTGTAATTGCATTTATCGTAATCATAAGTTTAATGGTTTATAATGTAAAGGTCGGTATATGTTACAAGCGCAAACTTGTTATTAATCCGAAGCAAGAAAATATATCAATGAATCCAAGTCCTGTTGCCCAACCTCGTCTCCGCATAGAATAACAACTTCCGTAAACTTATAATTAATTAAATAAGTTTACTCTTATGCGGGGGGTTGTTATACCCCTAGGTTTCAGGCCCAATAATGTACACCTTTCAGCTATATCAGCAACTTAGATTATAGATTATTATTCATTACCTTTTTTTTAGTCAGTCTTCAGTCATCCTCCGTTGCGAAACGTCCTATACCAATCTTTGCAACATATCATAAAATCAATTATTCTATTTTACTATCTCATTAAGATAATTTCTAATATATTATTATTTAGTGAAAACAAGTGTTTTTTTTTAAAAAGTGTTTTCCCGGAACCCGTATAACAGTACGCAATGACGCCAACGCCCGGGACGTGAAAATCGAGACGGTGAGGGAGTTCGTGGTCCGGTTGGCGCGCTGTCAATATGACCGTGCAGACAACGGACCACACCCTCACCTCCAGAACATTGCACCGCACCACGCCCGGCCGCCTGATGGCGCTGTATCGACCTGGCGTGCACTCCCACGCGACTTAGTCCCGGTGGATGAAGACAGCAAAGAGGAGGAGTAGCGGTTACCACAGCAGCACAAGACCACCATGCCAGCCAAGATGGCCAACATGACCACCACGCCCAGATCTGGCCAACGACCATATCGGACCACTATAGGGCTGATTAAAGCCCGCGCGTACCCCGAGGGTAGTTGCCCCAGAGCCCAACCAGGGTAAGGAGGCTCGCCTCGAAACCCTCACACGAACCCAGAATGGGAACGTCCACACTGACATCCGTCCGCGCCACGTTTCTTCTGTATAAACCGCGCCTTACCGTGTACACGTGATTCGCCGATGGAAGCGGCCCGCTTTGAATTCTGCCGAAAAGCGAAGCGGCGCTTTGACGACTGGCGATGTTATTTGAACATGTTTGAGTCATGTTTTATGAGTGTCCACATCATCTGAAACATGTTATCTCACCATGTTATACAATACGTTATGTTACATAGTCTGTACGCACCTTAACAAATGAAATAAGCGCATCCTGTTTGACGGGTACGAACAACTTGTATGGAAAAAGAAAAACTATTTATTTTATTTTAATCGACTTCAGATAAGATCGTTTAAAAACTAAATAATTTAAGATTGTTTAAAAAAACTAAAAGAAACGACTTCAAACGTCGCGCTAGTCAAAGTAGCCAGTAGACGTAGTAACTATTATATAATCTGTGCCAGTAGGTAAAGTGCCAGCCAAGTAGTAAGTCGTCGAGATAAGTAAATGCGTCATAATACAAATGTTGATATATTAAAAACGGTTCGGCCGATTTCGTTAAAATTTAAATGGAACCACCTGGGAAGGGTATGTTTTGAAACAAAAAAATAATTTTCCAAATCGGTTCAGGCATCTTCGAGTAATCGGTGAACTAAAATAAAAAAGAAAAAAGATTCTTACGAATTTAGAACCTCCTCCTTTTTTGTGAAGTCGGTTAAAAAGAACCGACTTCAATGCCGCGCAATTAATTTTCAGTCCCAATTTTTAGGTGTTTATCTTCATATCTCTAGAGATACTTATCAGACCTCATTATATATATCTCCTTTCCAACAAAAAAAAATAATCAAAATCGGTTCATAAACGACGCGGTTATCCGCTAACAAACCTTAAAAATGTATATATATATATATATATATATGTATATATATATATATATATATGTATATATTTATATATAATAAATACTAGCTGTGCCCGCGACTTCGTTCGCGTGGAATAGTGTCTTTGGGTAGTATTAACAAATAAGACACATACGTATCCCAACTACACCACGACGTACCACGCCACGCTACTCCCCCTTTCCCTCCGTCCCTCACATGCTCTCCCCTCCCCCTACCCCCTCACTTCCACCTAAACCCCCCAACCTCCCCCTCACTTACCTACCCTCCCCCTTTGCTCCCCTACCCTCCCCTTCCCCTCACTTCCGCATCCAATCCCCTCCAGCTATCCTTCCCTCCATGTATCTCTAGAGATATGGAGATAAACACCTCAAACTTTGTACTGAAAATATAGCGCGGCATTTGAAGTCGAATGTTTTAGTTTTTTAAACGATGTTATTCCTTTATTTTGTCTTCTCTACAAACTTTGTCTTGGCAATAACAAGTAACTACGACTCACCACTAGGCTATAATATCGTTTAAAAACTAAATAAGATCGTTTAAAAAACTAAAATAGAACCGACTTCAATGCCGCGCTATTAATTTTCAGTACCAATTTTGAGGTATTTAAATACCCCTGCAAATATGGTGGGAATTCAAAACTTTGTATATACAGATCTGATAGTATTCTCGTCTGCAATTGACGAAGCTTTTTGAAAACAAGAATTATCTTTCTAATACTTGAATGTTGACACCATTAACATAAAAATACGATAAGCCATTCAGGCTCTAGGGCGTGCCAAAGAAATATACATACATTCATACATTTATATGTATATACATATGTATATATAATATATATACGGTGAATATATATATATATATATATATATATATATATATATATAATATATATATATACATACACTCGAAACAAAATTAACCCTCCTTTCGCAGTCACCCGACAGCGAAAGAAGGAGGGTTATGTTTTAAAAACAACCGTCTCGTGGCGTCGTCCGCGTGTTGCACGTTCTTGCTCAAGTTAGCTCCTCGACAGCTCAGAATTGATAGGGAGGTGAGAAAACCCCGTTTGGTGGGTGGAACAGGGTGTCTATTCTATACGTAGTATTATTATTTGTTCTCGGTGCCGACAAAGAAAACCGATGCAACACAGAACAGATACTACGTATAGAATAGACACTCTGTTCGCTCCAACAATCGAGGCTTCCTCACCTCCTTACCGATTCTGAGCTGTCGAGGAACAAACTTGAGCAAGGACGCGCCACACGCGAACGACGCGACGAAAATAAATCACTCAATAGCACTATTTTATTTATTTACATTTTTTAAGGTTGGTTAGCTAGACATCTAAATTGTATGAGCGCTCATATAACTCAGAGGCCTATCTTAATTAGAGTCAACTATGAATAAAATAAATTACACTGAGGCACAATTTTAGTTACATATTTACCTTATGGCACCAAACTTAAGTTTGGTGCAATTGAGCTAGACCCCTAAATTGTATGAGCGCTTATATAACTCAGAGGCATATCTTAACTGGCGTTAATTATGTATGTATGGGACACCAATTACTTTAATAATTTTTTCGTTTTTGAAATTCCCCCTTTTTTGTGCTGTAAGACCTGCCCTTTGTCGAATTTCATGGTTCTAGGTCAACGGGAAGTACCCTACAGGTTTTCGACCCAAAACCTATATGGTACTTCCGGTTGACCTAAAATTGTCAACTTTGGTCAAAATCAAGGTATTACACAAGTAAAGGAAAAATTCCAAAAAATAAAAAAGTTGAAAATTAAGGTAAATTTAGGTACTTACAAATTTCGGCGAAAATCTAAATATGTCTATATCTTATTATCGTGTTGACTCTGGATCTTGATTTTTATATATCTAATTATGACCATAAACATCAGTATCTGGTAAAAATTTTAACTTGCTAGGTCCACCCGTTCCTGAGAAAATCGGTGGTGACACACGGACATACAGACGGACAGACGGATAAGAAAGTGATCTTATAAGGATTCCTTTTTTACCTTTTGAGATACGGAACCCTAAAAACGATTAATTTACTTTTACAAACTTATGATTAATTGTTAAACAAATAATTGTTTAACAATTTACAAAAATATAAAGTGTGAAACACTTCAAAGAAACATAATATTTCACTTATGATTAATTGTAGTTGTTGCAATACATTTCCTATATGGATCGAACTACAAAGTTAAGTTTGTCCCTTAAACTAGTCTGAGAAGTTGGTACGGAAGCCTCGGTGGGCGAGTTCAACTCGATTTTGCTGGTTTTTATATATAATATAGAACCTACGTAAATTTGAACCTCTTGTGTGTACTGGTCCCAACATATATGTATGAAGTTGACGTTAATTTTCACGTGAGTAGTATTATTGTTTTGTTGTCGTCCGCGTGTGGTGCCTTGCTTAAACTAGCTCCTCAGCAGCTCCAGAATCAGAGGCGAGGTGAGGAAGCCTCGATTGGTTGGTGGGACAGAGTGTCTATTCTATACATAGTATTATTATTTGTTCCCGGTGCCGACAAACAAAACCGATGCAACACAGAACAGATACTACGTATAGAATGGACACTCTGTTCGCCCTAACAATCGAGGCTTACTCACCTCCCTACCGATTTTGAGCTGTCGAGGAACTAACTTGAGCAAGGACGCTTCACACGCGAACGACGCGACGTAAATAAATCACTCAATAGCACTATTTTATTTATTAACATATTTTATGGTTGGTTCCAATTAAGCTAGACCTCTAAATTGTATGAGCGCTCAGTTCCTTTTTTTACCTCTTGAGAAACGGAACCCTAAAAATGATAAAGTAGATATCTAGTTACTGTATAACTGAAGAAGACAAATTGTAGGTAGGTACATAATACATGTATTGGTGGAGTGATCAATGTGTCCATTCTATATTTTGTTCTGTGTCGCATCCTCGCAGACAAAAAAGTTTTGTTCGCAGTGTGCACAGGGTGATAGACAAAACTGTCTTGAGACAGTCTTGAGACAGTCTTAAGACTGTTTTGTCTATAGTCTGCGCTCAGCCTTACGGTGCATTTTACTGTGCGCAACACGCGGTTCATAGTTACTATTAGTTGATACTGTGACCCACATTCAAGGTCGCACTCGAGGCGTGAAGAGCATTTTGAACGTTATTGGCGTTGTAACTAGGTTTAATCTCGCATTTTTGCTCTCAGGGAGTGCAATTTCTGTACTTGTACTATTAATTATTCTGTTGTATAACTAAGCTGCTGCTTACCTATAAAGAACTGACTGGAGAGGGTCATTGTTACCCACAATACAGGCTCCAAAGAGTCCTAGTGTGGGTACAAGAATTTATCAAAGGTACACTCAATAGTTAGCTATGAACAATTTACAACTTACAACCTAAAATGTATGTACCAACACAAACTATGTGATAGTCTCAATAAAGATTTATTTTTATTTATATTTTTGTAAATTGTTAAACACAATCCAAAATTTCATCGTACCGACGGGACTTGAACCCGCAACCTCCTGGATAATGGAAAGCACCTGGACATGTTATCCAGGAGGTTGCGGCTTCAAGTCCCGTCGGTACGATTCAATTTTGAACTGTGTTTAACAATTATACATAACTAGCAGCCCGCCCCGGCTTCGCACGGGTAGAACATATATGCCTACAAAATTTGCATCAGTTTGTTGCATCGAATATAAAATATGAACATATCATCATCATATTTCATCCAATTTACACAAAACCGTAACGAATTATGCACCTAAACTTTCCTCATAAACACTCTGGCTATTGGTGAAAACCGCATGATAATCCGTTCAGTAGCTATTGAGATTATTGCAAAGAGACAGACAGACGCAGTGATGAACTTTGTTTTATAATACTTACGTAGTGATATTGGACGGCCCTTTGGCGTAAAGGATTGTTACCCTGATTCAGACCCGACGGTCGTTGGTTCTAATCATAGCTATATACCTACCAATGAAAGTTTTATCTGCATTCATGAATCATGAGTTTTCGTACAGTGGTAGTGGGATCATTAAATCTACCTAAAAGTAGCTTACCACCAAGGAGAACATCTGCCGCCGTAACCTTACGGCGTTCCCCGACGCAAAATGTAGGGGTAATATACGTTTAACGTGTGTATCTGTGTGTCTGTCTGTAGCATCTTAGCACCTAACCGGATGAACCAATTTTGTTTTTATTATTGATAGTTTTTTTTGTTTGATAGATGTCTTCATCGAGAGTTTTCTTAGCTTTGATTCATGAAAATTCGTTCAATAGTTATATATATATATAAAACTATGAGCTTTATTCTAGTTAATTGCGCTATGAAATCAACTTTCATAGGTCTGACCAATTCGAAAATCTTCTTCTTCAACGATATTGTAAGAACATGGAAGCATTGACCTGATGCTGGGACATCTCCTGGACTCTACAGAATACTCAAATCCTCACCAACTTACAGCTCAGCTAGGCTATTCTGTAAGCTATCTCGACAGCGGAATCCGCGGTGAGATTCGAATTTCATACTACGACATTCAATCGTATCACGTTCGTAATACGGTTAAATTTCGTAACACGAAATTCAAATCTCACCGCGGATTCCGCTATCGAGATAGCTACAGAATAGCCTAGCAGATTTTAAATGTCGTGTTTAGAGTCATTGGAATACTTTTAATGAAAAGATTATACATAGATCAGTCGGGGTGGCTTAAAATATTATATTATTATATATATATATATATAGATGAATATTATTTTATACAATAGATCATATTATTATACTATATTGACTTCGAATTGCATAGCTAAGCTTATAATAATATTTTCGTAGTAAATATGACCTAATCTGTGGTTTCACTGCAAATATTTTATTAATTTTGCGATGCGTGTATGTGAAATTCGTGATATCTTCTAGATTTTTCATTTGAATTATATATTGTAAAGGACAATTTTAATCTATAATATGTGGCCAAGCTAATTAACGTAATTATTTGGATAACGCTTAATACTATATACTTGAAAATAGCCTTGGAAGTTATGTAATATTTTTTAACAAAAATTTTAAGATTAAAATGGTTACTGTGAGTCAACCTTAAGAGATAGACATATGCTGTCGCGGACTTTTTTGTAGGTCTTATTAGGTTGCACAATTCTTGCATAGAAAATATTCTTCTATCTATTTTCAATTAAGCAGCGTTCGTAAGAAACGTGTTTTTTCGACCGTTTTTTTGCCGACTTAGGTTGCAAATTAGGTCTCCACGAATGTACCTTTGATTTAAATGGGATAATATATAGCCTTTTTTCATTCCGAAAGTCCATTCTATGAATTAGTGAAAGAATTTTTTAAATCGGTTCAGTAGTTTTTGAGCCAAATCATTACAAACATACAAAAAAACAAAAATACAAAAATACAAATGTTCTCTCTTTATAATATTAGTATAGATAACGGTGATCAGTAAAGGCTTGAATTACTTAGCTCTTATTAAACTTGTAAGTTTTCTTTTGTATCATTTTATATTTATATATACAAGCTTAAAGCTTGGGCAGAGAAAACGATTACATTTATTACATAAGTAATACTAGACTGTTTACAAAACGATACTGGAGATACTTATCAGATCTAAAATTACAATAGAGACTAAACGGAAAATATAATCTTCAAGAAAAAAAATAAAAACTTAGGCAGCGACAACGATAATTATATTTTATCACAAAAATAATGCACTACCATGCATTTTGAGAATTTGTTTGCGATCATTTAATTAGTAAAATTAATAAAATCTTGATGAATTATTTTGATAAAGAGGAATTTAAATTGATTCATCGATAATATTTGATTGATACGTTAGTTATAAATAAAATGTTTTTTTCAAGGAAATGAGCATGCGTCACTCTTATCGATTCACGAGTTAATTTTGGTCGCATAGAGTTTTGTTGTTATAATAGTATTATTATATTATTTTATAGATAGCAGTGTGACATAAAACCCTTCTTTACTCATGTGATAAAACCGCACTTTACGCTTACGCTACGCTTTTCCGTCAAATAGATAGTTATTGCACGACGTGAAATTAGCACAGATTATATAATAGTTTGGTGCTATACGCCGTGCAATAATCGACTATTTAAGTCACGGAAAATCGTGCGTAAAGCGCCGGTTTAGGTCACACTGTAACATGAAATACTTTAGGTAACGACAAATAGGCAAGATCATTTTACCACCATAAAACTATTAATTGTTTCGATCACATCTTCACTTAACATCAGGTGAGATAGTGATCATACCCATGCTTATATACCTACTTACTATATAAAAACCTGGTAGGTGATAAAGTAGACCTCTTCCGTTTAAAGTATGATTATATTTAACTAGCAGCACGCCCCGGCTTCGCACGGGTAGAACATATATGCCTACAAAATTTGCATCAGTTTGTTGCATCGAATATAAAATATGAACATATTTAACAATAATCGTCATATTTCATCCAATTTACACAAAACCTTAACGAATTATGCACCTAAACCTTCCTCATAAACACTCTGGCTATTGGTGAAAACCGCATGATAATCCGTTCAGTAGCTATTGAGATGATTGCGAACAGACAGACAGACGCAGTGATGGACTTTGTTTTATAATACTTACGTAGTGATATTGGACGGCCCTTTAGCGTAAAGGATAGTTACCCTGATTCTGACCCGACGGTCGTTGGTTCTAATCCTAGCTATATACCTACCAATGAAAGTTTTATGTGCATTCATGAATCATGAGTTTTCGTACAGTGGTAGTGGGATCATTAAATCTACCAAAAAGTAGCTTACCACCAAGGAGCCCGGGCCCGGTGGCGTAATCGGGAGAACGGTCGGCTTTGATGCCGTGGTACCGAGTTCAAACCTTACCGTGCACCAATGGATTTGTCCATCGAAAAATTTATGTGCGCTTCTCACAGTGGCCCTCCGGTGAAGGAAAACATCGTTAAGAAACCAACAACCCCCGCATGGTGGTAGGACACTATCTAGTGTCCGCCTGGCCAGCTACCACCCTCAAGTTAGAAAATCTGTCGCCAAAAACATCTAATGTGTTCCGGCAGCTATCCTTGAGAGCCAGTTCCCCAGTCTAGGCCTAGCGTGCTTACCATCTTCGACCGCATCATCACTTACCAACAGATGAGATAGTGGTCAAACGCTAGCCTATAAGATATAAAAAAAAAGAAAGAAAAAAGGTGAACATCTGCCGTCGTAACCTTACGCGTTCCCCGACGTAAAATGTAGGGGTAATATACGTTTAACGTGTGTATCTGTGTGTCTGTCTGTAGCATCTTAGCACCTAACCGGATGAACCGATTTTGTTTTTATTATTGATAGTTTTTTTTTGTTTTTGTCTTCATCGAAGGTTTTCTTAGCTTTGATTCATGAAAATTCGTTCAATCGCTATGAGCTTTTTTCTAGTTAATTGCGCTATGAAATCAACTTTCATAGGTCTGATCAATTTGAAAATCTTTTTCTTCAACGATATTGTAAGAACATGGAAGCATTAAACTGATGCTGGGACATCTCCTAGACTTTACAGAATACTCAAATACTCACCGACTTACAGCTCAGATTTTAAATGTTGTGTTTAGAGTCATTGGAATGCTTTTAATGAAAAGATTATACATAGATCAGTCGGGATGATTTAAAATATTATATTATTATATATATAGATGAATATTATTTTATACAATACATTATATTATTATACTATATTGACTTCAAATTGATTGTGATCGGTGGGGATCTACAGCATAGCTAAGCTTATAATAATATTTTCGTAGTAACTATGACCTAATCTGTGGTTTCACTGCAAATATTTTATTAATTTTGCATTGCGTGTATGTGAAATTCGTGATATCTTCTAGAGTTTTCATTTGAATTATATACTGTAAAGGACAATTTTAATCTATAATATTTGGCCAAGCTAATTAACGGATTAATTATTTGGATAAGGATTAATACTATATACTTGAAAATAGCCTTAGAAGTTATGTAATATTTTTTAACAAAAATTTTAAGAATAAAATGGTTACTGTGAGTCAACCTTAAGAGATAGACATATGCTGTCGCGGACTTTTTTGTAGGTCTTATTAGGTTGTACAATTCTTGCATAGAAAATATTCTTCTATCTATTTTCAATTAAGCAGCGTTCGTAAGAAACGTGTTTTTTCGACCGATTTTTTGCCGACTTAGGTTGCAAATTAGGTCTCCACGAATGTACCTTTGATTTAAACGGGATAATATATAGCCTATTTTCATTCCGAAAGTCCATTCTATGTATTAGTAAAATAATTTTTTAAATCGGTTCAGTAGTTTTTGAGCCAAATCATTACAAACATACAAAAATACAAAAGTTCTCTCTTTATAATATTAGTATAGATATATAAAACACAATAACATCGTTTAAAAAATATACGGTCGAATTAAGAAACCTCCTCCTTTTTTTGAAGTCGGTTAAAAAACTAAAAGAACTGACTTCAAATGCCACGCTATTAATCTGCAGTACCAAGTTTGAGGTGTTAATCTCCATATCTCTGGAGATACTCATCAGACCTCGATGAAATTACCATGGTACCACACTAGGGATATATCCTTTCCAACAAAAAAAGAGTAATCAAAATCGGTTCATAAACGACGAAGTTATCCGCGAACAACAGAAGATTAAATGCAATAACCGGCCAAGTGCGTGTCGGGCCACGCGCAGTGTAGGGTTCCGTAGTAGCCTGTTATTCAATGCAAGTCTTTACCCGTTATAAACAAGCAACTAGGTACTCCGTCTTTGTCACTTTAAAGGATTTATTCTAAGAATTTTGTATTTGGTACAAAATTATCCAACACCCAAGTTCAACGACTATTACTGCTAAACTAATAAAGTTATCTCAACCGCTATAATTTTCCTTTAAAGTTCATAAAATGAGCTATTATCACAAATTTTTCCAGATTTTTCGAGCCAGCAGTTTAGCTGTTAGAGGGCGGAGGACGCCCTACTGGAACAAAAATTTTCACTCTAAAGTTTAATATTTCGTAATTGGAGCATTCAATAGAAAAATGGTATTAAAAACTCTGAAGTCATTTTAAAAGACCTATTCAACGCTACCCCACACGATGGCGAAGACGATGAAAAAAAATTCATCCCCAATTCTCATATAAAAGAGCTACCCTAAAAAAATATTTTTCACAATTTTATTTCAGCACTTTGTCGGCGTAATATATATATACCTCCACAAAATTACAGTTTTCTAGTATTGACGGTCTCTTAGCAAAACCTCGGAAAGACTGACAGACAGACAGACAGACAGACAGACGGACATGACGAAACTATAAGGGTTCCTCGTCAGGACTACGGAACCCTAAAAAGGGACACAATGGACCCCGCTCGTCATATAGTTTTGACAAGTTAATATTACTCAACTCAGGCGCTAAAATAGGTTGATTGCTGTAAATTGGCCGTCAGACACAAAGCACATTAACTACTAAAGAGCTACCCTAAAAAAAATATTTTGCAATTTTATTTCAGCACTTTGTCGGCGTAATATACTCGTATATACATACCTCCACAAAATGACAGTTTTCTAGTATTAACGGTCTCTTAGCAAAACCTCGGAAAGACTGACAGACAGACAGACAGACAGACAGACAGACGGACATGACGAAACTATAAGGGTTCCTCGTCAGGACTACGGAACCCTAAAAAGGGACACAATGGACCCCGCTCCTCATATAGTTTTGACAAGTTAATATTACTCAACTCAGGCGCTAAAATAGGTTGATTGCTGAAAATTGGCCGTCAGACACAAAACACATTAACTATTAAAGGTACGGCCACACCCTGGCGTCCTGCGATCTGCGGGTGCGATCTCAGTACGTGTGAACCAGTCGGTACAAATACTACTGCGCTATCTGATCGCCGCCTAGATCGCGCAAGCAGGACGCTGCGGTGTGTCCGTACCTTAACTCTTAAAACATTGGAATGCTCAAGAGGAAAGGGTCTACGAAAGGGTTAAGAAATTAAAAAGATTTTGAATATTTATCTCATTAAGGGTCCCCGCACACGGGCCACGGGCCACAGCCACAAAACGCCGCCACCGGCATATTTCCTATAGTTTTCATACATTTTATATGGACTCGCCGCACACGATTGACGCCGGTGGCCGCCACACGCTACATGATAAAATGTATGAAAACTATAGGAAATATGCTGGTGGCGGCGTTTTGTGGTTGTGGCCCGTGGCCCGTGTGCGGCGACACTAATAATGCCCTTTTGGCACTAAAAGTTGTACTATTCATTATTCTGTGCTAAAAGAAACAATTGTCTCAGATTCCTTCCTCTCTGTAATCTCAAAATATCTAAATAAAACAATATCGGCCATGAATAACTAATGAGTACAAAGAACTGTAGAAGTAACTTCTCGTGAATGAAGTTTTATTTAAATATATTTAAAAGGTATCTTTATTTTATTCTTAATAAACATTATTATTATATCAAATATTTACAGCAAATATACAACTTAAAAATAAATAAAACTATTTGAAATGTTATAAATAAAAATTAAACTAGTTATAAATAAAAAACAGAACCTAGGTCGCAGCTGTCTGCCGGTAACGTTCCCAAAAAGCTGGCGACGTTACCTCGTTGAATTGCTAGGCTAAGGCGAAATTAAATTAAAATTTAAAAGGCGATGATTTGGGTGATTTTTCCCGCAGAGCTACAACATGGAGCCCTTCAAAAGGGGCGTGAAATAGTAGATTGTATAACAAGGGTGCAATATAGTACATTTCTACGAGGCCGCTATTTTGAATCCTGAGCGTAGCGAGGGATTTAAAGTACGTCGGCCGAGAGAAAATAATATTGCAGCCGAGTTTTACACTCTGCTTTTCATCCCTCTCTATGAGAAAAGGAAATGAAAGGCTCAAATTAAGTTCAACACTATATTAACTAAAAAAGAGACTAACACAACTAAACAAAACACATATGACACATATAAACACAACACATACACAAGCACTTTTGACGTCTTTGGTTTATGTCCTTCAGATATGCTACCAATGTTGTATAGGTCCTGATTTGAATATAATTATTAGTATTGACTGTCGATTTTAACATCGAATAAATACTCCAAAGTGTAAATATTCCAAGAACGTTGCCTGAATTTGGCCAGTTCTTGATAATTAGCTAGAAATACAGTTTCTGAAAATGAATTCGCTTTTTTTTTCACTTTTCCACTCGATACATTTTGTATAGGCTTTTAAATATTTTTTCGCGGGATTTTGTTGATAACAGATTGTGTATAACATTTGTTGCGTCGTTTTGTATTCTGTCGGGCGTTAAATACATACTTTCGTTATCAGAACTCATTTTGTTTATGAATTAATAGTCTATTTAGCTCTGCAACAAACAATTAATGTGAGGAGGACTTCGTATTGATTCGCGCGCTTATTGATTGTTTTTAACCGACTTCAAAAAAAGGAGGAGGTTTCTCAATTCGACCGTATATATATATATATATATTTTTTAATGTTTGTTCGCGGATAACTTCGTCGTTTATGAACCGATTTTGATTATTCTTTTTTTGTTCGAAAGGAGATATCCCAAGTGTGGTACCATGGTAATTTTATTGAGGTATGATAAGTATCTCCAGAGATATTGTGATAAACATCTCAAAATTGGTACTGAAAATGAATAGCGCGGCATTGAAGTCAATTGTTTTTTAGTTTTTAAACGATATTATCTTCTTCATACGAGATTCTTTTTTTAAATCCAATAGACTATACACCACAGTTCGCGCGCTTCTTTTTTTTCATCTTGGCTACCATACTATCAGTGTATTGTGCGATGCGTTTGAATTTTTTTTCTGTATAATATATGTTATATTATATATATATGGTATTGTTTTATAATATTAAATGTTAAGCTTCACGAGCTTGTTTATTCATCAAGCGTGGCACGCTATCTAGTTGATAGGGCAGTAACATTTCCCGTACAATATATTATTATTGAACCTCCTTAGATATGACACTATAAAATAACAGTCAGAAGCCGAAAATTAAAAAATGACTTTACCGCCCTAGGGTGGACAAGACCTATTTTGCGCGCACTTATCGATGGGATGAAAATATTCTTAACAGGTCGGCAACACATGAGTGACACCTCTAGTGTTGCAAGTGTTCATAGGCGACGGTGAGCACTCTCCATCAGGGGGGCCGTCTGCTTGTTTGCGGCCTATATCATAAAAAATAAAACTGGCCAAGTGCGAGTCAGACTTATGTTCCGCACACGGAGGGTTCCGAACGCCATCTATCGAATTTCTAACGAACTTCTTACACCAAAAGTTGATCCTACTATAATATTATAAATGCGAAAGTAAGTGTGTGTGTGTGTGTGTGAATGTTTGTTACCACGTATCTCGATAACCACTAAACCAATTTTGATGAAATTTAAAACGTAGATAGTGTAGGTTCTAACTTAAGACATAGGCTATTATTATTTTTGAAAATCATCCTCTAAAGGGGTTAAATAGGGTGATAAAGTTTCTATGGAAAATTTTATTCCTTGGGCCGATTTACTCAAAACTCGGTACAAATAAACCTTAAAACAAATAATGAGACACGTGTTTTTTATTATTTCAAATCTACCCCTAAGGGGGGTGTAAAATGATTTAGTTTGAAAAAGTCATAGAAAATTCAGTAATGTTTGTTTCCACGTATTCCTTGGCCCGATTCACTCAAAACTCGGTACATATAATCTATCCAACAAATAATGATACACGTGTATTTCATTTTTTCAAAACTACCCCTTAGGGGGGTGTAAAATGATTTTGTTTGGAATAGAAAATTCAGTAATGTATGTTTTCACGTATTCCTTTGTCCGATTCACTCAAAACTTGGCACAAACAAACCTTAAACAAATAATGAAACACGTGTTTTTTATTTTTTCAAATCTACCCCTAAGGGCGGTGTAAAATTGTTTTTAATTTTGTTTGGAAAAGTCATAAAACTCGGTACATATAATCTATAAAACAAATAGCGAGACACGTAATTTTTTATTTTCCCAATCTACCCCCAGGGGGTCTGTAAATTAAATGTTGTATGGAAAAATCATAAAAAATCCAGTCATGTTTGTTTTGACGTATCTGCATAACTAATTAACCGATTTCAATGAAATTTGACACGTAGATAGTGTAAGTTTTAAAATAACATATAGAGTAATTTGATTTTCGAAATTCAACCCCTGAAGGGGTAACATAGGTTGATAAAGTTTCTATAAAAATGTTATTCCTTGGTCTGGTTCACTCAAAACTAGGTACAAATAAAACTTAAAACAAATAATGAAACATGAATTTCTTATTTCTTTCAAATTTACCCCTAGCGGGAGTGAATATGTAATTTTATCTGGAGAAATCATAGAAAATACATTAATGTTTGTTTCCACGTATCTGCATAACTACTAAATCGATTTAGATGATATTGGAAATGTAGATAGTATAGTTCCTGAAATAAAACATAATAATGGTACTTTAATTTTCAAAAAGCATCCCCTAAAATGGTTAAACAGGGTAATAAAGTTTCTATTGTAAATTTTATTACATACTTGGTTTGATTCACTCAACATTCGTGTGCAAAATGAAATTTGTAAGTATAGAAAACATGTATTTCCTGATTCCATTCACTATGTAGGGAAATACAGTTTAACGTAAATCATGAAATCAACACCAATATTATAAATGGGAAAGTCAGTTTGTTTATTTGTTAGTTTGTTTGGGACTTCTTCACGGTCAAACGGTTTGACGGATTTGGCTGAAATTTTGTACAAAGACAGTTGATAGGGTAGAATAGGATATAGGATACTTTTTTTCTGGCTGTCGAGTCAGGGGGTCTAAATATGTTTTATTGAATTTTGTAACTATAAGACTTCTTCTCAAATAAACGGCTTAACCGATTTGCCTGAAATTTTGTATGAATACATGTCTAAGGCAGAATAGGATATAGGATAATTTTTTTTGGCTATCGAGTCAGGGGGTCCAGATATTTTAAATTGAATTTTGTAAATATAAAACCTCTTCACGAATAGACAGCTTGACCGATTTGCCTGAAATCTATACTAATATTATAAAGAGTATGTTTTGTTATGTTATGTTATGTTTTTGTTTTGTTAGTGTATGTTTGTAATGATTTGGCTCAAAAACTACTGAACCGATTTAAAAAATTCTTTCACTAATGCATAGAATGGACTTTCGGAATGGAAATAGGCTATATATTATCCCGTTTAAATCAAAGGTACATTCGTGGAGACTTAATTTGCAACCTAAGTCGGCAAAAAAACGGTCGAAAAAACACGTTTCTTACGAACGCTGCTCAATTGAAAATAGATAGAAGAATATTTTTTATGCAAGAGTTGTACAACTTAATAAGACCTACAAAAAAGTCCGCGACAGCATATGTATATCTCTTAAGGTTGACTCACAGTAACAATTTTAATCTTAAAATTTTTGTTAAAAAATATTACATAACTTCCATGGCTATTTTCAAGTATATAGTATTAATCCTTATCCAAATAATTACGTTTATTAGCTTGGCCACATATTATGGATTAAAATTGTCCTTTACAGTATATAATTCAAATGAAAACTCTAGAAGATATCACGAATTTCACATACACGCATCGCAAAACTAATAAAATATTTGCAGTGAAACCACAGATTAGGTCATAGTTACTATGAAAATATTATTATTAGCTTAGCTATGCTGTAGATCCCCACCGATCACAATAAATTTGAAGTCAATATAGTATAATAATATGATCTATTGTATAAAATAATATTCATCTATATATATATAATATTTTAAACCACCCCGACTGATCTATGTATAATCTTTTCATCAAAAGCATTCCAATCACTCTAAACACGACATTTAAAATCAGAGCTGTAAGTTGGTGAGGATTTGAGTATTTTGTAGAGTCCAGAAGATGTCCCAGCATCAGGTCAATGCTTCCATGTTCTTACAATATCGTTGAAGAAGAAGATTTTCGAAATGATCAGACCTATGAAAGTTGATTTCATAGCGAAATTAACTAGAAAAAAGCTCATAGTTTTATAACGATTGAACGAATTTTCATGAATCAAAGCTAAGAAAACTCTCGATGAAGACATCTATCAAACAAAAAAAAACTATCAATAATAAAAACAAAATTGGTTCATCCGGTTAGGTGCTAAGATGCTACAGACAGACACACAGACACACGTTAAACGTATATTACCCCTACATTTTACGTCGGGGAACGCGTAAGGTTACGGCGGCAGATGTTCTCCTTGGTGGAAAGCTACTTTTTGGTAGATTTAATGATCCCACTACCACTGTACGAAAACTCATGATTCATGAATGCACATAAAACTTTTATTGGTAGGTATATAGCTAGGATTAGAACCAACGACAGTCGGGTCAGAATCAGGGTAACTATCCTTTACGCCAAAGGGCCGTCCAATATCACTACGTAAGTATTAAAAAACAAAGTCCATCACTGCGTCTGTCTGTCTGTTCGCAATAATATCAATAGCTACTGAACGGATTATCATGCGGGTTTCACCAATATCCAGAGTGTTTATGAGGAAGGTTTAGGTGCATAATTCGTTAAGGTTTTGTGTAATTTGGATGAAATATTACGATGATTGTTAAATATGTTCATATTTTATATTCGATGCAACAAACTGATGCAAATTTTGTAGGCATATATGTTCTACCCGTGCGAAGCCGGGGCGGGCTGCTAGTGTTGTATAAAGACAGTTCATAGGGTAGAATAGGATATAGGATACTTTTTTTCTGGCTGTCGAGTCAGGGGGTCTAAATATGTTTAATTGAATTTTGTAAATATAAGACTTCTTCTCAAATAAACGGCTTAACCGATTTGCCTGAAATTTTGTATGAATACATGTCATAGGGCAAAATAAGACATAGGATCCTTTTTTTCTGGCTGTCGAATCAGGAGGTCAAGATATTTTAAATTGAATTTTGTAAATATAAAACCTCTTCTCGAATAAACGGCTTGACCGGTTTGCCTGAAATGTTCTATAAAGACAGTTCATAGGGTAGAATAGGATATAGGACACTTTTTTTTCTGGCTGTCGAGTCAGGGGGTCTAAATATGTTTAATTGAATTTTGTAAATATAAGACTTCTTCTCAAATAAACGGCTTAACCGATTTGCCTGAAATGTTGTATGAATACATGTCATAGGGCAGAATAGGATATAGGATACTTTTTTTCTGGCTGTCGAGTCAGGGGTTCCAGATATTTTTAATTCAATTATGTAAATATTAGACCTCTTCTTGAATAAACGGCTTGACCGATTTGCCTGAAATGTTGTATAAAGACAGTTCATAGGATAGAATAGGATATCGGATACTTTTTTTCCGGCTGTCGAGTCCAGGTGTCCAGTTTTGCAAATGTGTGGCGGCCTACTCTCGGTCAAACGGGTTAACCGTTTTAGCTGAAATTTTGTACACAGACAGTCAATAAGATATAGAAGGACAACGAATACTTTTTTTGGCTGGCAATTTCCGGTGACTAGATTTTTATTATGGAATTTTGTTAACGTGTTGCCTCTTTTCGGCCAGACGGCTTGACCGATTCAGATGAAATTTTGTACAAAGAACATAAATATGGCATAAAAGGGCAAGGAATACTTTTTTTTCGGCAGTTAAGTGAGGGTGCCTTTATTTTTTGTTAACTTTACATAGAGTTTGCATAATAATAAAAGTTTGACCTTAGGTTCATCTATAATGACTAAACTTAATATGTGTCCTAATTAGGCCATAAAACTGTCAGGGTCATTAAAAGTCATCAGAATTTACGCGATAGCTTTGCTTGCCCAACGTGTTTTATCTGCTTTGTGGGAAGTATTTCAGAAACATTCGTGTTAACAGCCACATTTAACCTTAGGGTCATAGGTGTTGACTTAGTAGATCATAAAAACTGTCAGGGTCATAAAAAGCCGTAAAAAATTTTCGCGCTCGCTTCGCTCGCGCATTGATAGCTCTCGCTGCGCTCGCGCAAGCATTTGTTTTATCTTCTTTGTTGGTAATATTTCAGTAACTTTTGTATTTTAATAGCCACTTGCATCAAAATGAGTCATAGATTGAAACAGTACAACCTTCTACAATCATAGAGATGATTAACCTTAAAATAAGTGGATATCAAGTTTAACCTTGGGGTTGTCGGTTTTGACTTAGTAGGTCATAAAAGCTGTCAGGGTCATAAAAGGTCATAAAAATTTTCGCGCTCGCTTCGCTCGTGCAGTATTAGCGCTCGCTACGCTCGCGCAAGCTTTTTTTTTATCTTCTTTGTTAGTAATATTTCAGCAACTTTTGTATATTGATAACCACATGCATCAAAACGAGTCATAAATTAAACAGTACAACGTTTTCAATAATCATAATGAAGTTTAACCTTCGTATTATCGGTGTTGACTTAGGAGGTCATAAAAACTGTCAGGGTCATAAAAAGTCGTAAAAATTTTTCACCATCGCTTCGCTCGCAAATTGATAGCGCTCGCTACGCTCGCGCAAGCATTTGTTTTATCTACTTTGTAGGTAATATTTTCAGCATATTTGTATTTAAATAGCCACATACATCAAAACGAGTCATAGATTGAAACAGTACAACCTTCAATAATGATAAAGATTATTTTACTTAAAATAAGTGGATATCCAGTTTAACCTTTGAGTTATCGGTATTGACTTAGGAGGTCATAAAAACTGTCAGGGTCATAAAAAGTCGTAAACATTTTTCACCATCGTTTCGCTCGCGCATTGATAGCGCTCGCTACGCTCGAGCCAGCATTTGTTTAAGCTACTTTGTAGGTAATATTCAGCATTTTTTGTATTTAAATAGCCACATGCATCGAAACGAGTTTATAAATTGAAACAGTTCAACCTTCAATAATCATAATGATTATTAACCTTAAATAAGTGGATATCAAGTTAAACCCTAGGGTTATCGGTGTTGACTTAGTAGGTCATAAAAACTGTAAGGGTCATAAAAGGTCCTAAAAAAAATTTGCGCAGTAATAACGCTATATAGCATATAATAGCGTGTTTTAACAGCCTCATACATTAGACTGACTCAAATACTTAAACAGCAAAACTTGGTACACCTTGGTTAGGTTTATCAAGTAATTATTAATGACTTTAACAATAGACGATATCGATTTTGACCTAAGAGTCATCTACAGTGACTTGATTGTTAAGTTATAAAACTGTCAGGGTCATAAAAAGTCATAAAACATGTTCGCTCGCGCAATGATAGCGCTCGCGACGCTCGCGCAACGATTCACCTTATTTTCTTTGTAAGAAATGTTTCAGGAACTTTAGTGAAGAGTCAAATCAATTGAACAGCACAACTTCGTATACCTAACCAAAATGAATAATGACTTTAACAATAGAGGATATTGAGTTCGACTTTGGGGTCATCTATGGTGACTTGGGATAAGAGATCATCGATCTAGACCTAAAAGGTCATAAAGACACAATAACGCGGGCGAAGCCGCGGGTAACAGCTAGTTATCAATAAAGTTGATTATTGAAAACACGAATAAAACAACATTCTGAAAATGACTCCTAGCTAGATCGATTTATCGCCCCCGAAATCCCCCGTAGGTATACTAAATTTTATTTAATCGTTGGAGCCGCTTCCGAGATTAAGATTAAGGTAAAGACGATAGTGCCATCTTTGAAGCTAGCTAGATGGCGCTGCGCTATCGTAAAATTTTTTTTTTAACTTTTCTTTAATTTTTAACTTTGTTTTGTTCTTAGTATTTGTTGTTATAGCGGCAACAGAAATACATCATCTGTGAAAATTTCTACCATCTAACTATCACGGTTCATGAGATACAGCCTGGTGACAGACAGACAGCGGAGTCTCAGTAATAGAGTTTCGTTGGTACCCTTTGGGTTTGGAACCCTAAAAATGTTCTCATTTTGACATAAAGTTACTAACGATTCTACAACGTCCTAACGTCGAATCGAAATGGAATGTTTTACATCGTTAGTGTCTCGAAATCAAATGCTGTGACGGTGGAGCGACGATTTACGCAAAGCAAAGCAGTAGGCAGTGACTGGAAAAGAAGATCCAAACATCGGGCTGAGTGGTGTATCTTGCGAGAGGCGTATGTCCAGCAGTGGACTGACACCGGCTGATTATGATGTTTATAATGTATATAAATCAATTACGTGATTTTAATCATAGAATTCGAACTAAAAATTTACCATTACTGACCATTAAATGCGGCTCTAGCTAGCACAACACCAACGATTGATTTCTTCTCATTTCGTAAAATTCCATTACGATATTTTATGTAGGTGTTTTGTTAGGTGTAGTTTGGGAAAACGAGAATATTTGGGCTATGTGGAATCGTCTAGCTCTGACATCGCATAGACGAATAATACAAAGAGAATATAAATATTCTCAATATAATATTATGTTTCATTCTTTGATAATACACATGTTTCGCATAGATCTGACAGGCATTTGACTTCATAACTAGGTGCAGGCTTCATTTCTCCATACCTTCTCTAATCTCCATACGGACAGCGGAGTCTCAGTAATAGGGTTCCGTTGGTACCCTTTGGGTTCGGAACCCAAAAAATGAGGATAGTGAAAAAGGTCTAGAATGGTCTGGGGCTCAGTCTAGAACTGTGCTGCTGGAACACCGTAAGGTAATGCCGACAGGGTTTTTCCCTGAAGATGGTAAGCTTTTTGGTAGCAATTTAGGTGGAATATTGATAAAATGCTCCTACCACCTGTTTAGGGTACATTTACGGCTGAAATGCCAATTTTCGACATGAATAATTTAATATACTTACTGATAGAGGGGATAAACAAAAATACTACATTATCGTCGTTTCCACTTTCTAGGTCTGGCGTACTTCCTCCTTCCACTTCAGTTCAGTCTGCCGATTCAAGTACTTGGTCTCAACTTCCGATCCTGGAGACTTTACTCCCTGACCCTGGCTCTACCTTTGGGGATTGGTGGTCTGATGATGGCGTACCTTCACGAGAGTCCGAAGTTCCTGGCCAGTCGGGGTGATTATACGAAGGCGTTGGAGGTTTTGAGGAGTATTTATGAGTGGAATGGAGGGAAGAAGGGGGAATATCAGGTAACCCTTATTTCTTTTTATATCTGATATGCTAGCGTTTGATCAAAATCTTGCCTGAAACGGTGAACACGCTAGGCCTAAAATGCTCTGACTTTCAAGAGCTGTGTGCTGCCAGAACACCGTAAGGTTATGGTGGCAGAATTTTTCCTTGATGGTGGCATGCTACTTTTTGGTTGCAATTATTTGGACGTCCGATATGTTGACAATAGTTTGACATATAAAATGCTGTGCAGGTGGTGGTATACAGCACAATGATCAAAAGCTTTTGCCTATCAACATCAGTCAGTATACCTCAGCACCAATAATAGAATATGTAAGTCAGTTTGTTTATTTGTTTGTTTGTGAGCTCTTCATAGTCAGCTACGGATTTGTATCTACAGTTCCTAATACAGCTGAGACGATTAGCTAAATTTTTGCAGAAACGGTCAATGTAATGGAAAAGGATAGGACATAAAATACTTAGTAACGCGGGCAAAAATTATGAGCACAGCGCTTTAAAATTATTTTTACATTATACAAATCAACATAAAAAAAACTAGCCAAGTGCAAATTGAACTGGTCCACCGAGGTTTCCGTTCAAATTTGTTAAACTAGGTTAAAGGACAAACTTAACTTTGCAGTTCGATCCATAGAAAATGTATTGCACCAACCACATAAAATAAGTTTGTAATAGTACATTCACCTTTTTCTGTTATTAAACTACATATTTGCGGTTTGTAGATTTATTACTATATAAGCGCTTAAAGACCAAATTTCATTATTCTAGGTCAACGGGAAGGATGTGGTTTTGATTCCCTTGTGAAATTGCAAAATATCCGAAAATATGCGACATAAACGGTCATAACTTGTGATTGCGTTGACTTACAAGTTTGCTTATTTTTCACAGCTGAAAGAGACCGTAGACCCGAGTATTTGATATAAGTTTCAACTTGATATCTCTACGCGTTCCTGAGAAAAATGGGTCTTGAAAGACGGACAGACAGACAGACAGACAGACGGACAGACAGACAGACAGACAGACGGACAGACAGACAGACAGACGGACAACAAAGTGATCCTATAAGGGTTCCTTTTTAAATTTGAGGTATGGAACCCTAAAAATGACCTTGGTAATCCAGGTTCAGCATCTACTTACAACAGACAACTCAGCTGTCCAACATAAGACCTCGTTCTGGAACTCCGTGGTGATGCAGACGGTGCCCATCTTCAAACCACCGCTGCTGTGGAGGACGTTGCAGATATTCTTCTTGATGGCTATTTGTAGCAGCACGTATGTTCATTTATGTTTTATTAACTTAAAGGCCAGTTTCACCAGTGCTTGCTAGCTCTAGAGCTATCAGGCTCTGGTGAAATTGAATAGAAACTTATCTGACAGATTTTTGGCAGCTTTTATGTGGCATCATCTGTCAGATAAACTTTAATTAATTAAACTTTAATTGGAACTTTATCATGCACTGGTGAAATTGGCCCTATGTCTTGTATTTTTTTTCTTAATTGATGATGATCGTTGAAAGATTTCAGCATTGAATGCTTGTTAAGGGTAATATAAGAAAGAACACCTAGCCTATCTTGTGCATCAGTTTTCAAGTAGGTATACTTGCCTTACAATTCAATACGTTAGATTAAAATAGGTAAGTACATTTGTATTTTTATATTTGAATATTCGCAAGAGCATAAGACTTCTTATAAGTATTCTTGACCGAAAAGTAGGTAATACTTAAAATAATTGCGAACACAGCTTACATGTTCTCGAAGGTTCACATTTCAAATAAATAATAGAATAACTAAAAGCGACGTTGGGAAAATACAAAGAAAATAGTGCAACTACACTCGCCCCTATAAATAAAAGGTCTCCTAGTCAACTCCAAATAACTTTGAAACCTCACAAGCTAGTTCTTTAAATAAATACATATTTGAAATAAAATTTTATTACGCATAAAATAAACTACAGTTTGATTCAAAATTGCGATTTATTAATTTCATTAAAAGAAAATGGGGCAAAGTCAAAGGCATGATTTCACACTATAGTAAAGTCAATTTAATAGATCACATTTGACACTTAATCAAAATTCAACAACGTAACCTTGTAATGAAGGACACATACAATTATTAATTATTTCGAAGTCAGAACTGCATAATTACTTAACATTTTTCAGTTACAAATACATATTTATTCTAATAATTACAAAAGAAAACGTTTTTTGTTCTAAAAAACTAAACGTCGGTACAAGGTTACGTCAGTGAACACTTTTTATTTATAAACACTAGGGATGCTACCCAAAAAATCAAAAGATTGATCAGTCAATAGGTTGAATCGAATGCAATGATTACTTGGAAGGATGTTTAACGATAAAAATAAATACACTGTAATTGTAATTAACACATAATATTGTTCTTTGACTAAAAAATACAAAAATAATTGAATAGGAACTAAAATTAATAATAATTTGGGTTAAAAAACTAACGATAAACTACTAAACGTTAGATACATGGGTACATTTGAGTATGTTTTTTATTTTATTGGGCCATTTTCTATGGGGCTACATTCTAATCCATAAATACATATAAAATCGTTGAAATATGTACAATTTCTGATTTGTATAATTTGTATTAACGTGTCTTATCAATGTCATATGAACGCAAAACAAACAAGTAAATAACACTCAGTAATGTCAATACTAATTGTATTTCTCATTTAGAGCTGCCGGAAAATTGGTTATTTCGAATAACATCAAACTAATATCATTCTTGTTTGTGTTGATGTGTATCGATTCATCAATTGAATCGATGTTTTTAAGCAAGTCACCTTACTATGAAGCTGAGACTGACAGATGTCAAATGTGATCTTTTAAGTTGTCCCTACTATAATTACGTAAATTGAATAAAGAAAATAAATTTCAAGTCCCATATTTATACAAAATTGAAAAACAAAATTAAGTCGAAATTGAAAAAAATAGTCACAATTTGAAAATGGGTCGTTTTTACTTATTAAGCATTTTAATGCCATTACAGTAAAAAAGGTTAAATGAAGGTTTTACATACAGTCCGTATATCCCCTTTTGTCTTAATTTCATAAGCAAAAGAAGTTGTCTTGATCATTTCTTGAAGATGCTTACTGTTTTCAAAGTTGGCCCTTTATTTTTGTGAGCGAGTATATTCCGGTACATTGAACGCCTGATTATTCAATACTAATAGCGTACTTAATTTGTTATAGGAACAATGCATTCGTGATGTGGTACCCGACCATTGTGAACATCTTCTTCAACTCCTTGTCTGATGGATGGAACACCGACAAGAAGTTCTGCACCAGAATCTCTACAAGCATCAACATAAATGTGACTGAAAATTCTACTGTGAGTTGACAATGACGGAGAAGTATGGAGAAATGGGAAAATTAAATGGAGAAGAATTTGGCGTATACATATTTGATGAAATAGCTATAGAGATATAACCCGTCTAAAATGATGAACACGTGATACATATGCCATCTATAAGATATAATTAACAACGTAATTTGGTCGGGTTATATATGACACCGGGTGAAAGCCAATAGGCGCCGCTAGAGCTGGGGGCAGAGCTGGTGGCAAACAATAAAATCGCATACGCGAGAAGGATAAAAAAAAATGTTGTCCGTCTCGCTCACTCATACTAGTGATTGTATAGTTTTATCCTTCTCATATATTTATTGTTATTTTAATGTCAGATCTTTTTAATTATCCATCTACGGGAGAAATGAAGCCTGCACCTAGTTATGAAGTCAAATGTCTATGTCAGATCTATGCGAAACATGTGTATTATCAAAGAATGAAACATAATATTATATTGAGAATGTTTATATTATCTTTTTATTATTCGTCTATGCGATGTCAGAGCTAGACGATTCCACATAGCCCAAATATTCTCGTCTTCCCAAACTACACCTAACAAAACAACTACATAAAATATCGTAATGGAATTTTACGAAATGAGAAGAAATCAATCGTTGGTGTTGTGCTAGCTAGAGCCGCATTTAATGGTCACTAATGGTAAATTTTTAGTTCTAATTCTATGATGAAAATCACGTATTTGATTTATATACATTATAAACATTATAATCAGCCAGTGTCAGTCCACTGCTGGACATACGCCTCTTCCAAGATACACCACTCAGCCCGATGTTTGGATCTTCTTTTCCAGTCACTGCTTACTGCTTTGCGTAAATCGTCGCTCCACCTGGTCATAGTATTTGATTTCGAGACACTAACGATTTAAAACATTCCATTTCGATTCGACGTTAGGACGTTTTAGAAACGTTAGTAACTTTATGTCAAAATGAGAGCATTTTTCGACTTATTTAGTAAGTAATCCAATATTGCGTGATTCATAAAATCTACTTCTTCTTTGCAGTACGTTTGCGATGACACGATATCTTCCAGCACCACTATTTCCGGCACGTTCTATGGATTGTTCTTCTGCGTCATTACCCTGATCTCCTGCAAGTTCGCCGTCCACCGCCGCTTCCTGCTCATCTTCTGGCTGGTCGTCTCTGGAGTCAGCTGTACGCTGGTGGACATCTACTTGCCATATGCCAGCTTTGCTGCTTTCGTGCTGCTTCAGACTGCAACGATTGGAGTGCCGAGCTTGGCATCGTACTGTGTGGATCTTTATCCTACGGCTTATAGGTGAGATTAGCTGTGATTTGCAGGTGAAAATGCTTTTGGCTAATATTGACTATTTTGTTCATTTGTTACATTGTTTTACAAAGGTTGAATTTGTATAAAGTTTTGAGGTACGGAAACACCGCAGCTTCCTGCGTGCGCGATCTAGGCGGCGATCAGATAGCGCAGTAGTATTTGTACCGACTGGTTCACACCAAACGCGATCAGAAAACAGTTGAAAAGTACTGAGATCGCGCCCGCAGATCGCAGGACGCCACTGTGTGGTCGTTCCTTTATAGCACAGTGTGACAGTGTAAACCCACACTTAAGCCACGCTTGTCTGTAATCTGGATTAATTCAAACCTACTTAAATTATTCCACGATTTTATTTACACTGTGCAAAAAATGAATCTACTAATATCACAGCAGCATATTAAACAAGATTTTCAAAATAGTCAAGAACTTGGGAGATTCTTATGTTTAGTGCAAACGGGCATTAACATAAAAATATAACACAATAATGTCAAAAGAGCTACCGTGATCGTGCACGTACTTATTATTATCTGTTCTATGATGCACGTCTCGGCTCCCTACGACAAAACATGTAGGACGCACTTTGGTTTTTACATATTGCCGTAGTATAGTCGATGAGGAGACTCGATGGAGTTTTCAGAATGCTGCTCAACCCAGCTGAATTCTTCTCTGAATTTCCTTTTCAAAGTTGTATAATTACCTAATTGGAGCCAGACTACCTACTGGACAACTTCGAGTTGATGTTTGTCTGTCTGTCTGTTCTCGCCTACAGGTCGCATTTTTTAACCGATTTTGACGAAAATTGGCCACGAGTTTCTTAAATAATATATTAATTTTTATCGAATGCGTTTTTTTTTATTGGGGGAAAAAAATTAGGGGAGTAGTTTCCTGTAGCATCATTTATCGACGGATTTCAATCAAATTGGAAAGACACATTCAGGACTTCATTCTACACAAATGTTGCGAAAAAAATTTAAAATAAGGGAGTGGAGGGGAGGAAGGTGGTGAAGTTTGCTGTAGCGTTATATATAGATAGATTTCAATTTTTTTAAGGGCATGCGAGGTCTACTATTTAATTCTCATAGAACTACTAGTATTATCCTTACTAATATTATAAATGCGAAAGGAATTTAGTCTGTCTGTCTGTATGGTTTTCACGCCAAAACTACTTAACCGATTTAAATGGAATTTGGTACACAGATAGTCTAGAGCCTGAGAAAGGACATTGGCTATTTTTTAATGCGAAAATAGGGTATGGAAGTATCGTTATTTTTAAAGCTAGAAGCTTGTAACTTATTTTTAGGCTGTTGATCCGATATAAATAAATAAGACATTCAATGTTTGTGAGGGAAAAGGGGGAGCGGAGGTGGAGGGGAGGGGAAGGTGGAGGGGATGTGGAAGTGAGGAGGCAGAGGGGAGGGAATGGGAAGGGGAGGGAAGCTGGATGGTAGGGGGAGGGGATGAAAAGGTGGAGGGGAGGTGGAGGTGAGGGGCAGGGGAGAGGGTAAGTGAGGGAAGAGGGGGCGAAGGGGGATGAGCGTGGCGTGGTACGGCGCGGTGTAGTTGGGATACGTATGTATACTATTTGTTAATGCTACCCAAAGACACTATTTCACGCGGACGAAGTCGCGGGCAGAGCTAGTATTGTATATATTTTAATAGTTTTTGTGGTATTCTTCAGAGGGCTGGTGACCAGCCTTGCTATGATGGTAGCTCGGATGTGCTCGTTGGCTGGAGTCAATATCGTGGGAGCCTTCATCACGACGCACTGTGCGCTCACCTTCTACGCCTGGTCTGCTTTTGTCTTCAGTAAGTGCTATAGTGACGTGCCATAGGTGAGGCTGTCCAGCGGGGGACAGAAACGGCTGATAAAGATGAAGTGACTCGGTGCCGTAATTGGGAGAACGGTTGGCTTTGATGCCAGAGGTACCGAGTTCAAACCGCCGTGTACCAATGGATTTTTCTATCGAAAAATGTATGTGCGCTTTTCACAGAGGCCCTCTGGTGATAGAAAAACATCGTTAAGAAACCAACAACCCCCGCATGGTGGTAGGACACTATTTAGTGTCCGCCTGGCCAGGGTGGTAGACCATCTGTCACCAAACATCTAATGTGTTCCGGCAGCTATACTTGAGAGCCAGTTCCCATTCTAGGCCTAGGGTGCTTACCATCTTCGATCTTCGACTTTCACTTCACTTACCAACAGGTGAGATAGGCCCAATAGGTGACAACAGGTGGTCAAACGCTAGCTATAAAAAAAAATGCTGCTAACATAATGCTATAACATCATGTAGGGCATAAGTTGATAATTTTATTTTAAACCAATTCTCACCAAGGAGAATATTCTCGAGATTGTTTTTATTTGTGTGTGTATTGTTACTCGATTTCTGCATCAAAATGTGTTCATTCGGCTGCAATTCACATACAGTCTAATTTTCTCGACTTAGTTGGTTTCAAACGAGTCCCTCGCTCTTTCTCGGGAGTGACGTCACCCGGTGAACATCTCGATCTCACCGCGTGACGTCACTCCCGAGAAAGAGCAACGGATTCGCTCGAAACGTAGGTCAAGAAAATTTGACTAAAAGTACGTGAATTACAGCCGGTATATAATATTAATAATGTTACAAATTCACAATAATCTTAAAACAATCGATTTTTATGTTACCTCTATTCAAGAGTTTTGTATATGTCAGGGATTTTTTTTATTTATTTTAACATCTTATAGGCTAGCGTTTGACCATTATCTCTCCTGGTAGTAAGCACTGATGCGGTCGAAGATGGTGAACACGCTAGGCATAGAATACACTGACTCTCTAGGGCTGAGAGCTGCCGGTACACCGTAAGGTTATTGCGGCAGATTTTCTCCTTGACGGTGGTAAGCTATTTTTTTATAGCAAGTCAAGCGAAACATCGATATAATATGCTCCTACAATCTGTAAAAAATGTTTGGTCAGTCCTTTAGTAAAAAATATCGAGATCTTATGAGTACTATCGGATATGTGGAGATAAATACACTCGCCGCGGAAAATGATTTTCGAGGGCGTTTTAGGATCGGAACACATTTAATTAATTAGTAGATATCTTCGTTTTCTTTTAAATTGAATAATTAATTAGTTTTTAAGTGACTCGCGATTGAATAATAATTATTTCCAGATACCTAGATAAGAAGATAACTGTGAAACTAAAATAAAATGTGGATGCATGTATATACATTGATTTTAATATTTTTTTATCTGTTTGCAGGTGGTGTCGTGGTTTCTTTATTTTTACCGTCAGATAAGATAATGAACAACAAATATACCTAGTGTAATTACAATATGATTCCAAAAAATTAAGAGGTCTCATTAAAATAAGAATAAACTTATTAACCAACGGTGAAATTTTTTTTTAACGCCCTCCCTCCTTAGTACAATCAGTGCCTATATATATGCCTATAGTACAATTAGTGTATATATATATATATGTATGTATATATATAGATATGATGAATTCTTAGATTTTTTAAAAACAGACAGTACGGTGGTACGACAGATACGAGTATGGGTGGAAGAGTCTGTGTAAAAAGAGAACCGTCGCGGCTTTTCGATGAACTAACATTCAAAAGTAAAGAAGGAAGGTATATACCTACCTAGTACCACCTTCGAGCATTTACCAATGGAGATGTTAACGCAAGGCGTACCCCTCTGCTGGCCATATAGCCATTATTGGCCATATGAGCGTGCGTAACTACGCTGTATTTTTAATACTGTGAGCGTGTTTCAAGCTGGTGTGCGGGATCGTTAAAGTGAGTGATTTGTGTGTGTGCAATGCGTGTTTACCTCGTCCCCCGTAAGTATCGGCAGAAAAAAAATTTTGCGGATTACATCGTTAACATCTCCATTGGTAAATGCTCGAAGAGTACCACCCGTAAATGATAAGAGTAGGTACCTATCAAGGTATCAACATTTTTTGTCGTTATAGCAATGACAGAGCAATGTTGTCAACGCAACAAAAACTACTATCAACACGCGCGCCCCCTTATTTCTACGACGGTTCTCTTTTGCACAGACTCTACCAATCGCCTCGCAAACTTGCATAAGTCCTGAGTCCTGACGGCAGTACCTATTCATGAATATTTTAAGTAACGCATAGCAATGGATTTGACACAAATATAATGTATTATAAGTAGTAAGTAACTTTGACTTACGTACGCTTAATATAAATCGATAGTTAATAATGCATAGGTTTGACAACACTATGTGTTCGCGAGTACTGTGCGATCTCATATTTAGTGTTGAATGGATTGAGGTTACGTAGTACATTCATATCGATGGTAGAATGTGAATATATGGTAAGAGTCGAGACAAAGAAATAATCAGTACTACGCTTAGCCACAGAATAAATAATAGTAGAAGTAAGACTTACATTCATTATTCTGTGGCTATACCCACAATGTATATATACTAGTTAAACGCCTAAATTAAAATAAATTCAAGATATTTAACGCCTAATCTCAAGACTTAGCAATGTTCTATTTTCACTTTATCTTATGAAATAGGAGTACCGTACAAACAATATTTATTTTAAACAAGTAGATACCCGTGACTTCGTTCACGTACACCAAGAATTTAGTAGCCATTGTTCATCCTCGTGCTATACAGTATCTCCTTATTAAATCAGTAAGCTCAGATCGTCAGTTTAGGCGTGATTAGGTAACAAACAGACATGGTGATAGAGTTACAAATGTTTTCTAAAATATTAGTCTGGATTAATAAAAATAAAACTGGCCAAGTGCGAGTCAGACTTTTGTCCCTCACACGGAGGGTCCCGAAACGAACACCAACTAAGTAAACGTTAAAACAAAGGTAGAATAGTATTATATAGTAGTAATAGTAATAATTAATATTATTAAATATCTGGTTGACCGAGCTTTGCTCGGTATTTTTTGCCACTTAAACAGACAAATATGACTCTTCCCGACATCTATTGACGAATAATAATAGTATTTTTTTATTGAGTGTCTGCTTTACCCACATAGTAACACTAAAGCTACTTCTACTCGCCAATAGATGTCGGGAAGAGTAATATTTTAAGTTGATTATCAATAAAGTTGATTATTAAAAACACAAATAAAACAACATTTTCTGAAAATGATTCCTAGCTAGATCGATTTATCGCCCCCAAAATTCCCTGTATACTAAATATTATTTAATCGTTGGAGGCGCCGAGATTCAGATTAAGGTAAAGACGATAGCGCCATCTTTAATGATCATCTAGATGGCGCGGCGCTATCGTAAAAAACTTTTTTTAAACTTTTCTTTAATTTTTAACTTAGTTCTGTTCTTAGTATTTGTTGTTATAGCGGCAACAGAAATACATCATCTGTGAAAATTTCAACCGTCTAACTATCACGGTTCATGAGATACAGCCTGGTGACAGACGGACAGACAGACAGAAAGACAGACAGACAGCGGAGTCTTAATAATAGGGTCCCGTTTTACCCTTGGGTACGGAACCCTAAAAAAGTACATACAGACGAAAATAGAACCTCCTCCTTTTTAGGAGTCAGTTAAAAATCAGCAACCAGCATCTCAGTTGCCATTCAGACGATATGGTGTTGCTGAATGTGTCAGTCTGTGGCCTTCGAAAGCTGTTGTATGTCTGTGAGGAACATACCCTCGACCACGGTCTAATACGAGGAAAAGTCGGAGTATGTAAGTATGTAACGCAGCTTAACTAGAAAGGGTGGACCAATTTAAATATCTGGGCCATACATTCGGCTATATTATACGAGGTAACTAACTGATACCCGCGACTTCGTTCACGTACAAGAATTTAATAGTATTTTGTATAGGGATAACCAGTACAATGGATTAGGCTGTCTATAGAATGCTTCGGCGCGAATGCATGCGCGGGCGAAGCCGCGGGGTTCATCTAGAAAAATTCCTGACAGCACATTCATCATTGGTAGTCGCTCCTGCAAATATTTGAAGATGTCAAATTTTAGTGGTGTATGTATATATACACACCATAAACACGATTGCAGATAGTGACATTATAATGCAAACAGTAAGATTATAGTTTGTATATAAGTATTATAATTGTGCTCTCGGCAATTCGTTGATAAACACTTGCTACTCGTAATGTGTTAAGTGAATTATTAAGTAAAATTAGTATTAATTAAATACATTTCAAAGCTATAACGATATTATACGAAGTTTTAATTATGTTTAAATATTTATAATCGAGTCGATGTTTTTAATTAATTTTAAGGTTCATTGCTCGGATATAACACTCAAGAGGTTGATAAGCTTCTAATAAACTATAATACGGGTTTTTAACCGTTGGTTTACAAAAAAAATCTTTATTATTAACTAATTAAATTTACTTTAGTGGTGCAAAATCAAAATGGTGGTAAAGGAAGATAAAGTGGCATTCAGTGTCAACGCAACAAAAACTACTATCAACACGCGCGCCCCCTTATTTCTACGACGGTTCTCTTTTGCACAGACTCTACCAATCGCCTCGCAAACTTGCATAAGTCCTGAGTCCTGACGGCAGTACCTATTCAGGAATATTTTAAGTAACGCATAGCAATGGATTTGACACAAATATAATGTATTATAAGTAGTAAGTAACTTTGACTTACGTACGCAATATAAATCGATATTTAATAATGCATAGGTTTGACAACACTATGCGTTCGCAAGTACTGTGCGATCTCATATTTAGTGTTGAATGGATTGAGGTTACGTAGTACATTCATATCGATGGTTGAATGTGAATATATGGTAAGAGTCGAGACAAAGAAATAATCAGTACTACGCTTAGCCACAGAATAAATAATAGTAGAAGTAAGACTTACTTGTATTATTCATTATTCTGTGGCTATACCCACAATGTATATATACTAGTTAAACGCCTAAATTAAAATAAATTCAAGATATTTAACGCCTAATCTCAAGACTTAGCAATGTTCTATTTTCACTTTACCTTAATCTTATGAAATAGGAGTACTGTACAAACAATATTTATTTTAAACAAGTAGATACCCGTGACTTTGTTCACGTACACCAAGAATTTAGTAGCCATTGTTCATCCTCGTGCTATACAGTATCTCCTTATTAAATCAGTAAGCTCAGATCGTCAGTTTAGGCGTGATTAGGTAACAAACAGACATGGTGATAGAGTTACAAATGTTTTCTAAAATATTAGTCTGGATTAATAAAAATAAAACTGGCCAAGTGCGAGTCAGACTTTTGTCCCTCACACGGAGGGTCCCGAAACGAACACCAACTAAGTAAACGTTAAAACAAAGGTAGAATAGTATTATATAGTAGTAATAGTAATAATTAATATTATTAAATATCTGGTTGACCGAGCTTTGCTCGGTATTTTTTGCCACTTAAACAGACAAATATGACTCTTCCCGACATCTATTGACGAATAATAATAGTATTTTTTTATTGAGTGTCTGCTTTACCCACATAGTAACACTAAAGCTACTTCTACTCGCCAATAGATGTCGGGAAGAGTAATATTTTAAGTTGATTATCAATAAAGTTGATTATTAAAAACACAAATAAAACAACATTTTCTGAAAATGATTCCTAGCTAGATCGATTTATCGCCCCCAAAATTCCCTGTATACTAAATATTATTTAATCGTTGGAGGCGCCGAGATTCAGATTAAGGTAAAGACGATAGCGCCATCTTTAATGATCATCTAGATGGCGCGGCGCTATCGTAAAAAACTTTTTTTAAACTTTTCTTTAATTTTTAACTTAGTTCTGTTCTTAGTATTTGTTGTTATAGCGGCAACAGAAATACATCATCTGTGAAAATTTCAACCGTCTAACTATCACGGTTCATGAGATACAGCCTGGTGACAGACGGACAGACAGACAGAAAGACAGACAGACAGCGGAGTCTTAGTAATAGGGTCCCGTTTTACCCTTGGGTACGGAACCCTAAAAAAGTACATACAGACGAAAATAGAACCTCCTCCTTTTTAGGAGTCAGTTAAAAATCAGCAACCAGCATCTCAGTTGCCATTCAGACGATATGGTGTTGCTGAATGTGTCAGTCTGTGGCCTTCGAAAGCTGTTGTATGTCTGTGAGGAACATACCCTCGACCACGGTCTAATACGAGGAAAAGTCGGAGTATGTAAGTATGTAACGCAGCTTAACTAGAAAGGGTGGACCAATTTAAATATCTGGGCCATACATTCGGCTATATTATACGAGGTAACTAACTGATACCCGCGACTTCGTTCACGTACAAGAATTTAATAGTATTTTGTATAGGGATAACCAGTACAATGGATTAGGCTGTCTATAGAATGCTTCGGCGCAAATGCATGCGCGGGCGAAGCCGCGGGGTTCATCTAGAAAAAATCCTGACAGCACATTCATCATTGGTAGTCGCTCCTGCAAATATTTGAAGATGTCAAATTTTAGTGGTGTATGTATATATACACACCATAAACACGATTGCAGATAGTGACATTATAATGCAAACAGTAAGATTATATAGTTTGTGTATAAGTATTATAATTGTGCTCACGGCAATTCGTTGATAAACACTTGCTACTCGTAATGTGTTAAGTGAATTATTAAGTAAAATTAGTATTAATTAAATACATTTCAAAGCTATAACGATATTATACGAAGTTTTAATTATGTTTAAATATTTATAATCGAGTCGATGTTTTTAATTAATTTTAAGGTTCATTGCTCGGATATAGCACTCAAGAGGTTGATAAGCTTCTAATAAACTATAATACGGGTTTTTACCCGTTGGTTTAATTAAAAAAAATCTTTATTATTAACTAATTCAATTTACTTTAGTGGTGCAAAATCAAAATGGTGGTAAAGGAAGATAAAGTGGCATTTGAAGATGCTTTGAGCATGACAGGTAAATAGTTTAAGATCGTTTGAAAAATTATAAGAACCTACTTCAAAAGTAGCGCGTCATTTTTTTACCGACCTAAGAAAAGAGGAGGTTCTCAGTTTATCTGTATGTAATTTATAACCGACTTCAAAAAAGAGAAGGTTTCTCATTCGACCGATTGTGTTTGTTCGCGGATAATTTCGTTGTTTATGGACCGATTTTAAAAAAATATTTTTTTGATGGAAAGGAGATATCTCAAGTGCGGTGCCATAGTAATTTCATCGAGGTCTGATAAGTATCTCCAGAGATATGGAGATAAACACCTCAAACTTGGTACTGAAAATTAATAGCGCGGCATTTGAAGTCGGTTCTTTTAGTTTTTTAAACGATCTTATAGATTTATTCAGTAGTAAATTTGAGGTGTTTGTCCATCTATATCTGGACTCTGGAGATACTCCTGCGAAGACCCTTTCTAACTAAAGAATAATTTTCCAAATCGGTCCTAGCGTCCTTGAGTAACATACCATACCCGCCATACATAACCTCACAGTGTTCCGGCAGCCTGTTTGCAGGCCTATAGAGTGTCATCATCTGAGTCACATCATCGCTTAGCACCAGGTGAGGTAGTAGACAAACGCTATGTAGCCCATAATATTTAAAATATCTTTTTGAAGTCAGTTAATTATTTTTGTTACGTTATGAAAATTGTATAAATCTGTTAATTACCTACCTAAAGTTAAAGGCACCTACTTATTAACAGACTAGCAGCGCCTCTCGGTTCCACCCGCATAAATTCCGTTCCCGTGAGAATACGAAGATAAAATATAGCTTATGTTACTCGCTGATAATGTAGCTTCCATTAGTGAAATAATTGTTGAAATCGGCCCATTACTTTTGAGTTAAATTGTAACAAACAAACAAAAAATCAAATCTTTTGCCTTTATAATACTAGTTTAGATTCATACATAAATTTTCATACATGCAAGATTAAGTAAATAGTGATTTGATGTTATATGTAGGTATAGTATTTTTATGACTTACTATGTGAAATTCTGTGCCAATGTAATGCGACAAAATTGCTCAACACTTTTTATATCTAGCTGAAATACGTAGGACTATTAAGTATTCTGTGGCTGAAGTACAAAGAAAAATCCTTTCGCTGCATTCTAAAAGAGTAGAGGAAACCAAACAAACTGACTATAAGTCATTGATTCGACATCCTATTCTAGGCCCAGCGTGCTTACCATCTTCGACCGCATCATCACTTACTATCTCACCAACAGGTGAGATAGTGCTCAAACGCTAGTCTATAAGATATTTAAAAAAAACTATAGAAAAGGAAACCAAACTCACTGTCTGAATGTAGTTGATACGAGAGAAGAGAAAGCGTTTGACCACTATCTCGCCTGGTGGTAAGCGATGATGCGGTAGAAGATGCTGAACACGCTAGGCCTAGAATACTCTGACTCTCAAAGGCTGTGTGCTACCGGAACACCGCATGGCGGCAGAATTTCGCTTTGATGGTGGTCAAAGAGAATATAACCACTACGTTAAGAAGAGTCGGGACTCCCATAGAGCAAACTGACCAAATAGCGAAATGTCAAAACGAGAAGTAACGACGTCAAAGTAAGAAATAGTGAGTGAGACGAATATAGACTTCCATCGGACGCGCCCCCCTTTTCATTAGTTTTCATAGATCTTTTTTTTTGTACTGCAGTTTCGGTAGACTGATGGTGGTAAGTTACTTTTTGACAGCAAGTCAGGCGGAACCTTGCTCCTACCACCTGTTGGACGAACACCCGTGCTAGGATTAGAACCGGCAACCTCTCGCTTAGAAGGGAAGCCATTTATCCTTTACGCTAAGGGGGTAAAGGCTTTAAATAAATTAAAATCAACTGCTGTCTTAAAAATGCGATAAATAGTTCCATCTTTAGGAACTATTTATCGCATCTTTACACATATAAAATAAAGTCACGTCAAGTCTGTACGCTTAGAGTCTGTGCAAAAAGAGAACCGTCGTGGCGTTACGATGAACCTAACTAACATTCAAAGGTAAGGAAGGAAGGTACTCATACCTACCTAGTACCATCCGTAAATGATAAGAGTAGGTACAAAGTATCAAACATTTTTATTCGTACCATAGATTTGTTGTCTTCATTCTATGGTCGTACTAGTAATGACAGCAGTGTTGTCAATGCAACAAAAACAGTAAATTAAAACCACTGACGACTGACGCGACCTCAATTTCTACGACGGTTCTCTTTTGGCACAGACTCTAAATCTATTAAACTACGCAAATAATAGATAGTGATTCAAGAACGCAGGCAAAGCCACGGGGTTTTAGTATACTATAAACATTTGTTTATATTTTATGCACAATAGGCAATCGATTGACCACTATCTCACCTGATGTTAAGTGACGATGTGGTCCAAGATGTAGCACGCTTGCCTAGAAGATACCTATTTACTCGCGACTTGAAGACCCTCAAGTGGTAGTTATCGGGAAACACAGATTCAGGCAAGGAATTCCATTCCTTGGCAGTGCCATAGATTAATTCTATGTAATAATTATTAAATTAATAATTTTAAATTAATGCTGATGCTGTAGAAGTAATTAGCATGTAGTTTATTATAAGTCCGCAATATTATTTTAAACGACTTAATTATGGTATGTTTTAATTAAACAAATGCTGTAAGTTAACATGACTGTGTAAACAACGGTGATAGCAAATAGTTATTACAGATACATAATGCAGACACATACTTATCATTATGACTAAACACATTTTTAACCGACTTCACTAAAAGGAGGATGTTTCTCAATTCGACCGTATATGTATTTTTTTTTATGTTTGTTCGCGGATAACTTCGTCGTTTATGAACCGATTTTGATTATTCTTTTTTTGTTGGAAAGAAAATGTCTCAAATGTGGTACGATGTTAATTTTATCGAGGTCTGATTAGTATTTCCAGAGATATGGAGATAAACATCTCAAAATTGGTACTGAAAACTAATAACGCGGCATTGAAGTCGGTTCTTTTTTAGTTTTTTAAACGATATTATAATTTTATTATAAAAACTCACGTTCATTTTAAACTTATAGATTTGAGACGGGAATTTAACGTGACTTACGCGATGTCGATATAGCGATCGACATATGTTTCGGCCTCATCCGGAGGCCTTCTTCAGGATCTTGAGTGCGGGGCGCTCGACGACGCGTTCAGCCTCGCACTGCGGGCCGCTGCTCGTGCAGCGCGGGCGGATGGAGCGGGCGGCGGCGGCGGCGGCGGTGGTGTTGGTGGGGGGTGATGATGCGGTGTACATAGTGGAGGCGCGGGATAAGGTTGGAGGGCTTCGTCTTCATCACTGCTGTTTTCTTCAGACGAAACCACATCTAACCGGCAGACGGAACTCAAGGTGTCCTCCTCACTGTTGCCACTGGTGACGTCAAGGTCCTGAAGAAGGCCTCCGGATGAGGCCGAAACATATGTCGATCACTATATCGACATCGCGTAAGTCACGTTGAATTCCCGTCTCATATCTATAACGATATTACAATTACTGGGAAGTCGGTTAAAAAAGAATGTACCTACATTTTATACAAACCTGGAAACTGGAAAAATTAAGCAGAGGGACGGTAAAATTATGTTATAAGTTAATAATAAATTAATCATAGATAATAAAGATGTCGCGAACACATTTGTTGAGTTCTTCTCACAAGTACCTATTATCACTATCTATATATATCACTATTATAATAGGCATGATGACAGTTAGTAAAAACCGGCCATGTGCGAGTTGTACTCGCGCACCGAGGATTTCCGTATAATTTTTTCAAGCTAGGTTAAGTGTGTCCTCTAACACACTTAACTTTGCAGTTATGTATTTATATTTATATTCGTATTGCACCAACCGTAATATAATAAGTTTGTTATAGTAAACTCACTTTTTAGGGTTCCGTACCCAAAGGGTAAAACGGGACCCTATTACTAAGACTCCGCTGTCCGTCTGTCTGTCTGTCTGTCTGTCTGTCTGTCTGTCTATCCGTCTGTCACCAGGCTGTATCTCATGTGATAGTTAGACAGTTGAAATTTTTCACAGATTATGTATTTCTGTTGCCGCTATAACAACAAATAAGAAAATCAGAATAAATTTAAAAATAATAGAGGGTCGATACAAGACATACGTGTTTTTTTTGGAATTTCACGCCATCTATGAACGCTTAGTTAGGTAAACGTCCCGTTATATTGAAATGTCGATCCCTAACACCTTTGTTAGACGTTAGATGGCGTTATAAGAAATAAAATGTTTATTAATTATTATTTTTTGGTGGCGAAAAATGATAGTGGTATTTTTTGCTCGATCTTATAAAATACTGTAGTGTGGTACGGAACCCTACGAGTGCAAGTCCGACCTGCAATTGGCCAGTTTATTTTTGTTATTCAACTTTACATTAAAGGTACGACCACACCGCGGCGTGCACGATTTAGGCGGCGATCAGATAGCGCAGTAGCACAGAATAATGAATAGTATGCAGTAGTATTTGTACCAACTGGTTTACACCAAACGCGATCTACGACGAACAGAAAATAATAGAAATTCAGATCGCAAACGCGGACGCGGACGCAGGACGTCGCGGTGTGGTCGTACCTTTACGGTTTTCAGATTTATTCCTATATAATGTTTCAAGACCTTGCTGGTTCGGCTCGGAAGCCAATTCGAGACAGACGTGTAGCTCCGACAGGCGAACGCTCATTACAACTGACAGCTTTATAGCTGTTACGAAATTACGTGCGCGCGCGTCATCCCATGTTGTCACTTGGATGCATTCGATAGTGCACCTTATACAACATGGATGAAAATCTAATTTTAGAAGATGAGTCGGTGAATATAGTACTAATTGAAAGTACTGATAAGGAGTCGGAGACTTGTTTGCTAGAAAATATGCAAACCGAAGCAATTATTTGTGAAGATATTAATACTCCGGTGCGCAATAAGAGACCCCGAGTAGAAGATGAAGATGAGAGACCGTGGTATACAGTTGGAAGAGATGGCAAGCGATTAGTTGAGAAAATTGATCTATACGTCAATTGTTCGGAGAAATTACCGAAACAGTTTGCACTCGCTAAACTCTTAAAATCGAATAATATAACCAATATTAGCCGTGTGAAATATGTAAACGAATACAGAGTATTTTTACAGCTTGATAATGCAGACAGCGCTAATCGATTGATGAACTGTACATCGTTGAAAGATTTGGGTTGGAGATTTCAAAAGCCTTATGAGGTGGACATTTCATACGGAGTCATTAAGGACGTCGAGCTCGATATGAGTGAAAAAGACATGCTGAGTGTGATATCGAGCGACTATGAGTTGCTGACTGTAAAACGTTTGAAGCGAAGGAAGGCAGATGGGGACGGCTGGGAAGAATGTGAGTCAGTGAGGTTAGGGTTTAAAGGCTCCTCGCTGCCGCCAGCTGTATACATATACGGTATGAAGATCTACGTCGAGCCTTATGTGTTTCCGGTCACACAGTGCTCGCGGTGCTGGAGGTTTGGACATAGTCTGCGGGTCTGCCCCTCGAAGAAAATCGTGTGCCCCAAGTGTGGCAAGGGACATACTAATTGTGAGACTACATCATACAAATGTGTCAATTGTACTGGAAATCACGTAACATTGGATAGAACTTGTCCTATGTATATAAAGGAGAGGCGAGTTCGCGTGCTGATGGCCGAGTATAATTGCGCCTATAAAAAGGCTGTACAAATGTATGTTCCCCCAGAACCTCAACCTGAACCAGCTGTTCAACACGAGCCTTCACATATTGTGCAAACTCAGCCCTTACAGTCACAAACCCCACATGTTACGTCATACGCGAGCGTCGCGCGGTCGGTGCCGCGCTCTGATAACCATACCTCTGTCGCGTCTCCAGCCTTACAAGCCTGCGCTATGGATGTTTCTCAAGCTGTATACGACACATCTTGCAAGAAGAAGAAGTTGAGATGTAAGAAACAAAATCAGAGTGAAATGTTTGACGTTGATTTATTGCCTGAACCGGAACAAATAAATAATGAAGCTAGTTTTGATACTGAAAGCGACATCCAAACGAGAAAAGAGAAAAACGAGAGAAGAGAGAGATTCAAGTCAACTGTGAGTTTTAGGCAATTACTTACGAAGCTGTACGTAATATTTACAAATTCGAGCGAGGAGATAACGAGTAAAATAATTCAGGGAGTGTCTTTAGTTAGTGAATGGTTGGTACCGTTGGTGGGGGAGTGTATCTGGGACCTGCCTTTTAAACATTTATTCGGACAATAATGGATAATAATTACAAAATTAATATCTTCCAGTGGAACTCACAAAGTGTAGTGCCTAAACGTGTTGAATTCGATCAATTGTTAAACAATGAAAACATCCATATCGCCGCTCTATCTGAGACGTGGTTAGATAGCGAAGTCATGTTGAGAATTAGTGGTTACAATATCTACCGTAAGGATCGAGATGATTCGTATGGCGGGGTTGCTATTTTATCTCATAAATCCCTAAAAACTCAATTAATATCAATTCAATCTTCTAATTCTGGTATTGAAATAATTTGCATTAAAATCTTTAACTGTCTACATATTGACTACGTATTATCTATATATTGTCCGCCAACCATACGAACCTCTCAGAGTGACTGGGATGAAATATTTTCTTTTAAATCTAACAAAACTCTGATACTAGGAGATTTTAATGGGCATCACCCAAGCTGGTCTTGTAAGACTGATATACGAGGTAATCAAATTTTTGACTCGCTGATGGAAAATAATTTTGTCTCGTTAAATGATGGCAGATCTACTCGCGTTAAATATGTAAATGGACAGTTGCAAGAATCATCTCCTGACATTTCAATGGCCTCCTCGGATTTAGCTTTGCTTCTAGATTGGAAGGTTACTAATGAGACACTGGGTAGTGACCACTTGATAATTAAGATGAACATGTCATGTCGTAATAGCAGCCGTGAATTTACTAAGAAAAGAAACTATAAAAAAGCTAACTGGGATGAATATAGTAGATTGATCAAAGATAAATTATTTAACATCGTTACCCATAATAGTGACCCCCAAAAAAGCTACGATTTATTTTTAGGCACAATTAATGAAGCGGCGGACGCGCACATTCCTTTTATTAGAATAAGTCATGATCCATCCCAACGGTTTTCGCCCAAGTCTTATTGGAACGCCGACCTGTCTCGAATAGTTGCAGAAAGACGACTAGCCCTTACTATATTTAGGAAGAATTCTACGCCAGATAATTTAGATAAATTAAAAGATAAAATCAGAAACTCACAATTACTATTGAGAAATGCGTACTATAAATCATTCTCTAATTTCTGTTCCTCAATTGATGAGTCCACTACTGTACGTGAAATGTGGCGAAAAATGAAGTGGTTAAAAGGTTATGGGTCGTCTACTGCGAACAATAACTATGTAGATAAAACTGCAGCAAATAAGCTTCTACACAGTTTAGCTCCAGATTATGTGCGTGTTGTGCACCCCATTTTCTCTTCAAAACATACACAAATTGATTCCGACTTTTCTTTGAGTGAACTAAAATGCTGTATTAAAACAAAAGATACCTCTCCAGGTATAGACAATATTTCGTACTCTATGATTAAGCACTTACCTGATGAGGCATTTTGTGTTTTACTTACTCTTTATAACCTATTTTATAATCTAAATTATGTACCAATACAATGGCGTGAAATTCGTATTATTCCGATCCCAAAACCGGGGCGTGACCCCTCATCTATATCAGGACTTCGGCCTATTGCACTTATGTCATGCTTGACAAAGATTTTCCATGCTATGTTAAGAAATAGATTGGAGTGGTTACTTGAGAAAGAAAACTTATTCTATAAAGAGACTACAGGCTTTAGGAAAACTAAGTCTTGTTCAGATAATCTGAGTAATTTAATTACTAGAGTGCAGTTGGGTTTTTCAAAAAATCAGATTACATTGGGTTGTTTTATTGACATTGAAAATGCGTACAACAACGTTGATATTAAGGCCTTGCTTTTAAATTTAGATAGATTAGGTGCTGGTTCAAAAGTTTGTAAATATCTATGGTCATTTCTTAGAGAAAGATATTTAAGTATATGTGTCGATAATGCGATTCTAACTAGATCTACTAGTCAAGGCATCCCACAAGGAGACCCAATTGCTCCCTTGCTGTTTAATATTGCAACTATTAATATTTGTAAAAACATTCCACGTGTAATGGTTTCACAGTACGCTGATGACTATGTTCTATACACTACCGGCAACACTCTGAGTCACTTAACTTCTGAATTGCAATTAGCCTTAAATAAAATGAACAGTATGCTTAGTGATTTAGGCTTAGAAATATCACCATCAAAAACAAAAATATGTATATTTAAAAAAGGTATATGTAGGCAATCTGTTTCAGTATGTATTAATCATAACGTAATAGATTCAGTTAATTGTGTAAGATATTTGGGGATGTGGCTGGACCGGTCTTTAAAATGGAACAAACATATATTGGAGTTGTCAAATAAAATTTCAAGATTTTTAAACATTTTCAAAGTTTTGGCAGGATCCGGCTGGGGAGTACATCCCAAACATTTAAGAAAACTATATATTGCAATTATAAGAAGTAGACTAGATTATGGAAGCTATCTATATGATAATAGTTGTCAAAAGTATATAAGTAAGCTGGATAAAATACTAAATCAGGGACTAAGGGTAATTGGAGGATTTATTAAAACAACTCCTACTCATGCAATGGAGAGTGAGCTATGTTTACCACCGCTACATGTAAGGAGAACTTATTTGGCCGGAAAATTCATTCTAAAAGCTAAATCTCAGGTTGGCAATATTACTTTAAAATTACTGAACGAATTAGCCCAGTTTAGAAACAATAGATACTGGCATAATAAAAAGAAACCACTTTTGTTAACGGTCAATGAACATTTGAGTGATATTACTGTGTACTCAAACAAACAATTAGAAATGTTTAACATGAAGACTTGGGTGAGTAAAATTGATTTAAGCAATGTAATTAACATAAATATTCCAAGTATTGTGAAGGCAAAACGTAATTATAATGATTTAAGCTTAAAATCAATGTGCTTGAACTTTATAAATCGTCATTGTAATGGCTACTACAAAATATTTACAGATGGCTCCATAGATGAAGGCGGGGTAGGCGCAGCTTTTTTTGACCCACATTGTAATCTCAGCTCCCAATTTAAGATCTCTAGTAGCATATGTATTATGGAAGCAGAGCTTATCGCTATTAGCGAAGCACTCTCATACGCATCATCATTGTCTCAGGACAATGTTGTGATATTCACAGACTCGAGAAGCGCGCTCCAACATTTGGCTCGGTGCACCTCGGGAATACGAGGCACACCGACTGCCTACTGGGTTCTGGACACTATTTATGTGTTAACTTCCAGATCCAAATCTATTAAGCTGCAATGGATTCCGTCTCATTGTGGAGTCGAATGTAATGAACGTGTAGACTTTTTGGCTAAGCAAGCTATAACGGATGGTATGGACTACAAAATATTTCCTTATTATACCGATTGCATGTTTGCTATTAAAAAGCAATGTTACATACTCTGGCGAGAATATTTTGATTTACGATCTAAAGAAAAGGGAATATGGTACAAGACCGTACAGCCCCATCCTCTTAAAATACCATGGATCGATAACCATAGGTTGTCGAGACAAGATGCAGTAGTGATTATGAGGCTTCGCTCTGGGCACATCCCATCTAAGAAATTTGCGCATCTCATGGGAAAAGTCCCATCACCAAACTGTGAGCAGTGCGGTGTACCCGAGGACTTGATGCATGTCTTGATGGAATGTGGCCAGAATGCTTCCTTCCGTATAGATAAGTGTAACCATATTTTAAAGAATTTTGCTGATTGTAATATTATTCTAGCTTACCCACTTTCCAATGAGATACAATTATTAGTGAAATTGTACAATTTGAGGTTCTCCGAGCACCCGTAATACCTATATCATTGCGGCGGTTGCTTTGGGCGCTTTATGTTGTACTTATGATTGTTATTATATATTTGTTATTGCATCTTAGTTATATGTGTGATGTATATGCTGTTGATTCAACGGAGCGACATAATTGTAAACGATTAAGCTCATAAATAAAGAATTTAAAAAAAAAAAGACCTTGCTTCTTGCCAAATTTCATGTGAAGTCCTTGTGAAAAATATGGGAAAATGTGCGATATAAACGGTCATATGTTTTGATCGCGTTGACTGACAGGTTTGATTTTTTCACAGCCATAATTAAGATAGTTTAAAAACTAAAACAACCGACTTCAATGCCCCGCGAGTCAATTTCAGTAGCAAGTTTAAGACGTGTATCGTCATATCTCTGGAGATACTTATGAGATCTCGATGAAATTACAATGGGACCACCTTGAAAACGTACCCTACCGATAACAAAAATAATCATTCGAATCGGTTCAGGATTGACGGAGTATTGGCGTAACAAAATCACAAAAAAAAAGTGTGTCCTAAAATTCTTGTAGTACGAGGGCGGCACTAAAAGTATCGGGAATGGAATATTTCCACTGTTCCTGTCATATAATGGTTTTAAAAATCGAATACCATTTATTAATTTTAAAAAAGATTCTCGGTCGTGTCACGAGGTTTTGTCAAACTTGTTTAGTCGTTGAAAAAATGGAATTGACTCGAGAAAATTCAAGAGCGATGATTTATTATGACTTTCGAAGTGGTATAACATAAAAACAGTGTATTGACCGGATGATTTCTGCATTTGGTGATGAAGCCCCATCCAAAACCACAATTTATCGCTGGTTTGCCGAATTTCAACGTGGACGTGTCAAGCTCAGTGATGATCCCCGTCAAGGTTGTCCAAAAACTGCAGTCACCCAAGAAAACGTTGATGCTGTGCGTAAGCTGATTGAGGAAGATCGACATGTGACATACCGCGAAATTCAGGCAACTTTAGACATTGGCATGAGTCAAATACAAATAATCTTGCATGAAAAAGTAGGTTTAAAAAAGTTGTTTTCCCGATGGATACTGTATTCGCTCTGTGAAGAGCAAAAAGCGGCTCGCGTTACTTGGTGCGTCAGAACTCTCGAAAGATTCCACGCGGGATGCTGTATACAACATCGTATTAGGTGACGAATCCTGGATATACGCGTACGAACCCGAAACAAAAAACCAATCACGAGTTTGGGTGTTTTTCATCACCTGAAGAAGCTGTGGACGCCTACAAAACGGCCATTTTGGAGACCCCAACTTCCGAATGGAATGGTTGCTTCAATGATTGGTTCCATGGTATGGAAAAATGTGTCAAATTTCGCGGAGAATAGGTATTTCGAAAAGCAATAAATATATTTTTAAATAGTTATGTTGTGTCACTTCCTGGATTCCCGAAATTTTCAGTGCCGCCCTCGTAGCAGCATCGAATTATTATAACCTAGGTAATAATTCGATGAGTAGCAGATAAGTAGCAGATAGTGTGACACACTATCTGCTACTTATCTGCTATATATATATAAATATTTATTATTATTTATGCTAGCCTGGATAATAAATATATAATAATAAATAATAAGATCGTTTAAAAAACTAAAAACAACCGACTTCAATGCCGCGCTATTAATTTTCAGTACCAATTTTGAGGTGTTTATCTCCATATCTCTGGAGATACTCATCAGACCTCGATAAAATAACCATGGTACCACACTTGGGATATCTCCTTTCTAACAAAAAAAGAATAATCAAAATCAGTTCATAAACGACGAAGTTATCCGAGAACAAACATAAAAAAAAACATATATACGGTCGAATTGAGAAACCTTCTCCTTTTTTTGAAGTCGGTTAAAAAGGAACACCGAAGAAAGTGTGAATGGACTGTGTGATAGAAGATATGGATTTAAAAGGGGTGGATGCGGAAATGACTACGGTTAGTCCCAAATGGAATAGAATGACATGTTGCACCGACCCACTTAAAGGTACGGACACACCGCAGCGTCCTGCGTGCGCAATCTAGGCGGCGATCAGATAGTGCAGTAGTATTTGTACCGACTGGTTCACACCACGCGATCAGAAAACAATTGAAAAGTACTGAGATCGCGCCCGCAGATCGCAGGATGCCGCGGTGTGGCCGTACCTTTAAGTGGGATAAGGGTAGAAAGATGATGATTTATTGTATCAATAAATATATTTTTCTCTAACTATTCGTATTTATTCCATGTGAAGGGTTCGGGAGGTACAACCTGCTCGCATTCACCGTCTGCAGCAGCATCATCGTGGGGATGTGCTTCGAGACCTTCTCCGTGTCCTACCTGGTGCCGGGGAGTGGCTGCGAGCTGAACACCACCAGCACGCAGCAGGGGTTGATGGCGGCTGTTCCACTTATAGGTAACAACTAGAAGTGCCCAAAAACCTTTTTTCATTTGGTTAAAACTTCCTTTCATAAAAACACACAAAATAAATATGAGATCGTTTAAAAAACTAAAATAACCGACTTCAAATGCCGCGCTATTAATTTTCAGAACCAAGTTTGGGATGTTTATCTCCATATCTCTGGCGATACCAATCAGATCTCGATGAACTATAATAGTACCACGCTTGGGATATTTCCTTTCCAACAAAAAAATAATCACGAAAATTGGTTCATAAACGACGAAGTTATCCGCGAACAAACATAATATATATACTTCCAAAATTACAAATCTTATAATTTCAAAAGAGAAGGTTACTCAATTCGACCGTATTTACATACATATATATACGGTCGAATTGAGTAACATCTTTTTTGGAAATAGGTTATAAAATAATTATCCAAATCGGTTCTCGGTAATTGAATGTTGATTCATGTATGCCTGTTGGAAACTATAATTTTGTTGTTTACTAAAAATTTGTACGCCAGTAAGGCAAAACATGTATGTTCTTTCTGATTTATACCAGCTTTTAACATATTGTACGCATTCTCAAACTGTATTCTTACTTATATTTTAACATATTGCATGCATTCTCAAACTGTATTCTTACTTATATTTTAACATATTGCACGCATTCTCAAACTGTATTCTTACTTATATTTTAACATATTGCACGCATTCTCAAACTGTATTCTTACTTATATTTTAAGCAAATAAATCATTTTAAAAACTTCAAAAACATCAATATTATTAAAATTAATTTAATACTATAACTACAATATAAACTACTCCTAAAACTATAAAGGTACGGACACACCGCAGCGTCCTGCGTGCGCGATCTAGGCGGCGATCAGATAGCTCAGTAGTAGTTGTACCGACTGGTTCACACCAAACGCGATCAGAAAACAATTGAATAGTACTGAGATCGCGCCCGCGGATCGCAGGACGCCACGTTGTGGCCGTACCTTTATACAAACTGTTTAAATACTACAAATAAAAAATTGAATTATTAAGGTCGCTGTCCGCTGGTAGGGTACACAAAAAGCTGGCGACATTACCTCTTTGAATGGCAAGACTAATACGTTGCCCGAGGTAAGCGCCAGCTCTTTGGTCGTGGGAGACATAAACCATTGGGAGACCAAATAAATGGTCTTTATCTTTGTCTCTTACAGGTATTATTCTGACATCCCACGTGTGGGGCTACCTGGCAGACACTCGGGGTCGTCGTAAGATCCTCTCCATCTGCATGAGTCTATCGTTCGTATCAGGATCGCTGGCTGCTCTCTCTCCAAACTGGATTGTACTGAGCATGCTCAAGTTCTGCTCTGCTGCCTCGTAAGATACCTATGTGCTTGTTTTACTACATCATTTTCAACAGACTTCCAAAAAGAAGGAGGTCCTCAATTCATCTATATGTTTCTTTTTTTTTTGTGTGTGTGTGTATGTTACGCGATTACTCCGTCAACTGTGAACCGATTCGAATGATCCTTTTTTTAATTGATAGGGTACATTTTCGAGGTGATCCCATTGTAATTTCATCGAAATCTGATAAGTATTTCCAGAGATATGACGATAAACGTCTCAAGCTTGCCACTGAAACTGACTCGCGGGGCATGGAAGTCGATTGTTTTAGTTTTTAAACTATTTTGAATTGTCCTACATCAATTTTGCTACACCAGTTACCATTCTAGGCGTAGCGTGCTACCATCCTCGATCGCATCATAACTTACCAACAGGTAAGATTACTATCTTACCTGTTGGTAAGTGATCAAACGCTAGCCTAAGCGATTTATAAAAAGAAATATATAGACCTTTGTTATGAGGTAGTCCGTCGCTCTCCTTTAAAAGTAAGATACATTTGAAAGTCATAACGACTCATATTCAATGAGCGACATTCACTGAACAATTCTACTTCTTTTAAAGTCAGGTCCATTACTTAAATGTTTTTTTTTTTAATATCTTATAGGCTAGCGTTTGACCACTATCTCACCTGTTGAAAAGTGATGATGCGGTCGAAGATGGTAAGCACGCTAGGCCTAGGATGGGAACTGGCTCTCAAAGATAGCTGCCGAAACACATAAGATGTTTGGCGACAGATTTTCTAACTTGAAGGTGGTAGCTGGCGAGGCGGACACTAGATAGTGTCCTACCACCATGCGCGGGTTGTTGGTTTTTTAACGATGTTTTTCCTTCACCGGAGGGCACCCGTGAGAAGCGCACATAAATTTTTCGATAGCAAAATCCATTGGTACACGGCAGTGTTTGAACTCGGTTTTATTGGGTAAACGAACATAAAATAATTTGTAATTTTGTTTTAGTGTCTCGGGATTCTTACCATTATCTCTAGCTCTCTTGAGTGAGAACACTCCCGCAAACAAGAGGAGTACTCTAGTCTTGCTCACCACCAGCGTATTTTTAGTATCTACTGGACTTATGGCAGGTAATTATTGACTCGTATCATCAACCTACTCGAACCTGATCCTACTGCGGCGCAGGCTCACTTACCTTTAAGTATAAATAGGGTGCCACTTATCTCACTTCTGTATGTCTTATTACTCCGGGCTTGGCACGACATCTTGATTTTATTCAGTCGTGCCAGATCAGCGGTAATGGCACCTTTTTACCTGACTACGGCAAAGCATAAGCAGTACTTGTACTTGTACAAAAGGGAGGGTTATGTTTGTGACCAGTATGTGGGTATGTATGTATGTTATTTTTTTTATATCTTATAGGCTAGCGTTTGACCACTATCTCACCTGTTGGTAAGTGATAATGCGGTCGAACATGGTAAGCACGCTAGGCCTAGAATGGGAACTGGCTCTCAAGGATAGCTGCCGGAACACATTATATTTTGTATTATGTATGTATTATTATTATTACTTGTAATAGATAGTTATGGTTACCCCTCACCCTTCAGTGTTAGACTGAGACAGCTTGCTCAGCAAAAGCTGATGCATTTCTTGTAATGCTGAGCAAGTATTCCAAGAGATGTAAGTAGACTTAAGCTTAGCTAAGAGATATTGTAACTAGATTTAATTCATTTAATATTAAAGCCTCTAGATCGGCAACACGTATTTTAATTTTGATTTTAATTAGTTTTTAAAAAGTCTTTAGAGTGCTCCCCAATTTGACTGGCGCAGCCGGTAGGATTTGCTATTAAAGGCTGTGCCGTCTTTTCGTGATTTTAGGTATCCAAATTTACCTTTTCCGTGATTACGGCGCGAATAGCTGCAAGGCAAATCCTCGAACCAAAACAAATTCGTCAAAGGGACTCTAAGAGAGCTGAGTATGGGAGCGACCGGTTGGTGAGTGAAATTTTCGCCATCCTAATTTTCCTTCCCATATTTTTCATTTTCATATTGTGTTATTATTGAGATAGATCTTCGCTCATTATAACGTGACTGGTTTCTCGGTATTAAACTCTACCGTGCCTTCTTATCAGTGTAAGCTGATACATATAACATAGAGTAGTGTAATGTAGAGAATACAGAAAATTATTAATCTGTAATAATTATAGAATAGTGTATAATCATAAAATTTGGTCTCTATATAGATCTTAATTACTAATCTGGTGAATAAAACTTTTCTTAGGAATAAAATAAATGTATTAAATAGACAATATTTCTATTAAATTTCTACAACTTTTACAAAAATTGTGTATATTAATTAATTATTGTTTATTGACTGTATAAGCTGTGTCTATATTATATTTGTGTGTGTTTTACGCTATATTTTATTGTGTGTGAATTTACTTGTGTGTAATCTCTGACTTGCTTATTACTCTACCTAAAAATGGCAGAAGAAATCGTAGCTATTCCGAATGAAATGTTACGTCTGATCCCCTTATTTGGAGGAGATAAGAGACAATTAAATCTATTTTTGCGAAAAAGTGAGTATGTAATTACCAGGTATAGAGGCAATGAGGCTCAAAATTTATATGTGTATCATGCGATAACTAGTCGCCTCACGGATAACGCATCTGCGCTATTATCGGAGCGTGATGATGTTGCGTCTTGGTCCGAGTTAAAAGAACTGCTCGAACAGCACTTTGGAGATCCGCGTAGTGAACAGTGTATTAGTATTGAATTAGAATCATTAAAAATAAAATCCGGGGAAAGTTACTTAGATTTTTGTAACAGAATTCAATCTGTTCGATCATTATTAATTTCAAAAGTTAATCTATTAAATGATGTGGATTTAAAACGAGCTAAAATTGCAATATATAATAACATGTCCTTGAATGCGTTCTTATACAATTTGCCTGAAAATATGGTTAGGATAGTGAGACTTAAATCCACTTCGACCTTGGAGAATGCACTTAGTACAGTACTGGAGGAAGTAAACTTCCACGATCAGTATAACATGCGGAATCGTATCTTTGGTAGTGGTAGTGTGCAACGACCCTTATTACCGGCAATTCAGGGTCAAGGTTTTAAGTTTGGTGGTAATCCACAGCCGAGTCAGCAACCCACTGGGTTTAGATTTGGGGTTCCGTTTGCTAATAACAATGCGGCACCCAAATTTAATTTTGGTGTTCAACCAAGACCATATAGGATGCCCCAATTGGCTCAAGGTCAACCACAAAATTTCGGGTACCGTCCTCAGCTAGGCTATCAACCGCCACAGTTCGGTTACCGCCCGCAATTAGGTTATCAGCCACAACAGGGCTACCGCCCCCAATTAGGAAACAACCCGCAACAATTCGGTTATAAACCAAATTTTGGAACACAGCAATTTGGTTACAGGCCTCCTCAGGTTAACAAACCAAACTTTCAATCGACAGATGTAACGATGAGAACAGCCCCGCCTAGACCTCAAGGTTTTAGACTTAACGAGCTAACCTTGAATGATAACGGTGACGTAGTACAGTGTTATCAGGATCAGGATACTTGTGACGACTACGATTATGACGCATACGACAACGACGCTTACGGTTATGACTTAGGTAGTTATGATGACTCTAACTCGATGCCTTCAGCTTCAGCTTATGACGGACAAAATGAAGACATGACGTATATGCCAACTCAAACAGATTCTTCTCAAGGTCAAGCAGTTGAAAATTTTCCTATGCGTGCCTCGACCAAAAACAAGAAATTATAGAGTTAAATTGTGACCCTAATCTCAAATTACCCTATATCTATATACCCGAAATCAACTCAAAAATGATGATAGATACTGGTAGTACAAGGTCGTTCTTGAGCCCTCAAAAAGCTTACCAAATATTTAAAGAAAATATTCAGCAAGAACCATTCGAAGTTGTCAGTACGCACGCATCTAGTAGACACAACGAGGTCATTGTGATACCACTTCTACCAACATTCAAAAGTAGTGAGTACCACAAGTTTTACTTGTATGATGTTGATTCTCGTTATGACGGACTTATAGGTAATGACCTCTTACAACAGTTGGATGCAATTATAGACCTTAAGAACCTGGTTTTAAAAACAAAAACCACTTGCATTCCAATTGTTAATAACAATCTGGATTATGTTATTGAGTTAAACCCACGCTGTGAACAGCGCGTGAAGTTACCTACCGACCAATATTCGGGAGAAGCTATAATTGATTTTATAGAGTTTGGACCTGGCATCCGCACGCCAAGCGCGTTAGTAAACTGTATAAATGGATACGCTTCAACTGTTATACAGAATACTTCAGAAAAACGCCTAGCGTTGACCATAACACAACCTATAGCGGTAACTAAACATTTGAATACTAAATGTGACTTAAACTTTACTACAGACACGACAGACATACAGACCGACAAGTTACTTGAGGAAAATTTAAATAAACTCCGACTAGACCATACTAATGACGAGGAACACAACAAAATATACAGACTGTGCCAAGAGTACAAGGACATTTTTCACTGTGACCAACTGCCTCTCAGTTTTACCAACCAAGTTAAACATAGAATTCGAACGAAAAATGAAGACCCGATTTTTGTCAAACCTTACAGACAAGCACCGGTACAAGCCGATGAAATAAATAACCAAGTGCATAAACTATTACAAGACAACGTCATACAGGAATCACACTCTCCATGGAATGCACCCGTGCACTTAGTGCCTAAAAAGACAGATGCATCCGGTGAAGTGAAATTTCGTATGGTAATTGACTACAGGCGACTTAATGACATAACGATAGATGACAAATATCCCTTACCGAACATTAACGACTTATTCGACAAGTTAGGTAAAAGTACATACTTCAGCACGATAGATTTAGCCAGTGGCTATCACCAAATTGAAGTCGAAAAACAGGACAGACAAAAGACAGCTTTTAGTACACAAAATGGTCATTTTGAGTTCCTCAGAATGCCATTTGGACTTAAGACCGCACCCGCAACTTTTCAACGCACTATGGACAATGTACTAAGAGGACTACAAGGACTGCACTGCATGGTGTATCTGGATGACGTCATAATATTTTCATCCAGCCTAGACGAACACCTGCAGAAACTAAGACTAATGTTTGACCGACTCCGACAAACTAATCTGAAGGTTCAACTTGATAAATCCGAGTTTTTAAGAAAGGAAGTACTTTACCTAGGTCACACTATTACAAAAGACGGACTCAAACCCAACGATGACAAAATTAATGCTGTACTGAATTTCCCATTACCTAAAACTACAACTGACATCAAAAGCTTTCTTGGACTAGTAGGATATTATCGCCGATTCATACCTGACTTCGCCAGAATAACGCAACCACTGACATCTTGTTTAAAGAAAAGAAACAAAATTATTATTGACCAAAAGTACATTGACGCTTTCAACAAATGCAAAGAACTCTTGACGAACGCCCCATTGTTACAATACCCCGACTATGAAAAACCATTCGTGCTAACTACCGACGCCTCAAATGTAGCCTTAGGCGCCGTCTTGTCTCAAGGCCAAATAGGAAGCGACAAACCTATAGCGTACGCCAGCCGTACGTTAAGTGATACCGAAACACGCTATAGCACGATAGAACGGGAATTACTTGCAATCATCTGGGCAACAAAACATTTCAGACCATATTTGTACGGTCGAAAGTTTTACATTTATACTGATCATCGCCCCTTAGCGTGGCTTAACTCCTTGAAAGATCCAAACAGTAAACTTACCCGTTGGAGGTTACGCCTACAGGATTTCGATTTCGAAATCATTTATAAAAATGGCAAGCAAAACACCAACGCAGATGCTCTATCAAGAATAAAAATTAACGCCTTAAATTCAGATGATGAAGGAAGTTCGATGATGGTTAACGTAGACGATAGGGAACAGAGACTTCAGGAACATTTAAATGATGTAGTTAAAACTATAGGACAGATCACAACAAAAAAACCGATAGCACACGAAGACGATACTTACAAGATAGCAACCGTGACTATCTCGGATAGCAGTACGGATTCCGCAGGGAACGAGTCTATTTCTGATGCGTCAACGTTCTCAAATACAGAACGAATATCTGATTTTGAAAAACCTGTAATACCTTCCGCTTCAGGAAGCAGTAGATCCGAAACTATTCACTCAGCTATAGATATGGAATCCACGGGGATACCAATTTTGCAAGAGGCTATCGACACTAAACCAAATCAAATACTAGTATTTTCATGGTTCAGAAATGAGTTGAATGTCAAGGACATTTCTCGAGATAGACATAAAATTTTAGAAGCATTTCTACCTACAAACAACCCTGAACTTATCAAAGAATTCCTAAAAAAATACATTAGACCAAAGATTAAATATTTTATTTATTTCGAAGAGGACGAACACCGTAGACAATTTAGTAACATCGTTATTCAGCTGTTCAAGAAAGATATGGTACAACTGTATGAGTGTACTAAACGTGTAGTATTCGTGAAGGAAGAGCATGAACAAAAGGCCATAGTATTAAAGTATCATGAGGGTAAGACATGTCATCGCGGCATTAAAGAAACTTTAACTAGGCTTCGTAGAAGTTACTGTTGGGATAAAATGCAAGAAACGGTTACAGCGATTATTAACGCGTGCGAAGCTTGCAGTAAAATGAAATATGATCGAAAGCCCATCAAACCGGTTATTCAATTGACTCAGACGCAAGATGCTCCGTTTCAAGAGATATTTATCGATCTCTTTTCAATAGAAGGTAAATATTATTTGACGCTCATCGACTCATTTAGCAAGTTAGGACAGGCTGTTGAAGTATCCAATAAATCAACACCTGAAGTAATAAGAGCACTTATGAAATACTTTTCGTTTTACGGAATTCCAAAAAAGATAAGCTCAGACCCAGGAATGGAATTTAATAACGAGTTGATGAAGGAGTTCTTAAGCTTACACAAAATTGAACTACATATAGGCACCATCAACAACCCCAACTCGATGGGACTTATAGAGCGTTTCCATTCGACTATTACCGAAATTTATAGATTGGCGAAATACGAAAAAAGGTGTACAGACGCGGCCTCAGTCATGACATACTCGGTCATGGCTTATAATCATACCATACATTCCGTTACCGGCTTAACACCGTTCGAAATAGTTTTTGGACACACGGATACAAATAGTCCTTATAATATAGATTTTGAAAAGATGTACATGCAACAGTTAGTCAAAGATCATGAAAAGCGTACTAAATGTTTATACAAACACTTAGCTGAAAAGATGGCAATTAACAAAGAAAAGGCTAGAGAAAAGAGAGGTGGTGAAGTGGAAATGGAATTTCCAATAGGAAAAACCGTGTTTGTAAAAGGAGTCAATAAAAGAAAAAGTAAAGACAAGCCAAGGTATACTAAAGCAGAAGTAGTAGATCAGGTTGAAAGGAATATAGTTCCGATCAAGATAGGTGAAAGAAATACAAAAGCGCCCATTATAAACATTAAACGCCCTCCACAGGTGGTGCATTCTGCTCATGATAGGGATGCCGGCGCAGGCCCTTCATCTTCAGGCTCTTGAGGGAAACCCAGGCATACTACCAATAAAGGAAGGTCAAGCATATGTTCAAATCGATCATTGGACAATAATCAAGGTCATAAACTTAGAAACGATTTATAAGGATTTAAATTACATAGTTAATAGTTTAAACCAACTAAGCGAATTAATCGATTGGAAAAAGCCATATCATAAGGAATTTCTAAATATAAGAATGCATACAGAGTTCATACGTGACTTAACTACAGATAAATATAGGCAACTCTTTCCGCAACAACGCTTTAGGAGAGGTCTGGTTAATCCACTGGGCTCTATAATTAAAATTATCACAGGCAACCTCGATCATGCTGACGCTTTAAAATATGATAAATTGACTACTGAGTTAAAATATGATCAAACAATTATATCTAAGAAACTTACATTGGTCTCCAAAATGTTTAGTAGTTTTATAAATATTACAGAAACTATGACTAATAATTCAGCAATGTTTAATGATCGTTTAAAAAGAATTGAAGTAATGTTAATAGATTTAGCTGCAAAGGAGGACAATTGGGTATATGCCACATACATTTTAGGTTTATTTAACATTCTTATAAGCAGTTTTCGAACCATTTACATTAGGCTAAGCGAAATTGAAACCGCTCTAGCATTAAGTAAGAACTCTATATTACATATGTCTATTATAAACTCTACTGAGCTATTAACTCATTTGAAACTCATATCTAATTCTGAAAACCTAATGTATTCACCTACTGAAGAAAATTTGGTAAAATTAGAACAAAATATTTGTGTAAAATCATATGTTAAGAGAAACCGAGTCACGTTCATTATGGAAATTCCTCTTACAGATAATAGTACCTATAATTATTTTAAAATATATTCCTTACCTATATTCAATGAAACCGAAAATAGAACCCTATCCATATTTCCTAAGTACCCTTACCTTTTGGCGAAAGGAATAAAATACCTACCGGTCTCGAAACCATGTCGCTCTCTCGCCGCTAGAAACCAGTTTCTGTGCACTGATGAGGAGATACCTATAAATCCTGGAGTCACTTGTGTGCAGCAACTTATGAATTTTAGCAACAATCTTACCTGTTGTTTGCAACATCAGATTAACATTGAAGAGGTTAAGGTGCAAAAGGTCGATCCTGCAAACTGGATACTATATACAAGACTAAGGACAACTATAACTCAACAGTGTAACAACGAAATAAGTAAGCACCCTGTATTCGGATCCTATCTCGTAACTCTCGACGAGCCCTGCAAGTTAGAAATCCATGGAATTTGGATGCGTTCACATCGTACCTACATTGAGACGAACTACTTAACTCCAATTCCTATGATTAACCTACCGTCACTGCGTAACGTGAGTCTATCAAGTGCACGCGCACTTAACATGCACGCGGTCAACCTGGATGAAGTGAAGCATATGTCATACGCGTTACAGAATAGTGAAATATTGAATAGTGCTATTGACAGGAAAACAGACTCTAAAATCAGTGTTTTATTTTATATTACCTTAGGCCTTGTCATCATATGTTTAATTGTAACTTTATTGCATTTTTATCGTTTAAATATCATGAAAATTGTGCAAAATTATCGGAAAACTTCTCAAATCGATAATTCCGATAATTTCGCTCTTAGGGATGGAGGAGTTATGGTTACCCCTCACCCTTCAGTGTTAGACTGAGACAGCTTGCTCAGCAAAAGCTGATGCATTTCTTGTAATGCTGAGCAAGTATTCCAAGAGATGTAAGTAGACTTAAGCTTAGCTAAGAGATATTGTAACTAGATTTAATTCATTTAATATTAAAGCCTCTAGATCGGCAACACGTATTTTAATTTTGATTTTAATTAGTTTTTAAAAAGTCTTTAGAGTGCTCCCCAATTTGACTAGATATTATTTTGTATATTTATGAAAATCAACACTATGAATATTTATGAAATACAATATAATATCTATTACCAGTGAGTTATTGATTTCATACACGCTAAATATTGAATGGTTTTACCATAACAATTTGAGATGAGAATATTTTCATGTTTCATACTTTTTAGAGCTTGATTTTTCAGTAGTCGGGATTTTGGTTTGAAACTTATTTTTACCCACGACGGTACGGAGACTGTAGGTATATGCGTTTGGGGTGAGAGGATGTTTCTTTGTATGTTTGTGTGTGCCATTTTTCTCCAAAACTACTAGTCCGGTTTTGATGCGATTTTCAGATATGAGTTCAGGTGTAATTGGTGCATGTATTTCGATAGGTGTTACGGTGACAACTCACCAGGGGGCGCTGCAGTAATCATTTGTTGGTGCAAATCGATGTTGCCATATTTCTTCAAAACGACAAGTCCAATTTTGATGCATTTTTCAGTTATGGGTTCGTGTTTGATTGGTGCATGTTCTTAATTTCGTATTACGGTGTCAACTCACCAGGGGGCGCTGCAGTAATCATTTGTTTGTGCAAAACCATGTTGCCATTTTTCTTCAAAACTAGTTCGATTTTATCTTTAAACTGTTCATAATTATTCAGTGGTGGTTCTTAGATAGATGTTATGACTTTGTCGTAGGTGTTTATTCAAAATTTTAATTTTGTTACTGTATTAATGTATGTACGAGTGTCAGTCCACTGCTGGACGCAGGCCTCTCCCAATACACGCCACTGAGCCCGATCTTCAGCTCATTGGGATGGATATGCCCTTATCGCCACGATGGGCAGGCGGGTTGGCAATCGCAGTACGTAATAGCTCTTTGCATCGTTGACGCCGAAAAAGGAACCATTGGTTACGTAGTAACTATTATATAATCTGTGCCATTGGTACTAATTAGCATATATGTTTCTATCACTGTGTGTTTTGTTTTGGTGTGCAAATAAAGAGTTTTTGTGCGCTCACCTACTCACTTTCACTATGCGAAATGATAGCCATTTGTGTGTATATTTGTTTGGGACTTGTTTACCGACCGATTTAGTTGAAAATTTGCACAGGGATGTAGTGTGTAGTAGGCAGTATTATGGATTAAGCTATAGGTTACTTTTTATCGCGGGCGAAGCCGCGGATCACAGCTTGTAACTCTATGTATAAATTTTTGTTTTACCTTTCAGTATTATCAATTCCAATTTTACCACTCAAGTTCTCATACTACATTCCGTATCTGAACATCCACTTTAACTCTTGGAGACTCTTGGACCTGGTATTCGCGTTTCCAAATGCACTTGGGGCTATTGGGGCATATTGCTGTTACGAGAGTCCCAAGTTCTTACTGAGTGTGGGAAGAGCTGAGGAGGCATTGAAGGTGCTGGGGGGAATGTTTGCGATTAACTGTGGAAAAGATGCAGATTTGTATGGGGTAAGTAAGTATATCATGGTTTTAAAACACCTAATGTAGGAATATCTGGTATAATCAAATCAAATATTTAATTTTTATAAAGTTTACTAGCAATGTGGGTTGCACATTACTATGCCTTGTCTATTTTGGCAAAGAGTTAGTTAGTTGGTTTCTTAGTTTATGGCTTCTGTGGGTTATAGGCAAAGAGTATAACTGATTATGGGGTGATACATTTGACAGCTGACGGACATGTAATTTGGTTTTTTTTTTCCGGTAAAATCTACTACACCTTTCTGTTTCACCGCTGAAATCTGAATTAATTGGCAAAGTGGTGGTTCCGCCATTGGCTGACTAGCAGAAGTCCTACCACTTAAAAAGATACGACCTTAACTTGCCAGATCCCTACCACCAGTTTACCCATTTAGTACCAAATAGGCATAACGTGTCGCATAAGACTAATTCAGACGGGCAGTCTTCTGGGGGTTTAACGTCGTAAACTTTACATTACTAAAATTTTTTTTTAGACTTTACTCCTTAAGAAACGTTTTTCATATTTAGCCCGCAGCATGAAATTTTTATTAGGAGTAAAAAAGTGATGCGTTACGTTCCTTTGCGCAACTTACTTTGCGCACCTTTCACTTCGAGGTTATGTATGTGTATATACAAAGTTTAAACTTGAGTTTACTCGATTTTCATATTTAGCCCCCTTGACCTTGACCTTGACATTGACCTTGACCTATGATAATTTTTTGAGATGTTTTAATTTACTCTCTGTTTAACCGACTCCGCAAAAAAGGAGGAGTTTCTCAATTCGACTGTTTTATTTTTTACGTCTGTTAACTCAGAATTAGAACTCCGTCAAATCTTGACCAATATGAAAAATTCTTTTTTTGTTTGAGAGATTATGGCTCCCGTTTGGCCACAATTAAATTTTATCGACGTATGACAATAATCTCCGGAGATATGGAGATCAACAATATAAGCAAATTTGTATACTTAGATGACATGATTATAACTAGCCAGTACGTTGACTATCGCGGCATGTGAAGTCGGTTTTTTTGTTTTGTACGATCATAAATTATTTCGTTTATAATTACAGGTAAATTCAGTAGTTCTCAATGAAGAAGGTATAGAAAATACCGTCGGCTTCTGGGCGTCTATTAAGGCTCAGACGTTGCCTGTGTTGAAGCCGCCTCTACTACACAAGAGTTTACTCCTATCGCTACTTATGTGTGTTGTGTATATTTGGTAAGTTGTTTTTGAATCCAATACAATACAATACAATCCAATGAATTTTATAAAGGCGAAAGCTTGTGTGTTACTTCTTAAAACTACTCAACCGATTACGCTGAAATTTGGTGTGGTGTGGTTTTGGTGTGTAGATAGACGCTGGAGTAGCAAATAGGGTCTCTCTTTATCCCGATATTCCCACGGAAACGATGTCTACGCGGGTAAAACCACGGGGCACAGCTATTATGAATTAAGATGATGACGATAGAAAGTATTCTTATATTAATAAAAAACTAAAAGAACCGACTTCAAATGCCGCGCTAGTAACTTTCAGTGCCAAGATGAGGTGTCTTCATATTATCTCTGGAGATACTGAAAATATCTAGATGTAATTTGAACGGGACAATATGTGAAGTATAATCGTTTCAACCAAAAAAATCACAATATACCAAATCGGTTCAGATGTCTTCGAGTAATCGATGCGCGTTTCTCTAAGTTGTGTTTCACTATTTCACTTTTTTTTATATAAAAATTGTCTGAAGTACTGAAACACACAGTTACATGTATGGTTGGTTTTAACGTACTTAATTTTTTTTTTAATATTTTGACGTAAAGGATTGGATGAAAGCTGAATGGTTCATTACTTTTTTTTTTCTAATTCAAAGCGTTAAATTCTGCTTTTGCTATGTTTACTTGATAATTGGTTATGATTTATGATTTTGACGTGTATATGTGCGTATATTAATACTGCCTACATACTGAATAAATGCTTTTATTCTTTGATTCTTCTTTGATAAACGTACATAAAATAATGGCCAAGTGCAAGTCGGACTCGCACTAGTAGGGTTCCGTACCACACTACAGTATTTTATAAGGTCGGTTATAAGGTAAAAATTTCCACTATCATTTTTCGCCAGCAAAAAATAATAATTAATAAACAATGTATTTCTTATACCGCCATCTAACGTCTAACAAAGGAGTTAGGGATCAACATTTCAATATAACGCCATCTATGGGACGTTTACCTAACTAGGCGTTCATAGATGGCGTGAAATGCCGAAGAAAACACGTTTCTTTTATTGGGACCCACTATTATTTTTAACTTTATTCTGTTTTTAGTATTTGTTGTTATAGCGGCAACAGAAATACATCATCTGTTAAAATTTCAACTGTCTAACTATCATGGTTCATGAGATACAGCCTGGTGACAGACGGACAGACAGACAGACAGACAGACAGCGGGCAGCGGAGTCTTAGTAATAGGGTCCCGTTTTACCCTTTGGGTACAGAACCCTAAAAAAGATTCCCACGAATTAAGAACCTCTTCCTTTTTTGAGAAATTGGTTAAATACAACCCTTTGAGGGTTAAATAGGATGTGAAAGTACTAGAAACACTCTGATTTACCTACAAATGTATGTTCCAGTACTATTTTTTACTATTGTCTATCTGACTATTTACCTTGTACTATTATTTATCCTGTGGTTCCAGCATCAATCCGTTCGTGGTGTGGCTGCCGTTCATTGTGAACGCTGCGATGTCGACGATGGGTCAAGGCAGCTCTGGACTCACGTTGTGCAACATGATCCAGATGTCTCGGAATGCAACCTACAGCAACGAACAGGTAAGAAACAGTATTAATATTCTGTAGACGTGAGGCCCAGAGTTCTTTTGTTTTTTTGTTTGTTTTTAGGGTTCCGTACCTCAAAAGGAAAAAAGGAACCCTTATAGGATCACTTTGTTGTCCGTCTGCCTGTCAGTCTGTCTGTCTGTCTGTATGTCTGTCCGTCCGTCGAGACCCCTTTTTAAAACCTATAGGGTAATTCCCGTTGACATAGAATTATAAAATTTGGCAAGAAGCTAAGTCTTAAAGCATTTATATAGGAATAAATCTGAAAACCGTAAATATGTAGTTTAATAACAAAATAAAGAATGAATGAATGAATGAATTTACTATAACAAACATATTATTTGCGGATGGTGCAATACATTTTCTATGAATCGAACTGCAAAGTTAAGTTTGTCCTTTAACCTAGTTTGATAAATTTGTACGGAAGCATCGGTGCGCGAGTCCAACTCGCCCTTGGCTGGTTTTTAGGGTTCCGTAGCCGAATGGCAAAAAACGGAACCCTTATAGATTCGCCATGTCTGTCTGCCTGTCCGTCCGTATGTCACAGCCATTTTATTCCGAAACTGTTAGGACTACAGAATTGAAACTTGGTAGGTGTATGTATTATGTGAACCGCTTTCCGATTTTAATACAAAAAAGAAAAGTTTAAGGGCGGGGGGGGGGGGGGGGGGTTTCATACAAACTCTATGAAAAACAAAGTTAATTTTGTAGTTCCAAAAAATCATAGTTATAGAATAATTTACTGTATTACGGAACCCTACGAGTGCGAGTCCGACTTGCACTTGGCCAGTTTTTTGTTTCTCGTGAGTATAGCGAGATGAAGTGACAATCTGCGCAAGGTAGCTGGCAGTCATTGAAAAGCCTTTGTCCAGCAATGGACTAACACAAGCTGCTGATGAGTGGAACAAAACAAGCTGATAATGATGACAATTATGATAACGAAATGTTCTTTCAAGCCCACAGACTGTTCCATGGATCAGTTCGCCATGATGATGGTGTGCAGCATCACCGTCGTGATAGCTGTTCTGAACCTGGCCACCAGCGGCATCACGCAGCGCGTCGGCAGGAAGCAGATGTTTATCGCAATACAGGTGAATGCTATCCTTTGAATTGACGCAGATCAAAGAAATGTTATAAATATGAAAAGAGACACTTATTTAAACTCCCCGTCACATATTAATCACAGTTAAGGACACCCTCGATCATGTAATCCATCAAACAAAATAAAAACAGAATCAAAATCATATATAATTTTTTAAATCCTTATCCTTACTATATTATAAATGCGAAAGTAACTCTGTCTGTCTGTCTGTCTCACTGTCACCCCAAAACCACTGCACCGATTTTAATGAAATTTGGTACACAGATAGTCTAGAGCCTGAGAAAGGACATAGGCTACTTTTTAATGCGAAAAGAGTGTTGTAAGGGGTTGAAATGGGGGATGAAAAGTTTTATCGTCATTTTTTAAGCTAGAATCTTGAAACTTATTTTTCAGGCTGTTGATTAGATATAAACATTCAAAAGTTTGTAAAAGTTTTACCCTCAAGGGTGTAAAAAAAGAGAGGGAAGGGAGGGAAGGAAGGGGGAGGGGAAGTGGGAGTGAGGGAAGGGGGAGGGGAGGTGGAAGTGAGGGGAAGTGGGAGGGGAAGGTAACTGAGGGGAGGGGGGAAGGGGGGATTAGCGTGGTAGGGTGCGGTCATGTGCGGTGTAGCTGAGATACGTATGTGTCTTATTAGTTAATGCTACCCAAAGACACTAATCCACGCGGACGTAGTCGCGGGCACAGCAAGTCGGTTTATAAATGAGACGTATTTCTGAGGTAACAAACATCCGATTTCATTTTAAAGACATTTTGTTGCAGATGATCAGTGGTGTATCAGCAATCCTCATCAACTTCAGCTCATCGTGGGTGCTCAACGTCATTTTGTTCATGGTGCTGCTTGCAGGGATTATCAACTACGGCACTATGTCTGCAATCTGCGTTGATGTCTTCCCAACTCATGTCAAGTTTGTACTATTTCCAATGCGATTTAAGATAGGAGCAAATAGAGCCCTCTTTGCAATTATTTCATTTTTAACCGACTTCAAAAAAAGGAGGAGGTTTCTCAATTCGACCGTATAAATATATATATATGTGGGATGGGTGGGGTAGAGCTTGCTGTCCAGTAAAAGGCTGTTTTGCAGAAGCTTTTTCACTTTATTTCAGTAATTCTTAATATTTAACGATACAATTCCGAACACACACGTTCTTTCTTCGTCGTGAAAAAATTAGAGAGAGAGCAACTAGATTTTCTTACTCGCTTACACTTTTGATGTTCCACGTACAAATAAAACAGGCTTTGGATGTAAAGCATAAAAACGTTCCAAAGATTACACAGATAATATATCTTCGTCTACAAATTAGTGTTGCTATCTATCGAAATGAAAAATCCTACAACTCGGCCTTCCTGCAATATAGTCTGGCCTCAGACTGCTTCTACGTTAAGTTAAACAAAAACAAATTTAGCTCTCATATGACTCTACGTTACAATATTACAAATTTCTCTTCGCTTTACAATTTAAACAAAACTCTTATACTGATCTTCATAAAATACACAAAACTATTAACTGATGCTTAACTTCGACACAATATTGACTCTTAACATAAACTATTCTGCATTAAAACTTACATCTTAAATAACTTAATAACTGGTGCCAATGTACTTATTATAAATTAATAATCTACTTTCTTACAGCTTATTTTAACTTGAAACCCTTTTTTACACAATACACTATTTGAAACTAATCTCTTATTATTTCTTACCCATAACCATATCCTTAACAATTATTAATTAACAAACGACTTAAACATAACTTCTATTCTTTTAACTAACTTCTCATTAAAACATACATAGGTTATTTTAAAATTATGCAACTAGGTTAGTAAGGTTTAGGTTTTAACTATAAGTAGTAAATATACAATCTTATCTTAACATGCATCTTATTTAAATAGATTAGAAAACATACATTATTTTAGGTTTACATACAAATTACATCTTTGAAACATAATTCTTCATTTACATAGAACAAATAAGTACATACTATTTGTTATGAGCTTCTTAACACCAAAGGTTTTGCCCTTATGTGTTGTTACAATCACAACTCTTACTACATACATTGTTTCAATATGTAGTATAATTATACAGAATTCAATAACAATTTTGTTGTTTCTTCATGAATTTAAGTTATAACAATAATGAGATTAGAGATGAGATGAGATGAGATAGAGTGCCATGCCCAATATGCTTTCAAGTATTTTAAAATAAATTTTAATGTAAAGTAGATGACTTTATACAGGTAAGTTTGAACTAAGGCCACCGCTTCATGTAGTCTACTCCGGATGTGGTCTTTGTCGGTCCTTCCTTACCTCGGTCTAGCTTTTCGACCTCATATCTATCCTTTCCTAGCTCCTTTGTGATTTTGTATGGTCCGTAGAATTTTGGTTTTAATTTTAAAGTATTTCCAAATTGCGTCCTTTGTATGGCTACTATATCGCCTATTTTGTACTTTTCTCCGTCTTTCCGGTTTTTATTATAGGTTTTTCTATTTTCCTCTTGAATCTTTAATATTTGAGCTTTTGCTTGCTTTCTTAATTCTTCTCTTCTCTCTGTAAATTCTTTGATATTTTCTTCTTCTAAGTATTCTAAAATTTTGATGTCTTCATTTAGTCTTAACTTGGTTCCCATTAACAGTTCAAATGGTGATGTTTTGATAGATCGCTGGTATGTACTGTTGATAACTCTCTGAAGTTTGCTGACATACTTGTACCAATGTCCTGGTTCTTCTATACACATTTTAGCCAGTACAGATATAATAATTTGGTTCATCCTTTCTACCTGACCGTTACCACGTGGGATTCCTGTTGTTATGGTAAGGTGTTCAATTTCTTCTTCTAAACAATACTGCTGAAATTCATTTCCTGTAAAAGCTGTACCTCGATCAGTTATTATTCGTCTTGGGTTGCCATAATCTTTGTCTACGGTTTCTTTAGCTGTCACCGTTTTTACTGGATAAATCCAAACAAATTTTGTATATCCGTCAATCACCGTTAGTATATAATTATATAACTTCTTGGTTGCATCTAATGGTCCTAAATGATCACAATGCAAAGTATATAATGGTAAATCTCCTTTTTCTATAGGGTTTAAAAGTCCTTCTTTCTTTCCTGCTTTTCGGCTTGCCAGTAAACATGGTACACATGTTGATATAACTTTTTCAGTTTTACTATCCAACTGGTTTATATAATAATCTCGTTCTATTATATCTTTGATTTTCTTCTTCCCAAAATGTCCTCCTCCGTGCACTCTTCTGATCATTTCTAAGTCCATAATCTCTGGTAACACCAACTTCTTCTGTACTCCTTTATAAATTACATCATTTTCTAAAAAATAATCTTCATATTCACTCTTCTTGAGAACTTCTTTAATTGCTTTTAAGCTGTTGTCTTCATCTTGAGCTTTCTTTATTCTAGCATGTAGTTCTGTATTCACCACACATATATTTCTGCTAAGCGCATCGACATGTTGCATTTTATCACCTTTTCTATGCTCAATAACGTAGTTGAAATCTTGTAGGAACAATATCCATCTAGCTACTTTAGCTGATACATCTTTTTTGTAAAGTGTTTTCTGAAATGCTTCACAATCTGTTACAATCTTAAATGGAATTCCAATTAGATATCTTCGAAATTTCTTCACCGCTTCTATAACAGCCATTGCTTCTAGTTCATAGCTACTATATTTTTGCTGAGACTCTGTCGTCTTTCTGCTCATGTAATGAACTGGATGCATACTACAATCTACCGGATCTTTTTGAATTAAAATGCCTGCATATCCATGCTTAGATGCGTCCGTGTGAAGTTCTGTCTCTAGCTGCACATCAAAAATTTTAAGAACAGGTTCACAACATAATTTACCTTTTAATTTTTCAAATGCACATCTTTGTTCTTGATCAAAATAGAATTCTCCTCGTTTTAGTAAATCACTCAGTGGCTTAGCAATCGTAGCATAATCTTGAATAAATTTTCTGAAATAGGATGTCAATCCGATGAAACTATGTACTTCTTTTAAACTCTTTGGCTCTGGAAATCTCATAACTGCGTTAGTCTTCTCTGATGATGGTTTAACCGTTCCATTTGAAACAATGTGTCCTAGGTATTCGACTGATTGCTGTAGTATTTGTGTCTTCTTCCAGTTGATTTCAAGACCATATTCAGCTGCAACTTTCAAGACATCTTGGAGTCTCTGAACTGCTTGATCTTCGTCTTCTGCTAATATAATTATATCATCGATGAAAATTAAAATAATTCCTTTTCTTATAAAATCTGAGAATATAATGTTTATAAACCGTGTAAAATATTTTGGACATATTGAGAGTCCAAATGGTGCTCTTAGGAACTCATATTGACCTTCAGGGTTGTTGGTCACAAACGCTGTGTATTTTATCGAGTCTTCTTCAATCGGCAAATGAAAAAATCCATTTTTGAGATCTATCGTACTAAATACTCGAGCCTTGCTCAACTTATCTATCTGATCATCAATAATCGGTAAAGGATATTCATCCTTAACCATCTTCTGGTTAATTTTTCTGAAATCAACACAAACTCGGTTGGTTCCATCTTTCTTCTTTACTAATACAAGTGGACTTGCATATTCTGAATAACTGGGGCGTATAATGCCTTTTTCTAACCACTCATCAATCTGATGCTTCACAACTTCTTCTTCAGTCAGAGCGAGTCGTCTTGGTCGCTGTGTGACAGGTATATCGTCTTTTAAAATTATCTTCATCTTTATAGGGGCTTCTTTAGTTTGTATCGGCCTATAATTTTTTATTATATCCTGAACGATAGGTTTTTCGCTGGAAATAGCTATATCTTCTTCTGAAGAAAGCACACACATCAGGTATGAACTATCATAAAACTGTGGCCTTACTTCAATTTCACCTTTATCAATTACTGTAATTGTATTCATCAAAAAAGGTTGACCTAATATCACCGTATACGGAATAACATTAGTTGGAACAATGTAAAACATAACATCATAGCTGTGGCCATCTATCTTCATTTGAATATTGAATTTACCAATCGAATAAACTTTACATGAACCCAGTCCCGTCATTAACATCTCTTCAGCATCATACTTAGTTACATTTAATTTACTAAATAAATCCAACGTTAACAAATTTAACTCGCTACCTGTATCTATTAAACAGTTATCTACAGTTATGTTTTTAATCTGAATACTCTTAACGCTCTGATTTAAATTTGAACACTTTCCGACATTAAGAACATTTATATTTTGACTATGTGAACACTGACCGCATTGACTGACATTTAAATAGTCTGAACGCTCACCTGAAGCAATATCACATATTGATTTCTCAGTGTTTACCGTTCTTTCCGAGGACTCTTGTTGTATGAGCATCGACCGCTGGCCCATGGTTGACTTCTGACTCGTAGACGGTGGTATATCTCTCTGTATAACATTAGTACAATCTTTGCCTATATGACCATAGCCGTTACATCTGAAACATTTAATCTTATGAGAACATGTACTAGAAAGATGCCCTAACTCGCCACACTTGAAGCAGCGTTGTGTTGTTTTTCCATCTGCTTCTTTGACTTTGGTCGGTTTCATAATTGTCCGCTGACTCTTTAATTCTTGTTTTTTACTCTTTTCTTTGAATGTTTCATAAAGAGATAGTTTCTCTTTGAGGAGTGTATACGTCGTCACCCCATAGAACATAATTTTGTTTATCTCAGTATCCATGATGCCATCTATAATGTACTGCACCGCAACATAATCGGGGAATTTTGCTCGTTTACCAAGTTCTTTCATAGTTAATAAATATTGGTAGTAAGTTTCTCCAGCACGCTTTTTTCGGCTGCTCATTATCTCGTGCATACGCTTACTATCGATGACCTCAGGAAATTCACGCAGCAGTGCCGCCTTTAATTCATCGTATGTTTTAAAAGTTCTTTCAGTCTTCAACCATAATTCAGCTGTTCCTTTAAGCGATCTACGAGCGATTATCAGCTTCTGTTGCGCTGACCATCCAAAGATCTCCGCATTATCTTCTAGATCTTGCGTCCATTTTGCGGACGTATAGGTTAAGTCGTCTCCGGTGTATGTTGGAACTGCATCCATCGTCGTAAAACATTTTGCGTCGTTGTGCGTATTTTTGCCGTCTGCCGCTTCCGCCATCGTTGTTTTTCTTCGTCTTATTGTGGTAAAAGAGCCGGCCAGCCACGTCTTACAGCTGCCTTCTTTACCACGTTTTTGTCGTCGTCACACCCAAACTTTTTTCTCGGAATAATCCCGGGCGAGAGTTGTGGGATGGGTGGGGTAGAGCTTGCTGTCCAGTAAAAGGCTGTTTTGCAGAAGCTTTTTCACTTTATTTCAGTAATTCTTAATATTTAACGATACAATTCCGAACACACACGTTCTTTCTTCGTCGTGAAAAAATTAGAGAGAGAGCAACTAGATTTTCTTACTCGCTTACACTTTTGATGTTCCACGTACAAATAAAACAGGCTTTGGATGTAAAGCATAAAAACGTTCCAAAGATTACACAGATAATATATCTTCGTCTACAAATTAGTGTTGCTATCTATCGAAATGAAAAATCCTACATATATATATATATATATTTTTATGTTTGTTCGCGGATAACTTCGTCATTTATGAACCGATTTCGATTATTCTTTTTTTGTTCGAAAGGAGATATCCCAAGTGTGGTACCATGGTAATTTTATCGAGGTATGATAAGTATCTCCAGAGATATTGAGATAAACATCTCAAAATTGGTACTGAAAATGAATAGCGCGGCATTGAAGTCGGTTGTTTTTTAGTTTTTAAACGATATTATTATTTATGTATGTATATATATGTACATGTATCATATAATTTTGAAATAAATAAATATTCTATTCTATTCTTTGACGCAAGCTGGCTGGCAGTGGAATCGAATAGCTGAAGATGTCAGAGCTCAGTGGCGTGTCATATGAGACGCCTATATCAGCATATAAGATATAAAAAACCCTGGGTAAGAAATTACTAAAAAAAGGTAGAGAGCTACAGGTAGCGAAATATTGGACCACAATCTCATAAGATATTTAACAAACCTTGGCTGTATGATTGTTACAATATTTATTTGCTCTGCAGTGGTTACCGTTGAACCATATTACTTTAAGTGGTTCAATCATAGCCGAAGCACCAGCGGCAATAGTCCAATGGCTAAGGCGTCGGCCTGGCGAACGAGAGGTCATGATTTCGATCCCCACCCATTGCACTATTGACGTGAACCCACTTCAGACACAAGCATATTTAGCTTAGTTGGAGGGGTTAACAAGACTACTTATAGTAATGTGCAACCCACATTGCTAGTAAGCTAAAAAAATATTGCCTTGTAGAATACCATGACAACATGTTGGCACCAGCCAGCTCAGAATACGGATTGAGACATTGGACATTTAAATTGACTGTATTTTTCAGAGCAATGGCAGTTTGTTTCACACTCATGGTTGGACGAGGCAGTGCTGTGGTCGGCATCAATGTTCTGAAGATGCTCATGGATGAGAACTGCGAAGCTGCTTTTTACATCTGCGGAGCACTTACTATTGGTGAGGAAATACATGCAAATACCATCCATTCACTAAATGAAGACATTGATATTTTTATTCGATGTTTGGTTATTAATTTGGTTATTAGGTTTCAAAGTCTAATTCAATATCAAAGATTTTTAATATCTTCTAACGTTTGACCACTATCTCGCCTTGTGGTAAACGATGATGCGGTCAAAGATCGTGAACACGCTAGGTCTAGAATACTCTGACTATCAAGAGCTGTGTGCTGTCAGATTACTGTCAAGTTATGGCGGCAATTATCTCCTTGGTGGTGGTAAGCTGTTTTTTGGTATAGTCAAGCGGAACATCTATATAATATGCTCATGCCACCTGAGGGAATAATTTCTATATACCCTCTCCTCTGTGATAATGGTAAATGACAAAGTGATATACGATTAAGCTCATTTGCTTAGAAGACCTTTCTGATTGTACTTATCAAGAAATACAAACACGAGATCCAATTGCTTGGCATGTGGAGCCAGAAGCTATTGTTTGGCTATTATTTGTGGCTATTGGAACTTTTCGGTGGCTACTAGCAAACCCCTTAAATTTGAGCTTATTTGGAACGTTTCGAATAGTCCAATAGCCTCAGGCTTGGTAACGAGGATCCGATAATGGAGCCATGAGTCTACTTTTAAGTCAAGCGGGTTTAATTATTAGCTTTAAAAAAATTAACCTATTGTTTATATAATTTTCAGGTTCTGGCATCGTCGGGCTATTACTTCCCACGGATAAAAAGCTCGCTCAACGTAAAGATGGCGCTTAAGTCACCAGCCATAGTTAAAGAAAGCGACAATCAAAGGTCTACTTTAAGGTGCCAGTGATATATAGGAGACTTGTGTGTCTTATAAGTTGACTTTCATACAAAATGTATGGAAGTCTCGTGATGCCAATGTACAGAGAGGTCGGGGCACGGAAGAAGGGCAGACGCGTCTAATGAACGTCTTTTGTCCTATTGCAAAACATACAGAAGAGATGGGGCGAGGATAGCGCAAAGACGTTACAGGAATACAGATACGGCGCAGGTTGCCGAGTGCACTGACTGATTCATTCAGATTGTTAGTCAGTGCCAAGATGATAAATACATACTTTAAATGTAAACTGATGTCCTATATTAGTGACAACTAATCTGAAGCGCCTTTCCAGTGTCCTGAGAAATATGGACTCCGTCTATGCGCCGTCCACACTCCGTTCTCACCTCGTCTTCTCTGTCTGATTTGCAATAGGATAAATAAAACTGGCCAAGTACGAGTCAGCATCGCGTCTCTTATCGCACACTTAGAGAGGGTTCCGTACAATACGAAACATAACAGAGTTTCAACCTCATATATTTGATTAATTGATATTACCAAGAATATTTGGTTTGGTCGCGATCTAGAAAGACGGGGCTCGTTTACTAGCGCCATCTATGTCATTTTGCCGAAACTAATTAGATAGATGGCATTTAAAAAGACGTTTTTTGTATCGGGACCACCTTTAATTTTAAACTTGATTTTGTTTTTTGTATTTGTTGTTCTAGCGGCAACAGAAATACACCATCTGTGACTGTCTCACTATCACGGTTAATGAGCTATAGCCTGGTGACAGACGGACAGACAGACATACAGACAGACAGACAGACAGACAGACAGACGGACAGCGGAGTCTTAGTAATAGGGTCCCGTTTTACCCTCTGGGTACGGAACCCTAAAAATGAGACGCGTCTGCGCTTCGTTCACATCCAGTCTTCTTTATGTTTTCCATACATCTATACATCTACACTAATATTATAAAAAGAAAACATTTTATAACGAGTTCAAATTTTAAGATGCTTAAGGACGAAGCAAGTCAATTAGGTTCCAACGTCGCGGAAAATATCGATTACGCTTTGCAGGATTTCATACATTTAGGCAATTCTTAAGGTACGAACACACCGCGGCGTCCTGCGATCTGCGGGCACGATCTCAGTACATTTCAATTTTTTTTTCTGGTCGCGTTTGGTGTGAACCCGTTGATACAAATACTACTGCGCTATCTGATCGCCGCCTAGATCGCGCACACAGGGCGCCGCGGTTTGTCCGTACCTTTACAATAAGAACTATTGAACCTACTCTACTCTAGTGCCATCTAGATAATATTATTATCTAAACTAATATTATAAAGAGGAAAGATTTGATTTTTGTTTGTTTCAATTTAACTAAAAAACTTATGGACCGATTTTAAAAATTCTTTAATAAATGGAAAGCTACAATATCAACGAGTAACATAAGCTATATTTTATCCCCGTATTCTCACGGGAACGGAAACTACGCGGGTGAAACCGTGAGGCGCTGCTAGTTTTGTATAAAATTCAACTTATAAGACATCCACCAAAAGTTTGCTGTTTTTCACAGAAAAGGACTTCTGTTGTTCTGTGCTGTTGATAATAATCAAGATAGTTTAAAAACTAAAACAACCGACTTCCATGCCCCGCGAGACAATTTCAGTAGCAAGTTTGAGACGTTTATTGTCATATCTCTCGAGATACTTATCAAATCTCGATCAAATTACAATGGGACCACCTCGATAACGTACCCTACCTATTAAAAAAAGAATCATTCAAATTGGTTCACAATTGACAGAGTAATCGCGTAACATACAAACAAAAATATTTAAAAATAAACTGGCCAAGTGCAAGTCGGACTCGCACTCGTAGGGTTCCATAACACAGTAGAGTATTCTATAACTATGATTTTTCACAACTACAAAGTGGTGATGCCCCCCCCTTAAACTTTTATATTTTTTATTTTTGTATAAAAATCGGAAAGCGGCTCACAGAATACATCTACCTACCAAGTTTCAATTCTGTAGTCTTAAAAGTTTCAAAGTCGGACAGACAGACAGACAGACAGACATGGCGAATCTATAAGGGTTCCGTTTTTTGCCATTCGGCTACGGAACCCTAAAAAACGAATTGAGTACCTCCTTCTTTTTGGGAAGTCGGTTGAAAATGCTCAAGGCTTTAGATCCACTTGTTTACTTATTCGTTTTGAAAAAAGTATATATGAACAGCTGATATTCTGATACAATAAGTTTGCTAACAAACTAAAATAAATGATAACAGAAACTAATTATCTACTAATTAGTTTGACAATGCCAAAACAATCTAATAGGTACGACAGCTCTATGAAGACATTTACGTTCCATTGTGCGTAATAGCATAAAATCTTGGTTTTGGTAAACGTGAATGAAGCCTCATGGGAGGTGGTGAAATCAAGTACGCGTAAATCAAGATCAACATCGACGTTTGAACACGTTTTACTAGAACTTAGTTCAATAAATCTCGATTAGTAGCATAAATTGTGAAATCAACCCTTAGTATCTCTTATCATTCTGAAATACTCGTGTAATTATATTCTATGACATAAGTTATGTAAATATAGATGAATCGAATAATTTCAGGATTGGTGTTTGATTTATATTTAAAAAAGGAGAAATTAAAGAATGTATCGTCAATGTAAGGACCTGATGCTAAGTGATGATGCGATCATAATGTACTCCTGCTTTCCTGGATATAGAAGACCTTAATGAGACGGAGACGGAGCAATAGGAGACGCAGAACAACTTAAATACAACCACACAGCACATTCATCTCAACCGGGCTTTCATTTTTATCAATAGATTTTTTTTATACGTCATATCTAACGGCCAGGTGGAGCGAAGACATGCGCAAAGCGGTGGGCAGTGACTGGAAACAATGAGCCGAAGATTGGGCTAGTGGCGTGCTTTGGGAGAGGCCTATGTCCAGCAGTGGACTAATACCGGCTGATTATAATGATACGTGATAAGCACGAGACTCAACACTATCTCACCTGATGTTAAGTGATAATGCGATCGCTTTCTTATCTGTCTATGAAGAATAGCTAATGTCATAAATGTTCCACCTCTATATATATAGGCTAGCGTTTTACCACTATCTCCCCTGGTGGTAAGCGATCATCAGGTCGAAGATGTGAATACGCTAGGCCCTGAAAACTCTGACTCTCAAGACTTAGGCATGTGCTACCGGAACACCGTAAGGTACTTTTTGGTAGCAAGTCTGGCGAAACATTGATATAATATGCTCCTACCATCTGTATACGAACACTTGTGCTAGGATTTGAATCGGCAACCTCTCGCTTAGAAGTCAAACTATCTATACTTTACGCCAACGGGGCTCAAAATATGACGGTCAATTGCTAGTTTGCATCAATGGATTTTTCTATCGAAAAATATATGTGCGCTTCTCACAGTGGCCCTCCAGTGAAGGAAAAACATCGTTAAGAAACCAACAACCCCCCTATGGTGGTACGACACTAACTAGTGTCCACCTGGCCAGCTACCACCCTCAAGTTAGAAAATCTGTCACCAAGCATTTAATGTGTTCCAGCAGCTATCCTTGAGAGCCAGTTCCCATTCTAGGCCAAGCGTGCTTACCATGGTAAGTGATGATGCGGTTGTAGCATCATCACTTACCAACAGGTGAGATAGTGAGCAAACACTAGCCTATAAGATATTAAAAAAGTCTATTCTATCACTTTAATGAACAATTCTGAGTTCAGCAGTTCTCTAGTTTCGGCCTAGCTACCACCCTTAAGTACGTAGTGCTATTATTAAGTATTCTGTGTATTGAGTTGAACAAATCTGTCGCCAAACATTTAACGGTATTTTTCAACAGCTGTCCCTGAGAGCCAGTGTCAGTAGAGGCCTACCGTGCTAACATCAACCACATCGTCACTTACCAACACTCAAAATAGTGTTCAAACGAGCACGTTTCTATAATATGCTTTTCACTGACCATCTAAACTCGTGTAAGGCTGACCTTGTTTTGGCATAACAAATTGTGCTAATAGTACTAGCCACTAGCAGTGAAAACTAACATATTGCTTTTGTATAGAGACGTTCACCACGTTCACTTTGAATTTTAATTATCCTTAGCGTCACGTGTTTTGTCGCTAAGGATAAGCGACAAAATATACAGCTGATGTCATATAAATAAGGCACAATCCAGATAGAAAGGACGAATTAAGATGAGGCTGTGCTTTGCCTTATAATAATAAATCAACCAATAAACTTAGATAGATAGATAGATAGATAGATATACACTTTATTGAAACACCACTTACGAAACAGAAAAATACTTAGGAACTAGATAAATAAAACTAATAGGCTCAATGGGCGGTCTTATCGCTTAAATCGATCTCTTCCAGACAACCATGTACGGAAAGGATAACAATTGTATGGAAGGCGGTGGCTTATAAAAATGTGACAATGCAAAATGAATACCAAATTAATGGACTAATAATATGAAATAATATAAAATACATATAATAAAATATATATGAAATAATAATCATGATTTTCTTATATAATTTCCATTTATAAAACTTAAATATGGGATTTTTCAATGTGTTTTCTTTAGTTTTCTTATTTCAGAACATTAACTTCAACTATCGAGAAAATTATATTAAATTTTGTATTTAAAATAATTTGCTCAATATTTAATGTTTTTTTTCAATATAGTAAATAATAACATAATACGAGTATAACCCATAATTGTTGAAATAACCAAGGAAACTGAGAAAGAAAATATTGTAACGCGTATAAAATTTATTTTACAAGTAACTCTTAATTACTGACAGATTTTATCAATGTTTCAAGCAATCATTTTAAATTATACTAATTATAATAATAATCCCACGGCTTTGTGGCGAGCCGACGGTGAGTGGCGACACCGCGTACCCCTATCCCGTGAGGGCTAACTGAGCATATTTTTATTTAATTTAATATTGTAAAGGGCCTCTTGGCGTTGGCTTCGGCACCGTCAATGCCTTCCAAAGGACCGGGCGATTTGGAGCCCGTGATGTGGATTGAATAAAGAGTTCAGATATATTATTGTAATTTTTTGATGCCATACAGAATACACTTTTGAACCGACTTCACAAAAAAGGAGGAGGTTATCAATTCGAATGTTTTTCTTAAACAAAAAAAGGATTTTTCAAATCGGTTAAGAGTTGACGGAACTCTGAGGTAACAAAAAAAAGGTGGAAATAAAGACCTCCTTTTTTGTGAAGTCAAGTTAGACTTCACAAAAAAGGAGGTCTTTATTTCCACCTTTTTTTTGTTACCTCAGAGTTCCGTCAACTCTTAACCGATTTGAAAAATCCTTTTTTGTTGCTAATAAAACTTTCAATAAAAGTAAAAGTAATGAGCCATTCAGCAGGGCTAGCACGGCAAGGGGACTATTTTGTCTTTCCACCTATCCGTGTTTTGTTTGGTGGAGAAGGCAAATTATAAGTTGTACTATTCATTATTCTGTGTTATAAGTAAAGTTTTGCGACAATTATAAACGCCCGCTGACTTTTAATCAATTCTTTTTTTAAACTTTTTAATACGAAACAAAATCAAAACTCGGGGTTAATCTTCACCAAGCGTTTAAATTGTTGTGTTGATCTCCTTCCTGTCAGTGCCGAAAACAGGGAAATAATTTTGTCTTTTTCCCGGGGATAAGGCCATGGTAGCCCTGCTGCTTTGAGTATTGAATACTCAAAGCCCTGCTGCTATCATGGAATCGTCAATGTCAGACTATTAAAAAAATATTGAAATAGGGTTGCCAGCCCTACGTTCACACGCACCTATGAAATAATGAAACACGCCCAAAAAAAAAACAACCGAGATTAAGGCGGAGATACACATGCCTATAAAACGGAACAGTACTTAGCTTGCATGCTAGTTAACGGCATGTTGAGGTAGCTGGCACACTGTGGATACATCTGTAAGTTAAACCAGCCTGTGTCAGTCCACTGCTGGACGTAAGCCTCTCCCAAGATACGCCACTGAGCCCGATCTTCGCCTCACTGGGAGGGATATGCCCTAATTGCCACGCTGGCGGCTTGGCGATCGCAGGACGTAGCTCCTCGCACCGGTGACGCTGCTGCCCGTCACCAGCCTGTAGTATTTAGCTACCTACGCCATAATTTGAAATGGTTATACCGCCATTTGTCAGTCGCCAGAGCCTCGTTTGTTGGTCAGCAGGATGGTGACCACGGGAAGATGAGGTTGACTGGGAGCACAGAGGTGGTATTTGTGCTCCCTTAAAACGCCAGTTAAACCCAAAAGTTAAACTTGCTTGCCTGTATTACCAAGACGTAGCGGTTTTGCACGCCAACGCATCCCATCCCTCATATTTTTCCATTTGCATGCCAGTAAAAAGATATTTTATGTGAAATTGCATTTAAATATTTTTAAAAGCTTGCCAAGTGCGAGTCAGATTTTTGTCTCGCACTCGGAGGGTTCCGAACCGCAGTATTATATAAGTATAATATTATATTATATTACCGTGTCAATACCAAACATGCTTATTAACTACAACGCTATTTAACGAATATGTAACGAACTTCTAACATCAACTAAGTGAACGTTAACACAAATGTAATAAACAATCGTTCATATTAGTAGATGGCGCTATAGTAAAAACACGTTTTTTGTATGGAGACCCCCTTTAATTTTTAACTTTGTTCTGTTTTTGGTATTTGTTGTTATAGCGGCAACTAACAAGGTCCCGTCTAACTATCAAGGTTCATGAGATACAGCCTGGTGACAGACAGACAGACGGGCAGACAGACAGACAGACAGACAGACGGACAGCGGAGTCTCAGTAATAGGGTTCCGGTGGTACCCTTTGGGTTCGGAAGCCTAAAAATTAAATATTTTGCTATCTACTTGCATACCAGGTACAGGGTATTCCAGTGAGCGTATGTACACAATATCACAGTAGGTGGCACGTGCAAAAAGCTGTCATGAAAATGTGCTAGCTGCATTTTTATTTATTTTATTGCAGATAGGCAAGCATCTAACCACTATCTCACCTGGTGGAAAGTGACGATGTGATCGAGGGTGTAGCATGCTTGCCTAGAAGATACCTCACTTCACTCTTCGTTCACTCTTGACTTGAAAAATAACTGACGTTGACTAAATTGACTAAATTGTCTGACCTGAAATAACTGACCTGACTAAATTGACTAAATTGTCTGACCTGAAATAACTGACCTGACTAAATTGACGTGAACAAGTGTGCAAATATGTTCCAATGGTTTTAAATAAACAAATCTGAAAATCTGAATCTGAAGATACCCAAGTTATAGGTACTCGGAAATAAGTCAGCCGGCAACGTGTTCCGTTCCGTTGCGGTTTGGATTACAAAAGTAGAACCAAAACGTTTAGTGCGGATTGCTGGGATATCCACCATGTATGGATACATATACATGTGTATGTATGTATATACATTTTTGCTTGCCCGGCCTTACCCGCAACGCGTATAAGACATACGCGACCACGTTACCATAGAAAAGATAATAATACTGACGTTACGGCAAACTTGAAATTCGGCGTATCGTACTCTTATTGTTATTTAAATATCGAAAATGTCAGAAATATGTAGTATTTTACTTGCCATTTGTTAATCTACCCTAATCCATGAGGTAGTGAGGACGTTTAGCAAATCATATCGAATGATTTAACAGTTACTTGCATATATTTCAATGCAAAATTAATTCTAAACTTGATTACATTAAATGCAAAATATGAAAACTACTTCTTAAAATAATGATTATAATTATCAACTACAAATAAAACAACATAGTTGACTTTTTTGATATAATTAATTTGGAAATGGTAATTGAGCTAAGTTTTAACGTACTGTGCGTGATATAGCTTAGGTTAACAAATCAGATAGCTATTTCCGTGCAAAATGGTGTTGAAACAGGAAAATGTTCCGTTTGAAGCAGCTTTGAACATGACAGGTAAGTGATCTAATCCCCGGTGAACCTAATCTCCGGTAAGTGACCTAATCCCCGGTATGTGACCGAATCCCCGGTGAGTGACCTGATCCCCGGTAAGTGACCTAATCCCCGGTAAGTGACCTAATCCCAGACCACCTCAGCATGCGTATCTCCGCTGTGTGTGACCTCTGCTCGTGTCTTTACAATGGTGCCCAAGTTTCCACTTATCATTCCTCTGCCGCGCTATACTTTTACCGCGTGTTTTCTATTTCTATTGATAGTGTTAATTCAGGTTAAAAGTATTCAAAGTGGCCAACCATTTATCCAAATACGTTCTACCGTTTTGCGTTAAAGAGTAACCAAACATCCATTCATTTATCCATACTCACCAATAGATGGCGCTGGAGTAGGTTGCACAGTGTTCCTTGAAAATATTGTCTAAATGTATGAGATCCTGCATCACGCAAACGATATTTTTCTGCGATGTTAGAACCAGATGCACTTTGCTTTGTCTTCAAGCGTCTTAAAATTCTCTTAAAGTAACTTTTCGCGCTTATAATAATATATTTAGTAAGTATTATAGATTGATTGATAAATCAATCAGTAAAAGTCATTACTATGGTTTGAAACAATAATTTCAAATATCACCGATATTACATGAACTATTAGTAACTCTGTGCCAATACTAAAATTTTAATGAGCCTTGGCCTCTGGTATAATGTCTGGGCTCACATGTCTTCGAAGACAAAAGAATGAAGACAAAAGTGAGCCAAAACTATTTAAAGTATTTGTTTGTACAAAAATTAACATAAAAACAGTAATATGAACAAAAGTCGTAGTTGTTTTCAAGATAAGCAAACAAATGTCTAGACACTGATATATTTCAAAGAATCATTCATTTGACAGCAAGTCAAAATTTATATTTATGTTCGTTTATTACAGTACCTAACTAATAGGCTCCTTCAGAAACGGCTTATAAATAAAATCTTTTTCAAAAAAAATAAAACCGACTTCATTACCACAAACAGGCACTCAAAAGCGAAAAATAAATTACTTAAGATAATTATTATAAGCGCTATCCACTTATCTATTTGAAGTCGGTGCCAGCCAAGTCTATTGGATAGTAGATAGATACTATGTATGTAGTAGTAGTAAGTAGGTAGATACATGTAGGTAGTATCTATCTACTACCTATTAGACTTGGCTGGCACCGACTTCAAATAGATAAGTGGCTAGCGCTTATAATAATTATATTAAATAATTTATTTTTCGCTTTTGAGTGCCTGTTTGTGGTAATGAAGTCGGTTTTATTTTTTTTGAAAAAGATTTTATTTTACCCTTTTTAGTGCAAAACAAGTTTTAATTAAATTACATGCATCTATAAAATTTCGTATCTGGGCCGTTATACACTGACGGATATATACTTTGTGAAAATGTCATGTATGTACTCTATTACGGTTAAGAAGGTACATCTGTAAAGTGCGCACATATAGACACACACATTTAATTTTATTGAGATCTGATTAGTATCTTCAGAGATATGGAGATAAATATCTCAAACATAGGAGAATGTACTGGTTTTAGAAGAAGAGTCCCAAGAAGATTATACACAAAGGAGGCTGCTATTGCATATACTTTTGAAGACTAAAAAATATTACCTTGAATAATGTTTTTACATCTTTATTCACGTTGATTTTGGTTTTTAACCAAAGTGTTATAAGTTTGACGTGTGTATCTGTGTGTCTGTCATCGTGGCATCGTAGCGCCCAAACGGATGAACCAATTTTGATTTAGTTTGTTTTGTTTAATCGATGTCTTCGTCGAGAGTGTTCTTAGCTTTATTTCATGAAAATCTGTTCAGCCGTTTAAATATTATCAGCTCTTTTTAGGGTTCCGTAGCCGAATGGCACGAAACGGAACCCTTATAGATTCGTCATGTCTGTCTGTCTGTCTGTCCGTCCGTATGTCACAGCCGTTTTATTCCGAAACTGTTAGGACTACAGAATTGAAACTTGGTAGGTAGATGTTTTCTGTAAACCGCTTTCCAATTTTTATCCAAAAATAAAAAATATAGCATTTTAAGGGGGGGCATCTCAAACAAGGAACTGGAACAAAAAAAAAATTTTCTTCAAACCTTTTCATACAAACACTATGAAAAACAAAGTTAATTTTATAGTTGCGAAAAATCATAGTTATAGATACTTTACTGTGTTACGGAACCCTACGAGTGCGAGTCCGACTTGCACTTGGCCAGTTTATTTGGTTAAAAAAACTACGATAGCAACTTTCGTAACTCGTTGTTAATACCCGAATTATGAAAGCACTGCGTAGCCAACCTAACAACGAAAAGTATTATTTACGTAGTAACTATTATATAATCTGTGGTGTTATGCTTATAATTTTATTTTTTTTGTAGCGTTGGTTGGTACAAAGTACGTTCATAATTCTGAGTTATTTATGTATTCAGTGTCGCGGGCGGGACTGATATGGCCGCCATCTTCGCCAAACGTCATGTCATATCAAAAAATATTAGGTATGCTCAAAAACTTTGCACATTAACGAGACTTTGCCTGGTAGAACATTCCTGTGAAGACAAATTAATTCTCCCCACCTTTGTTTCTATCTCGCTCACAATTACCGTAAGAATATCTGTCCATAACACTTAAATTCAAAAAATTAAAATCACCCCCGACTGATTTGTATATGTAATCCGAGTTTATAATCAAAGCATATGTATAACTTTGTACATTGAGTCCATTCCAAGGAGATGTCTCAGAATTAGATCCAGCTTACCATATTTTTGCAATATCATTGAAGTAACAAGATACTGCAACAGCGCCATTTTGATTTTTGACGTCCGCGGTCAAAGGACAACGAGCTTACGAAAGTTGCTATCGTAGTTTTTTTAACCAAATAAACTGGCCAAGTGCAAGTCGGACTCGCACTCGTAGGGTTCCGTAACACAGTAAAGTATCTATAACTATGATTTTTCGCAACTATAAAATTAACTTTGTTTTTCATAGTGTTTGTATGAAAAGGTTTGAAGAAAATTTTTTTTTTGTTCCAGTTCCTTGTTTGAGATGCCCCCCCTTAAAATGCTATATTTTTTATTTTTGGATAAAAATTGGAAAGCGGTTTACAGAATACATCTACCTACCAAGTTTCAGTTCTGTAGTCCTAACAGTTTCGGAATAAAACGGCTGTGACATACGGACGGACAGACAGACAGACAGACATGACGAATCTATAAGGGTTCCGTTTCGTGCCATTCGGCTACGGAACCCTAAAAAGAGCTGATAATATTTAAACGGCTGAACAGATTTTCATGAAATAAAGCTAAGAACACTCTCGACGAAGACATCGATTAAACAAAACAAACTAAATCAAAATTGGTTCATCCGTTTGGGCGCTACGATGCCACGATGACAGACACACAGATACACACGTCAAACTTATAACACTTTGGTTAAAAACCAAAATCAACGTGAATAAAGATGTAAAAACATTATTCAAGGTAATATTTTTTAGTCTTCAAAAGTATATGCAATAGCAACCTCCTTTGTGTATAATCTTCTTGGGACTCTTCTTCTAAAACCAGTACATTCTCCTATGTTTGAGATATTTATCTCCATATCTCTGAAGATACTAATCAGATCTCAATAAAATTAAATGTGTGTGTCTATATGTGCGCACTTTACAGATGTACCTTCTTAACCGTAATAGAGTACATACATGACATTTTTGATTTTTGACATGATTGTGACCTGGACTGGAGTCCAGGTCACAATCATGTTCTATTTTTAATGCGGAGACGGTGGACCAATGCGGAGATGCAGATGTCCAAAGCGGAGACGAGAATAGTTTTCAGCTAGGATGTATAACCGGAGCTGTGCGGAGCGTACTGGCATAGAAAAGATAATAATATGGTACTGGCGAGACTTGAGCGGAGATGGGGGGCACGGTAGTGTCCCCGGCAAGACGAGTCAAGCGAAGCGCTTTATTTATTCCAAAACAATGTCATTGTATGGGAAATTTACATATGTTTACATACTTATATCTATATGTATATATACTTATGTATGTATGTTGATGTGTGCTGGCTAGAGCAATACTGAACTGCATGCGGCGAGCGTTGAATGGTTGTTTGTTGTCTCGCCCGCACCACTCACAACTCGTATTCGCTGCGTGCCATCGCCAGCTTGCGAGACACAGAGGCACAGTACCTTTAGTACAAGTTTTCATATCAAATTCGATATCGTATATCGAAAAAATTTGTATAAAAAACAGTACAGCGCCTCTAGTGGTTACTACACATCACTACATTTAGACCAATCCGGGAGCCAGAATAAGTAGAAAACTATGTGAGATCTGTCAAAAGCGTTTACGAATGAAAACTCGTACTAAGGACTCTTCAATCTCAGCGAGGCATAGGTCACATCTCTCCGCTTCCATCGCGGCATACAAATATGTTACATCTCCGCTCGGTGGTATCCACTGAAACTGATTGAAGACGAGATGTGTGAATGTTGAAGTTCTATTGGTTGTGTGCACATCTCCTCTTTTCTCATCCCGTCTTCCTTTTGGTGGAGTCCGGGCCTTACTCACCGATTTATTAATCTGCAATAGGAGAACAGCAGTGAGGCAAAGCGCAGGACTAACTTACTTTAGTGCAATCGTCTTAGCGCTAAGGCTCCAATAATTACAGCATATGGCTTAGTTTGTTGTAAAATTCAACAGTTACTAACGTGTTCCAGGGTTCGGCAAGTACAACTTAATGACCTTCATCCTGTGCAGTAGTATCATCATGAGCAAGTCTCTGGAGTTCTTCTCCGTGTCATTCCTGATTCCGTCTAGTAGCTGCGAGCTGAATACCACCAGTGCACAGCAGGGGCTTATAGCTGCAATTCCACTTTTCGGTTTGTACTTTCCCTTCTGTATCCATCCTATGGTCAGTGTCAATATGACTCAGCTAAATCCTTAGAATTATTCCTAGTTTAGATCCTGTGATGGTTTAAATAACCTATTTTAGGCACTAGTTATTCCACACAAATACAGGCATTCAGTAGGCAGCAAGTAAAGACAAATGGATTGATTTCGATCAATGGTTACCAACAATGTCAATAGAAAAAAGTTCAATTGTTCGCCAAAACCAGTCCAAACTTACGATCAAACTAAAATGTAGTTTCAAGAAAGCCAGTATAGCGTCTTCATCTTTGTAGTATAGCGTCAACTATGAACGACATCCAATTGGAAAATTGACTGTCAAAATACCTATATAATCTCTAAAAAATACAACAATAAAAAATTCTGATTTTCAGCATCACCCCTTTTTCTCTACGTCAATTAGTCGCCATATTTATTACTAAACCGAATAACATCAAGTCGTAAAATAAATATAGGTGTTGATTGATGGGATATGAGTATGCCTAATGTAATTTCTACTTTCCAGGAATAATATCAACGTCATACTTCTGGGGCTACCTGGCCGATACTCAAGGTCGGCGTAAGATACTTTTTATCTGCATGACCACGACTTATATCGCTGGATCTTTGGCTGCTCTATCACCTAATTGGATAGTGCTGTCCTTTCTGAAATTCTGCTCCTCTGCAGCGTAAGTGTCAAGCTTAATCATGTTCAAAACCCAAAATGCATGATGTGCTGAACCAAACGATCCAATTCGTTGTAGTTCCACAGTCGAATTTTGGCGGTCCCTAATCCACCCAATTCCACTTACCTTTTATTAAGGTGTCCAGTATAAAATTTAAAGAAAGCAATCATTACTTACATTCTTATAAGAAAGAAATCAGATATCGAGTTCGAGAGTTAGTTTATCTATCCAGCCAAGAAGATACAACGTTTTTGCATCCAGCCATAATCCAGCCAAAAAGGATGACAACTCTGGTAATTACAGTCTGTGCAATCCCAAACGCAAACAAGAAGATCTGTACTTCTTATTGGTTTTATGGCAGATTCAACGTAGTTTTTTGGATCTGATACAACGTGAACAAGTAGAACGGCACACTTAACTTGTTTACAATTATGATGTTTCCTTTGTTTATTTTGTTATTTCAGGGTCGCTGGAGGCTATGCGATCTCATTGACGCATATGAGTGAAAGCACTCCAATAGACAAGAGAAGTGTTTTGATGCTACTCACCACAAGCGTGTTTTTTTGTTCCAATGGACTTATGGCAGGTAAGTAATAATGTTATAGCTACTTCGGTTGGTCAGACGTATATTTAAAGCCATCAAAAATAACTTTAAAATGTTTCAGTTATATCGATTCTCATCTTGCCTCTGACGTTCTCATACTACATTCCATACCTGGATATCCACTTCAATTCCTGGCGGCTCTTGGACCTGGTCTTCGCGATTCCTTTGATATTTTCTGCACTTGGAGTGTACAGCTGCTACGAGAGCCCTAAGTACCTACTGAGCGTGGGAAGGGATGAGGAAGCTTTGAATGTGCTTAGAAATATCTATGCGTTGAATACTGGGAAGGATAGAGATACCTACCTGGTCAGTAATTCTTTACTTAATTTTATTTAACTGCAAACCGTTTCTAGCCTAGGGATAAGGCAAAGTATAGCATCCTGCAGGGAACGCCCCAACTTAGAAATTAGAAACCTAGAACGAATTTTCCAAGTTATCACCTTGATGCCCTCCTACGTTTTAAGATGGCACTCGTGTGCCAAATTCGCGTAGACTGAAGCAATTTGTAACGGCAAATGTAAAGAAATCAATAGAAAATACAACAGCTAAGTTTAATGAAATAGGAAATATACGTTCCAGGCAAAATCTGTGGTTCTACACGAGAAAAATATGAGTCTATCAATGGGTTTCTGGGCATCCGTAAAGATACAAAGCCTGCCTATGTTCAAAGTTCCTCTGCTCAAGAGTACTCTTCTTCTCTGGGCTCTGATGTTCCTGGTGTTTATTGGGTAAGTACCTAGTTTTTACAAGGTTTAATTCGATATTAATAATATAAGTTTCTAGGTTTTCATGGTCACTGACAATATTATTAGTACTAATAACGGGATATTTACCATGTATTTTATTATTTATGAGTTTCCGATAATTCGGCTCTGTTGCAAGCGCCATGATCACGGATGAACTGAGATGATGTTCATCTGTGATCAGATGCAAGCGCCATGATCACGGGTGAACATCATCTCAGTTCATCCGTGATCATGGCGCTTGCAACAGAGCCGAAATATCGGAAACTCATAAATAATAAAATACATGGTGAATATCCCGTTATTAGTTCTAATAAGGTTTTATTAATGTTTCATCTGTCCCTGTAATCAAATCCTGCAAGGTTTTGACACACTTCCAGGGGTTCGATTGAGCTGAAATGTTACACACATATTTTAATAAGATAATTATGGTATCATCGAGTTTGTCTGATGATGGCGCCGGAAAGTCGCCTTAGGAACTCTTAAAGTACAGATAATGATCCCGTCGTGTTTGGGTTTTTTGCAATTGGCTTGATAAGTACTATAGACGAAGGTGGTTTCTATGGTCTATTGATGGAGCTGCAAGGTGATCATAGCAACTTCTAATCTACATTTGACAAACCCATCGTGCTTGAGCTCGTTGGATTTGTCTTGATTTACTCTCCCTGTCGCTGTAACAGCTAGTTTTTAAAATATTACTTGTTTATGGTTACATGATCTTAATGCCCAGCAATAGGTGAAATAAGGCTGATTATAGTGATGGTGATGACTATTATGTATGTTGAGAAAAGGTCTCCCCCATTTTTTAGGGTTCCGAACCCAAAGGGTACCAACGGAACCCTATTACTGAGACTCCGCTGTCCGTCTGTCTGTCTGTCTGTCCGTCCGTCTGTCAACAGGCTGTATCTCATGAACCGTGATAGTTAGACGCTTGAAATTTTCACAGATGATGTATTTCTGTTGCCGCTATAACAACAAATACTAAGAACAGAACAAAGTTAAAAATTAAAGAAAAGTTTTAAAAAAGTTTTTTACGATAGCGCCGCGCCATCTAGATGATCATTCAAGATGGCGCTATCGTCTTTACCTTAATCTGAATCTCGGAAGCGGCTCCAACAATTAAGTAAAATTTAGTATACAGGGGATTTCGGGGGCGATAAATCGATCTAGCTAGGAATCATTTTCAGAAAATGTTGTTTTATTATACAGTGTGGAAATTAAACTCAGGCCCTGGAGGGAAACTACTTTAAATCCTTAAGCTAGCTCATTTTACTTAAAGGAGACATTCCTTTATTTTTGAAAAGAAACAAATCTGCATTAAAAGATTTTTTAAAACTCGCTTGCTTCGCCCGGGACTCGAACCAACTAAAATTAAAAAAAAATAAACACTCTTTATTTTATTATACTAATCGGTAGTATTAATATTCAGGATAAAGTTTCTCCAAAAAATGTTTGGTTACTGTTCACTTTTAACAAGTAAAAGACACGTAACAGTTCTGTTATCTCTCCAACACTCAAATACTTCGTATGAAGTACACGCTTGCTAATTTATCGTTAAGTACCTTGTTGAAATCTTCGATAAGAAAATTGTTCAATGGTGGTAATACCTCTATGCACATTTCCTTCTTACATGATCCGAGGCGTTCAGTGGAGAAGTTTAAAAATGGAACGTTTGACTGTTTGGTGTGGAATCAAAAGTAACATGGTTGTTTTGATGCACATTTACGAAGGACATCTGAATGCAGCAAAATACATTGAAATATTGGAGCTTTTACAAAATCAATTAAACCTTCTGCCAGAAGAGGAACGAAATAATATCATTTTTCAACAAGATGGTGCACCTGCCCACAACAGCAGAATTGCCAGGGCATACCTTAATGAAAATTTCAATGCCTGGATAGGTACAAACGGGACGATTAGATGGCCTGCAAGAAGTCCAGACCTGACGCCCATGGACTTCTTTTTATGGGGTCATGTAAAAAATGTTGTTTATGAAACTTGCTATGAAACCGTTCAAGAGCTAAGGATTGCGATAGAAAATGTTATTAGGGGCATACACCACAACACTTTGCTGAAGGCTACAAGAAATGAATTTCAACGGCGACTAATGTTGTGTAGCCGGAACGACGGGGCTCATTTCGAACAATTTATCAGTTAAATAATTTAAGTGTTACAAAATTGATAGTAAAATAAAGTTGATGTTAGATTTAACGATTATTTTTATTTTTAAGACCTAATGTTTGTTAGAGAAACTTTATCCTGAATATTAATACTACCGATTAGTATATTAAAATAAAGAGTGTTTATTTTTTTAAATTTTAGTTGGTTCGAGTCCCGGGCAAAGCAAGCGAGTTTTAAAAAATCTTTTAATGCAGATTTGTTTCTTTTCAAAAATAAAGGAATGTCTCCCTTAAGTAAAATGAGCTAGCTTAAGGATTTAAAGTAGTTTCCCTCCAGGGCCTGAGTTTAATTTCCACACTGTATATGATAATTAGACAGTTGAAATTTTCATAGATGATGTATTTCTGTTGCTGCCATAACAACAAATACTGTAGGGACCGCAACCCAAAATTTTAATACTCGTCAAATATTTCGCTGCACCTACGAGAAACGGAACGCAGCAAAAACACCCGCCCGCGCGCCGCTGCCCGGCCGCGCCCGCCAATATAAAAAAGACGTTCGTCGTGTGATCATCGCTCACCTCTGACCGCGATTGGTTACCGCGAAAAAACATACAAAATAAGCGCCGGCGCCGCGGATGCCTCGATCCAGTAAACACTATTACAATAAACTACGAAAACACGGAAGTGAAGTGTCTAAAGACTGATGGTGTGTGATAAAAAAAGCGTGAAGTACTTGAAAATGGAATGGACTTGACGGTGGGTGCATATTTTTGTTTATTTGAGTTCATTTGTAGCTTCACTGAGCCATCGAGCCTACATTTTGGGCCTTCGACCCGGACTCCCGGTTATAACGTCAAGTCTCATAGTTATTTTAATACTTTCATTGCACACAAATCATATTACACCTCCCAAGTAGGTACCACACCCAACACGTGCTTGCACTTTTTATTTGTGTTTTACTAATAAACCACACAGGTTCCAACTTCAACCTACACTTTTTCAAACACTAAATAACATATTTTATGCAATCCTTATTGTTTAATACGAAAATATAGTGTTTTTTTTATCGAAAACAGTGACACGGGTGCGTTGACCTTTATGTGATAGTGAAACAAATTGCATCGTAACTTTCTGAATTTAATAGTACTAGCTCATTTCTATAGTAATATCGCTTATTATAAATGTCTAGCATCGTGTTATTGTAGAAACAAATGCCTACATTGTGTATTTACTGTGTTTTATTGTGATTACTTTGCCTCTCTAACACCGGCACCGCCCGGCAGCCATTACGTTTCGTCTTGCGTAGCGGGAAAATAATACGTAATTAAATTTTTGTGGATTTATTTTTTAGGATCATTTATTTAGACGTTTTCGGTTGTTGTATCGTAATTTAGTGACTCAAAATGACTAAAAATACTATTCCTGACTCGGATCTCGACGATCAGGTTCATCCTTTCTTGACGTCAAAGGAAATGTGTTTTCTTCGCATTCAACATTTATATGAAATGTCATTAGAAGTAGAAACAGATGTAACTCATTTAGCCGAGTTTTCTGCACGGATCGATGACCTCTCAGACATCCGAGCGGAATACAATAGGTGCGTTATGGAAATAAATTCACTATATCGGAAATACAAACCAAATTATGTCCCTACGTATAGCGAAATAAAGGCGTTTGATGAACTTTATTATGCGATTCGTAAAGTTTCCAATGGCCTTCACCCACCCGAGCGTCCCGCCAAGACGGAACCCGGTGGCAAGGAATTGCAAATAACTAGGCGGTGCGTAAAGTTACCCGAATTACAACTATTTAAATTTGATAGTAAACTCGAAAATTGGATAACCTTCCGTGATACGTTTACGAGCTTAATTCATGATAATCCCGCGATTACTGATGTCGAGAAATATTATTACCTTATGTCATCGGTTAGCGGTTCGGCTTTATCTATTGTGAAATCAATGCCAATCACAGCTGATAATTACAGCATCGTATGGAGCGCCTTAGTTAAGCGATTTGAGAATAAGCGCGCGCTTGCTTCGGCGTATTTAGACAAGCTGTTTAACTTTAAACCGTTGATAAGCGAATCGGCCGCGAACCTTAATAATTTTCTCCAAACTTATCATGAAAATATTACAGCTTTAGAACTTCTTAAAATTCCGGATTTATCTAGTTTTATACTATTCCAAATATCTTTGCGAAATCTCGACCCCGTGACGCGCCGCGAGTTCGAACAGACCGTGCCGCCGGGCGAGATACCTACCGCTAAGCAATTATTGAACTTTATCGAGAAGCAAGCGCGTGTCCTTGAGATGTCAGAAAGCAAGTCAGTGTACGCCAAGCCGTCTACACCAGCTTTCAAGCCATCTACGTCGCGTTCAAACAAGGATACGACCACACAACACGGTTATAAACCTACTATGACCGCAGCTGTGGCCAGCATGAACAACGTTGTCGAACGGCAGAAATCCAACGTCTGTCCGTGTTGTCCAATGCCACACGCTATCTATCGCTGTGCAGTCTACAACGCGCTTACACCTGAGTCACGCACTGCCAAAGTCAAAGAGCTCAGTTTGTGTGAGAACTGTTTGCGTGATAATCACACCAGCGCTGATTGTCCGTCCAAACATTGTTGTACGGTCTGCAAAAAGAGGCACCACAGCTCTCTTCACATCGACTCCTCAGTCACGTGTCAAGGGAACGTTGTGGGTCTCACATGTTCGACTGATCAGACAGTCCTGCTTGGCACCGCGGTCGTACACGTCGCGGACGCATGGGGACACTTCCATTGCGTGCGCGCACTTATAGACAGCGGCGCTATGTCAAGCTATATAACACATAGTTGTGCGAAGAGGCTAGGATTACCTCGTCGTAGATGCGATGTTCGAACGATCGGTCTAGGCGGGAACCAAGTTGATAACTTTGGTCAAACCTCGCTCGCAATAAAACCGCGACACGATACATCGCCCGTTCTTAATACGGACGCGGTTATCGTCGCGAACATAGCCGGCAATCTACCGACAGTTAGGTTACCTCTTGATATTTTAGATCGTTATCAGAATATCGAGTTAGCGGACCCAGCGTTTCATCGGCCCGCGCCGGTGGACTTATTGATAGCAGGCGACTTATTTCCTTACCTATACGACGGAGATAAAATACTACCGGAACGCCCGGGTTTGCCCGTGATATTAAAGTCTATCTTCGGATACGTTATCACCGGTCAAATAGATTGGCGCGATAGCAATAAAAAGAGTTTAGACTCGGATAACCACGCTTTTTCCGGATTTTCTAGTACGGATAACTTAGACCGGGTGATGAACGCGTTCTGGGAAGTCGAGAACGTACCGTCGGAACAACCAAAGAAACCCGACGACGTATTAGCAGAAAAGTTGTTCGCGCACGAACATAGTCGCGATCCGAACACCGGTAGATACGTTGTTAGGTATCCGTTTCGGCCGGACCACAGTCTCGGCGATTCTCGACAGGTGGCGTTACGGAGATTGACTAATTTAGAGGCGCGTCTCGACCGCGACTCTCAATTAAAGTGTGAATATCACAAATTCATGTCCGACTATGAGTCTTTAGGTCACATGACGTGTTTAGGTAATTTACAAAACGTGGATTCCAAGTATTTGATCCCGCATTTTTGTATTCTCAAACCGACGAGCACCAGCACCAAGCTGCGTACCGTGTTCGACGCGTCGACAAAAACTGCTAATCACAAGTCACTTAATGACGTGGTTCTAGCGGGACCGAAACTTCAGGCGGATATTAATCAGATATTAATAAATTTCCGATTACATGCTGTTTGTATATCCGCAGACATCTGTAAAATGTACAGACAAATTTTGATACATCAAGACCAACGGCCTTATCAACACATACTGTGGCGCCACTCAACAGATCAACCGGTTCAGGTTTACGAGCTGGCGACTGTCACGTATGGGGTCGCTAGTAGTCCGTATCTGGCCATCAAGGTACTGCATACTTTAGCCGACGAACACGCAGATACGTATCCAGCTGCAGCTCGAGTTCTTAAAAGTGGATTCTTCATGGATGACCTACTATGGTCGGAACCCACAGAGGATGACGCTCTCCAGCTGCAGAAGGATCTACGCGAGCTGTTGCAGAGTGCTGGCTTCCTGTTATGTAAGTGGGCTAGTAATAGTGCTCAGGTGCTGGCCGCGGTCCCTGAAGATCACCGAGAAACTCCGATTGAGTTTGACGATGATGAAGATTTGTCACTCAAGGTTTTGGGTCTTCAGTGGCTACCAGGAACGGACTGCTTTTCCTTCAGAACGATGAAGTATGATTACGAGGTCACAAAACGCACCGTTCTATCACAGATCGGTCGTTTATTCGATCCTCTCGGTTTTGTTGCACCCTGCATATTTTATGCCAAATGTTTCATGCAGAAGATCTGGGCCCTGAAACTCGATTGGGACCAGCGCTTGCCTGTTGACCTTGAAACAGAATGGCGGGCCTTCGTTCGGGAGCTACCTCTACTTTCCGAACTTAGACACGAACGTCACGTGATGGTATCGCAAAGTACGACCTCTCGTATTTTCGCGTTCGCTGACGCGTCTACCCTCGGGTACGCGGCTCAGATATACCTACACACGACTAACGACGACGGTGATAGCAAAACGAGCCTTCTAATTGCTAAATCAAAAGTGGCTCCGCTGAAAACGGTATCTGTACCACGACTCGAGCTAATGGCAGCCCACTTGCTCGCCAAACTCGTCAAGTATGTCACAGGTATTCTTCAGGAGCGAGCTATCAGTATCAACGACATCTTGTTGTTTACTGATTCTTCTGTAGTACTGGCTTGGCTTAACACACCAAGCTACAAGCTTAAAACATTCGTGGCCACTCGAGTAACAAAAATACTGGACACAGTTCCCAGTACTAATTGGTTCCATGTAAGTGGTGAGAGTAACCCGAGCGATATCTGTTCCCGGGGTGCGACGCCCTCCGTGCTTCTCTCAAATCCCGAATGGCTTAATGGTCCCAGCTGGCTACTAAGTGAGCGATGGCCAGTACGCGCTATAGATGAGTTCAGAGACGTCAATCCTCCCGAACTAAAAACCTCCCTTAACACTATGGCGCTGGTAACGTCGGAGGAGTCCTCTAATCTCATCTATGAGCTTTCTGAGAGATATTCTAACTACACGAAATTAGTCAATATCGTAGCTCGGATTCGAAAATTCATCACGAATTGCCGCACACCTAAATCCGAGCGCACTAAACTTTCTCTAAGTGACTTAAAAGACGCACGTGACGTCATCATAAAATCCGTGCAACAGCACCACTTTGCCGCCGATATAATCGCGATATCAAAGAGCCTTCAGCCGCAGCAGTCTCTGCAAAAGCTCAACCCCTTCGTTGACCCCCATGGTCTCCTCAGGGTGGGGGGTAGACTTTCGCTCGCAGAGATTTCGTTCGACAAAAAACATCCTGTATTGCTTCCTAAAAAATGCAATTTTACTAATTGTCTGATCGATTATTACCATGTGCTTTATTTACATGTAGGACCACGTACCCTACAGAGTATATTGAGTCAAAAGTTCTGGATTGTGTCCGCTCGTAGCATAGTCAGACTACGCACAAGCAAATGCATAGCGTGTTTTAAAGTAAGACCGACAGTCAGGCAACCTCTAATGGGACAGTTACCTAAGTTTCGAACGGAAGATATTCACTCCTTCCATTCGGTAGGTCTTGACATAGGGGGTCCATTTTTAACAAAAGAGTCCATTCGTAGAAATGCTCGCATCACCAAGGCTTATTTATGCATTTTCGTTTGCTGTGCTACTCGCGCGGTACATTTAGAGACTTTATCCTCACTTAGCACAGAATGCTTTCTGGCATCATTTGACCGTTTTACAGCAAGACGTGGATTATGTCAGGCGCTAATCTCAGACAATGCGACGAACTTCGTTTCAGCCGGTAAACAGTTAGCTGAAGTCTCACAATTCTTAAAATCCAACACGGATGATATCTCAGGCGAGTTTACCAAACGTCAAGTTCAATGGAAGCATAACCCTCCAACAGGTAGTCACTTCGGCGGTCTTTACGAAGCAGCCATTAAATCGGCAAAGTCACTTTTAAAAAGAACCATCGGAAGCAGGACGCTAACATTTGAAGAGTTAACAACACTCTTTGCGCGAGTTGAAGCCGTGCTCAATTCTCGCCCTCTTTGCGCTCTGTCCTCGGACCCCAGCGAGTTCGAGATACTTACTCCAGCACATTTCTTAGTAGGCCGCGGATTGTTAGATGCTCCAGAGTATGACCTAACTAGTCTCCCTATAAATCGTCTGAGTAGGTGGCAGGCGGTACAACAGATAGCCCAACAGTTTTGGCGTCTGTGGCGCAAAGATTACCTTCACACACTTCAAACCCGCCAAAAGTGGACCAAAGGTTGTCGAGATCTGAAGGTCGGCAATCTAGTGCTTATAAACTCGGACGCACCGCCCCTTCAGTGGGTACTAGGCAGAGTCACTAAGCTATACACAGGCCCAGACAATGTGACGCGTGTCGTTAGTGTTCGAACCAAACACAGTGAATTCACAAGACCCGTGGTTAAGCTCAGCCCGCTCCCCTTGGAGCAGGATGATTAGAAGTCTCTATTCTCTAACTTATCTTACAAAGGTCAACCCATCTAGTTTTAAGTTTCATATACTATACAGTCCACTCTCTATAATTTACATACTTGTAGTACTAATCTATCTAGTGTAACCTTATATTTACTTAACACTACACCTCAGTGTGACACCCTACATCTACATAAATATTTTGTTATTCAATACACTTTTCAACACAGTATTTATTTATTTCCAACTTGGAATTATAACTGGGAAATCCTGTCGGATTTCGGTGGGGGGAAATGTAGGGACCGCAACCCAAAATTTTAATACTCGTCAAATATTTCGCTGCACCTACGAGAAACGGAACGCAGCAAAAACACCCGCCCGCGCGCCGCTGCCCGGCCGCGCCCGCCAATATAAAAAAGACGTTCGTCGTGTGATCATCGCTCACCTCTGACCGCGATTGGTTACCGCGAAAAAACATACAAAATAAGCGCCGGCGCCGCGGATGCCTCGATCCAGTAAACACTATTACAATAAACTACGAAAACACGGAAGTGAAGTGTCTAAAGACTGATGGTGTGTGATAAAAAAAGCGTGAAGTACTTGAAAATGGAATGGACTTGACGGTGGGTGCATATTTTTGTTTATTTGAGTTCATTTGTAGCTTCACTGAGCCATCGAGCCTACAAATACTAAAAACAGAATAAAGTTAAAAATAATAGAGAGTCCCCATAAAAGAAACATGTTTTTTTCGGCATTTCACGCCATCTATGAACACTTAGTTAGGTAAACGTCCCATAGATGGCGTTATATTGAAATGTCGATCGCTAACACCTTTGTTAGACGTTAGAAGGCGTTATAAGAAACAAAATGTTTATTAATTATTATTTTTTGCTAGCGAAAAATTATAGTCGTATTTTTTGCTCGATCGTATAAAATACTGTAGTGTGGTACGGAACCCTACGAGTCAAAGTCAAAGCATTTATTCAGTATATGGGCTACTTAAAAATTTGCACATACACACGTCAAATTACATTGAACAGATCATATTCAATAAAAAATATTATAGATATAACCGAAACATAACTTATTGCTTTGAATTTACAAAAAAAAAAAGGTATTGAGCCATTCAGCTTTCATCTAGACGTCGAACGTCACACTTAAAACACATGTTTAATTCCCCTGATTAATGTAGGGTTGCCAACCGTTCTATTACGTGCACCCGCAACCCAGTGCAAGTTTCAGTACTTCAGACAATTTTTATCCAAAAAATTGTGAAATAATGAAACATAATAAATAAATAAAATAAAACGCAGACTAATTGCAGTACAAATCATATTCCGAATGGAACTGATTGTCCGTCTATCAGCTGCATAATACCGTCTTAACGGGCAACTCTAGATCTGCAAACAAAAGATGAAAACTGATGGACTATTGAATCTACTGGTGTTTCGGAAGTACTCCCATCAGAGAAGAAACACCAAGAAACTTTATGGGGGGAGTGCGAGTCCGACTTGCACTTGGCCAGTTATTGGGTCTTCTTCTACATCGACGGCTATCTTCTGGAACCCATAGCGTGACAAATTCAGCCCACTTGTCGGGATGCATCCAACAAGTATAATTCCCGCCGTATTAGTTTAACTTTTTTTTTACATTCTAGTGTTCACCCATTCCTGATGTGGCTTCCGAGTATAGTGGACGCAGCGATGTTGTCTTTAGACCAAGACGACTCAGACACTCTAACTTTCTGCGAAATGATCAGATTGTCGCAGGGTAAAAATTCTACTGATCAGGTATACCTACTCACAGATATTATTACGCACAGAACAGAATTGTACTTTATTGGTTTATTGCATAGAACTTAATGAATAGAAGGTCACAGATATGCCCATTGCATGTTTAAGTCGTGTCACGACATACAATTTAAATGTTATCCAACTGACAACGTGATGTCAGTCATAGCTCTATCTATTTGCATAGTGTAGCTATCTAGTGTCAGCCTGGCCAGCTACCACCCTCAAGTTAGAAAATCCGTCGCCAAACATCTAATGTGTTCCTTCCAGCAGCTATCCTTGAGAGCCAGTTCCCATTCTTTCACCTTGCGTGCTACCATCCTCGATAGCATCATCATTTACTACGAGGTGAGATAGTGGTCAATATTATATAAATAAAATCCCGATTTTTAGGGTTCCGTAGCCGAATGGCAAAAAACGGAATCCTTATATATTCGCCATGTCTGTCTGTCTGTCTGTCTATCCGTCCGTATGTCACAGCCATTTTATTCCGAAACTGTTAGGTTACAGAATTGAAACTTGGTAGGAAGATGTATTTTGTAAACCGCTTTCCGATTTTTATACAAAAATAAAAAATATAAAAGTTTAAGAGGAGGCATCCCATACATGGAACTGAAACAAAAAAAAAAATTTCTTCAAACCTATACGTGTGGGGTGTTTATGGATAGGTCTTTCAAAAATGACATTGAGGTTTCTAAAATCATTTTTTCTCAAAGTCAATCATTTGAAAGATAGGCGCGTCTAAAGTGGTAAAATGTGTGTCCCCCCCCCCCCCCCCTCTAACTTTTAAAGTATGGGAGTAAAAAATCTAAAAAAAATATATGCTGTAGATCTCAATAAAAACTAAAAACGAATATTAGTTTGAACGAGATACAGTCAGCAGTATTAGAGATATGGCGACCCCAAAAATATCTTTGTTTTTCATACAAACACTATGAAAAACAAAGTTAATTTTGTAGTTGCAAAAAAATCATAGTTATGGAATACTTAACTGTGTTACGGAACCCTACGAGTGCAACTTGCACTTGGCCAGTTTATTTTTATTATCTTAAGATTAAGCTGAAGGAAAAGTTTATTATTTCCTTATCATTATTCTCGTCTTAAAAAAAAACAACCGGCCAATTCGAGTTGAACTCGCCCACTGAGGTTTCCATACCAACGTTGGTCTGTACCAATTAAGCTAGACCTCTAAATTGTATCAGCGCTCATATAACTCAGAGGTCTACTTTAATTGGCGTAAACTATGCATGTATGGGGGCACCCTTTAATTTTCAAGTTTTCTTATTTTTTGGATTTCTTACTTAATTTGTGCTATAAGACCTTGCTTCTTGCTAAATTTTATGATTCTAGGTCAACGGGAAGTACCCTTTAGGTTTTTGACCCAAAACCTATAGGGTACTTCCGGTTGACCTAGAATTGTCAATTTTGGTCAAAAGCAAGGTCTTACAGCACAAGTAAAGGAAAAAATTCGAAAAATCAAAAAAGTTGAAAATTAAGGTACATTTTGGTACTAACAAGTTTTCGCGAAAATCTAAATTTGCCCATATCTTTTTATTGTGTTGACTCAAGACTGGTTTTTATACACCCAATAGGGACTACAGACCTCAGTATCAGGTATAAATTTCAACTTGCTAGGTCCCCCGTTCCTGAGAAAATCAGTGGTGACACACGGACAGACAGACGGACAGACAGACAGACAGACAGACATACGGACAAGAAAGTGATCTTATAAGGGTTCTTTTTTTACCTTTTGAGGTACGGAACTCTAAAAATAAATAAAGACCGGCAAAGTCGAGTTGGACTCGCCCACCGAGGCTTCGGTACCAACGTTCGGTACCAATTAGGCTAGACCTCTAAATTGTATGAGCGCCCATATAACTCAGGGGCCTACCTTGGTTGGCGTTAACTATGTATGTATGGTGATACCCTTTAATTTTTTAAGTTTTTAAATTTTTTTGAATATTTCCTTTAGTTGTGCTATAAGACCTTGCTTCTTGATTTCGTGATTCTAGGTCAACGGGAAGTACCTTATAGGTTTTCTAACCAAAACCTATAGGGTACTTCCGGTTGACCTAGAATTGTCAATTTTAGTCAAAAGCAAGGTCTTACAGCACAAGTAAAGGAAACATTCTAAAAAATAAAAGAAAGTTGAAAATTAAGGTACATTTTGGTACTTAGAAGTTTTCGCGAAAATCTAAATTTGCCCATATCTTTTTATCGTGTTGACTCAGGACCTTGACTTTAATACACGTAATAGGGACTATAGACTTCTGTATCTGGTATAAATTTCAACTTGCTAAGTTCACCCGTTTCTGAGAAAATCGGTGGTAACACACGGACAGACGGACAGACAGACAGACAGACGGACAGATAGATGGACAGACAGAGAGACAGACAGACGGACAAGAAAGTGATCTTATAAGGGTTCCTTTTGTTACCTTTTGAGGTACGGAACCCTAACTTGTAAATAGAAGACGGTTTGGGAATGATTTGATTTAAGTTACGAGTAGTTATTCAGCGCTTCGTCTGAGTGCCATCTTTCAATAGCAGACAACCACGATTCCATCCTAGACCATCCACCATAATCATCTTCTTTTAACATCAGGTGACATAGCAGTTAAATGCTCGACTGTATGACACTAAGAAAAAAAAGTGTGGTGTGATTTTATGAAACCACGATGTATGTGAAACTTTTTATTTATAGCTAGTAGTATATATAGTGTAGCTATCTTAGCTAGCCACTATGACAGCAGTTGACATGACACATTAGCGTGTATACAAAAATGGCTGCGGCCGCGTCCGCCAATCACAGCTAGACCTAAATGTCATACATCACATCCACCAATCAGCACCGGCTGTAATACGACACGCATGTCGGTGGCATGAGATAGATGAACGAAAACATTTGAGGCGATAGTTACACTTTAAAACTCCATATAATTATGTGCTCAATTGTATTTTTAGGTTAATGATTGTGCCATGAAACAATCAGGTTTGTTAATTGTATTTGGCATAAGTTTCATCGTGGCTGGCCTGAATATATTCACGAGTGGACTTAGTCACTACTTCGGCAGGAAATATGTGTTCCTTATACATCAGGTAAGATTATTTTGCTTGTTTTACATCATAATTGTCATTGTCACCCACGAAGAGGATTCTGGGCATCTAGAGCTATGCAATTTTTTTTTTGTTTTCTTTTTTCTTCTATAAGACGCTTAATTATTGCCGGATATATATTGCATTTATTTGCTCTATTAAAATCAGGTGTATTTTTCCATGCTGCTTGTTGAATATGTTCTATAAATCTTTGTAACTCCAAATTTAATTGATCTGGTGTTTTTAATGGTACCTTAAGATCTACAGAACTATCCAGATCTTGCTTAAAATGCTCCCAATCTGTGTGCCGGTTACATAGAGATGGTACTTTTTCTCTATGTTTTATACTCTCACATATTTTGAGATATATAGCAGAGTGATCAGAGTTTAAGTCGTCGCTCTGGCGTGTTCTCATATAATTTAATGACAAATTCTTGACTATAAAGAAGTCTAAGAGGTCAGGAATCTTGTTCGGATCTGTGGGCCAGTAGGTAGGCGTTCCAGTTGAAACTGAATCGCATTTCATGTCTTTAATTGCGCTGAATAGTTCCCTACCTTTAGTATTTGAAGTCTTGAGCCCCAAAAAGTGTGCTTAGCATTGAAGTTACCTCCAAGTACAAATCTGTTAGCCAAACTTGTCAAAAAGCTCACATACTGTTCTTTTTTTTATCATATACCGCGGCGGGCAGTAGATAGCTGATACCGTTACAGGATGTTTTTTTTTGTTTTAAGACAGATAGCTACAGCTTGGATATCTTTTCCCTCGTAAGTTACATTTTTATGATGATCAGTATTGTCTTTTATTATAACGGCACTACCAGCTCTTGCTGTATTATTAGGATGAAGTGCGTGATAAATTTTGTAGCCCTTAAACTTAATGAAACATGGTTTTGTAAAGTGGGTTTCTAAAACCAAACATACGTCGATTCTTTCCATATCTAGGATTACTTGCAACTCATTTTGATGTTTTGCTAATCCATTGCAGTTCCAGGCCATCATTTTTAGTTGTTTGTTCATTATATAGCTCTAGATTTTGCTCTTTTGGTTCTATTTTCAATTATTTTCAGTCTCTCATCAAATGATAATATAAAATTCATTATTTTATCCAACTTTTTGTCAGTACTAATTGCTGAAAGAGGAGTAAGAGGTATTTTAGGTATGCCCGTTGAAGCGACTTGTGCGTAAAAAATATTCTTATTCACTTCGGATTTGTTAGTTGTAAATGGCTTTGATAGAATATGACTGTCTCTTGTTTGAGCACGTATCTCTTGTTGTGTTGGAGCAGATTTTTTTGTGATTTTGTTTCTAAGTAATTGTATCTCTTTTGCTACAGAGCATCCTTGGTAGTTAGCTGGATGAGGCGCTCCACAGTGGACACATTTTGGCTTAGCATCTTTTGGTTTCTGGCATTCCTTTGTTAAGTGCTTACCCGTGCATTTGACGCACCTTGGTTCCTTAAAACAATATCTCTGGGTGTGCCCATAAGCTTGACACCTTTTACATTGACGGACGAGCTTTGTCGATTTTATCGCTTGTATCTCTACTTTACATCCCATAATAATTTTAATCCCGAAGATTTTGTTGATCTCCTCGTTATTGTCGAACGTCAGCATAAACATGTTGAGAGGTTCCTTAGTTTTCCAACTAAGTTTGTTTACTGCTTCGATAATTTTGAAGCCTTTATTTTTCAAGTCATCTATTATTCGTTCTGATTCGCAGGTGGCGTGTAATTTTTTAGCCATTACTCGTATTGGCCTTTCTTGTTTGTTTTCATAAGAATGAAACACACAGTTATTGACATTGAGAGCCGTTGTTATTGCTCTGTATGACTCGTCATTTACAGTGTTTACCTTAACTGTACCACCGCTCATCATTTTAATGCTAAATGCATTAGCTGGCTGCTTTATCAGACAAGAATTCATAAAACTTTTGGTAATTGTTTATACCGTCGACGATAATTGGTGGTGGCAGAGGATTTTTCGGACTTTTTCCTTGGACACATTTTCTTCAATGTTTTTTTCGTCCGCTTTCTCTTGAGTGGGAGAGAGTTCAGTTCTTAATGTATATATATTATTATTATTGTATAAAAAATGTAAAGCGGTTCATAAAATACACCTACCTACAAAGTTTTAACTGTGTGGTCCTAACAATTTCTGAATAAAGTGGCTGTGACATACGGACGGACAGACATACAGAATTACAGACAGACAGACAGACAGTCAGACAGATAGACAGATATGACGAATCTATAAGGGTCCCGTTTTTTTGCCATTTGGCTACGGATCCCTAAAAATGAGGTATGTGTATGTATAAGTTTTTACTTTGTAGCATTCGTAAATGGATACTAAGCCTGAATATTATTTCTGATATTGATTGTCGCGCAGCGTAATATTCTTATATGAAAACCTTGGTACCTAAACTCGTCCAAGAAGTCTAGACTCTAGTGCATAATAATTACCATCACACAACTCGAGCACCTATTGGTTGGTATGGTTGGTTTTAAATAGGTGGAGAGACATATTAAAATCCCAAAACTACCACTTAAATGCTAAAACGTTTCAATATTCGCAGGAAATATAACAACTTTATCAGAATCGTTAGATTTGACACATAAGAGTCGAAACAGAATCGCTATTATATGTTGATGGTACGAACTGAATGAATGAAATCAACTTTACCACTCAGATTAGGTTTTGTTTTGGCGATTATTTAGTTGGTCCTTTTAATTGGATTTAAACCAGGTCAAAAAACAAAGCAGTTCAGTTTAGGTTTGCAATTGAATCGCAATAAGAGGTCATGGTAGGCCAGCAGAGCTTGGAGACTGGACGCTGAATCAGTAAATTTTTGTAACGAAGAGTTACAACCCTCGTGATATTATCCTTACAAGGATGGACCTCTACTACGTAACCATAAAGCCATTTAGCTGAGGGCAAGTTGTCTTCACGTACTAAAACAATGTTTCCAAGTTTCAATTCAGGAGTTCGTGTATTCCACTTATATCTTTGAAAGAAACTAGTGAGATACTCCTGCAACCAACGCCGCCAGAATTGTTGTACCATTCGCTGTGTAACTTGCCAACGGGGTAAGCTACCCGTGTGCATTTGTTCATAATTATGATCTGGAACCATCAGCAGAAGTTCACCCACTAGGAAATGACCTAGCGTAAGTGGGACGGGATCGTCCGAATCCGTACTAACTTGACACAATGGACGGGAATTAAGACACGCTTCAACTTGGGATAAAACAGTCGCAAGTTATTCGTAGGTGAGCGTAGAATCACCAAGTACAAGCTTCAAGTGTTGTTTTGTGCTTTTTATCCCTGCCTCCCAAAGTCCACCAAAATTTGGAGCATGCGGAGGGATAAATTGCCATTCTGTTCCATTATTAGCAGCTAGAGAAGCTGCTACTTCGCTATAAAATCCTGAACGTTCACTTGTTAGCAGGGTATTTAGTTCTTTTGCAGCCCCTACGAAGTTAGATCCATTGTCGCTCCACAGCTGTGTACAGCGACCTCTTCGGGCGACAAACCGCTTAAAAGCTGACATGAACCCTTAAGAAGTAAGGTCTGAAACCGCTTCTAGGTGTATAGCTCGTGTAGCTATACAAATGTAGAGACATATAGCCTTTATAAGACTTCTGACCTCTGCCTTTTGACACTCGAAGGTTGATTGGACCGGCATAATCAGCGCCCGAGCACAAAAACGGCTTGTTAGGAATGACTCGACAAGTTGGCAATTGGCCTATCAACTGAGTCTTCGTCTTTGCTGCATTGCGTATGCAAAAGGTATTGCGCAAGGTACACAATGGTGAATATGGGTACGTACTACATTCTTTACTTTAGTAACCCAGTACCTGGTTCTAATATAATTACAGGTAAGCTGTTGACCATCGTGCAGCGTCATCTTGTGCGCATCTGCTACAATCAGTTAAGCCAAATGTGACTCTCCACTAATGATAATAGGGTGTTTGCTGCAGTCAGGTAAGTCCGAGTTTTCTATTCTTCCTCTAACCCTTACAATACCTTTTTCATCTATGTAAGGATTTAAAATTGCTATTTTTCTGTGTTTACTAATTTCTTTCTGTTTCAGGAGGCTGGTGATTTCGTCGTGCAACAAGTGCTGCTGGTGCTGTCGGATACAACAGGTAAGTGCATCTTGCAATTCAGATGCAGTTAGGTACGATAAGTGTTGTGCTTTTCTTTTATGTTCAGGATCCTTCAGTCGCAGAAACCTTCTACAGTACGCTACAACCCTGACGAGCTTCCGGAGAGAGGAGAACTTCGCGAAAAAGTCCGCCTCCTGACATCCCTCTACTGTCGAGGTATGTACTTTCAACACTTTCAATTCGAGGTCTGTTTTGGTGCAAATGGATTGCGGTTTGCCATATTCTATACGGTCGGTTTGCAGCCAGTCGGGGCCATACATCCACAACCTGTTTTCTAGTAGCGCTGATGCGGGTTAACCACGCGATGCACAATCAGCAGGATTGTCCTTAGATGCCACATACGACCACTGCGATGAATCTAATAGCGTCAGTATTTCAGATGTACGATTGGCCACGAACGTCTTCCAACGGCTTAGATGTTCGCTCAACCAAGCTAATACGACCGTTGAATCAGTCCAGGCATGTAGGTCTGATTTTGATATATTCAAAACTTCAGCGACTTCCAGCAGCTGTTTGGCAACTAGAATATAATTCCAACCTGGGAATTGAAACCTGCTTGATTGGGGCGACTTTGGTTTTGGCAGGTACAAGGTGAGTTTTTATTGTACCATCGGATGCAATGCATCGAATGTAAACCACACACGATATCGCGGAACTTGATGCATCGCCGAACCCATGTAACTCCACCTTTGCATCATCGTCAGTCCGATGAACCCATCGAGGTATGTGGAAGTTCATTAACTTACATAAGTCGTCTCGATAAAACTTCCACTCTTGCAGGACTTCTTCGGGTAACCTATCGTCCCAGTCAAGTCCAGTAATCCACAATTTCTGGATAAATATTTTTGCAGTGATGATGCATGGTGCTATCCAACCCAGCGGGTCATACAAGCGGCAGATTTCAGCTATAATTTCTCTTTTAGTTGCAGGCATAGGAGAATCAGAAGACAAACTGACACTATAGTCAAATTCATCCGTCGGGCGATTCCAGGTAAGACCTACCACCTTTGTGATATCATCTTCCTTTAACTCCATATTCTCAATATCTTCCTTTTCTTGGTTTAGCAATCCCTTCCGGTTACTTGTCCATTTCTGCAACTCAAATCCACCAGCTTTCAATAATCCATTAATCTCATCATATAACTGTATTGCTTCCCTTTCAGATTGACAACCAGTGAGAAGATCATCCATGTAAAAGTCCGTGTGAACCTTTCCTCGGCAAGAGGATAATTATGACCTTCATCAATTGCAACTTGTTGCAATGTTTTGACAGCCAAGTATGGTGCACATGAGGTCCCAAAAGTGACAGTAGCAGACAGACAGTCAGCAATCGATAATCACGTTTGTTATCATCCTTATTTTCTTTCCAAGCTATTCTTTGATAATCAACATGTTTGTCTGCAATCTTCACTTGTCGGTACATTTTGATAATATCAGCAGTGAGGCAAATAGGATACAATCGCCAACGCATGACCGTATGTCGTAACTCCGGCTGTAAGGTTGGGCCCACCATCAGTGTCGAGTTCAATGAGACTCCATTCGCAGTTTTATCCGAGGCGTTAAAAACCACCCTCGATCGCGTTGTGGTTTTATCATTACGAATGACTGCATGGTGTGGCAGCCATACCTTCCCTTCTGACTCATCATGATGAATCTCCGCCATATGTCCTAGAGAAAGATACTCCTGCAGCACCTGGACGTAGTCCTGTTTTTGTTCGGGATGTTTATCTAATCTCTTCTCTAAACTCTTCCAGCGATTTACTGCAACTGCCCGGGTGTCACCATAATTCCGGTCGGCGTTCGGGCTTGGAGGATTGTGGAGTTACCTTTTGTAACTCCACAATGTAACGACCAGTTTCGTCCCTTCTCGTGGTAGCTTCAAAATGTTCTTCGCAAGCTTGTTCTTCTGGAGTTAGAATCCTTGCTTTGGATGTAAGCTCAGATTCTAGCTCCCAGAACTTCTTAAGTAATTCATTATCTTCCAATCTGACGTGCATGTTGACAATCCGTCTATAACAACTTAGCTTGTTGTCTACGTGGCCGCCCACCTGATCCGACAGTACCCACCTGAGGGACGTATCCTGCGCAATTGTGGTACCGAGAGGGTTTCGTAGTAAACCCTCTTTCAGGATGACGCTATATACCTCGGCTCCCAACAAAATATCAATGTTGTTGGGTGCATTGAATTGGAGATCTGCTAGGGGCAGACTGCCTAGTTCTACCCATCCTGGCAGAACAAATTTCTTGTCAGGTATGAAGGACGCTTGGGAGCCCTGGTCTAGAAGGGCTCTCAACAGTAGCTGTGAACCATTTTGAGACGTAGCTTTAATTAAGGCTGTGGCCAGCAGTGTCTGACCATCACCTGTCACAAAATGTTTTCGAACGTTTTCGGCCTCCCCTCGTCTCAGAAGACGATCCCGAAATTTGATTTGGTTTCATTTTTGGTTCGTGAGTCCCTGACCTGTTGTAACCATGAAGAAGAGTGTCCAAAAGTCAAAAGTCCAAAAGTCAAAAGTCAAAGCATTTATTCAGTATATGGGCAAATTAAAAATTTGTACTTACACACGTCAAATTACATTAAATAAATCATATTCGATAAAAAAATATTATAGATATAACAGAAACATAACTTAATGCTTTGAATTTACAAAAAAATAAACAAAGGTATTGAGCCATTCAGCTTTCATCTAGACGCCGAATGTCTCACTTAAAACACATGTTTAATTCCCCTGATTAATGTAGGGTTGCCAACCGTACTATTACGTGCACCCGCAACCCAGTGCATGTTTCAGTACTACAGACAATGTTTATCCACTATTGCACTGACGGCATTTTGTTTTAACGCAGCACATTTTACCAAAGTGATTTGTTCCTAAACAGTTGAAGCATAGTTTGAGTGACTTCACTATTTCATGACGTTTCGCTACGTCTTCTTTGGCGGACTAACTACAAGCGTACGGACGATGGCATTCATTGCAATAAGGACACTTCATAGCATTCGTGGTAGGAGAATTAGCGTGCATGACTTTTGGATTTGAATGGTTAGTATGAATTCTAGGTTTAGATTTTACAGGTTCAACAAATTCGAGAGCGCGGAAACGACATTCTAAAAAATCTTTAAACTGAACAAATGAGGGTAAGTCTTCACCTGAGCCATGAACATTTAACTCCCATTGTTTTCTTGTTTCAGCGTCCAATTTTAAGCTTACCGGTACCTTTTTAGGGTTCCGTTTTTTGCCATTCGGCTACGGAACCCTAAAAACGTAAGTAGAAGTAGCTTTAGTGCTAAGCAGTTAGTTGCTCTCAATTAAAAAAAAAATGTATTATTGTTCGCCAATAGATGCCGGGAAGAGTCATATTTTTTCTGTGTGGCAAAAAATACCGAGCAAAACTCGGTCTTCCAGATATTTAATAATAATAATTAAACACCTTTGTGTTAACGTTTACTTAGTTGGTGTTAGAAGTTCGTTAGATATTCGTTAGATGGAGTTCTGAACCCTCCGTGTGCGGGACAAAAGTCTGACTCGCACTTGGCCAGTTTTATTTTATTCAAAACGCTTTGTTTAATTTTTTTTATTTCATTAAGAGGTCACCTAGAGGTTTAGTAGAACTCCTTTTTAGGGTTCCGTAGCCGAATGGCTAAAAACGGAACCCTTATAGATTTGTCATATCTGTCTGTCTGTCTGTCGGTCCGTCCGTATGTCACAGGCATTTTATTCCGAAACTATCAGGACTACAGAATCTAAACTAGGTAGGTAGATGTGTTCTTTAAACCACTTTCCGATTTTTATACAAAAATAAAAAATGTAAAGGTTTAAGGGGGGGCATCTCATACATGGAATTGAAACAAAAAAAAATTCTTCAAACCTATATGTGTGAGGTGTCTATGGATAGGTCTTTAAAAATGACATTGAAGTTTCTAAAATCATTTTTTCTCAAAGTCAATCATTTGAAAGATAGGCGCGTCTAAAGTGGTAAAATGTGTTCCCCCCCTCTAACTTTTGAAGTAAGGGAGTGAAAAATCTAGAAAAGAAAGTTAATTTTGTAGTTGCGAAAAATCATAGTTTTAGAATACTTTACTGTATTACGGAACCCTACGAGTGCGAGTCCGACTTGCACTTGCCAGTTTAAAAAAAAATAAACAATGTTTTTTCAGATAATAGGAGGTGTAACTGCAATTTTCATAAACCTATCTACCATATGGGTGCTCTCCGCAATCATGCTGATGATTTTCGTCAGCGACAGCATCAATTGCGGGACAATGGCGTCATTTTGCGTCGACAGCTATCCTACTAACATAAGGTAGGTTTTTAGGGTTCGGAAAAGGAAAACTCTATTACTGACTTCGCGTACCGTCCGTTCATCCGTCTGTATGTCTGTCTGTCCGCACTTTACAGGGCTGTATCTGTATCTCCTTAAATAGGTACATACTTAAAATTTTCACGGAGTGTGTATGACCACTATGGGGGTTTAACAAAAAATACTAAGAACAAAATAAATTAAATATTAAAGGGGGTATCCATACAAGAAACGTGTTTTTTCAGGCGTTTTATGCTCCGTGCTAACAAATTACAATAAACAGAGACATGAAATATGCTCATATAATGTATTACAATGGTTGCTTTAACATCCAATAATAAAAAGCCGGATAAGTGCGAGTTGGACTTACCCACCGAGGCTTCCGTACCAACTTCTCAAACTAGGTAAAAGAACAAACTTAACTTTACAGTTCGATCCATAGAAAATGTATTGCAACAACCACAAATAATAAGTATAATTCCCTTGTGAAAACGAAAAAAAAAAATATGGGAAATTACTCGACATAGCGGTCATATCTTTTGATCGCGTTGACTTGACTCACAGGTTTTTTTCACAGCCGAAAGATACCGTAGACCCAAGTATTTTATTATTAGTTTTTTATTACAAGCTTTATCTCTACTACACGGCTAATTTATTTGTCAAAATCAAATTAAAATCAAAATATCTTTATTGTTGAAACTGTGTACAAGTAGATGGTAAATTCCTTACATGGTATCAACAGTTTGCCCTTTTCAGGCGTACAATATTATAAATAGTATTTGTGAATCTAAGCTAATAACTATATGTAGTATCTTTTATTTTAGTTCTACTTACGTAATATTATTTACAAATAGGTATGCTTAGTAATAAATACTATGTTATTGAAAAATAGATACCTAGAGTAGCAAAATTAATTTTGATAAAACTCATTTAAGGTATAAAAGCCCTTAGTAAGCAACCAAGATTTTAATTGTTTGTTAAATTGTGGATTTGTTAACAATTTAATATTTAATGGTAGGTGGTTGTAAATCTTAATTGCAGTAAAATAAGAACTTTTATGATATAATGTCTGTCACAAATCTTGCAAATTAAATTAGATCCACTTCCCGGTTACCGATTGAGCTGAAATTTTGCATACATGTGTAAGTCGCGTGACAATGCAATATTATGATGACATGGTGCTGATCTGACGATGGAGCTGGAAGGTGGCCATAGGAACTCTTAAACTACACATGTTATACCCGTCGTGTTTGGGCTCGTTGGATTTATCTTGACTTACTCTCGTCCTAAGTTAAGTATGTAAAAGCTTGTGTTTTAAAAGGTTTTTTAAAATATTACTTGTATAAGTTCCAACTTGATACCTCTACGCATTCTGGAGATAAAGTTTCCTGACAGACGGACAGACGGGCGTCTGTCCGTCTGTCAGGACACTTTATCAGACAGACAGGCAACAAAGTGATCTAATAAGGGTTCCTTTTTAGGGTTCCGTAGCCAAATGGCAAAAAACGGAACCCTTATAGATTCGTCATGTCTGTCTGTCTTTCTGTCTGTCTGTCTGTCCGTATGTCACAGCCATTTTATTTCGAAACGATTAAGACTATAGAATTGAAATTTGGTAGGTATTCTGTAAACCACTTTCCAATTTTTATACAAAAATAAAAAAAAAAAAAAGTTTACGGGGGGCATACCATACATAGAACTGAAACAAAAAAAAATCTTCAAACCTATACGTGTTGCCTATACCTATACCTATATCTATGGATAGGTCTCTAAAAATTACATTGAGGTTCCTAAAATCGTTTTTTCTCAAAGTCAATCATTTCAAAGATAGGCGCGTCTAAAGTGGTCATATGTGTGCCCCCCGTCTAACTTTTAAAGTAAGGGAGTGAAAAATCTAGAAAAAATATATTCTGTAGATCTTAATAAAAACTTCAACGAAAATTAGTTTGAACGAGTTACAGTTTCTGAGATATAGCGACCGCAAATGTTGTGTTTTTCATACAAACACTATGAAAAACAAAGTAAATTTTTTGGTTGCGAAAAATCATAGTTGTTTATTGATTTATTTAACCTTAATCAAAACGATACAAAAACCAATTACATTAATTAAGGAATATTACAACTAAATTATAATAGAACATTTTAAATCATAAAATAGAATACTCCACTGTGTTACGGAACCCTACGAGTGCGAGTCCGACTTGCACTTGGCCAGTTTTTTTCTTTTAAGGTACGGAACCCTAAAAAAGGTTTAAAAAGCTATTTCGGATCTGTATGGCTATTCTGTAAGCTATCTCGACAGCGGAATCCGCGGTGAGATTTGAATTTTGTATTACGAAATTCAACCGTATTACGATCGTGATACGAATGAATTTCGTAGTACGAAATTCGAATCTCACCGCGGATTCCGCTGTCGAGATAGCTTACAGAATAGCCTAGCAGTACTCAAGTATCATTCTTGAATAACGGCCTAACGATTCATTGTTGAATTTCAGAGCAATGGCGGTAAACATAACGTTCAATCTGGGCCGGTTGAGCGCTATAATTGGCATCAACCTACTGAAGAGACTCATGGATGTCCACTGTGAATTAGCCTTCTATATATTCGGATCATTTACCATCTGTAAGTATTGTAATATTGGGGATTAGCCGATGATAATCCAACGACCATGCTACGTAAAATACATTTATTGTCTGTCTCTAATTTAAACTAAAACAACCAACTTCCATGCCCGCGAGTCAATTTCAGTAGCAAGTTTGAGACGTTTATCGTCATATCTCTGGAGATACTAATCAGATCTTGATGAAATTACAATGGGACCATTTCGAAAACAAACCCTACCGATTAAAAAAAGAATCATTCAAATCGGTTCACAATTGACAGAGAAATCGCGTAACATAACATACACACAAAAAAAAAAACATACAGACGACTTGAGAACCTCCTTCTTTTTGGGAAGTCGGTTGAAAAGGTAACTTACGTCATCACAAGTTTAAGGGCCAGTTTCACCGGTTCCTGATAATGTGTCAGACAGATGTCTGTCAGATGACGCCATAGAAAAGCTGTCAAAAATCTGTCAGATTAGTTACTGATTGGGTTGTCAGGAACCGGTGCGGGAAGTTACTTTGTAAATTTGAATAATAATCTATCCAATCTAACCTCCTCCTTTTTTGTGAAGTCGGTTAAAAATAAACCTTAATTTACGGCCACACCGCGGCGACCTGCGATCTGCGGGCGCGATCTCAGTACTTTTCTATTGTTTTCTGATCGCGTTTGGTGTGAACCAGTCAGTACAAATACTACTGCGCTACCTGATCGCCGCCTAGATCGCGCACGCAGGACATTGCGGTGTGCCCGTACCTTTAGTAAGAGTATGTCCCTATTAAGGTGTAATGAGCGTACGAATGACTCCGCGTTCATACTCATTGCCATCTGTGACTGTGCCTGGGGGATTTTTGTTTTAGTCTGAGTCTATTGCAGTCTAGTTCAATCAAAGCTGCACTAACATGCACTAACTTAATACTATAGTTCCTGTTGTAATATATCAGTAAAGTTACTTTAACTTCAAGTTTGCGACGCCCTAAACAGTACAGGGTACAACATGTCAATAGATATAATTATATTTTATCGAAGTTTAACACTAAGTTGTTATTTCCATTATTTCTATTGTACATTGTAAGTATGGCAAATAAATAAATAAATAAACTTCAGTGAAGTCCACTTTGGGCTCTAAATATGTTTCACTCTCAATCTTATTGTACTATTTTTTTTTCAGGTGGCGGTATAGTTGCATTTTTACTGCCCTCAGAAAGTAAGCCAAAAGTAGTCAAAGACAACGCAATGAGCATGACATAGTATTGATTTAAACCACAGTTATATATATACATATATATCTGTAATTTTAACCATCTTCGACCTGCACGACCTACGGCTAAAATAGTCGACCTATTATAATGTTAGTTAAGTGATCTCTGTAATTTAGTTATTTAGGGATTGACAATTGTTATCAACACGGCATATTGGCGCATATTGAGTGCGACTATGTCCAGCAGTGGACTGATATAGCTAGATCATGATAACGTTACTGTCTGCAGACCAGGAATGGAATTCTTTGCCAAATAAACGTATCTGAATCTGAATCTAAACGAATCTGAGTCTGAATCTAAACGAATCTGAGCCTGAATCTAAACGAATCTGAGTCTGAATCTAAACGAATCTGAGTCTGAATCTAAGCGAATCTGAGTCTGTGTTTCCCAATAACTACCTGGGGGTCTTAAAGTCGCGAGTGAATCTTCCAGGCAAGCGTGCTACATCTTGGACCACATCGTCACTTAACATCAAGTGAGACAATGGTCAATTGCTTGCTTTGAGCATAAAAAATAAAACTGGCCAAGTGCGAGTCAGACTTTTGTCCCGCACACGGAGGGTTCCGAACGCCATCTATCGAATTTCTGACGAACTTCTAACACCAACTAAGTAAACGTTAACACAAAGGTAGAATAGTATTATATAGTAGTAATAGTAATAGTAGTAATAAAGATAAGATAAAGATAAAGATATTTTATTTGCGTAAAACATGCGTATAACAAAAAGTTGTGACAAAATATTCAAACGATCGTCATGTTTTGCCTTAACAGGCGTGCAAACTTTGCAGATGGCGCTGCTTTACTCACTACATATAATCCAAATTTAAATACATATTACACTGGTCATTCTTATAAACTAAATTGAATTATAAAATTAAAAGGATACAGCACAATGTCATGAAAATAATAATAATAATAATAATTTGTCACTTAAAAATAACATTGTCAATAGCATTTCTGAATTAAAAATTGTTTTAGCCTATTTTTAAACATAATATTGTCCATGTCCTTTAAAGATTTAGGAATTTTATTGAAGACTGTTGGCGCCATACCAATTACACCTTTAAATAGTAATTATAGTAATTAATATTATTAAATATCTGGTTGACCGAGCTTTGCTCGGTATTTTTTGCCACTTAAACAGACTAATATGACTCTTCCCGACATCTATTGACGAATAATAATACTATTTTTTTTAATTGAGAGCAACTAACTGCTTTACTGATATAGTACTTCTACTCGCCAATAGATGTCGGGAAGAAGCATATTTTAAGTTGATTATCAATAAAGTTCATTATTGAAAATTATTGAAAACAAGAATAAAACAACATTTTCTAAAAATGACTCCTAGCTAGATCGATTAATCGCCCCCGAAATCCCCTGTAGGTATACTAAATTTTATTTAATCGTTGGAGCCGCTTCCGATATTCAGATTAAGGTAAAGACGATAGCGCGCCATCTTTGATGCTAGATAGGTGGCGCTGCGCTATCGTAATAACTTTTTTTTAACTTTTCTTCAATTTTTAACTTTGTTCTGTTCTTAGTATTTGTTTTTATAGCGGCAACAGAAATACATCATCTGTGAAAATTTCAACCGTCTAACTATCACGGTTCATGAGATACAGCCTGGTGACAGACGGACAGACAGACAGACAGACAGACAGACAGACACAGACGGACTGCGGAGTATCAGTAATAGGGTTCCGTTGGTACCCTTTGGGTTCGGAACCCTAAAAACAAATAAAGACTGCTGAGACTAGACTATAGGCACCTATGAAGTATCTATATCATTGAAATACATAATATTTTTATTGATAGTTTCACCGGTTCCTGATAGACTTTTGAATAGTCATCCGATTGATAACGCTATTTAATAGTTGAAATTTATCAGGCAGATTCGTTTCTGATAAAATATTTGGGACTCTTATCTAGAACCGGTAAATTTGACCCTTACCTACTGTTTGTTTTTTCTGCTTAGAACCTCCAACGTAAGGTTTATTCCTGTTTGTCCCTTTAATCTGTCTTCTTAAGAGGACACACAGGAAAAAGTTCACACTGTCCCCTTACTCGTAGTAAGGGGGCAGACCGGACAACAAAAATTCACGCTATCCCCTTACTCGCAGCAAGGGGACAGACCGGACAAAAAAAGTTCACGCTGTCCCCTTACTCGTAGCAAGGGGGCAGACCGGACAACAAAAGTTCACACTGTCCCCTTACTCATAGCAAGGGGACAGACCGGACAACAAAAGTTCACACTGTCCCCTTACTCATAGCAAGGGGACAGACCGGACAAAAAAGTTTACGCTGTCCCCTTACTCGCAGCAAGGGGACAGACCGGAAAAAAAAGTTCACGCTGTCCCCTTACTCGCAGCAAGGGGACAGACCGGAAAAAAAAGTTCACGCTGTCCCCTTACTCGCAGCAAGGGGACAGACCGGACAAAAAAAGTTCACGCTGTCCCCTTACTCGTAGCAAGGGGGCAGACCCGACAACAAATGTTCACGCTGTCTCCTTACTCGCAGCAAGGGGACAGATCGGACAACAAAAGTTCACGCTGTCCCCTTACTCGCAGCAAGGGGACAGACCGGACAAAAAAAGTTCACGCTGTCCCCTTACTCGCAGCAAGGGGACAGACCGGACAAAAAAAGTTCACGCTGTCCCCTTACTCGCAGCAAGGGGACAGACCGGACAAAAAAAGTTCACGCTGTCCCCTTACTCGCAGCAAGGGGACAGACCGGACAAAAAAAGTTCACGCTGTCCCCTTACTCGCAGCAAGGGGACAGACCGGACAAAAAAAGTTCACGCTGTCCCCTTACTCGCAGCAAGGGGACAGACCGGACAAAAAAAGTTCACGCTGTCCCCTTACTCGTAGCAAGGGGGCAGACCCGACAACAAATGTTCACGCTGTCTCCTTACTCGCAGCAAGGGGACAGATCGGACAACAAAAGTTCACGCTGTCCCCTTACTCGTAGCAAGGGTACAGCGTGAACTTTTTTACTGTCTGTCCACTTAAGGGGACAAACAGGAATAAACCCAACGTATTCGGAGCTTTTGCTAGTGTAATCTTTTCACTCACTCAAGATATTATGTCATTATTTTTTGTCTATCATGCGTCATACTGATTCTTTCTTGTATCCGTGTTGCACATGCATTATATATGCATTTCAAGTTGTGACCCGTACTGTTAGTTAACTAACACCCATATGCAGAGTTATTTTCTTGAGACCTCCTCCACTCGACCTAAGTCGAGGTCACCTCAAGAAATTCTTGAAACTAGTATGTTCAGTTACGGCTTCACCCTCCGGTGAGGAACCTCCATTCGAGACATATTTATTATTGTCTTTTCTAAATCGAAATCTTCTAAGGAATTCCTCATCATCAGCTTTATGGGACGATATTTATTATGTATTAAAACTTGAAATAACCTCAGAAATAACGTACAAAGCGCTGATAACAAGCTTTGAGGAGACCTTAAGGTAGATCGCGACGTACCTTGAGTTTGACAGTTTTTCACTCGACTCGACTGAGGATTTTGCTCAAGTCGAGGAATTTTTTGGTATTCTGCATACCGATTTTTTCCTCGAGGTTGAGTCAAGTCACATCCGAGTGGAGGAAATCTTGAGGAACCGACTATGCATATGGGTGTAAGTATATTATTGGCCCATTAGTTGACTTTTTATAAAAAAAAAAGCTTATAGATTAACAAGAACAATAATCTCTCCAACTAGCTTGTCTCTGGAGTGAGTTCACGTCAACAGTGCAATGGGTGGGGATCGAACTTACGACCTCTCGATCGTCAAGCCGACACCTTATCCATTGGGCTATTGCTGCTTATATAAAATGAATATTGTACAAAAATATTGCTTATTTTAGAAATTAAAAGGATTTTTTGTTTTTTATATCTTATAAGCTATAGCGTTTGACCTCTATATCACCTGTTGGTAAGTGGTGATGCGGTCAAAGATGGTAAACACGCTAAGCCTAGAATGGGAACTGGGTCTCAAGGGTAGATGCCGGAACACATTAGATGTTTGGCGACAGATTTTCTAACTAAAGGGTGGTAGCTGGCCAGTCGGACACTAGATAGTGTCCTACCACCATGCGGGGGTTGTTGGTTCCTTAACGATGTTTTTCCGTCACCGGAGGGCCACTGTGAAAAGCACACATAATTTTTTTGATAGAAAAATCCATTGTTACACTGCGGGGTTTGAACTCGGTACCTCTGGCATCAAAGCCGACCGTTCTGCCGATTACGCCACCGGGCCCTCAAAGGGTAAACGAGTAGGGTAAAAGGGTAAAAAATAAAGAACATTTTTCATTTTCTATTTTAATTATTATACTTAACAATAAGTTATATCACATTACACTGGACATACATCGATTCTACGTGTTTGCCTGGATTTCTGCCATAACCTTTGATGAAAGGGAAAGTGTCTTCGAGCATTTAACAAAGGAGATGTTAACGCAAGGCGTACCCCTCTGCTGGCCATATAGCCATTTTCAGCCATATAAGCGTGCGTAACTACGCTGTATTTTTAATACTGTGGGCGTGTTTCAAGCTAGTGTGCGGGGTCGTTAAAGTGAGTGATTTGTGTGTGTGCAATGCGTGTTTACCTCGTCCCCCGTAAGTATCGGCAGAAAATAATGTTTGCGGATTACAACGTTAACATCTCCATTGGTAAATGCTCGAAGGAAAGTGTGAACAATTCCAGTGCTAACCACCTGGCTCTATCATCAGAACTCCAAGATACCAAATTATAGTATTGTAATAAAACATACATAGTTTCATTTCGATATGATACTTTAATATAATAATACTTTTACTTTAGTTAAAATTTACTTTTATGATTGTTTTGCATTATTTGTTAGTTACAATACAAGTGATGCTAATTAGTGTTACAATAATATGGAATTAAATCTCAACGCATTTCAGTCATAATACATCAATTATCTTAAGGTACGACCACACCGCGGCGTCCTTGGTCAGCGTGCGCGTTCGCGATTAGATTTTCAATCGTTTTCTGATCGCCGTCGATCGCGTTTGGTGTGAACCAGTCGGTACAAATACTACTACGCTATCTGATCGCCGCCAGGACGATGTGGTCGACGACTCGTCAGAGCTTCGGAACCGGAAAAATTTCGAAACCGGTTCCGCCTTAAATGCCTAAAACGTTTTCTTTTCGGTTTTGTTCTAATTTAACCTCTATATAGAACGATACATGCATTATGTTTGTACCTTTATTAAAACGGGATTTATCACATAAAAGAAACACTAGTTTTACCTCGACGTTACGGTCAAGTTGGGTACGAGAAGACTCCGCGTAAGTTCTGTATTTCACTAGGTATGTGTTCAGCCCTCTGAATCTCAATAATTCGAAAACCTAATCGAAATCGGAAGCTTCATTTTAAATTTTGAATATCGATAAATCCGTGAGTTATTTTGTCGCGGAAACTGTTCCAATTAGAATCACAGATGTTTTCAAATTGAATTATCAAAAGTAATCGATCGGAGCGTTGTGAATTGCCAAGATCCAAGTCGAAGTAAAGGTAGTTTCCGAATCAAAATTTGCTTTCGAATGATTGAGAATAACCCTGCAGATCACAAAAGCAATCTTACAATCATCTTAATAAATACATCTTTCGCTCTCTTCAAAAACTGTCACAATAAAGAAGGTAATATTTCAACATCAGGCAGAAATCTGTTACTCGACAAAAATACACAACACCATAGATTTTCGTCTATATTTTGATTATCTAATATCTTATTAAAACCTGTATCAGTTCTTTTCTAATATCGTTCTAGAGTTTCAACAGATTGCGATAGTTCTAGTTTATTGTCTTTTTTGTTGAAAAGACTTTTATCTGGAGGTAACAGAAATCCGAGGACAGCAGCACCTAGAAAGATAAAACAAGTGTATTATTAAAAAGAACAAAGTTGACTGCGTGAAAAATGTTTTTTTTTAGGTACGTATCAACATTACAAAGGATATGAAGGTTTTAAACCAAAAGTATTATATATATATATATATATATATATATATATATATATATATATATATATATATATATATATATATATATATATAAAGATTAAGAAGACAATTATATATATATATATATATATATTTTTTTTTAAAGATTACTCGCAATGTGGGTTGCACATACTAGTATTCTTGTTAACCCCTCCAACTAAGCTAAATATGCTTGTGTCTGGAGTGGGTTCACGTCAATAGTGCAATGGGTGGGGTGTGGATTCGAACTCACGACCTCTCGATTGCCAGTCCGACACCCTATCCATTGGGCTATTGCCGCCTTTAATATATATATATATATTCGGAATGGACTTTTAAAGCTCTTTACTTTGATACCAAAAACGGTATGGTTTGAGCAAAAAAAAATTTTTTATCCCCACATTATGGCATCCATAATCCGCCATTTTGAATTTTTCATATATTTATGTTTTCTTTGTCACTTGCGCTGGTATGGCGAATCTAACGGCGTGTCGTTCATCAAAATCGGTCAACGCGTTTTGTCTCTAGAGCGCCACAAAGGAACAAACATACATACATACATACATACATACACAGACCGTGTAAACACATTACCTCTCTTTTGCGTCGCGCAGTCGGGTAAAAAGTTAAAATATATATAAAATGATGTTAGTTATACATGATATAAACACGGGACTTAACGTGCTTCCTTGAGGCACACTAGGACATTTACTCGTTTGTTGGAAACAATGTATTTAATAAAAGTTACTTAGCATTTACAGTTTTTGTACAACTCCATCTATCGTACTTTAGCGAATAGGTCTTTGTAGTTACGCCGTTCTACAATAGAGGGCGTTTATAAATAAAAAATATGACATGACGTTGACGTCAATTCCGCTGCCTTCGGGACCGTGACGCTACGTCACTTCTGTAAAATTTTGCCCCTTTGCGCCTAATAAAATTTAACTTCATAAATAATTATTTAATATTTGTTTTGTTGAATCAAAGAATTTTAAAAAATCGAGTGGATAATGTAGTTATTCATCGTCATTTTCATAATAATAATCATCAGCCCGTTACAGTCCACTGATGGACATAAGCCTTACCTATGGCACACCACTAAGTTTGAACTTCAGCTCTTTGTTTAGAACCACTGCCAGCCAGCTTTGACTTATTATCGTGGTTATTACTATTACCAACAACAAAACTAAATGGATAGCACAATGCTTTTGATTCTACACAAAATCACAGTTTTACAATCATACAGTTTGGAATCGAATGTACTTGCGCAGAGCAACGGCGGGGTACTCGCGGGGAGGCGGGCGGCGCGGACCGCGTCCCATAATCTCGCTTAGTTTGTGGGATCGCACGAGGGACGCCGCTAACGTGTTATGCTCGTGCATAACACGTTAGCGTGAGTTTTAGTTACGAGAATCGTTGATGACACTAATTTTATTGGTGGACACTTGTTCTGTGTATATGTTCTGACAGCAAAATACAACAAGAACTTATTTCATTTATTAAATTAATACGACGTAATATTAAAATTATTTTTTTATAAATGAATAATTACCCATACCCTAGGTATTTCGAAAAATTGAGTTGAGGTTAAAGAATGACATCAAGAAGCTTTTTGAAAAAAAAATACTATCGGCATCATTTATATTTGGTATGAAGGCAATGATCTTCTATCATATAGAAGTGAAAGAAGATATATGTACTTACAAACCTTAGTTTATATAGAATCTTTAATATTTTTTATATAGAATCTTTAAGTTATATAGAATCCTAACCTTAGTTTATATAAAATCTATATAAACTAAGGTTTGTAAGTACATACCTACGCATCACGTCGCTATGATCTTTTGTGGGCCAGAGTCACAGTTTTAATCATATAGCAAACATAAACAATTTTTGTATCTTAATATTATGAGCTAGTAGATTTTTTTTTTACAACCCTTGTACATTTGCGGCTGATAGCGTAAGTACTACCTACTCGGGTGGCGGTGTCGTCAAACATCGAAGGCAATTCTCAGCTGTATGATTGTAAAACTGTGCCAAATGATGGTAGTAGGTACATTAGCCTGAATTTTATAAAACCAATAAAAGACATTTAAAGATGGACGTGGATTACATACTATCAGGTGGATGCACAATTTTTTTAATAAAAATATCAGGATATTCGTACCAATAGTGAGAGCTCCAAAGATGTAAAAGGCAGCTTCACACCGACTTTCAATCAGTTCTTTTAACACGTTGATGCCGAGTATGGTGCTGGCACGACCCAGCATCAACATCAGACAAACTGCCTTTGCTCTGAAAGTAATAACATTGATTGAAATGAAAAATATTTACATCTTTATCTTGTAGCTACATATTTATACCGGTTGGTGTTGAAAATTTTGGTCCATGGGATCCGAGCATCAATGCTCCTTCCTGGTCGACGCTACCGGTGACAAAAGGGCTGGCTCATTACTAGCACAAAGAATTTCTATAGCGATTCAACGCGAGAATGCAGCCAGCGTTTTTGCCACTTTACGACACGGACATCCCTTAATTTCAATTTAGTTAAATTTTAATTTTAAATATTATGTTAAACTATTTATTGCAATTAGTATACCTACTCGTATTAAGAAGAAGAACACATGAATACCTCTACGAGTTCCTGAGCATCAAGACCCTTTTTTCTCAGAACCGCGTAAAGGACTGACTTGACAGACGGACAGATAGACAGACAGAAAACAAAGTGACCATTTAAAAGTTTTTTTCTCTTTTAACCCTAAAAAGTATGACGATATGATCAATCAATCGTGTTTGCCTGGAAGTGAAAGACAAGGCACTAGATAACTCATGTAATAAAACGTACTTGACGTATGTAGGGAAGAAATCCACAGTGAAAGAGGTCAAGAAGCCGAAGTTGAGGACAGACATCATGAGGGTGAGGAGCAGCACGGCGCTGATCACCCAGTTGGAACTGAAGCTGATGCATAATGCTGCGGTGCCGGATAACATCTGAAACAGCAATACAATAACTCTTTACTAACACCAATATACAGAGGATAATTTATGATCGTACAACAAGAAAAACCGACTTCACATGCTGCGATAGTCAAAGTAGCCAGTAGCCATAATCATGTACCTAATTAAGGTATACAAATTTGTTTATATTGTTTATCTCCATATCTCCGGAGATAATTATCAGATCTTGATGAAATTTGAATGGGACTAAACAGGAGGCATAATATCTCAAACAAAAGAGATTTTTTCAAATCGGTAAAGATTTGACGGAGTTCTGAGGTAACACACATAAAAAAAAAATCCGTCGAATTGAGAACCTCTTCCTTTTCTGTGAAGTCGGTTAATAAGAAAGAAACATTTGCACTACTTAAATTACTTCTACAATAGGTGGTCTTATCGCTAAAAGCGATATCTTCCAAAAAACCTTAGGATGGAATCATCGATGTATATGTACTACGTACCAGATGTGGCGTCGCGAACTAGCTCTACGTTCAATAAAAAGTAGTGCTGAATCTTCATCTCGCTTAGTTAGTACTCCTCACGCCCGATCGCGCGCCGCTCGGTACGTAAGCACATACGTAATAATGAATAGACGTAAGTCAGTTTATGATGGGCGCCTCTGGTTTACATGTACCTCGATGAATGGAAATGATATTTAAGTATGTTGAGCATGGACGGTGGCATGATAGATATAATGAGGAAAGGGACAACGTTAGTATCATCATCATCATAATCAGCCGGTGTCAGTCCACAGCTGGACGTAGGCCTCTCCCAAGATAAACCACTGAGCCCGATCTTCGGCTCATTGGGAGGAATATGCCCTAATCGCCACGCTGTATACAATATAGACATCTTTGTTAGTACCTAATTCTCCTTCTTTTTTTGAGAGTCAACATTTTCTAGGCCTAGCGCGTTCACCATCCTTGACCACATCATCAATTACCACCACAAACGCTAGCTATCCTACTAATCTATACTAATATACTAATATATATATATATATATATATATATATATAATATAATATAATATATAATATAATATTATAAAGAGGAAAACTTTGTTTGTTTGGTTGGTTGTAATGAATAGGCTCAAAAACTACGTGACCGTTTTTAAAAATTCTTTCACCATTAGAAAGCCACAGTATACACGAGTAACATAGGTTATTTTATTTTGGAAAAAAATAGGGTTCCGTAAGATATTTGGGTTTTAGCAAAACAACGTTTGCAGGGTCAGCTAGTACATTTATAAATGCGAAAGTTTGTGTGTATTTTTGTGACTTCTTCACGCTTAAATTACTAAACCGATTGAGCTGAAATTTGGTTTGTAAATAGCCTAGACCTTGGAATTACAAATAGAATACTTTTTATCCCGATATTCTTTCAGGGACGATGTTTACGCGGGTAAAACTGCGGGGCACAGCTAGTACGGTGTAAATTCTCTCAGTTGCCGAAGATTCTTCAATGTATTTTACGTTACCTCTTTTGTGTCAATATTTTCGAGTATGATGAAATTATAATTTTATTTAAGATCGTTTAAAAAACTAAAAGAACCGACTTCAAACGTCGCGCTAGTCAAAGTAGCCAGTAGACGTAGTAACTGTTATATAATCTGTGCCAGTAGTTAGTAGTATGTCGTCGAGATAAGTAAATGCATCGTAATATCAATAAACGGCTCGGCCGATTTCGTTAAAATTTAAATGGGACCACCTGGGAACAACACTTTGAAACAAAAAAAAAATGCAAATAGGTTCAGGCATCTTCGAGTAATCGGTGAACATACATAAAAAAAAAATAAAATAAAAAAATCCGACGAATTGAGAAAGACCTCCTATATTGTGAAGTCACTTAAAAAGCTGAGTCTAGAACCAAATTGTAACACTTTTACTGTTTCGTGATTAGCTTTAGTGAGGTCTTAAACTGTTTATTTTTACTCAAGCTGACGCTTTCTTCGGCCAACCTTAGTAGTGCATTATCAGTTCCACTGTCAGATATTTTGCAACATCTTCTACTAACCCCTCTTTTATTTGCAACTGTAACTATGGTAGATTTTTTCAGCAGTTGGTAACCCTCCATAAATTAGAGGGCTATTAGGCAAATAATGCTGCAAAATAATCTATATTTTATTATAGCCAGTAATTGCCGTGAAGTAACGTTTAAATCAATTTCAAATTTGCATGTATTATTTATTAGTTTTCTACAATTTTAGCATGTTTTCATCAAACAAACGTAATTGAATGGAACAGTGGTTGAGTAGTTTTTAGTTTTTATTGCAGCAACTCTGTAAGATTGGAATAACAATGATTTTTTAACCGACTTCCAAAAAGGAGGAGGTTTATAATTCGCCTGTGTTTTTTTTTGTCTGTATGTTAAGCGATTACTCCGTCAATTGTGAACCGATTCGAATTATTCTTTTTGTAATCGGTAGGGTACGTTTTCGAGGTAGTTCCGTTGTAATTTCATCGAGATCTGACAAGCATCTCCAGAGATATGACGATAAACGTCTCAAACTTGCTACTGAAACTGACTCGCGCGGCATGGAAGTCGGTTATTTTAGTTTTTAAACTATCTTAATTATGACATAGAAAAGATAATTATACCACATTATGTCCTGTACCTTTAGTACGAGTTTTCATACCAAACTTGATATTGTACATCGAACAAACCTTGTATATAAACAGTACAGCGCCTCCAGTGGTTACTACACTTCACTAAATGTAGACCAATCAGGGAGCCAGAATAAGTCGAAAACTATGTGAGGTCTGTCAAAAGCGTTTACGATGAAAACTCGTACTAAGGGCACTAAGGTACTGATGTTAGTGCCGTATTGTACCTGAATGCCCATGTAAAGTCTTCGTTTCCCGATATATTTGAGCGCAAAGCCTGCAAGGGCGTTGATTGCTGCCAATAGTACGCAGATGCTGAACACCATCGTCATCGCAGTGTCGTTCATTGAACAGTCTGTTGGCTGAAACATAGAAAAGATGACGTATTAAAACAGGACCGGGATAGAGTGTGGGTACTGTGCGATAAGAGAACCGACGTAGAAATTGAGGTCACGTCGGTCGCCGGTCGTTTTTAACCGACTTCACCAAAAAGGAGGAGGTTCTCAATACGTTGGAATCTTTTTGTTAGGGTTCCGAACCCAAAGGGTACCAACGGAACCCTATTACTGAGACCCCGCTGTCCGTCTGTCTGTCTGTCTGTCCGTCTGTCCGTCTGTCACCAGGCTGTATCTCATGAACCGTGATAGTTAGACAGTTGAAATTTTCACAGATGATGTATTTCTGTAACCGCTATAACAACAAATACTAAAAACTGAATAAAGTTAAAAATTAATGGGGGTCCCCATACAAGAAACGTGTTTTTTCGGCATTTTACTATAACGCCATCTATGAACGTTTAACTGTATTAATTATATTATATTATTGTAGTGTGGTACAGAATCGGAACCCTACGAGTGCAAGTCCGACTTGCACTTGGCCAGTTTTTTTTTTAATGTTCACCGGTTACTCGAACCGATTTGGAAAATTCTTTTTTTTTTTTCAAAGGGTACCAGGTTAAATTTTAACGAAATCGTCTGAGCCGTTTTTAATATATCAACATATTTTGTATTAGGACGCATTTACTTATCTCGACGACTTACTCGTACTACTAACTACTGGCACAGATTTTGTAATAGTTACTACGTCTACTGGCTACTTTGACTAGCGCGACGTTTGAAGTCGGTTCTTTTAGCTTTTTAAACGATCTTAAGTTATAGTTTACTGTTTTTCTTGCATTGATAATACTGCTGTCATTACTAGTACGACTAAACATGTTTGATACTTGGTAGGTACCTACTCTTATCATTATAGTGTGCTACTAGGTAGGTATATGTCTTCCTTCCTTACCTTTGAATGTTAGGTCACCGTAACACCACGACGGTTCTCTTTTTGCACAGACTCTAGCTGTGAGCTTATAATAATTATGCTTTATGATTCTAGATAGAGCGATGATGTTAGCTGGCTGGCAGCAGTTGGAAACAAATAGCTGAAGATCGAGCTCAGTGGCGTCGCATATGTAAAGACTTTACTCATGTGGTAGCATGCCATCAAAGATGCCTATATTTATGTCCAGCAGTGGACAGAAATTGGTTGATAATGATGATGATGATTCTCTCTCTGTAGCCCTAACCATAAGTAGCTAGAGACCTACCGCAGAACTCGGTTTTCTTTAAAATTTGAGGTGATCTAATGAAAGATTCACCTTAAGATTGTTTTTATTTATAACTAGCTGGCCCGGAGAACTTCGTACCACCTAACAGACAGTTAATGTCGTGTTACCTTTTAGATGAACTTATTTTAGGCTTTTATGAACGTAATAAATGAATACAAAAGAGATATTAAGTTTATTAATGTATTATGACAATCCAGATAGAGAATAAAAATTGGTAAAAATGGTATTTGGAAATATAAACTTTTTTAAGTTGCTTGTAAGCATACATTTCTGAACGCACGCATATTTGACAATCAATAAATATGTCAAACAATTATCATTACTGACAATATTTCACATTTTTAAAATCTATATGACTTGATTTCACAAAAACTTGAAGAATTATTACCTGACTTACTACTTGACACGGGCTAAATACACTAATCGTGTGGAGCCATAATTTTACCAAAAAAAAATGCGCGATAATCCGAATATTGTAATGCTATCCACACATGGGAAGAATTATTATACTTGACACTGGCTAAATAGGTACACTAATCGTGTGGCGCTATAATTATACAAAAAAAAATACGGCGGGATAAACAATTGAACATTTAGGCAAAATATTTTATCTTATATAATTTATTTAGGTCAATTATTCATTATTTTTAAAACATATTATCCTATTCCCGACAAAGACTATTCCAAAAGTACAAAAATCTTAAAAATGCTCCAGCCGTTCTTGAGTTATAACTAATACTACACAGTAACTAACACGACTTTCTTTTATATATATAGATAATATGATCTTGTTATTGTTTTATATCTATGTAAAAAAACCTAGCCTAGGTTTTTTTCTCTAGATCCTTTAGCTGCATTTTTTCCTGTTGTAAATTATTTAAATCTAAATGCAGCTAGAGGTAGGCGGTATAATATGTATGTTAACACAGCTGTCAGTGTCACCTGCCATTCTTACTTGTATTACATCAAAGTTAGTTCCTTAAATGACCGCAGGTGGCGCTGACACAACCCAAATTCCAATATAAAGGCTGACGCACCGGGGCTCGGCCTCTTTCTCTCATCTAATATTATTACCTTCACAGATCGATATCAAGAAAAATATAACAATTATCAACATAATTCTTGTATGTTTTATTCCTGAAAATTCAAAGAACGATTACCTATTAAAATTCAAACACATTTTAACCGCATCACTACCTAGCTACCTGGGAAATTCAACATTTGTAATGGTAACATTTGTAAATGGGAATATCAACATCTGTATTACGATGCATTTTCTTATCTCGACGACGTACTACTAACTACTGGCACAGATTATATAATAGTTACTTCGTCTACTGGCTACTTTGACTAGCGCGACGTTTGAAGTCGGTTCTTTTAGGTTTTTAAACGATCTTAAATTATTTATTTGTAGCTTGCATTTTAATTATTAGTCAAAGTTAATTGGTTTTATTTTTGTGTTGATTTGTTCTTATGAATACTATAGCAAAGGCACTTATCAAACTTTAATATCCATATTATATACATAATAAATCTTCAACTATTTCTGACTCGAGGTTGCATCGATAGTGCGATGTCAATGCACTAAACTACGCACTACATACTCGTATATACATGTACATATTACAACGGTAGGTATATCTATTTATCATATTTTTAACCGACTTCACAAAGAGGAGGTGATTCTCAATTCGTCGGAATCTTTATTTAATTATTTTTTTTAATTTATTTATTTATGAATTTAACCTTAATCAAAACGGTACTAAAACCAATTACATTAAATTAAGGAATATTACAACTAAATTATATTATACTATATAATAAAAATAAATCAGACAAGAATGTCATAAATAGTTATCGGAATTATACAAATTAAATTATATCACATTAATCCAACCGACCGTAGATGGAATCCCACTCGAAGTTGTCACTAAGTATGTTTACTTAGGGCAGACGCTCCAACTAGGCAAACATAACTTCGAGAAGGAAATCCAAAGAAGAATTCAGCTGGGCTGGGCAGCATTTGGAAAACTCCGTCGAGTCTTCTCGTCGCCTATACCGCAGTGTCTAAAGACAAAAGTCTTTAACCAGTGCGTCCTACCTGTAATGACATATGGAGCCGAGACGTGGACACTCACAGTTTGACTGGTCCACCAGTTTAAAGTCGCTCAGCGAGCTATGGAGAGAGCTATGCTCGGTATTTCTCTGCGGGATCGAATCCGGAACGAAGTAATTCGCCAGAGAACTAACTTTATCGACATAGCTCAACGGATTAGCAAGCTGAAGTGGCAGTGGGCTGGTCATATCTGCCGCAACCGTTGGGGTAGACTTGTCCTAGAGTGGAGACCGCGAATCGGCAAACGTAGCGTAGGACGTCCTGTGACCAAGTGGAGCGACGACATACGCAAAGCGGTGGGCAGTGACTGGAAGAGAAGAGCCGAAGATCGGGCTCAGTGGCGCATCTTGGGAGAGGCCTACGTTCAGCAGTGGACTGATACAGGCTGATGATGATGATGATGATGATGAGATTAATCCGACAAAGCAAAAAAATAGGCAAATAAATAAATCTTGAGGGCTTGAGGGCCCGGTGGCGTAATCGGGAAAACGGTTGCCTTTGATGCCAGAGGTACCGAGTTCAAACCGCCGTGCACTAATGTATTTTTCTATCGATAAAATTATGTGCGTTTTTCACAGTGACCCTCCGATGAAGGAAAAACATCGTTAAGAAACCAACAACCCCCGCGCCGCAACAACCTACCACCCTCAATTTAGAAAATCTGTCGTCAAACATCTAATGTGTTCCGGCAGCTATCCTTGAGAGCCAGTTCCCATTCTAGGCCTAGCGTGCTTACCATCTTCAACCGCATCATCATTACCAACAGGTTAGATAGTGGTCAAACGCTAGCCTATAAAAATATAAATAAAAATCTTGTTTACACTTTTTATGTAGTATGTTCACCGATTACTCGAAGATGCCTGAACCGATTTGGAAAATCTTTTGTTTCAAAGGTAAAAGGTACCCTCGTGGTCTCTAAATTGTAACAAAATCGGTCAAGCGCTTTTTACTATATCAAAATTCGTATTGCGATGCATTTAATTAACTCGATGACATGATACAAGCTATTTCACTGGCTACTTTGACTACCGCGACGTTTGAGGTCGATTCTTTTAGTTTTTTATACGTTCTTAAATAATTCATTATTTACTTGTATGAGTTTATAAGATAGTACTTGCAACCAGTCAACCTTAAAAACGTATGTCATTTCACTCGAAAAATGTGATGCATAATATTAAAACTGGAAACTTCTTCAATGTACTTAATTATGTTTACTCTTATTACAGTTAATTTTTGTCCATTTCCTATCGTTACAATGGTGGTAGGACGCATTACATTAATGTTCCACCTGACTTACTACCAAAAAGTAGCTTACAATCATCATGAAGAATATCTGCCGTCGCAACCTTCCGAAAAGATGTAAGATAAAAAAGTTTGAGCTAGATGCATTTGCTTCTCATCAAGCATCTTAAAATAAGAACTCTTTAAATAACATTCAGCATTTAGGTACATTATTTGTGGTAGGATATACTTTACTAAATATTATAAAGGTTGGGGTAGACTGGTTCTAGAGTGGAGACCGCGAATCGGTAAACGTAGCGAAGGCCACCCTGTGACTAGGTGGAGCGACGACATACGCAAGGCGGTGGGCAGTGGCTGGAAACAAAGAGCCGAAGATCGGGCTCAGTGGCATGACTTGGCCTATGTCCAGCTGTGGACTGATACCGGCTGATTATGATGATGATGAAATATTATAAAACAAAGTCCGCTCTAAACTCAAAAACTGTTTAACGGATTTTCTAGCGGTCTTCACCAATAGACAGTGATTCATGAGAAAGGTTTGGGTGTTAGTATATTTGCTAAGATTTCGTGTCAATTGGTTGAAATTCGAAGATCATTGTTGAAGAAGTTAATTTATACTCGACGCAACAAACTGCTGCAAAAAGGAAGGCGTATAATATGCTTTACCCGTGTGAAGCCGGGGCGAGTCGCTAGTAATCTACCTACAAAAATAAAATAATTAACAAAAGGGCGTTACATTTAAAAAATGGCTGTTAGACAAATGTTTCTATTCTGTGACAGAATATTTAAATTGTAATTATTATTATTTGATTGTAAAATCACGGTAAAATCTCTTGACATTGATCTTTTATTTGCAAACTAATTGACATTTTAATTTTTTTTATTTTTTGACATTGCCACAGAATAAACTTTTTCATTTTGAAATATTTGACATGATTTTAGGTTATATTAAAGACAATATGTGTATAAATAATATTTTAAGAGCCAGATTATTTGATAATGATGTCTGTATACTTTAGTTATAATTTTAAGTTCTTTTTGCATGTCGCAATGCGACAAAAAGGCACCATCGAAACACTGTAACAACTCTTGTACCAACATTTTGCAGTGAATAAATGACATTGTATTGTATTGTATTGTATTGTATTGTATTGTATTGTATTGTATTGTATTGTATTGTAAATTTATAATGTTTACTTAAAGCACATTGCGTCATCAACACATACCTTATCAACGAAGGTAGAATTCTTGGAATGTCTGATCATCTCGCATATAGTAAGTCCGGTTGCTCCACTTTCCACTGATGACATAAACGCATCCACCATATATGGAAGCCATACTATGAACGAGTTGCCACTGAAAAAAGAAATTATAAAGATTAATATGGTTTGCTTTCTTACAAGCTTTTTAGGGTTCCGTACCCAAAGGGTAAAACGGGACCCTATTATTAAGACTCCGCTGTCCGTCTGTCTGTCTGTCTGTCTGTGTGTCTGTCTGTCTGTCTGTCTGTCTGTCTGTCTGTCTGTCTGTCTGTCTGTCGGTCTGTCACCAGGCTGTATCTCATGAACCGCGATAGTTAGACAGTTGAAATTTTCACAGATGATGTATTTCTGTTGCCGCTATAACAACAAATACTAAAAACAGAATAAAGTTAAAAGTAATAGAGGGTACCCATACAATAAACGTGTTTTCTTCGGCATTTCACGCCATCTATGAACGCTTAGTTAGGTAAACGTCCCATAGATGGCGTTATTTTGAAATTTCGATCCCTAACTCCTTTGTTAGACGTTAGATGACGTTATAAGAAATAAAATGTTTATTAATTATTATTTTTTGCTGGCGAAAAATGATAGTGATATTTTTTGCTCGATCTTATAAAATACTGTAGTGTGGTACGGAACCCTACTAGTGCGAATCCCACTTGCACTTGGCCAGTTTATTTTACTATCCGACTACTTCCAAAAAACTGAGTTTTCTCAATTCGACCGTATATATATATTTTTAATGTTTGTTCGCAGATAGCTTCGTCGTTAATGAATCGATTTTGATGATTATTTTTTTGTTGGAATGGGGATATCCTCAGATTGGTGCCATTGTAATTTCATCGAGATCTGATAAGTATCTTCAGAGATATGGAGATAAACTCCTCAACCTTGGTACTGAAAATTAATAGCGCGGCACTTGAAGTCGGTTCTTTTAGTTTTTTAAACGATTTTATTATTCTAATATTCTAATTAAAATTAGCATGTAGCAAGGAAAAGCTGCTGCATATATAGCATTTAAAAGTAACAGAAAAAAAAACTATTCTATACCTATATCTATTTATTCTGTGGTATATATTATAGAATTAAATACACCCCTTTTCCGAGATGCAGTTAGCTAGATTAAAATAACGGGAGATAATTGCATGGTGGTAGGACACTATCTAGTGTCCGCCTGGCCAGCTACCCCCATCAAGTTAGAAAATTTGTCGCCAAACATCTAATGTGTTCCGGCAGCTATCCTTGAGAGCCAGTTCCCATTCTAGGCCTATCGTTCTACCATCCTCGACCGCGTCATCACTTACCAACAGGTGAGATAGTGGTCAAACGCTAGCCTATATGATATAAAAAAAATACCTAAGTGACTCTCCGGGACGGCGGCATGCCCGACATATTATGTCGACCGTACCGTCCTTCATGATATATTTCCGGTAGTTGTTCGTAACACAATTTATTTCATTTTAAATCACGGGTCGTAAATCGCCCGGTCCTTTGGAAGGCATTGACGGAGCCGAAGCCAACGTCAAGAGGTCCTTTACAATGTAAACTTAGATACTGTGAGTTGTCTATGGAGAGATGAAAAACTATTAAAGATGGCACATTTTATCATGGTTATGCATTTTGTCTGATTCCTGGTCTATGGGATAAGGTACCCGCCAATCATGCCTCATTTTAAAATATTAAGGCGGGTGGTGACTTGCTATAACACTAAATGGGCCCCCATAAAGGCGGGCCGTTATGTTGGCGCCAAGGGGCAACAAACAATTAGGTAATTGTTATTTTTTACCTACGATGGAACGGAGACGGTATATGCGTTTGGGATGAGAGGAGTTTAGTGTGTGCAAATCAATGTTGCCATTTTTCTCCAAAATGACTAGTCCGATTTTGATGCAATTTTCAGTGATGGGTTCGAGTTTGGATGGTGCATGTTTTTAGACAGGTGTTACGGGGACAACTCACCAGGGGGCGCTGCAGCAAACATCGTTTGTGCAAATCCATGTTGCCATTTTTCTCCATAACTACTAGTTAGATTTTGTCTCTAAACGGTTTGTAATTAATCAGTGGTAGTTCTTAGATAGATGTTATGACATTAACTGTCTGAAAGACGCTGTCGTGGGTGTTTATTCAAAATTTTAATTTTGTTACTTGTATAAGAATGTATTTGTTATTATAATATTATTGTAATCGTTTTTTTGTAGATATATAAAGTGGAAAGAACTTACCAAATGAAGACCATGCTTATCAGTAATCCAAGGAGCAGGGTTGGCTTCAGTAGCGGTGGTTTGAACATGGGCACTGTCTGTGCAGCTATGGATCTCCAGAAACCCTTGCCTGATGCTGCACCATTGTCCTCATCCAGAATTATTGACTTCACCTGGAACAGAAAGCTTGTGAAAAAGGAGACTCAAAAATAAAGTTTAAAAACTAAAACAACCGACTTCTTAGCAGCGCGAGTCAGCTTCAGTAGCAAGTTTGAGACGTTTATCGTCATATCTCTGGAGATACTTATCAGATCTCGATAAAATTACAATGGAACCACCTCGGAAACGTACCCTACCAATTAAAAATAATCATTCGAATTGGTTCTCAATTAACGGAGTAATCGCGTAACATACATACATAAAAAAAACATACAGACGAATTGAGAACCTCCTCTATTATGGACGTCGGTTTAAAAAGGAAAATTAGTTAAGTAGATAGTTTTTTTTATTTCCAGCCAATACTTTTTTTACAGCCTTTTACATTCTTATAAGCTAGCGTTTGACCACTATCTCGTCTAGTGGTAAGCGATCGTCGAAGATGGTGACCACGCAAGGCTTAGAATACTCTGACTCTCAACTATACTTCATGTGTTGGGCAAGCTTCTATTAATATAATAACACCTTGCATGGTGGTAACTGGTAAAACACTGTCTAGTCACGGTAATCTAGTGTCCGCCTGGTTAGCTATCACCCTGGAAAATCTGTCGCCAAATACTAGTGTGTATCGACGACTGTCCTTGTGAGCGATTGTAGCGTGCTATCATGTCAGACAGCGTCACTGTGTCACCATCAAGTGAGATAGTAGTTAAACAATGGGCAATTTTTTTATATCTTATAGGCTAGCGTTTTAACCACTATCTCACCTATTGGTAAGTGATGATGCGGTCGAAGATGGTAAGCACGCTAGGCCTAGAATGGGAACTGGCTCTCAAGGATAGCTGCCGGAACACATTAGATGTTTGGCGACAGACTTGATGACTTGAAGACTTGAGGGAACTTGAGGGTGGTGGCTGGCCAGGCGGACACTAGATCCTACCACCGTTATATTTACCTTAATTCTATTTTTAGTATTTTTGTTATAGCGGCAACAGAAATACATCATCTGTGAAAATTTCAACTGTCTAACTATCACAGTTCATGAGATACAGCCTGGTGACAGACGGACAGACAGACAGACAGCGGAGTCTTAATAATAGGGTCCCGTTATATAGCCTTTGGGTACGGAACCCTAAAAAGCTATACAAACCACGTGGTTTGCCAAAACTCATCCATAATGAAACGTATACTTAAACAAATTTAAAATCATACCTGGTACATATCTTAAACAAATTTAAAATCATACCTGGTACATATCTTCACTCTTCCCAGTGTTGACAGCAAACATCCTTTCTAAAATGTCCATGCACTTCAGGTCCTCCCCAACACTGAGCAAGAATTTGGGACTCTCACAGGAATATATCGCCCAGATTGCTGTCAGGAGGCAGGGGAAGCTGAAAATGAGGTTCAGAAGTCGCCAGGAGTTGAATTGGATATCCAGGATGGGAATGTGGTAGGAAAACTTTAAGGGGAGGATTGGGATTGATGATACTAGAAGAAAATTGTTCTTGCTTTAGTTGTAAAAAACGTATTTTGTAGATGAGAAGGTATAAACAAATCAATATGATTTTTTACCCGCCTGCTACGGTAAAACAAAAACATTCCACTTAATAGTCGGGTTATCTCTAATACTATAAGAATCTTTGTCTTGACATACTGACTGACTGACTGATAGACAACGCACCGCCTAAACCGCTGTTCGTAGAGACTTGAAGTTTGGAGGGTATATTTGTCTTAGTACGTAAAGGTGTACTAAGAAAGGTTTTTCAAAATTCACCCTTTAAGGGGATGTAATGGGGATTAAAGTTTGTATGGAGAAACAAGATTGGATAGTCTTTTTTATCCGAAACTTCACACAAGTGCTCCAGTAAAAAAATAAGTGAATACGTGTTTCAGGTTTTTTTGAAATTCCACCCCTAAGAGGGTGAAATGGGGTAACAAAGTGTGAAAATCAATATTGTTTCGGATTGCGCTGAAATTTGGCATGCAGATAGTTATTACGACGTTCAATACCTCTAAGAAATTATTTTCCAAAATTCACCCCCAAAAGGGTTGAAATGGGGATTCAAAGTTTGTATGAAGAAACAAGATTCTATTCGAAACTTCATACAAGTGCTCGAGTGTAAAAATAAGTAAATACGAGTGTCAGGTTTTTTTTTAAATTCCACCCCTAAGAGGTAATGGGGTAACAAAGTGTGAAAATCAATATTGTTTCGGATTGCGCTGAAATTTGGTATGCAGATAGTTATTACGACGTTAGTTCCCTCTGACAAAGGATTTTCCAAAATTCACCCCTGAAAGGGATGAAACGGGGGTTCAAAGTTTGTATGGAGAAACAAGATTAGATAGTCTTTTATATTTGAAACTTAACACAAGTTCTAGGTAAGTAAATACGTGTTTGTTCTCTTTCGAAATTCAACCCCTCAAAGAGTGAAATGGGGTAACAAAGTCTAAAATCAATATTGTTTCGGATTGCGCTGAAATTTGGCATGCAGTTATTTTGACTTAAGTATAATGCAGATAGTTATTATAACGTAGGTATCCGCTCAGGAAGGATTTTTTAAAAATTCCTCTGAGATACGGAACGGGGATCGAAGTTTGTATGGCGAAACAAAATGATATAAAGTACGTGTTGTAAGATTTTTCAAAATGGGGTAGGTAACAAAGTCTGAAAATTCGGGTTTTTCGGGTTTTATAAATATGAATCCCGAATTTCCTTAGTCACGCGATAACATCTTATTTGATGTCATTAATGATAGAGTCGTTTTTACAAAATAAAAGTTTTAAGTAAATAAAGAAGTTTTTGACGCGGGCGAAGCCGCGGGGCACTTCTAGTAAGTTATAAATATGCTAAAAACATGATCTCTTCTCGCCAAATGGAAACCAATCAGCCCCCTAGACAAAATCCAATTTCTGTTTACATTCACGCTAACGCTACTTCAAAATGTATGGGAATGACAACTTTGTAGCGGAAAAATAAATGTCATTCACATACATTTTGATCTTGCGTTAACGTGAATCGAACCAGAAATTGGATTTAGTCTAGGAGGCCAGAAAGGACAAGGATTCCATTTAAGACAGCATCGAAACTCATAATTATATGATAAAATGGTCAAGTACCCTGTGTGAATCCTACCTGCCATGATTCCGGAACACGTGATGAAAGCACTGGTGGTGAGAAGCAGCAGCATACTGCGATGCCTCTGAGGAGTACTCTCTCCAAGTAATGCAAGTGCAAGCGCTGAAGCACCGGATACCCTAAAAATTAATGATACATTTAGCATGTTGAATCTCAACAAGGGTGATACCTATTACACAAGTCGTGCAAATATGCTCCTCTTAGCATTGAAAAGATGATAATACTACGTATAGAACGGACTCTCTGTGCCCCCTTCCAATCGGGGCTTCCTCACCTCACCACCGATTCTGGCGCTGTCGAGGAGCTAGGCTGAGCAAGGAGGTAGTTCCATTGTAATTTCATCGAAATCTGATAAGTATCTCCAGAGATATGACGATAAACGTCTCAAACTTGCTACTGAAATTGACTCGCGGGGCATGAAAGTTGGTTGATTTAGTTTTTAAACTATCTTAATGACATCGAATTATAACCTACAGAAACCAAGTACGCGCTCGTCATACTCGCCGTTCATTTGGGTCGGAATCCGACCCAATCGACGCTCGCGTAATTAGTGATCCGTGTCACAAGGTAGCGAGTGCGCGTAGAGAGTCGCGAGTTTCTGGTGTATCATTTCACAGGTTAGACAAACATTTAATTACGTAAATTGTGTAATAAAACAAAAAATAGTGAATCAAAATAACGAGCGCTTAGTACGAGCGGAGTGCTGCCAGATGGGTGGTTTGAAATTGATCTAGTTTAACTTACACATTCGTTACCAAAATTTATTTATTTAAAATAATAACATAAAATTGTAAATAAAATGTATTACGTACATCTATACTAATATTATAAAGAGAGAACATTTGTATTTTTGTAGTTTTGTATTTTTGTATTTTTGTATTTTTGTATTTTTGTATTTTTGTATTTTTGTATTTTTGTATTTTTGTATTTTTGTATTTTTGTATTTTTGTATTTTTGTATTTTTGTATTTTTGTATTTTTGTATTTTTGTATTTTTGTATTTTTGTATTTTTGTATTTTTGTATTTTTGTATTTTTGTATTTTTGTATTTTTGTATTTTTGTATTTTTGTATTTTTGTATTTTTGTATTTTTGTATTTTTGTATTTTTGTATTTTTGTATTTTTGTATTTTTGTATTTTTGTATTTTTGTATTTTTGTATTTTTGTATTTTTGTATTTTTGTATTTTTGTATTTTTGTATTTTTGTATTTTTGTATTTTGTATTTTTGTACTTTTGTACTTTTGTATTTTTGTATTTTTGTATTTTTGTATTTTTGTATTTTTGTATTTTTGTATTTTTGTATTTTTGTATTTTTGTATTTTTGTATTTTTGTATTTTTGTATTTTTGTATTTTTGTATTTTTGTATTTTTGTATTTTTGTATTTTTGTATTTTTGTATTTTTGTATTTTTGTATTTTTGTATTTTTGTATTTTTGTATTTTTGTATTTTTGTATTTTTGTATTTTTGTATTTTTGTATTGTACTTTTGTACTTTTGTATTTTTGTATTTTTGTAGTTTTGTATTTTTGTATTTTTGTATTTTTGTATTTTTGTATTTTTGTATTTTTGTATTTTTGTATTTTTGTATTTTTGTATTTTTGTATTTTTGTATTTTTGTATTTTTGTATTTTTGTATTTTTGTATTTTTGTATTTTTGTATTTTTGTATTTTTGTATTTTTGTATTTTTGTATTTTTGTATTTTTGTATTTTTGTATTTTTGTATTTTTGTATTTTTGTATTTTTGTATTTTTGTATTTTTGTATTTTTGTATTTTTGTATTTTTGTATTTTTGTATTTTTGTATTTTTGTATTTTTGTATTTTTGTATTTTTGTATTTTTGTATTTTTGTATTTTTGTATTTTTGTATTTTTGTATTTTGTATTTTTGTACTTTTGTACTTTTGTATTTTTGTATTTTTGTATTTTTGTATTTTTGTATTTTTGTATTTTTGTATTTTTGTATTTTTGTATTTTTGTATTTTTGTATTTTTGTATTTTTGTATTTTTGTATTTTTGTATTTTTGTATTTTTGTATTTTTGTATTTTTGTATTTTTGTATTTTTGTATTTTTGTATTTTTGTATTTTTGTATTTTTGTATTTTTGTATTTTTGTATTTTTGTATTTTTGTATTTTTGTATTTTTGTATTTTTGTATTTTTGTATTTTTGTATTTTTGTATTTTTGTATTTTTGTATTTTTGTATTTTTGTATTTTTGTATTTTTGTATTTTTGTATTTTTGTATTTTTGTATTTTTGTATTTTTGTATTTTTGTATTTTTGTATTTTTGTATTTTTGTATTTTTGTATGTTTGTAATGATTTGCCTCAAAAACTACTGAACCGATTTCAAAAATTCTGTCACTAATACATAGAATTGACTTTCGGAATGAAAATAGGCGTAATAAATAAATAGTATAAATAAATAGAAAATATTTAAACGGGATAATATATATATTATCCCGTTTAAATCAAAGGTACATTCGTGGAGACCTAATTTGCAACCTAAGTCGGGAAAAAAACGGTCGAAAAAACATGTTTCTTACGAACGCTGCTCAATTGAAAATAGATAGAAGAATATTTTCTATGCAAGAGTTGTACAACTTAATAAGACCTACAAAAAAGTCCGCAACAGCATATGTCTATCTCTTAAGGTTGACTCACAGTAACATCACAGTAACAGTAACCATTTTAATCTTAAAATTTTTGTTAAAAAATATTACATAACTTCCAAGGCTATTTTCAAGTATATAGTATTAATCCTTATCCAAATAATTACGTTAATTAGCTTGGCCACATATTATAGATTAAAATTGTCCCTTACAGTATATAATTCAAATGAAAACTCTAGAAGATATCACGAATTTCACATACACGCATCGCAAAATTAATAAAATATTTGCAGTGAAACCACAGATTAGGTCATAGTTACTCCAAAAATATTATTGTAAGCTTAGCTATGCTGTAGATCCCCACCGATCACAATCAATCTGAAGTCAATATAGTATAAATATATTAGCTTCAGACGTATGTATGTTTGTATGTTAGTATGTAACGGAATCTTTGAACATGATTTTAACCCCCTTCAAAATGTTGGATTAACTCGAAATTTGGCATACTTATTAAGGACCGATGACAACTCAATATTTTAAACATTTTGACCCGTTATCCTTACTAGGATTTTTAAAAAAATTCGACTAAAAATGAAAAATAAATAATAGTTTAAAAAAACTAAAAAAATACGCTTTTATAGAAAATCCAACTAAAAAATAGAAAATAAATTTTAATACATTTGAATTAAAAATAGTGTAAGAAAAAATGATTTTATTTAAAAAAAAAGCGTAGGGTGCTTTTCAGGATATTATCAAAATAACCCTTCTAGTCATATCTGTTCATAAAATATTTGGAACTATTGATACCATGCACCCCACGCTTTTTTTACAATAAAATCATTTATTCTGACACTATTTTTAATTCAAATTTATTAAAATTTATTTTCTATTTTTTAGTTGGATTTTCTATAAAAGCGTATTTTTTTAGTTTTTTTAAACTATTATTTATTTACCTATAGTAATGAATAATTCAGTTTATTACTTTATTATTAGTTTAGTTATCTCGAACAGTTACACAATATCTTTGTCGATTGTGAACGTATTACCCGACTGCGCAAGGAGGGTAATGTTTTTCGAGTGTATGTATGTATGATGTTTCTTTGACATGCCCTACAGCCTAAACAGCTTGATAGAATTTGATATGCGAGGTGTCATATGAATGGTCCTAATATTGGTAGTAACAAAGTGTACAACATTTTAAGATGACTCCGCGAAATAAAGTTGAGGGAAAATACGATATTTTTTTCATATTTTACACGCTTTCATTGAACTTGCGATGTATGTCATATAAATAACACATAGAATACTTTTTATCCCGATAATCACACGGGGTAGGTATATAGGTACCCAATACCCATGCAAAAAATCACGAATCATCCTTACCCTACTTTTAGCGAAAAGTCTTTCTTACTGGCAACATTATAATACGTCTGTGCGTGTGACACTGCAAGTAAACACACCTCAGTTACGCACACATAGCGAATTTTCGGCCTAGCTTCCGAGCGAAGCGTTGTTTGAAAACCTACTACAATTCGATGTTTAATTATTACTTTGTAAATTGGTGACAATAAAGAGTTATTGTATTGTATTGTATAATATATAAAAAAATAACGTATTTTTGTTAGTCTATATTAGAGTATTTCTTTCTCTACATATTATTATCATCATCATCATCATATTATAATATCATTAAATCGTATCTCTGACGTAAATATTAGATTTATCAAACATTTCCATTCTTTGAACAATTACCAGTCATATATAATAAGTACACAAGAATGCATAATAATAAGTACACATGTAATTTTCTTCTTGACAAGGTATATTTACCGAGTATTTAGTAGATATCATAATAATGATTAACTCATTTGTAACTGGCAAGTCATAAATCAGCATATCTTTAAAAAAGCGATATTAAACAAATATTGAACTGATATGAAAACGTGGAACTGATTTCAGTTGCCAGTAATTACACAGGCTTAAAATTGGTCACTTATACTAACTTCTGTAAACGAATTTGTGCAAACAATTATACTTATCTTAACATTATTTGATCGTTTAAAAAATGAAAAATAAAATATTGTTTACAAAACGAAAACTATATTATGCCGCACTAGTCATTTTCAGTACTAAGATTGAGGTATTCGTCTCCATATCTCTGGAGATACTGAACATATCTGTATGAAATTTAAATGAGACCATTTGAAAGGTACACTTCTTTTTCTTCCAAACGAAAAAATGTATTTTGAAATCCTTCCAGGCAGACTTGAGTAATCGGGGAACATACATAAAAAAAAGATTCCGACGAATTGAGAACTCCTCCTTTTTAGGGTTCCGTACCCAAAGGGTAAAACGGGACCCTATTGCTAAGACTTCGCTGTCCGTCTGTCTGTCTGTCTGTCTGTCTGTCCGTCTGTCACCAGGCTGTATCTCATGAACCGTGATAGTTAGAGAGTTGAAATTTTCACACATGATGTATTTCTGTTGCCGATATAACAACAAATACTAAAAACAGAATAAAATTAAAAATAATAGAGGGTCCCATACAAGAAACGTGTTTTTTCGGCATTTCACACCATCTATGAACGCTTAGTTAGGTAAACGTCCCGTAGATGGCGGTATATTGAAATGTCGATTCCTAACACCATTGTTAGACGTTAGATGGCGTTATAAGAAATAAAATGTTTAAAAATTATTATAATTTTTTGCTGGCGAAAAATGATAGTGGTATTTTTTGTTAGATCTTATAAAATACTGTAGTGTGGTACGAAACCCTACGAGTGCGAGTCCGACTTGCACTTGGCCAGTTTATTTAAAACGACGACCACACGGCGGTCCTGAGTCCGCGTGCGCGTTCGCGAACTGATTTTTAATCGTTTTTAGATCGCGTTTGGTGTGAACCAGTCGGTGCAAATACTACTTCGCTATCTGATCGCCGCCTAGATCGCACACGAAGGACGCTGCGGTTTGGTCGTACCGTTAAAAAAAGTATATGTGTAGGTAAAGGTGAAAACAGCTTACGCAGCAGAAGACATAAATTTCAGTAGACTGACGACGATCCAGTTGGGAGAGAAGGCTGCCAAGGAGCCGGCGACGAATCCGATGGTCATGGAGAAGCACAGCATCCTCCGACGACCGTGCTTGTCTGCCAGATAGCCCCATAGGTGGGAAGTTGCTATTACTCCTGTTGGAACAAAGTCACTATGTTAGATTCTATTCATTTTCAGCCTTATTTGCCCATATATAAAAGTAGCTTAACACCACCAAGGTGAAAACTTGCCGCCATAACCTAAGGTGTTCTGGCAGCACACAACCCTTGAGAGTCAGAGTATTCTAGGTGTAGCGTTTACTACCATTTCGACCACATAATCGCGTATCACCAGGTGAGATAATGGGAAACGCTAGCCATAAAATATAAAAATCTATTTCCTACTTGTACTCTTCATTATTCTGTGCTACTACCTACACCAATTATAAATGCACAGTCAGTTTGTAGTGTTCTTTGTTTGAGACCTCATTACGACTAAACGGCTCGACCGATTTGGCTGCAATTTTCCACAGAGTTAGCTAGTAGCTACATATGATACTTTATAACGCAGGCGAAGCCAAGAGGTGGAGCTAGTATTATGAATGTAAATGTTTGGGTGTTTGTTGCCCTCTGACGCAAAAGCCTAACAGATTCAGATGACATTTGGCATACAGATAGTTTATCATAATGATTAACTTACGTAATAAGTAGTCATAGGTGGCGCCACCAATGCATAATTGGGTTAACAAAATGCAATCCACTAATTTCGTCGTAACGATACTTCGCACCGTGGCTTAATTGGCAAAGCACCGGAACATGTTATTCCGGAGGTTGCGGGTTCAAGTCCCGTCGGTACGATGAAATTTTGGATTGTGTTTAACAATTTACAAAAAAAATATATAAAGCGTGAAACACTTCAAAGAAACATAATATTTGATTTACGCAGTGCAACATCTCTCGTCGGATTTGAAAACTGTAATGTATTCTTCCGAATGATTAACTTAGGTAATAAGTAGTCATAGGTGGCGCCACCAATGCATAATTGGGTTAACAAAATGCAATCCACTAATTTCGTCGTAACGATACTTCGCACCGTGGCTTAATTGGCAAAGCACCGGAACATGTTATTCCGGAGGTTGCGGGTTCAAGTCCCGTCGGTACGATGAAATTTTGGATTGTGTTTAACAATTTACAAAAAAAATATATAAAGTGTGAAACACTTCAAAGAAACATAATATTTGATTTACGCAGTGCAACATCTCTCGTCGGATTTGAAAACTGTAATGTATTCTTCCGAATGATTAACTTACGTAATAATTAGTCATAGGTGGCGCCACCAATGCATAATTGGGTTAACAAAATGCAATCCACTAATTTCGTCGTAACGATACTTCGCACCGTGGCTTAATTGGCAAAGCACCGGAACATGTTATTCCGGAGGTTGCGGGTTCAAGTCCCGTCGGTACGATGAAATTTTGGATTGTGTTTAACAAGTTACAAAAAAAAATATAAAGTGTGAAACACTTCAAAGAAACATAATATTTGATTTACGCAGTGCAACATCTCTCGTCGGATTTGAAAACTGTAATGTATTCTTCCGAATGATTAACTTACGTAATAATTAGTCATAGGTGGCGCCACCAATGCATAATTGGGTTAACAAAATGCAATCCACTAATTTCGTCGTAACGATACTTCGCACCGTGGCTTAATTGGCAAAGCACCGGAACATGTTATTCCGGAGGTTGCGGGTTCAAGTCCCGTCGGTACGATGAAATTTTGGATTGTGTTTAACAATTTACAAAAAAAAATATAAAGTGTGAAACACTTCAAAGAAACATAATATTTGATTTACGCAGTTTATCATAACCTGGATTAACTATGGCCGGATTCTGAGTACATTTATAGAGAGTTTATCTACGCAATAACGTAGAGTACATTGAGTAGATAAACTCTCAATAAATGTAAGTACATACCTCAGAAACCTGCTATAATCATATGGTAGTTTTAGGAGTACTTTTTACAGCTGGCTAAATCGCGTTCAATTTAAGGTACGGACACACCGCAGCGTCCTGCTTGCGCGATCTACGCGGCGATCAGATAGGGCAGTAGTAGTTGTACCGACTGGTTCACACCAAACGCGATCAGAAAACAATTGAAAAGTACTGAGATCGCGCACGCAGGACGCATGACGCCGCGGTGTGTCCGTACCTTTCGAATCCTGAAAGTGTTTATTCAAACACTCCTGTTACATGTAGTAATAAATAAATATAGTTGTTTGTACCCCGCAGCTTCACTCATGGTTCAAAGTATCTGTCTTATATCATACTATACCCCATTTGCTGCATAAAAATCGTTGGGTCGATTGACCAAATATTAAAGAAACTGAACCTTCTAATTTTTTACAATATTGGCACGGTAATGATAGAATAGTATAAAATTACCGTGATATTGGTCTTTAATAGAACCGATAACCGTTGGGGTAGCGGTAGACGTGTTCTAGAGTGGAGACCACGGCTCGGTAAACGTAGTGTAGGGCGCCCTCCAGCTAGGTGGAGCGATGATATACGAAAGTTGGCTGGCAGCGGTTGGAAACAATGAGCTGAAGATCGAGCTCAGTGGCGTGCCATAGGAGAGACCTTTGTCCAACAGTGGAAAAATACTGGTTGCTAATGATGATATTGGTGTTAATTACCAATATTGCGAAGGCTACAGCTTCATTCATAGTACAACTGACCTCAAGTCACACTAGAGAACCACGCATATAAAACGTGAATTTAAATGAGTGATGTTTATTAGTAGTGTACGGATAGATATTTCCAAAACCGGTTAAAGGTTATACAATGTGGCTTGATTAAAATTTGTGAATCTCACGGTTCGTCGTTCTATATCGGTTCTACGACAGATGCACTGCAACTGCAATTTCAGCTTGCTAATGCTTTGAGCTTACTTTGAGCTATGTCGATAACTTTGGTTCTCTGACGGATGACTTCAATTCAAATTCGATTCTACAGTGAAACTCCGAGCATAGCCCTCTCTATAGCTCGCTGAGCGACTTTGATTTGGTGAACCAGTTGCATCGTTAGTGTCCAGTCCACTTATCGACTCCGTAAGTAAGAACAGTTAGAATGCACTGTTACAGACATACAGTTTGCACAGTTTTCAGGCTTTGTGGTATGGGCTTCAAAATGCTGTCTACCCTAGCTGTATCCTTCTGCAAGCTTCCTTCTCAAAGTGGTTTCTACCCAATTCTATTCTTCTACCAAAGGATTGCCCAAGGTAGACGTTTTCGTGAGCAACTTCAAGAGAGCAAAGACAGATGCGTACAAAAGAATCAGCAATAGTGTTCAGATTGTATTGCAAGTCCTGCGCGGTTTCAGCCATTACGGCGATATTTTTTGCAAATCTCTAGTGAGAGAGGTAATTTCCGTTGATATTTATTCCAGTTCAGCGTTTGAACACATCCTTTAGAGAGTTTCCCTTGTTTCTCTCCTCGATGTAAGCGCACATGTTCAGTTTGCTGATTTTGTATTTCAACGGTCATAGTCGCGGCGTCATACAGACCTTTCAACACTTGGATTCACTCTTCCTCAAATATAATCTTCGTCATATCGTAGGTGAGTATAAAAACACATAATCAAGATAGTTTAAAAACTAAAACAACCGACTTCCATGCCCCGCGTCAATTTCAGTAGCAAATTTGAGACGTTTATCGTCATATCTCTGAAGATACTTATCAGATCTCGATGAAATTAAAATGGGACCACCTCGAAAACGTACCCCACCAATTCAAAAAGTAATCATTCAAATCGGTTCACAATTGATGGAGTAATCGCGTAACAAACACACAAAAAAAAAAGAAAAAAAAAACACATACAGACGATTTGAGGACCTCCTTCTTTTTGAAAGTCGGTAGAAAATGTCGATAAAATATAGTGACAACTGACAATCAGATGGATTGTCAGTTGTCGAGATCTCATTGCAAAACCGGCATTAGGCTTAAAATACCTCGAGAAACCGGTATTTCCGTTCATCGACCGTTCTTGCGAGCTTATTCCTGGACACTGCACCGTATTAGACGTCCTTGATACATTGCAACACCATGTATAAAGGCTATTTAGATTTAGACTGCACGTCATAAAGTCTATATTGCCATCACTGAATGATTTACCGTTTTTACGATGTGTGGAATCGAATTTTAATGCTTCTATTGATATTGTTTGTTTGTTTACTTTATTGCACGATATTTAATAAAATAATTGTACAATAATATCGTTTAAAAACTAAAAAACAACCGACTTCAATGCCGCGCTATTCATTTTCAGTACCAATTTTGAGATGTTTATCTCAATATCTCTGGAGATACTTATCAGACCTCAATAAAATTACTTAAAATATGATATGTTCATTTTGTTGTATCAACAGTAATTGTATTTTTCGGGCGGCCAATAAAGCTTTTTGCTGAGCTAGGTAAGACGGTAAGAACTACTTATTTACAAGTGTAATATGGATATATCAACAAAGACTAAAACCTTTTTTACCAGTTAGATATTATGATTCGCATGGTAAGATGAAAATAAAAATATATTGTACACCCCAGCGAGCCCCAGGTGCCAGTAGACTCGTAGTGGTTATGTTGTTATGTTCTCTTTGACTAGACTATACCAGTATTTATTTATGGGTGTTTGGACATATACCTAATAATTTATGAACCCATCCTACTAATATTATAAAGGCGAAAATTCGTGTATATGTTTGTTGCTTCTTCACGCTGAAACTACTAAACCGATTGAGCTGAAGTTTTGTATGTAGATAGCCTAGACCCTGAAATAACACGTATGGTACTTCTTATCCCGATGTTTCCACGGGAACGATGTCTGCGCGTAAAACCGCGGGGCGCAACTAGTGGAAAATAAAAAAGTCTGCAATAGGTTTTGGGACATATACATTCGTATGCAAATTATAACGGACAAATAAAAGATGTTGCTTTTACCTGTTTTTATAGATAGTTAGTTTTTTGGCAGTAGATCCTGTTTTTTCCTTCACCTTGACTAACGAATTGGCAGTGATTGTGAAACAGACAATTTCTTGACAGTTTTACTACTGCGTGAAGTGACCCAGTGCCAATAGATCTCCTCGCAAGGATTTCTCGGAAGGTCCTCTGTTTTGGATTCTGATTCATCCGTTGCAAAAGGACTTCATCGATATTTAATTAAAGTTTTTTTGGCAGACTCAGGGGTTGACTGATATAGGTATCGAGCAAAAACTTAAAACAAAATAAGTAAACCTTCGTTCACGTACACCAAGATACTATAAAATATCATCATCATCAGCCGGTGTCGGTCCACTGCTGGACGTAGGCTTCTCCCAAGATGCGCCACTGAGCTCAATCTTCAGCTCTTCTTTACCTGTCACTGCCTTTGGCTTTGTGTGTGACTTTCCATCTTTGGGAGGGATATGCCCTAATCGCCACGCTGGGCAGGCGGGTTGGTGATCGCAGGACGTAGCTTCTTGCACCGGTAACGCTGCTGCCCGTCACCGGCCTGTTCTATTTAGCTACGCCATAATTTTGAAATGGTTATACCGCCATTTGTCGGTCGCCAGAGCCTCGTTTGTTGGTCAGCAGGATGCACCACGGCCACGGGAGGTTGACTGGGAGCACTGAGGTGTATTTGTGCTCCCTTTATAAAGTATCACCTTGTTAAATTTCAGTGAGATCGGATCGTCAGTGTAGGCGTGATTAGGTGACAAACAGACACAGAAAAGAGTTATAAACTTTTTCTTTTAACTTCTTTACTAGGCGAACCGATTGCCGACAAATCTTTGTTCGTCAATCGATTCCTCAGTAAGCAAGAATTAATTAGGCAAGAATAGCAAGTTCATCGATGGCAGATATTTCGGTAAACGAGTTGGGATAGCTGCGTTATATTCAGTGAATATAATCGTAAAGTAGTGAATATAATTCACTTAATATTTTGTTGATAATATTATGCAGTTCAGCACGGTGTCTAACTGCCGTCTTCTCCATTAATTAACGATAAGATCGACTCCAATCTTATATTACATCATTCTACGTTAGTTTTGGAAGATCAGGCTCAATGTGAATATTTCACCATGGTCTGCAACCTACATTTAGCCTGGAGTTGGTTCACGTTATAGTGCAATGTGTGGGGATCGAAGTCACGACATCTCGATCGCCAGGCCGACGCCTTAGCCATTGGGCTATTGCCGCTTTTTAGTTTTCAATGATACCACTTACCAATCAAAGGCAGTCCAGCCATGAGCCCCTGCTGACTACTGGTGGTGTTCAGCTCGCAGGCGCTGGCTGGTACCACGTAGGACACGGAGTACAACTCGAATACCATTGCTGATATGATGCTGCTGCATAGACCGAACATCTGGAGGTTGAACCACCCATATCCTGGAGAACAGAACATAATTATAACCTTTATTGCAATGACACAAGATTCGGTGATGCGGTCGAAGGTATGGGATGATGCGGTTAAAGATGGTGTAGTGCTTGAGAGCCAGTTCCGATCCTAGGCCTAGCGCGCTACTATCCTCGATCGCATCATCACTTACCAACAGGTGAAATAGTGGTGAAACCAAATTTCACTACGTGTGAAATCTTTAGTCTGTGGGTCAAAATTCAAACGCTAGCCGATTTTATATTTTTTTTAAAGTGCTTATCTGCGGGCGGAAGACGGCAGTGAGATTTTGAGTTTTGTTTTTTTGAGTTGTTGTTTTGAGATATTACGCTACCTATTTTTAGGTTTCTGTACCCAAAGTTAGTATGTCTTCTGTGCTAAAGGGTGCCAATAGGCTGAATGAATTTTCATGAATCAAAACTAAGAACACTCTCATTAAGACACCTATCCAAACAGAGCGAACGCGACGTGCACTTTTCCATAAAAATGTATCTGGAAAATGCTTCTAGAGCAAAATATACAAGGAGAACTTATATTTCTTTTTGCAATTGGTTGGTCAAAAAAAGCAAATAGGGGCGTAGCTACAGCAGACCTTGATTTTTGCAGAAACAAATGTTGCTCTAGAAGCATTCTCCAGGAAGGAAACGGGGGAATACATTTGTATGGAAAAGCGCACCCCGGTTCCCTCTTAATGCTACCATGTTCTTACAATATCATTAAAGTAAGAGGATAAACTACATTTCGAATTGATCAGATCAATTAAAGTTGATCTCGCGTCATCGACTAGAAATAAGCTCAAAGCCGAATAGATTTTTATGAATCAAAGCTAAGAACATTCTCGATTAAGACTCCTATCAAACTATTAATATTAGTACAATAGTCTGGTAACAGAATTGTCCGCCTGGCTAGCTACCACCCTGCAGTTGGAAATATCTGTCGCCAAACATCTAATGGTGGGTAATGTACCGACAGCAGTTCTTGAGTACTAGTTACCATTGTAGGCCTAGCGTGCTACTTTCCTCGACCATTATCGTCACTTATTACATGAGAAATTCTAGCCAATAATATGAAAAATGTATAAATATAATTTAGCTTCGCTTCGACTATGTCTCAGTGTGAGTAGACCCTAACATATAATTATCTTTGCAGTCTAGGCCGCAATAAACTTTCAATCTCTTTTTCTCCGATTGCGAAATAAGGAGCAAACAAATAATGTTGCCAAGTCGTTAATAAAAAGTGGAGTTTGGAGGTACATTGAAAACCTCCTCTTTATTGAAGTTAGTTAAGAAACGCGGGTATTGCCGTGGGATGCAGCTAGGGAGAAATACATATTTGGTGCGTGATATTAAAGCCTTACTTTAGGCACCAGTCTCTCATAAGACTTGTGAGAGAAAATAAATTAATTGTATATTTATTGTATTATTTCGACAAAATCGCGGCTCGTTTCAATCATATCCCGCCTCAACAAAACACAAATAAATAAAGTCAAAGAAATAACAGGCACCGGTCATTAACCCTGACACAGATTGTTCCATAGTTTGAAGTGACCACATCCCCCACTACAGATTAGGGCCAAAGCACACGTGAAACTTTTAGCATCGGCAACCGGCAATTTTGTTGCAATTCTAAAACTTGATACTTTACTATTTGACATTGCGGCACGCACAATTTTAATATAGTAGTTAGCGCAGACAGTTATCAAAATATGCCGTAGAAGTCATGCAGAATCTATTACAGTCACTAAATCACTCATCGTGCCTGTGAGAACTATGCAGTACATTAGGAACATCATTCACATGCCAATTTCGATACGGTACTTAATTAAACTAGATAACTTTAGATTAATTAAACTAGATACTTAGGTTATTAATTTTTATTATTTTAATGTTGATGATTTTTAAATATTGTTATGTAAGTTGTGGCATATCTTTAACGACCTCATACATTTTTATATATCATACATATACTCTTTTGTATTAAAACGATTTGTTTCTTTATGACGGGTCACGTTGCCATGGGAACGGAAAAAACAAGGAAGTCAGTCTGGGAGAAATAAAGGACAGCAAAACATAAAAAAAATGAATGATAAGTAAATTGTGGAAAAATAATAAAAGGAGAAGCCAGCGCCGCACATGATGCCGCTGGCAAAATGGAGAATGTGGACGCAGGTACAAGATAAAGAAGTGGACGACATTTACAGTGTCTGCTGTTTGCCAATAGCATAGAGAATGTACAAGATAAAAGTGAAGATGTTCACAGTGGCAGCTTTAACGGCTTGGCAATAGCCGCCTGCCGCTATAATAATCAAGATGTGATTATTCGATTTTTCACGAAAAAATCTCGCCAGACGTTCAAGGCTTTGATGGGGTACTTGTCTCGAAGATGTAAGGTTATGAGCAGTGAAAGGAAGATAATCGGTGAACATTTTATAGTGTTATTTTAAGTAAAAATATAAATGTAATAACCTGTGTTCATATTTCCCCTTTTAGGTTCCATCCACATCAGGCGCTCCGTTACGTTACAAAGTATGTAAATTCCAATACAATTTTTTTGTTTCTTGGAATAAATGAATTGAATTGAATTGAAATAATTAAAACAAATCGGTAGATATTACTAGGTATTCGCTATTTATAGATTTATTATGTAACTGAACCACAGATTATATAATAGTTACTACGTAACAGATACTTGAAGAATCAGCAGGGGAGTGCCCCTACAAAAACACAATACCAACGTTTATTTTAGACAATACAAGCAAAAATGTGTCTAAGGCGCTCGACCTAGCGTTGTTATTACTTCGTTCAGCGCGCAATGTACCGGCGCGCACCGATACAGTAAAGGGTTGACTCAATAAACTAAAAAAAAAAGTTTACGAATTATTTTTATTTACCTCACAAAATTACATCAAAGTTCCTAACTAAGACTACTAAGACTTGAAATAGTGAATTTTACGCCGTCTTGTCATTTTAGTATCGGTCGCATAAAAATGAAACATATTGTGCTTATTTTTTGTCAAACCCGCAAAATGACTACTAAAAACTTAAATCGTTTCTAAGATAGAATACGAATGCGCAGTTATCCCGTCATTAGAATAATAATATACGTTGCGCGCGCGTGAGCAGTGACAACCGACTGGCAGATAGTACCGGCGCAGGTGACGAAAGTTTAGGTATAAATCGCAGTAGCTATGGGCGAGTGAGGGAGGCCTGACTGAACGCAGAAAATCGCCAAAACGTAGTATTAGCACGCATTAGCAATATTGCCTGTTACCGATGCCAAAAGCTTTTAGCATAGTTTGCTTTGGCCCTTATTAAACATTATCAGAAACCAATTTGTATGGCGTCTTGCGTCATTGCCGTCAGGGCAATTTCGTCCTGCGTAGCTGGTTGGATGTTTTTGGCAGTAGCTAACTATGCCAAGGTTCTTGCAACCTCTTGGTGGTTGTCATATAGACTATAGGGCTCTGTACGTATGTTTATTTGTGAAAGGTTTTTGTATGAAATTATGTAACGAGAATCTCGCCTTATTGTTAACGATGATATCTGTATATAGGCATATATAAATACCTAGATATATAATATATACCTTAGTTGCAGTAGGTACCTTTTTAGGGTTCCGTAGCCGAATGGCAAAAAACGGAACCCTTATAGATTCGTCATGTCTGTCTGTCTGTCTGTATGTCCGTCCGTATGTCACAGCCATTTTATTTCGAAACTGTTAGGACTACATAATTGAAACTTGGTAGGTAGATGTATTCTGTGAACCGCTTTCCGATTTTTATACAAAAATAAAAAATATAAAAGTTTAAGGGAACCCATACGAATATTATTTAGAACCCATACGAGATTTAGTAGATAGAACTGTAACATAAAAAAAAATGTTTCTTCAAACCTATACTTGTGGGGTGTCTAGGTGTCTATGGATAGGTCTTTAAAAATGACATGAAGGTTTCTAAGATCATTTTTTCTCAAAGTCAATCATTTGAAAGAGAGTGTGTCCCCCCTTAGCTTTTAAAGTATAAGAGTGAAAAATCTAAAAAAAAATATGCTGTAGATCTTAATAAAAACTAACAACGAAAATTGGTTTGAACGAAATACAGTCAGCAGTTTTTGAGATATAGCGACCGCGAAGACTTTGTTATTCATAAAAACACTATGAAAAACAAAGTTAATATTTTAGTTGTGAAAAATTATAGTTATAGAATACTTTACTGTGTTACGGAACCCTACGAGTGCGAGTCCGACTTGCACTTGCACTCACACTCGACACACTCGCTTAAACAATAATTATAGCTAAAAAAGCCAGGTACTTAATTTAACTTTTAAAGTATGTACAATATAAAAATAGGTATGATAAACATTTTTAAAGGGATATTCAGTGTTTTGTTGCCTTAGAAGTTTAAAATTACAGACAATAGTGACAATTTATGTGTAGTATGTAAACTAAAACATTATCTAATACTATAAGAATCTTTGTCCTGACATACTGACATTACTGACTGACTGACAGACAACGCACAGCCTAAACCGCTGGTCGTAGAGACTTGAAATTTGGAGGGTATAATTTTTTTTAGTACGTAGGGGTGTACTAAGAAAGTATTTTCCAAAATTCACCCGTTTAAGGGATGAAATGGGGGTTTTAAGTTTGTTTGTATATATATATATATATATACTAGTAGTATATAGTATAGTAGTTATACTAGTTGCGCCCTGCGGCTTTGCTCGCGTTCATTTTCTGATTATAACCTTCCTCTTGAATCACTCTATCTATTGATGAAAACCACATTAAATTCCGTTGCATATTTTAAAAGATCTTAGCGTACAGACAGCGGGAATAGACTTTGTTTTTAAACGACTTCACAAAAAAGGAGGAGATTCTCAATTCGTCGGAATCTTTTTTTTTTAAATTTGTTATGTATGTTCACCGATTACTCGAAGATGCCTGAACCGATTTGGAAAATCCTTTTTTTAGGGTCCCGTACCCAAAGGGTAAAACGGGACACTATTACTAAGACTCCGCTGTCCGTCTGTCTATCTGTCTGTCTGTCTGTCCGTCTGTCACCAGGCAGTATCTCATGAACCGTAATAGTTAGACAGTTGAAATTTTCACAGATGATGTATTTCTGTTGCCGCTATAACAACAAATACTAAAAACAGAATAAAGTTAAAAATAATAGAGATACAAGAAACGTGTTTTTTTCGGCATTCCAATGTAACGCCATCTATGAACGCTTAGTTTCATAAACGTCGCATAGATGGCGTTATATGAAATGTCGATCCCTAACACCTTTGTTTGACGTTAGATGGCGTTATAAGAAATAAAATGTTTATTAATTGTTATTTTTTGCTGGCGATAAATGATAGTGGTATTTTTTGATCGATCTTATAAAGTACTGTAGAGTGGTACGGAACCCTTCGAGTGCGAGTCCGAATTGCACTTGGCCAGTTTATTTTGTTTTAAAGGTTACCCTTCCCAGGTGCTCCCGTTTATATTTCAACGAAATCGGCCGAGCCATTTTTAATATATCAACATTCGTATTACAATGCATTTATATACTACTAATGGCATGCTACTAACTACTGACACAGATTATATAATAGTTACTACGTCTACTGGCTACTATAAATAGCGCGACGTTTGAAGTCGGTTCTTTTAGTTTTTTAAACGATCTTAAATTATATACTATGTAATAAAGATTACTGGCGTAATCAATTATTTTAGGGCACTACTAGTTATGTGGTCAGTTAGGTCTAAAAATGAACATACCATAGAATGTGATCTATAAATATATCCAACCTACTGATTTAACCTATTTTTTTCTGAAAAAGAAGGAAGAATGATGACCCTTCCAAAATTGAATCATCCATTTTTATCACAAGATCGCTTCGAGAATTTACCAATGGAGATGTTAACGCAAGGCGTACCCCTCTGCTGGCCATATAGCCATTTTTGGCCATATGAGCGTGCGTAACTACGCTGTATTTTTAATACTGTATGCGTGTTTCAAGCTAGTGTGCGGGATCGTTAAAGTGAGTGATTTGTGTACCTCGTCCCCTGTAAGTATCGGCAGAAAAAAATGTTTGCGTATTACAACGTTAACATCTCCATTGGTAAATGCTCGAAGCAAGAACGTGATAAAAGTGGCTTGTCGCAAAAAAGAAACAGTCTCTATAAGAAAACCTACTCACGTAAGATATTTAAATTCGTTGAACAATCTTGTATGCAGTTAGACATGTGAATTATTAGTTGTAACCCGAGGCTTTGCCCACAAAAAGAAGTAGGTACCTAATTACGGCCGAATTAATGTTCTTGAAATTTTTAACCGGATTCACAAAGAAAGAAGAGGTTCTCAATGCGTTGGAATCTTTTTTACCCGACTGCGCGACGCAAAGGAGAGGTAATGTGTTTATCAGTCTATATATGTATGTATGTTTGTTCCTTTGTGGCACACTAGAGACCAAACGCGTGGGCCGATTTTGATAATTGGCACGTCAATAGAATCGCCATGCTAGCGCGAGTGTCAACAAAAACATAAGAAATTGCAAAATTCAAAATGGCGATCATTCGGTTATTACTCGAAGATGCCTGAACCGAATTGTAAAGTTATTTTTTTTGTTTCAAAGGGAACTCTTCCCAGGTGGTCCCATTTAAATTTCAACGAAATCGGCCGAGCCTTTTATATCAACACTAGCTGTGCCCGCGACTTCGTCCGCGTGGAATAGTGTCTTTGGGTAGCATTAACAAATATGACACATACGTATCCCAACTACACCGCGCCGTACCACGCCACGCTAATCCCCCCTTCCCTTCTCCCCTCACATACCCCCCCTTCCCCTAATTTCCACCTCCGCTTTTCCGATTTTAATAGCTCTCCTTTAAATATTGCCTAAATGTATGAGATCCTGCATCGCGCAAACGATATATACCGCGATATTGAAACTGATGCACTTGCTTCGTGATTAGACATCTCAAAAGTTAAACTCGTTTAAAAAAGTTTTCTGTTTATAATATTAGTCTGGGTTTGTATTACGATGCATTTATATACCTTCACCACATGAGTAAAAAAAAGTCTTTACTCTTTACTCATATGCCTTCACGACATGCTAGTAACCTGGCAAATTATATAACAGTTACTACGTCTACTGGCTACTGCGACTAGCGCGACGTTTGAAGTCGGTTCTTTTAGTTTTTAAGCGATCTCAAATTATTAACGTAAGCATATCTTAGCGGTGGATTCGACACAACAGGGTCTCTTTATAATGATAAATCTAAAAATATCTTTATAATACATTAACCCAGATATAAGCTTGTTTTTAAAAATATTTTTTACTTTTAACTTATTTTTAGTAGGTACCTAAAGATTTAAGAGTAGGCGTGATGTTTTTAAATGATGATGTGATTATGCGTAAAATGATCTTAAAGGCAAATCAATCGAGCCCAAGCTCGGTGGGGTTATGTTGTTTTATCACAGAAAAGTGATGGCCACCTTCCAGCTTCATCATCAGATGCTGGATATCATCTAGGAGTAAGTGCTCCCAAATACTAATCAGTCGAGCCCAAACTCGGTGAGGTTACGTTATTTTATCACAGAGATGCCGTGACCGTGAAACTTTTCTTTCGTAAAAACCTTTCTACAATAAAACCACATCTAAAAGGATTCGCCAAATCGGTCCACCCATTTTCAAGTTATCGCGTGAAGGTGCGGCCACACCGCGGCGTCTTGCGTCCTGCGGGCGCGATCTCAGTACTGTTCAATTGTTTTCTGATCGTGTTTGGTGTGAACCAGTCAGTACAAATACTACTGCGCTATCTGATCGCCGCCTAGATTGCGCACGCAGGACGCTGCGGTGTGTCCGTACCCCAGGGATTTATTTTTGTAAAACCTGTCAAGACCCTTTTTCTCAGGAACGCGTAGAGAAATCACGTTGAAACTTATATCAAAAACTCGGGTCTATTATGGGTATAATAGACCCGAGTTCGGCTGTGAAAAAATCAAACTTGAAAGTCAATGCAATCAAAAGTTTAACCAAAAAGTTTAGGTCGCATATTCTCCTTACGTACACAACTTAGTGTACGTTACCCCAGCAAGAAAGTATCTCCTACAGTGATATGAGTGGGACGTATAATTAGTGCTTGGTCTGCTGTAAAGGTGCGCCGAAAAAAAAATTGTGCGTCTTGCCGTTAAGGAAAAAAACGCAAAAAACTATTCCTGCTGGAGTAACGTTGTTCCAGCAAGAAAATTTTAAACGAATGATCGGAGAGAGAAGTATTGTGCATGGGCAGAGAGCTTATATTTGTGCTAGAATATGCGCCGAAAATATAATTTGTGCGTCATTAGCTTTTTGAGATATTGCATTTCCTGCTGGAGTAACGTTTTGCAGAATCGTGTATCTCTTAAACCATTGTATGTGCGCTTATAGGATAAACATACACGAGTAGCTCTTAATTTGTGCTAATTTGTGACAGAACTAGATTTAAGAAAATATTCATAATTTCCAAGTAATAGCGCTTTTTATAAATTCCGAAAAAAAATCGCTGCGCTTAAATGAGAAAACGTTAAACTCACTGAAAACTGTATTCGTTCCTTCTCGTCACCTGTAATAACTATAAAAAGTTTCAGAAGTCTACATACATGCGTTATTGAGAAATAATAATAAAAGTGAAAACGACGGTATCATAACTTTGACGTCAACATGCAAGAATTCTGCGCAACCCAAGATGTGCGGGTGTAAACCAAAACTTAGAGCGTTTAATCATAAAACACAGTGAAAATTTTCAGCTTGAAATGTTTCGTATTTACGTAGATATAAACAAAAAACAAAACATGTAAATAACGGCCCGTTATCCGACCAAATTCGAATGACTACAAAAAAGCGATGGTTTCATATATATCGATGACCTTCTATATTTGAACGTATTCACCTATGCTGTGGTATGTACAGTCGCGTTCAAAAGTCTGATGGTATTATCATCCAACCAGCTGCACCCCGCGGCTTTGCCCACGTTTAACCCTGGTATTCCTGGTTGTAAGCTTTCCTCTTAAATCACTCTATAAAAAAAACTCTAGAAAATATAGGAATACAGTAAATTTGGACTTCAGATAGCCTTGTCTTATATCTTTAAACGGAGCAATTCTTGTATGTATTTTGGGTACCTATACATTTTGAAGAAATGTTGTATACAGATACAGTTTAATGTGTAACAAAAAAAGTTCTAATAACTTTCTATTAGCGCCACCTCGAATTGTTGTCACTCGATTTCCCACTACAACTTAGGATATTTTTGTAATATAGGTACTTAATTATGTGCAAAGTCACGAAAACAGCTAGTACAATATTATCCTATAACAGTTTTATTTTTGTATTTGTTGTTTTTTACTTCAGTGTACTCCCGCAGGGTAAGTGTCAATCTGTTCGTGGGTAAATTTAAGAAGGTCAGCGATATGTATGAAACCATCGCTTTTTTGTAGTCATTCGAATTTGGTCGGATAACGGACCGTTATTTACATGTTTTGTTTTTTGTTTATATCTACGTACTAGCTGACCCTGCAAACGTTGTTTTGCTAAAACCCAAATATCTTACGGAACCCTATTTTTTTCCAAAATAAAATTTAGCCTATGTTACTCGTGGATACTGTGGCTTTCGAATGGTGAAAGAATTTTTAAAAACGGTACAGTAGTTTTTGAGCCTATTCATTACAACCAAACAAACAAAGTTTTCCTCTTTATAATATAAGTGTAGATAGTGTAGATATACGAAACATTTCAAGCTGAAAATTTTACTATGTTTTATGATTAAACGCACTTATTTTTGGTTTACACCCGCACATCTTGGGTTGCGCCGAATTCTTGCATGTTGACGTCAAAGTTATGATACCGTCGTTTTCACTTTTATTATTATTTCTCAATAACGCATGTATCTAGACTTCTGAAACTTTTTATAGTTATTACAGGTGACGAGAAGGAACGAATACAGTTTTCAGTGAGTTTAACGTTTTCTCATTTAAGCGCAGCGATTTTTTTTCGGAATTAAGAAAAAGCGCTATTACTTGGAAATTATAAATATTTTCTTAAATCTATTTCTGTCACAAATTAGCACAAATTAAGAGCTACTTGTGTATGTTTATCCCATAAGCGCACATACAATGGTTTAAGAGATACACGATTCTGCGAAACGTTACTCCAGCAGGAAATGCAATATCTCAAAAACCTAATGACGCACAAATTATATTTTCGGCGCATATTCTAGCACAAATGTAAGCTCTCTGCCCATGCACAATACTTCTCTCTCCGATCATTCGTTTAAAATTTTCTTACTGGAACAACGTTAATCCAGCAGGAATCGTTTTTTACGTTTTTTTCCTTAACGGCAAGATGCACAATTTTTTTTTTCGGCGCACATTTACAGCAGACTAAGCACTAATTATACGTCCCACTCATATCACTGTAGGAGATACTTTCTTGATGGGGTAACGTACACCACAACTTATTACTGATAATTTGTGATCGTACAAAACGAAATAAACTGGCTAAGTGCAAGTCGGACTCGCACTGGTAGGGTTCCGTAACACATTAAAGTATTCTATACTATGATTTTTCGCAACTAAAAAAATTACTTTGTTTTTCATAGTGTTTGTATGAAAAACAAAGTTATCTTTGCGGTCACCATATCTCAAAAACTGCAGATTGTATCTCGTTCAATCCAATTTTCGCTGTTAGTTTTTATTGAGATCTACAGCATATATTTTTTTTAGATTTTTCACTCCCATATTTTAAAAGTAGTTAGAGAGGGGGGGGGGGACACACATTTTACCACTTTAGACGCGCCTGTCTTTCAAATGATTGATATTGAGAAAAAATGATTTTAGGAACCTCAATGTCATTTTTAAAGACCTATCCCTAGACATCCCAAACGTATAGGTTTGAAGAAAAAAAAATTATTTGTTTCAGTTCCAAGTACAGTTCCAAGTATGGGATGCCCCCCCCCCCCCCTCCCTGAAACTTTTATGTGTTTTATTTTTGTATATAAATCGGAAAGCGGTTCACTGAATACATAAAATGGCTGTGACATACGGACGGGCAGACAGACAGACAGACAGACATGACGAATCTATAAGGGTTCTGTTTTTTGCCATTCGGCTACGGAACCCTAAAAACCGATTTCACATGCCGCGATAGGCAAAGTACTGGCTAGTATAATAATCATGTCATCTAAGTATACAAACTTGCTAATATTGTTTATCTCCATATCTGCGGAGATAATTGTCATAGCTCGATAAACTTTGAATGCGACCAAACGGAAGGCATAATCTCTCAAACATTTTTTTTAAAAAATCGGTTAATATTTGACGGAGTTCGAGGTAACAAACATAAAAAAAATTGAAAAAAATACAGTCGAATTGAGAACCTCCTCCTTTTTTGTTAAATTGGTTAAAAATGAATAGCGCGGCATTTGAAGTCGGAATTTTCGGTTATTAAAAGCATCTTTGAAACTGAATTAAACTTCCTTTTATAATACGGAGAAGAAATTTGACATATTGTTCAGTTCCGATATTGACATGACATGACATTTTCATGACAATGCATATTTGAGATGTGCTAGATCTGAATTTACAACCAGAGTTGGCTTCAGACGAGGGAACTCTTTAACGGTCGACAACACAGACTCGACTTGTACACTCATTCAATTATGGTTGCCAAATTTTAGGTCGTAATAAAAGCTCTTTGAAACGCTTTTTAGGGTTCCGTAACCGAATGGCAAAAAACGGAATCCTTATAGATGCTTCATGTCTGTCTGTCTGTCTGTCCGTCCATGTCACACCTACTTTATTCTGAAACTATTAAGACTACATAGTTGAAACTTGGTAGGTAGATGTATTCTGTGAACCGCTTTACGATTCTTATAAAAAAATAATAAAAAGCGGAGCGAACATGGAACTGAAACTAAAAAAAAATATTTTCATCACACCTAAATACGTGCAGGGTGTCTATAGATAGGTCTTTTAAAATCTAATAACTACTATCTAATAATCTATAAAATAACTAATCCGTAATTAGGTTGTCTGGAAGAAATCGCTTCATGCGATAAGACCGCCGATTGTAAAACCGATTTTTGTTTTGAAGTTATTTTAATTTTAAGTTCTTGTGGTTAACAATAAAGAGTTAATCTATCTATCTATCTATCTATCTAATAACTAATCCAAAAACTATTTTTTTTAATGTCAATCGTTTGAAAGATAGACGACACTTTTAAAGTGCTAAAATGTGTGAAATCTAACTAAAAGAGTTTAAAATCTAAAAAAATATATGCTGTAGTACATCTTAATAAACACTTTTCACGTAAATTGGTTCGAACGATATAATATTTAGCAGTTTTTTACATATATTATATACTATATATATACATATATATATAGCACAATAGGAAATATGCATGAAGCTCAGATTTATTGGAAATATTTTTTTTTCGATTCTTTTTTGTCCTGGAGATATATGTAAAACCTTTTTTTTTTTAATTAAAGTCCATTTTATTCGCTTAAAATAATAAATTTAAAATGCAATTTAAGCGAGGGAAATTTAAGTTTGTAAAACAGATCACCATTGGTCGAATCGAAAGTTGACGTCATTATGCACAACTCCACGTGATAGAAACATTGAGCGCGGGAACATAAAAATAAATGTATGGTGTGGTCTTATTGTATTTATTTCCAAATATTGTGTTTGCCGCGTATTATTGTGCAAAAATGTATATTACTAACCATTTAATAAAGATAAAAATGAGTACGAGATTAGAGAAACTGTATAATTTAATAAAAACATGCCATTGGCTAAATACAATAATCGCGCGGAGTCTTAGTTAAAGAAAAAAATGCTAGTTTGCTTCAAGCGGCGTGTGTCTGACGTAAGTGCGTGACGTCACAATGCATTACCAAAGAGCCCGGGAAATGATGGCGTTTAAACTGCTCAAATTTATTTGTATATTTAAATGTTTATTTAAAAAATAATAAGACTAATTCCAGCAGTATTTTGTTTTTTTTATTATGTTATATGGATGTAATGAGTGAAATAAAAATATTAAAAAAAAAAACATGCATATTCCCTATTTCAAAACCGCAGATATAACTTTTTATTTTTACAAACATTATGAAAACAAAGTTAATTTTTTGCTGGCGAAAAATGATATTTATAGAATAATCTACTGTGTCCACGTAAATTGGTTTGAACGAGATATAGTCAGCAGTTTTTTAATATAGCACATTTTCAAAACCGCAAATATAACTATGTTTTACATACAAACACTATGAAAAACAAAATTATTTTTTTGCTGGCGAAAAATAATAGTTATAAAATAATCTACTGTGTTACGGAACCCAACAAGTGCGAGTCCGACTTGCAATTGGCCAGTTTATTTTAATTCGTTTATCGTTTATTTGCATTGCTAGGTCAGTGCAAAGAGTAACATAATATATACAAGGTCAGTGTCCCTGTGAGCGTTATCACGAGTGCACGCCAAAACCGTTAATATGAGATTTTTGCTAATATTTCAGTTTCACGCGTTATGGTTACGGTGCTATGTTACGGTGCGCTACGGTGGTACGAGCATAGAATCGATGTTTCGCGTGACTTGCTATCAAATGATGCTTATTCTTTAATCTTAATTTTTTTATTATTATTATGTTGATCCGACTTGACAGCCTTGTATTTTATATTACTAACTAGCTGGTCCGGCGAACTTCGTACCACCTAACAGACAATGAATGTCGTGTTACCTTTTAGATGAACTTGTTTTAGGCTTCTATGAACGTAATACTATGAATACAAAAGAGATATTAAGTTTATTAATGTATTATGGCAATCCAGATATAGAATAAAAATTGTTTAAAATGGTTTTTGGAAATATAAACTTTTTTAAGTTGCTTGTAAGCATACATTTCTGAACGCACGCATATTTGACAATTAAAAAATATGTCAAACAATTATCATTACTGACAATATTTGACATTTTTAAAATCTACATGACTTGAATTCACAAAAACTTGAAGAAGTTTTACTTGACTTACTACTTGACACGGGCTAAATACACCAATCGTGTTGAGCCATAATTATACCAAAAAAAAACGCGATAATACGAATATTGTAATGCTATCCACACATGGGAAGAATTTTTATACTTGACACTGGCTAAATACATTATACAAAAATACGGCGGGATAAACAATTGAACATCAAATAATTGGCAGTTTTTAAACCCAGGAACATTTTGGCAAAATATTTATTCTTATATATTTTTTTTAGGTCAATTATTCATTGTTTTTAATACTTATTATCCTATTCCTGACAAAGACAATTCCAAAAATGCAAAAATCATAGAAATTGGTCCAGCCGTTCTTGAGTTATAAGTGTAGTAACTAAAACGACTTTCTTTTATATATATAGAGAATAGATTGGTAAAGGTAAATTAAAAGACTATCATGAATTTACTAGACCTCTAAATTGTATCAGCGCTCATATAACTCAGATGTCTACCTTAATTGGCGCAAACTATGTATATATGGGGACACCTTTTAATTTTCAACTTTTTTATTTTTTTGGAATTTTTCCTTAATTTGTGCTGTAAGTTCTGTAATTTCATGATTCTAGGTCAACGAGAAGTACCCTATACGTTTTCGACCCAAAACCTATAGGTACTGCCGGTTTACCTAGAATTGTCAATTTTGGTTATAAGCGAGGGCCCGGTGGCCTAATCGGGAGAACGCGGTGGGCTTTGATGCCGTGGTAACGACTTCAAACCAACGTGCACCAATGGATTTTTCTATCGAAAAATGTATGTGCGCTTCTCACAGGGGCCCTCCGGTGAAGGAAACATCGTTAAGAAACCAACAACCCCCCGCATGGTGGTAGGACACTATCTAGTATCCGCCTGGCCAGCCCTCCCTACCACCCTCAAGTTAGAAAAATCTGTCACCAAACATCTAATGTGTTTCGGCAGCTATCCTTGAGAGCCAGTTCCCATTATAGGCCTAGCGTGCTTCACATCTTCGACCGCATCATCACTTACCAACAGGTGAGATGGTGGTCAAACGCTCAAAAAAGGTCTTAGAGTACAAGTAAAGCAAAAATTCCGAAAAATAAAAAAACGCTGAAAATTAAAGTACATTTTGGTACTAACAAGTTTTCGCGAAAATCTAAATTTGCCCATATCTTTTTATTGTGTTGACTCAAGATCTTGATTTTTATACACCCTATAGGGGCTATAGACCTCAATATCAAGTATGAATTTCAACTTGCTAGGTCCATCTGTTCCTGAGAAAATCAGTGGTGATACACGGACAGACAGACGGACAGATAGATGGACAGACAGACGGACAGACAGACGGACAGACAGACGGACAGACAGACGGACAGACAGACGGACAAACAGACAGACAGACGGACAAGAAAGTGATCTTATAAGGGTTCCTTTTTTATCTTTTGAGGTACGGAACCCTAAAAAGCTTTTACATAACCTAGGATCAGATTAAATCAAGACAAATCCAACGAGTCCAAACACGACGGGTATAACGTGTGTAGTTTAGGAGTTCCTTTGGCCACCTTCCTATATATTCTATAACAATCATCGGGACACCTTCCAGCTCCATCATCAGTTCAGCACCATGTCATCATAATATTACATTGTAACGCGATTTACACATGCAAAATTTCAGCTCAATCGGTAATTGGATCAAATATAATTTACAAAATTTTATGACAAACATCGGGACAGGTGAATTTAAATATATTATTTAAAAAAAAAATTTTAATATATTATTTTAAAGAATTATATATTATTATTTTTATTTTTATTATTATAATAAAGAAATTGTAATATATTATTTTCCCATTTTCCACTTATTACACTTATCCCAAAAACCGGCACTCTTTTGTACGAATTTGTGTCGGATTTGTAAGATTGTACTGTTATTACCTACATGATCAAATTAAAGAGTTCGCATCTGAAACCACTGTGGTCATTTTAAATCTACTTTCACTTAATTGAACGTACAAGAAAGTTCTACGGAGTGGAATTTACCGTGACATGATTATGTATAATTTGTACACGTGTTATTTGTATAAACGCAAAATTATCAGTTCTATATTTATAAATCTGGTATGAAGCAAGTAAACAAATGTTCCACACTAATTGTTCTTTATGAATATTGCCTTATTTTAGTGATAATAATTCGCCTGGGTTGGTACCACCGCTTCCATTTTAGAGTTCCGTAGTCCTGACAAGGAACCCCTAATAGTTTCGTCATTACCGTCTGTCTGTCTGTCTAAGGTTTTGCTAAGAGACCGTTAGTACTAGAAAGCAGACATTTTGTAGGGGTGTGTATATCAATTACGCCGACAAGGTGGTAAAATAAAATATTTTTTTTTTAGGGTAGCTCCCCGGTTGTTATTTTTTGTCTTATAGAGTAGCTTGACCATTTTCTCGCCTGGTGATAAGCGATGGTCTAAGATGGTAACCCACGCTAGGTCTAGAATACTTTGACTCTCAAGGGCTATTTGCTGCCGGAACACCGTAATGTTAAGGCGGCAGTACTGAAGACTCAATATTTTATTGCATCCATTGTGTATACATCGTAGCCAACTAGCTTCATTAGCCATTCAATCATAAGGGTAGCCTCTTTACTTTCAACTAGCAGCCTGAATTATATTCAGAAGTAGCGTTTGTTACAACATTCAATAAACTGGTTTAATCTGACGTCGGTCGCGCGTACGAATATACGTTGTGTTCTATATAGCACCACACTGTGACGCTGACATCAGCGGCGCGCGAGTTGCTACGCGCCGCGTATGGCGCGCGTCGGTCTCACGCGTCAGCGCCGCGTACGTCGGTCGACTGACGCGCTATAGAACGCTATGAGGCCTGAATTCCTCTGTCGCTGACGTCGGTCGCGTACTTCGGTCGCGCGTACGAATATACGTTGTGTTCTATGTAGCACCACACTGTGACGCTGACATCAGCGGCGCGCGAGTTGCTACGCGCCGCGTATGTACGCGACCGACGTCAGCGACAGAGGAATTCAGGCCTTAGGCAACACACTAGAGAACAGTGACCACCGCGTGACGTGCGAGCGTATCGAGGAGGAGAGCCGGCAGCGGCCGCGCGTCACCAGAACCGACGCTATTGTGTTTAAATGAAGGTACCATCGCGTTCAGTTGTGCGTATCCAGTTTCAAAACAGTTTCGGTTGCAAGTGTCGATTATTTTTCTAACCAATCAGAAGAGCCAAAACAAAAAAAGAAAATTCTTACCAATCAGAAGAGCCAAAACCAAAAACAAAACATAATTTTTGGCTTTGTCCCTTCTTGTCATTGGTCAACAATGTCAACATAGACAGAAGCGAGATGCCAATGCAATAAAAGTGCACAGGAAATTATTCCTTAAGGTGGATACGCACAACATACAAACACTATGAAAAACAAAGTTAATTTTGAAGTTGCGAAAATCATAGTTATGGAATACTTAACTGTGTTACGGAACCCTACGAGTGCGAGTCCGACTTGCACTTGGCCAGTTTATTATTTTTATAGCTGACTATTTGTGCCCCGTTGCTTCGCCTGCGTTAAACATTAATTAATCCCGGTAGATATAATAGCTATACATGGTACCGAAATAAAAAGTAACCTGTGTTAATGAATGTTATAATATAGTACCTACCATCTGCTTACCAAGTTTCTTATAATTGTAATTGCAACTTTTTGGGTAAGGATAGGATTTTGTAAATAATTGTAAATAAATATTTGCTAAAAACAGACAAACTTTCATATTATACTATTAGTAGCTATGCCCCGCTTTTTACGTGTAGAAATCGGAGAAGCAACAAACATACTAACACATTCGAACTTTCGCCTATATAATATTAGTTTGCATGAGTACTTGTGATACCCGAACAGGGTTACAATGTTAACAAACCGTTCCCTTACTATCTTTATAATGTGTATATGTCGCAGCCGACTAGCTTAATTACCCGTTCATTCAACAGCCTAGCCTCTTTACTAAACACCGTTTAACTAACGACGTGAATGAATTATATTCAGCCATTTGAAGATCTTTTGTAGGTACAATCACCTTATTCTTATAGTATTAGATTTAATGTTTGTTCGCGGATGACTTCGTCGTTTATAAACCGATTTTGATTATTATTTTTTTGTTGGAAAGGAGATATCCCAAGTATGGTACCGTGATAATTTTATCGAGGTCTGATAAGTATCTCCAGAGTTATAAACATCTCAAAATTGGTACTGAAAATTAATAAAGCTGCATTGTAGTCGGTTCTTTTTAGCCGACTTCAAAAAAAGGAGGAGGTTTCTCAAGTCGACCGTATATATATATATTTTTTAATGTTTGTTCGCGGATAACTTCGTCGTTTATATACCGATTTTGATTATTCTTTTTTTTGTTCGAAAGGAGATATCCCAAGTGTGGTACCATGGTAATTTTATCGAGGTTGAATTAGTATCTCCAGAGATATGAATATAAACTTCTCAAAATTGGTACTGAAAATGAATAGCGCGGCATTGAAGTCGGTTCTTTTTAACCGACTTCACAAAAAAGGAAAGGTTCTCAATTCGTCTGTATGTTTTTTTTTTTTTTTTTTGTGTGTATGTTACGCAATTTCTCCATCAATTGTGAACGGATTCAAATGATTCTTTTTTTAATAGGTAGGATACGTTTCCGAGGTGGTCCCATTTTAATTTTATCGAGATCTGATTAGTATCACCAGAGATATGGAGATAAATACCTCAAACATAGGAGAATGTACTAGTTTTAGTAGAAGAGTCCCAAGAAGATTATACACAATGGAGGTCGCTATTGCATATAAGATATTCTTACGGTAACTGTGAGCGAGATAGAAATAAAGGTGGGGATAATTTTTTTTATATCTTATAGGCAAGCGTTTGACCACTATCTCACCTGTTGCTAAGTGATGATGCGGTCGAAGATAGAGAAGTGGACTAGAATGGGAACTGGCGCTCAAGGATAGCTGCCGGAACACATTAGATGTTTGGCGACAGATTTTCTGACTTGAGGGTGGTAGCTGGCCAGGCGGACACTAGATATGTTCTACCACCATTCGGGGGTTGTTGGTTTCTTAACTGGAGACTGATCCGGACCTAGTACCAATATTCGTGGCTAGAGATCTACAAAAATTGCCACCGGTACACTTCGATCATATCGATCCGACTAGGCTGTTAAAAGACGTCCTAGTAATGCAGAATGAGCTTAGAGTTATCAAAGAAACGTATGTGACTGAAGAGAAATTCAATGAAGTCAAGTATGATGTAATAAATTTGAAGCATGCCTCACTTGTTAACAATAATTTTGAGTGTAATGTAAATAGAAGAAGAGGTGGTGGAATAATAACAAACAGTTATTATATGGATAGTGGGCCAATCGGACTACCCCCTAATGCGCTCGCGGAGCAAAACATTTCATCGCACAGCCAGCGAGCAGCGAGTGCGTCATCGTCGGGAGAAATAGGCATAGCGGTGGTCGCGTCCCCTCCGCACGCCACCGACCGCTCCGCCCCGCTCGCAGCACGCCCGGCGCCCGCGCAACAGGTAATTAAACCCACGGAGGCCAACGGGAATTGCACTGCGGTTTCAAACGTTGCATCGCCGCCTGCTCCAGCACCGCGGCGCGTGGAGGCCACCGAGAACAGCACCGCGGTTTCAAATGCTACGCCGCCGCCGGGACCGTCGTGTTCTGCTGAGCCGCCGAATAGCCGAAATGCGTACGTGGTTTCGTCTTTGCGTGGTCAAGTAACATCTACGCCTACAGCAGCCATTGATAATACCTTTTCAAATATTACAAGCCGGGAAGGGCAATGGCAGCCTGAGAAGCGGAGTGAGCAATGGATTTTAGCACAGCGTAAACGAGTGAGAAATCGTTTTAGTACTCTGCAGGGCAAAGCAAAACATAATTCAAACGATAAATTTAAAGCAGCTGATATCAGAGTACCGCTATTTGTAAATAATGTCGACAAAAATACTTCAGAAAGCGATATTATTGAATATATATTTGGAAAAACACAAGTTCAAGTTACTTTGCAGAAAATTAGAGCGAAGGTACAGCGACAATATAATGCTTATAAAATATATGTACCGGGTACCAAGCTTTCAGTGTTTTTAGAAGGCGGCTTATGGCCGGAAGGTATAGCTGTGCGAAAATTTATTGAATTTAAAACCAAAACTAATGGAACAAACAGATAAGAGAATTAATAATACTAAATTCGTTAGCTTTAACTGCCACTCTATAAAGAGCTCTGTTGATTACATTAGACAATTATGTCAAACTGCAGACTTTTTGGCGCTACAGGAGACGTGGCTCCTACCAGAAGAAATTTCTTTCTTAGGGGGGATTGATACAGACTTCGCATATGTCGGTAAGTCAGCGGTGGATACCTCTTCAGGAATTTTAAAAGGAAGAAGCTATGGTGGCGTGTGTCTCTTGTGGCGGAAAAGTGTTTTTCGTACGGTATCCGCTATCGAATGTACGAGTGATCGTATCGTGGCGGTCAAAGTAGTACTAGATAATCGTGAGTTTTTAGTGTTGTCAGTATATATGCCTACGAATAAACCTGAAAATCTAGAATTATTCACAGACTGCCTTGGTCAGATTAGTGCTATTGTGGAAACTAATAGTGTAGATTCCATATATATACTCGGCGATTTTAACGCTCATCCCGGTGCTTCGTTTGGTACGGAGCTTTTAAACTTTTGTGTCGAACAAAATTGTTCATGCGTGGATCTGGAACATCTAGGAGTAGATTCAAATTCGTATACATTTATTAGTGACGCACATGGGACCACATCTTGGTTAGATCACGTGATCACGACAGAAGTTGCTAAAAAATCAGTTCTGGGTGTAGACATAAGATACGAGTTATCGTGGTCAGATCATTTTGCGGTAGAGTTGACGTGCGATTTAAACATACTTGTGCCTAAAATCGTACATCGAAGCTCCGTGCCGGACAGCGCAATCTGGGGTGAAAGAGACAAGATGCAGACTGAACGGTATATGCAAATATGTTTATCCAAGTTGCGAGACGTAGAATTTCCGTCTGAACTTCACAACTGTGCGGATGTTTCATGTAACAATGTAGACCACAGACATGTTATTGATAAAATGTATAACACAATAGTGACTGTTCTTAGAAATGCTGCAACAGATTGTTCTAGAATATGTAATGGTAGTTTTAAGAAGAAAAAATATGTAACGGGTTGGAACAAGCATTGTAAGGAGGCGCATGGGAATGCTCGATTTCATTTTCAGGAATGGGTTTTAAATAATAAGCCCACTTCGGGACAAATTTACGATCGAATGAGAGAATCGCGAAGGGAGTTTAAAAAGAAACTAAAATGGTGTATAGCTAATCAAACACAAATAAAAATGGATATACTCGCGACGCAGCATAAAGCTAAAAATTTCACAAAGTTTTGGAAAGAGACCAACAAACTGAATCCGAAGCCGAGTGTTCCTGTTAGCGTTGAGGGTTTGTGTGACACTGACAAGATTGCCAACTTGTTTAAAGATCACTTTCAAGTACATTCTCCGTTAGAATCTGGGAATGTGGATGCTGGGGCTAGCGATGCAAGAACTGGAGAGACAATTACGCGGATCACAGCGAAGCAGGTAGCTCAGGTGGTGAAGGACATGAAGCGAGGAAAATCGCCCGGCCATGATTCTCTAAGCATTGAGCACCTACAGCATGCGGGGGTTCATCTGCCGAGGGTGCTTGCTATGTTCTTCACCTTCTGTGTTGGTCACTCATACCTGCCAGAGGCCTTGATGAAAACCGTGGTTGTCCCGATAGTTAAGAACCGGACAGGAGATGCATCCAGCCTCATCAACTATAGGCCCATATCACTTGCAACAGTGATCGCGAAAGTACTGGATGGTGTGATTGAGATTCAGTTGCGACAACATCTAAAGCTACATGACGCCCAGTTTGGTTTTAGACCTGGACTATCGACTGAGGCCGCCATACTGAATCTCAAGCACACTGTACAGTATTACACCAGTAGAAGCACACCTGTATACGCCTGCTTTTTAGACTTATCTAAGGCTTTCGATTTGGTGGCGTATGACAGGTTGTGGTACAAGCTGTCGCGTGATACAAACCTTCCTTCTGAGTTTGTATCTGTCCTGAAGTACTGGTATGGTAATCAATCCAACGTTGTAAGATGGTCAGGGTCACTATCAGAAGTGTATAGGTTAGAATGTGGTGTGAGGCAGGGTGGGTTATCATCGTCGAGCCTCTTTAATCTCTACACTGACCGCCTGATCCGTGAGCTCAGCAACGTCGGTGTCGGCTGCTCAATAGACGGGATTCTTGTTAATAATATTAGTTATGCAGACGATATGGTGTTGCTGAGCCCATCGATCAGGGCCCTGAGAAAGCTTGTAGGCGTTTGCGAGCGGTATGCGGAGGCTCACGGACTCAGATATAATGCCACCAAAAGCGAGCTTCTAGTGTTCAAAGCGGGATCAAAAACATACGACACTGTCCCAACAGTCACACTAAACGGCAGTGTCCTTAAGCAAGTCTCGCAATTTAAATACCTGGGTCATTGGGTCACTAAGTCGCTTTCAGATGACGTTGATATGGAGAGGGAGCGCAAGGCTCTGTCAGTCAGGGCCAACATGTTGGCTCGTAGGTTTTCACGATGTACTGCACAAGTGAAAACGACGCTGTTTAGAGCGTTTTGTCAGTCCTTTTACACGTGCAGTCTATGGATCAAATACACAAAAAAGGCCTATACAGCTCTGCGCACCCAATATAATAATGCCTTCAGGGCGCTGATGGGAATGCCACGGTACTGTAGCGCATCTGGGATGTTTGCTGACGCGCATATAGACGGCTTCGCCGCGATCGTGCGCAAACGAGTTGCATCCCTGATGCGCCGGGTGCGGGGCAGCTCCAACAGCTACCTACAGCTGTTTGCCTGGCGTATGGACCTAGACTGTCCAATTATGCAACACTGGACAAAAGTCCACCTTGAGCATGCTGGTTCCAAGCCCAAATATAGGTTAAGGTGATTTATTTATTTTTTTGTAATTTTTGTCATGTTCATTTATTTTCTTTATTTGATTATTATGTTATTGACTGTTGATTATTATTTTGTTTCTAATTTTAATTTTGTGATTTATTGTGTATTTCGTGCTTATGTAATAATTAATTAATTATATTATAACTATGACATACTTATGGATGTAAAAGTCTGAAATAAATGATTTGAATTGAATTGAATTAACGATGTTTTCCTACACCGGAGGGCCACTGTGAGAAGCGCACATATATTTTTCGATAGAAAAATTCATTGGTGCACGGCGGTTTGAACTCAGTACCACGGCATCAAAGTCGACCGTTCTCCCAATTACGCCACCGGGCTCTCAATAAATAATTATATATTAATAATTATAATAAATAATTATATATAAATATAAATAATTTGTCTTCACAGGAATGTTCTACTGGGCAAAGTCTCGTTAGGGTACAAACTTTTTTAAACATACCTAATATTTTTTGACCTGACATGACATTTGGCGAAGATGGCGGCCATTTCAGTCCCGCGACACTGCATACATAATTAAATAACTCTGAATTATGAACGTACTTTGTACCAATCAACACAGCAAAAAAAAATTATAAGCATAAAACCACATATTATATAATAGTTACTACGTAAATAATACTTTCCGTTGTTAGGTTGGCTACACAGTGCTTTCATAATTCGGGTATCCACAATATAGGGAAGTGAAAACCGCATGATAATCCGTTCAGTAGCTATTGAGATTATTGCGAACAGATAGACAGACGCAGTGATGAACTTTGTTTTATAATACGGACGGCCCTTTGGCGTAAAGGATAGTTACCCTGATTCTGACCCGACGGTCGTTGGTTCTAATCCTAGCTATATACCTACCAATGAAAGTTTTATGTGCATTCATGAATCATGAGTTTTCGTACAGTGGTTGTAGGATCATTAAATCTACCAAAAAGTAGCTTACCATCAAGGAGGACATCTGCCGCCGTAACTTTACACCGTTCCCCGACGCAAAATGTAGGGGTAATATACGTTTAACGTGTGTATCTGTGTGTCTGTCTGTAGCATCTTAGCACCTAACCGGATGAACCGATTTTGTTTTTATTATTGATATTTTTTTTTTGTTTGATAGATGTCTTCATCGAGAGTTTTCTTAGCTTTGATTCATGAAAATTCGTTCAATCGTTATAAAACTATGAGCTTTTTTCTAGTTAATTTCGCTATGAAATCAACTTTCATAGATCTGATCAATTCGAAAATCTTCTTCTTCAACGATATTGTAAGAACATGGAAGCATTGACCTGATGCTGGGACATCTCCTGGACTCTACAGAATACTCAAATCCTCACCAACTTACAGCTCAGATTTTAAATGTCGTGTTTAGAGTCATTGGAATCATTTTAATGAAAAGATTATATATAGATCAGTCGGGGTGGCTTAAATTACTATATTATTATATATATAGATGAATATTATTTTATACAATAGATCATATTATTATACTATATTGACTTCAAATTGATTGTGAACGGTGAGGATCTACAGCATAGCTAAGCTTATAATAATATTTTCGTAGTAACTATGACCTAATCTGTGGTCTCACTGCAAATATTTTATTAATTTTGCGATGCGTGTTTCTGAAATTCGTGATATCTTCTAGAGTTTTCATTTGAATTATATACTGTAAAGGACAATTTTAATCTATAATATGTGGCCAAGCTAATTAACGTAATTATTTGGATAAGGATTAATACTATATACTTGAAAATAGCCTTGGAAGTTATGTCATATTTTTTTAACAAAAAATTTAAAATTAAAATGGTTACTGTGAGTCAACCTTAAGAGATAGACATATGCTGTCGCGGACTTTTTTGTAGGTCTTATTAAGTTGTACAACTCTTGCATAGACAATATTCTTCTATCTATTTTCAATTAAGCAGCGTTCCTAAGAAACGTGTTTTTTCGACCGTTTTTTTGCCGACTTAGGTTGCAAATTAGGTCTCCACGAATGTACCTTTGATTTAAACGGGATAATATATAGCCTATTTTCATCCCGAAAGTCCATTCTATGTATTAGTGAAAGAATTTTTGAAATCGGTTCAGTAGTTTTTGAGCCAAATCATTACAAACATACAAAAATACAAAAATACAAAAATACAAAAATACAAAAATACAAAAATACAAAAATACAAAAATACAAAAATACAAAAATACAAAAATACAAAAATACAAAAATACAAAAATACAAAAATACAAAAATACAAAAATACAAAAATACAAAAATACAAAAATACAAAAATACAAAAATACAAAAATACAAAAATACAAATGTTCTCTCTTTATAATATTAGTATAGATTTATTTTTCGCTTGTGAGTGCCTGTTTGTGGTAATGAAGTCGGTTTTTTTTTTTTGAAAAAGATTTTATTTAGTTTTTAAACGATATTATTAGTTTTTTAAACGATCTTATAAATTGGTAGGGTACATTTCCAAGGTATGTATTCCGATGAGATATGATAAGTATCTTCAAATCAATATGACGATAAACGTCTCAAACTTGCAACTGAAACTGACTCGCACGGGATGGAAGTCGGTTGCTTTCGTTTTTTTATCTTAACTATCATATTTAATCATATGTGGTTAGGTCTGCCCATATTTTTTAAAATATCTTGTAGGCTAGCGTTTTCCGCTATAACTTATATAAGATAACAGGACAAGCACGACTCTCACCTGATGCTAAACGATGACGTCTACCTATTACAGAGTAGATTTTGATGAAATTTAGAACACAGATAGTTTATAATCTAGATTAATTCAAGATACGGACACACCGCGGCGTCCTGCGTCCTGCGTGCGCGATCTCAGTACATTTCAATTGTTTTCTGATCGCGTTTGGTGTGAACCAGTCGATACAAATACTACTGCGCTATCTGATCGCCGCCTTGATCGCCAATGTGTCCGTACCTTCACTGTTCATTGAAAAATTGCATTCCGAGGTCCCAAGATACAGACCTCGTATCTAGTTTGGGACTCAATGTATTTCCTGTCTGTCTGTCTGTCTGTCTGTCTGTCCGTCCGTCTGTCACCAGGCTGTATCTCATGAACCGTGATAGTTAGACAGTTGAAATGTTCACAGATGATGTATTTCTGTTGCCGCTATAACAACAAATACTAAAAACAGAATGAAGTTAAAAATAATAGAGGGTCTCCATACAAGATACGTGTTTTATTCGGCATTTCACGCCATCTACGGACGCTTAGTTAGGTAAACGTCCCATAGATGGCGTTATAATGAAATGTCGATCCCTAACACCTTTGTTAGACGTTAGATGGCGTTATAAGAAATAAAATATTTATTAAGTATTATTTTTTGCTGGCTAAAAATGATAGTGGTATTATTTGCTCGATCTTATAAAATACTGTAGTGTACGGTGTATACGGAACCCTACTAGTGCGAGTCCGACTTGCACTTGGCCAGTTTATTATTATTATTTTTTTATATTTGTTACCTTAGAACTCTGTCAAATCTTGACCGATTTTAGTTTTTTTTTTGGGTGATTATGACTGCCTCTTCGTCCCATTCAAATTTTATCAAGCTATGACAATTATCTCCGGAGATATGGAGATAAACAATATAAGCATATTTGTATACTTAGATGACATGATTATAACTAGCCAGTACTTTGACTATCGCGGTATGTGAAGTTGGTTTTTTAACCGACTTCCAAAAACAAAGGATGTTTTCAATTCGTCTGTATGTTTTTTTTTGTGTATGTTCCGCGATTAGTCGCGAGTCAATTCCGAACCGATTTTAATGATTCTTTTTGTTATCGGTAGGCTACGTATCCGAGGTGGTCCCATTGTAATTTCATCAAGATCTGATAAGTATCTCCAGAGATATGTCGATAAACGTCTCAAACTTGCTACTAAAATTGACTCGCGGGGCATCGAAGTCGGTTGTTTTAGTTTTTTTATTCGTTTTGTACGATCATAAATTATCACAAGTATTGACGCGGGCAAAACCGCAGGACACAACCAGTAAGGAATATTTTTAGTATTTTACGCATTTATATTACTGAGCGTTGAGAAATCTAAATGTCAAAGGGTAACATACCCAGTGTGTGACGCGCAAGATTACGATGATCCAGTGATTTGCATGCCATAGTATTTTAATTGACTACAAAAGACGAATTGAGAACCTCCTCCTTTTTTGTGAAGTCGGTTAAAAAGGAGGAAAAAGCATAATTTAATAAAGTTAAATATCATGTTTCTTGAAGTGTTACACACTTTAAAGGGGTGTGGGTTCGAAACCCGTCGGTACAATGACATTTTGGATAGTGTGTAATAATTTACATTATTAAACTTACTGTATTTTTAACCGACTTCAAAAAAAGGAGGAGGTTTCTCAATTCGACCGTATATATATATATATATTTTTTTAATGTTTGTTCGCGGATAACTTCGTCGTTTATGAACCGATTTTGATTATTATTTTTTTGTTCGAAAGGAGATATCTCAAGTGTGGTACCATGGTAATTTTATCGAGGTTTGATAAGTATCTCCAGAGATATTGAGATAAACATCTCAAAATTGGTACTGGAAATGAATAGCGCGGCATTGAAGTCGGTTCTTTTTTAGTTTTTAAACGATTTTATTATATGTTTGTTACCTCAGAACTCCATCATTTACAAAATGATTTCAATTATTTTATAATTTTATTTTTAACAGCGACCTTAATTTAGTTTTTTATTTGTAGATTTTAAAGAGGTAGTCTGTATTAAAGTTTTAGGAGTAGTTTATATTATATTGTTTAGTTTTACATTAATTTTAATGAAATATTATGTGAAAATATTTAAATAAATTTTAACAATTTGGCAAATTATAGACACCTTAAACTTGCTGCTGAAAATGCCCTGCGTGGCATTTAGAGTCGGTCACTTTTAGTTTATAAAACGATCACAATTATATATTCCTTCAGATTACTATTCCCATCAGTGAAGGAAAAACATCGTTAAGAAACCCCCAACCCTCGCATGGTGGTACGACAGTATGTACTATTTATATATATTATCTTTTCTATTACACTATCTAGTGTCCACCAGCTACCACCCTCAAGTTAGAAAACCTGTCACCAAACATCTAATGTCCTCAAGCAGCTGTCCTCAAGGACAAGCAGTTCAAGTTCCCATTTTAGGCCTAGCGTGCTACCATTCTCCACCACCAAAAGGTAAGATAGTGGCCAAACGCTAGCCTAATATATTATATATGGTATAAAAAAACTATAGTCCGAAGATCAACATATACTGTTACTTAATAATTTAAAAACACGTTTTAAAGCTATGACGGAATATTTTGGAGTGAGGCTAATAGACAAGAACTGCGTTTAAAAAATAAATAAATATAACCAAAACTCACCTGTCAAATCCAATGCTTCCTCAAAAGGCACTTTACTTAATTTCTCCATGTTTTTTAAATATATTTAATTAATTTATTAATATCAGTCTTATATCACTTAGTGTTTTTCTTAAATACGTGCATTGCCCGTCACTGGCAGGGGTACAATATTATATGTGTGGTACAATTGAGAGAGAAAGAGCGTGCTACGCATCTTAATGGCGGCTATTTTGTGTATTTATTTATTCACTTATTGTTATCAATCTGAGACAGTGTCACAGAATGTTTTTTAGGGTTCCGTACCCAAAGGGTAAAACGGGACCCTATTACTAAGACTCCGCTGTCCGTCTGTCTGTCTGTCTGTCTGTCTGTCTGTCTGTCTGTCCATCTGTCCGTCTGTCTGGCTGTATCCCATGAACCGTGATAGTTAGACGGTTGAAATTTTCACAGATGATGTATTTCTGTTGCCGCTATAACAACAAATACTAAAAACAGAATAAAGTTGAAAATAATGGGGGGTCCCCATACAAGACATACGTGTTTTTTTCGGCATTTGAATAACAATTTACCTAAGCGTCCATAGATGGCGTTATATTAAAATGCCGATCCCTAAAACCTTCGGTATACGTTAGATGGCGTTATAAGAAATAAAATGTTTTTTAATTATTATTTTTTGCTGGCGTAAAATGATAGTGGTATTATTTGCTCGATCTTATAAAAATCTGTAGTGTGGTACGGAACCCTACGAGTGCGAGTCCGACTTGCACTTGGCCAGTTTATTTACGTAATTACATGATTGCGTAAAGAGGAATGTGGTTATTTTTATCGAGTAGGTATTCTGAGAGCAGTCTCAGAATACAATACAATACAATACAAATACAATAAAGTTATTTGTAATTCTATTTGTTATTTCTAAGTTTCTTATAATATGTCTCTAAAATGGCCCATTTTAATACTCTTTATTTACACCAATATAGAAAAGACACAAATAATAGGATGTAACTAACTAATACTAGGTACTATGGGCGGCCTTATCGCTAAAAGCTATTTCTTCCAGACAACCTTTGGATGGACAAAATAATATAGATAGAACAAGGTGTGTATTTTAAACACTTTACTTAGAAAAAATATATTTATAGATTACATAAAAATGTTACATATAATTTACGAATGCATTATGCATTCAGTACATAGCTACAGAGCTATGTGTCTTTAATTGTACATTGTTACACATAATTCAAAATGTCATAGTACGACGGGATTAGAACTCGTGCCTGTTGGTAAACACGCCCAGGCGCTGTAACCAACTAAGCCACAGCACAGAATAATGAATAGTAAAAGCCACAGTACGATCCTACAACGAATCTAATGGATTGTATTTCAACCAATTATGCAGTGGTGGCGCCAAGTGTCTTTGATTCTTTAGTATGCTTTGTAAAGAGTTTAAAGTTTAAGTTTTTAGCGGTTCCCTATTGTTTCGCATAACATTTTTTGTCATCATATACTTTAGCATAATGTTGTTTCTCTTAAGTATATTTAAGCATACATTAATTTGGCATAAAGTAATTAGGCATATTTTTCTTGACATAATTACTGTTAGCATAAGCATTTGTGGCATAATATTGTAAAGAATAATATTATAAACGTATAACTATAATTCGGCATAATTGTTTAGGCATTTTTTTTGTTATATTATTATTATTATTTGCATAATTATTAAATAGTACATTTTAATTTTTTATCTCTTCACGACTAATCTAGCTAGAAGTCCGATTTTGTTAAAATATTGCTCTGGTTTACCTAATAAATGGAATAGGATATACTTAATAACTATGATGGGATAGGACATGAAATACTTTTTAACGCCGCCGAAGTTACGAGGCTCAGCTTGTAGATTTACGATTAATAAAAAGTTTGTTGAATGTGGTAAGCACGTCCAGATGCGCATAATTAGTGTAAATATTGACTTATAATTACGTAACCAAATCACGAACATAATCATAAGCTGATATCTAATCAAATGCAAAACCAAAACCGTGAGATAGATTCACTTCAAAAAAAGATAAGTTATGTTAATTTAATGTTTGCGCTAAGTCAAATAACTTTCAGTTGTAAAATAAAAATAATCGCGGCGTAGGGGTGGCCCAAGGGCCACCCCCGCCGAACCTACTGTCACAGTCTAGTACCAAAATGTTGTTGGTATTAATAGCTTTATCTTAGTTTATTTAATAAATTTAATTTGGCTACGGACTTGAAGTTCACATACTAATAAATATTGTTTTAAAAACTTGAAACCACGAACTTTTAACATGACATGTAGTCTTACCTTTATTCTGACTTTGGAAGTTTCATTTTTTTTTAAATGTTTTTATAACACTATATATATAAATATATATGTATATATATTTCTTAAGAAATTAATAAATGTGTAATCTGTAAACTTTGTTTATTTTCATTGGAATAATTCAGCATAAAATATATGTATACATTCAATTATGACTTCATTTATTATTATGCCCTATAAATTTATGCGAATCAAAATTAGGCCGAAATAATACAGCTTAAATTAAAGTTATGCTTGTTTATACAATATGCCAAAAAAAATATGCGATATTATTATTATGCCATTTAAAATTATGTGTAATCTCATGCCTAAGTAAATTAGGAATAAAAAATTATGCGAATCAAAGGGATCCCGTTTTTAGCATTATCACAGGTGGTAGCAGAATTCATTTCATATCAATGTTTCGAGTGACTTACTGCCAAAAAGTAGCTTACCAGTTACTACAATCAAGGAGAAAATCTGCCGTCATAACCTTACGGTGTTCCGGCAGCGCAGCCCTTGCGAATAAGACCATTCTAGGCTTAGCGTGTTCACCATTGCAGCCTCTATCTATATCATTGCCGAGGTATCAGTCGAGATAGTGGTCAAACGCAAGCCTATCAGCAGCACTATTCACAATCAATCAAAAGCAAATTCAGATTCGGAAACTGCCTCTCCTTCGGCTCATATCTTTGCAATCCAGAATGCTCTAATCCACGACTTTTGATATTACAATTCGAAAAAATCAGTGATTCTATCTAAATCGGAAAGGTTTCCGCGATCAAATAGGAATAGTAAGTATTCCAAATTGAAAATAACGCTTCTGAATTCGAATGTATCCGATTGAAATGAGAATAACTATGCAGATTCACAACAAGTAAGTAATTACCAAGTAATGTTTAAAAAAACCTTTTTAAACTCAAGCTTTTACATAACCTAGGATCAGAGTAAGTCAAGACAAATTAAAAGAGCCCAAACACGACGGGTATAACATGTGTAGTGTAGGAGATCCTTTAGCCACCTTCTAGCTCCATCATCAGATCAGCACCATGTCATCATAATATTGCATTGTCACGCGATTTACACATGTATGCAAAATTTCAGCTCAATCGGTAACCGGGAAGTGGATCAAATTTAATTTGCAAGATTTGTGACGGACAAATAAATTTGCCGTGAAGTAGAGATAAAGCTTGTAATAATAAAAAAAAAAAAAACATACAGACGAATTGAGAACCTCCTCCTTTTTTGTGAAGTCGGTTAAAAAGAACAAAAACCCGACTGGGTAAAAATATTTTTTTAGGTACGTATCAACATTACAAAGCACAAAAGCACTAGGATATTTTAAACCATAAGTGTTATATATTATATTCGGAATAGGCTTTTAAAGCTCTTTACTTTCATACTAAACACGGTATGGTTTGAGCAAATCATGAACCCTACATTATGGCATCCGAAATCCGCCATTTTGAATTTTTCAAATTTTTATGTTCTCGTTGACACTTGCAGTGGCATGGCAAATCTAACGACGTGTCAATCATCAAAATCGGCCCACGCGTTTTGTCTCTAGAGAGCCACTAAGGAACAAACATACATACATTTTTTTTTTTTTTTTTATACATACATAGACTGATAAACAAATTACTTGTCTTTTGCGGCGTCGCGCAGTGGGGTAAAAAAAGAACGTAGGGTTTTAGTTAACCGCTGCAGTAAATGCAAAGCTGGAACTAATGCGATTATACGGTTTTAGGTTTATTATGAAGGTTAATTAACACTAAACTATATGTTTCGTATAGGTAATTATGTACAACATTATAGGTAATATGGAGTCTGATTTTTTTATTTTTGTTAATTTATTGAAGCCAGCCATATACAAGTGTACTTATTGTAAGTATATTATATACATGGACCCTGTCACTAGGGTTTCATTTATAATAATCATTGGCATGACAGGTTAATCTAAGGCCTGTGGCACTTCGCGCTGCCTGTAGCTATGACAATATGAGTACATACGCCGCAGCCAGCCGGCTACAAGTTCAGTCAGTAGTGTCACGCGCGCTCTCGATCGGACGCGCGCCTTTACTATCAATCTGTTTTCTCACAACACTCAACCTTACAGTAAGAGGCAGCTGACGGCTCGCGAGCTGACAGAGTATATAGACTCTCGCAGCACGTACTTACGGTGCATTTTACGGTGCGCAACACGCGGTTCATAGTTACTATTAGCTTATTATGTGACGCAAATTCAAGGTCGCATCCGAGGCGTGTAGCGTATTTTGAACGATACCGACGTTGTAACTAGGTTTATTCTCGCATTTTTTCTCGCAGAAAGTGCATCTTCTGTACTTGTATTATATATCATTCTGTGCTTACACTAACTTATTATTTTACTGGAGGAGGCATAACTATATTTATTTATTCGTAGCCTATACCACCGAAAAGATAATAGTCCTACGATTATACTTCCCTTTTGGTCCCATTATACAATTTATTGAGGTTTGATGTGATATGATCTCCAGAGATATAGAGATAAACACTTGATACTTTGTACTGAAAATGTGAGAAAGAGGAGGTTGTCAGTTCGTCTGTATGTATTTTTTTATGTTCACCGATTTTCAATATTCATTTTTTATTCGACAGAGTACAATCCTGAGGTTTGCTAGACATTTTATTTTATTTCATATAAGCTAGCTTTTGATCACTAACTCACCTGTTGGTAAGTGATGATGCGGTTGAGGATGGTCGTACGCTAAGCCTAGAATGGGAATAGGCTCTCAAGGATAGCTACCGGAACACATTAGATGTTTTGCGACAGATTTTCTAACTTGAGGGTGGTAGCTGGCCAGGCGGACACTTAATTCAATTCAATTCAATTCAATTCAATTTATTCACACACAATAAGCATTACAAAATACAATATGACTTAAATTATTGACATAGTGTATGAAGCTTATTTCATTTAAGTTTAAACATTCATTAATATAATTACAAATTATTATACATTTAAAAAAAAAAAATATATATATATATAGGGCTTATGTTACGAGAGATGTTGTTACATGCAGATCCTACACTAAGATAAAAACCTTGTGTCGTAGGATTAGCATGACCTTCCAAATGACATAAGAAGCCGTATTCAAGAAAATAAAAGTAATAAAGTTAGTTTATTATATCATTATTATAGTGCCTAGCAATGTGTATTTGCGTGTGTGTGTGTGTGTGTGTGTGTGTGTGTGTGTGTGTGTGTGTGTGTGTGTGGTGTGTGTGTGTGTGTGTGTGTTTGTGTGTGTGTGTGTGTGTGTGGTGTGTGTGTGTGTGTGTGTGTGAGTGTGTGTGTGTGTGTGTGAGTGTGCGTGTGTGTGTGCGTGTGTGTATGTGTGTGTGCATGTGTGTGTATGTTTGAGTGGTGTGCTTGAGAGCATATGTATTGTATGTAAGAAATCATTCGATGACTTTGAGTATGTTTTCTGTTTCGTCATAATTTAAACTCTTCAACCATTTATCTACCTCTTGTTTCACTTCTCTTGCTGTTAATGGCACTAAATTGGTTAACGTTTTACAGATTAAATTAAAAATAAATGGACCGAGGAAAGACTGTTGTTGTTTGGATAATTTTGTATTACATTTTGGTAGTGCGAAAACTCTGTCTTTTCTTCTTCTCATTATGGCATTGGCTTTTTCGTTTGAGGTTATCAATTTACACTGTGCGTGAATGAGGTACTGAATATATAGTTGTCGAACAGTAAGCACTCCACAGTCTCTATATAGATCCGTGGTAGGGAATCTTAATCTAAACACTAGATAGTGTCCTACCACCATGCGGGGGTTGGGGTTTCTTAACGATGTTTTTCCTTCACCGGAGGGGCACTGTGAAAAGCGCATATAAATTTGTATTTGTGTATACCTAAATACATACTTACCACTGTAATGTTATCTATTAATTACCGTGTGCATAATATGTTTGCGTTATGTTATATGGCTTTGTTTTGTTTAGAAAGAACTAGGTATATTCAAGAGGCTCGTCTTACTGTAAATAACTCAGTTTACGTAGTTTTTTCACATCAGAGTAATACTCTAGGTAACCATGTGATGTGACATAAATATCACGATGTGATAAAAGTATTTAATGTTTTATGTAAACATCCTTGAACTATACCTGCGTAGTTAGAGACAATGATAAGAGATGCTTGCTGCATTTTGTTGATTCTATTTTATACTAGCTGCGCCCTGCGACTTTGCCCGCGTTCATTCTCTGGTTAGTTGTAAACCTAGCTCTTGAATCACTCTATCTATTGATGAAAGCCACATTAAAATCCGTTGCTTATTTTGAAAGATCTAAGCGTATAGACAGCGGGAAGCGACTTGGCTTTTACTCGACTACGGTGAAGCAAAAGGAAGGGTTATGTTTTATTCTATGTAAAGATTAAGAATAATAAATAATTTAAGATGGCTTAAAAAATAAAATAAAACTACTTAACACGCGATGTGAGTCAGTTTCGGTACGGTAGCAAGATTGAGATGTTTATCACCATACTGGAGATTATATCAGATCTTGATAAAATTTTAATGGAACCTGAAGATGAACTTTACCTAGGTACCATAAAAAAAGATTCATTAAAATTGGTTCAATGACAATTGGCGAAGAACCTCCTCCTTTTTCGAAATCGGTTGAAAACTGAAACTTGAAGATTTCACCTGGACAGCAGCAATGCGGAAAATGATGATGGTGTTAATGCCTGCTGGAAAAATATCATCAACATCTCTTCATATTGGCGTATTTCGCTTCAAGGCAGTCACGATATGTACGAGTACTACTATAGAATATACCGCGTCATCGTTCAGCAACAAGCGAGAATTAAATAATCAAGTACATGTCTGTGTCCTTTAAAATGAAATTTGTTGTTGTGTTGAAGTGCAATCAATAGAATCTAAATTTAGGTCATCGTCACAGATAATTGTGCCAAATCTTCTGTGTACGTATTGATGACCACTGTTTACAATAAATGTGTATATACTTTTAGATAGAATACTTTCAAAGAAGAGCACCAAATGAGTACCGTTTTTTTAACAAGTAGTGACCCTGAGTAAAATTAAAGACACTTCATCTCATTCTCATGAAAGAGACCGACACTTGAACGGTGTGTATCCCTTTCTTTTGTATAGACCACGTATACACATACAATACATATAGTATAGTAGATATACACTGGCAGGTTGTTAAACAAGGACACATTCCCGTCAAGGTTTCTTTCATTTGGGCCGTTTTGATATACAGCAATTACATTACAATTACCTTATGTTCAGAACATAAGGATTAAATTGAATTTATAGAAACATCTGCATCCTAATATGGTACATCCATGAGTAAATTAGTCCGGATGACAGCTGTCAAGCTACATAATTTTATAATGAAATGTCAAAATTCATATTATGTAAATGTCAGTTTGGGACATTTCGAGGACCTTGATCTCCACAGATACATAGATCCTCCGTGTTGAGCACACTGGCGCTCGTGGCCGTGATAGCCTCCATTGAGGGTCAATATCAACCGCAAAAGGGCCTTCCCACGTGCGGCTTAGACTTGGCGTGGACCTTAAACGTGACGCCTGTGGTGGTTCTTAATGGACGACTACTGCTGGTAGGTTTCAGTCGTAGTTTTAAGCACCTACCGTAAATCAATCAGTTCGCCAAGTTACAGAATAATGATTGGGTGCCAGACTAGCCTGTTTGGAAGACAAAATGGGATATTGGACTCTGTTAATTAGACTAAAGAAAAAGAAATGCACTTTGTATCCACTCCCCCTTTTTTGGAGTGTAGTCAAGGTAGTTTAGCAACTAAGTACTTTAATATTTTAATTCCTGACGCTAAAAGAAGGGGTGTTACAAATCTGAGATGTCTGTATGTGTGTGTCTGTCTGTGGTATCATAGCGCTGAAACAGATTAACCGATTTCGATTAAGTTTTTTTCTTGTCCTAGTAAAGTGTCCTAATATAGAGTGTTCTTAGCTTCGATTAATGAAAATCCGTTCAGGCTTTGTTACTATATGACTATGAGCATTTTCCTAGATGATGACGCTATAAGACCAACTTTAATTTGTCTGAAATTCAGTATCGTCTTACTTCAACGATATTGTAAGAACTTGGTAGCATTGACCTGATGCTGGGACATCCCCTGGAATCTGCAGAATACTCTACTTTTCACCAACTTGCAACAGAGATGTCGAGTGGAATTGGCATGGAATGGGCTCAATTAACAGATTATACGTAGATCAGTCGGGGTGGATTTTAATTTTGTATGTTATTGCTAAGGGCCGTTCAAGCAAAGGGTCGATTACTTCCTCGTTTTGTCATCGTCATCATCATCAACCTATACAAGCCACATCTGGACTGAAGATTCTTGATTTATTTTAATCTTAGAAAGGCCTCAAGGTGTTCAAGTAATGAGGTAAGAATTTTTCGTAATTGGGACTTCAATTCATAGGTTCTATTTACAACAAAGTATTATCATTATTTTAAAAAAAATATTCTGACGAATTGAGAACCTTCTCCTTTTTTGTGAAGTCGGTTAAAAAAAGGATTACTCTGTAAACAGTGTTTTTAGGGTTCCGTACCCAAAGGGTAAAACGGGACCCTATTACTAAGACTCCGCCGCTCCTTACTAAGTTCGTCTGTCTGTCTGTCTGACTGTCTGTCATTATGTTTCATTATTTCACAGTTTTTTGGATAAAAATTGTCTGAAGTACTGAAACATGCACTGGGTTGCGGGTGCACGTAATAGTACGGTTGACAACCCTACATTAATCAGGGGAATTAAACATGTGTTTTAAGTGTGACGTTCGACGTCTAGATGAAAGCTGAATGGTTCAATACCTTTGTTTTTTTTTGTAAATTCAAAGCAATAAGTTATGTTTCTGTTATATCTATAATATTTTTTATTGAATATGATCTGTTTAATGTAATTTGACGTGTGTAAGTGCAAATTTTTAATTTGCCCATATACTGAATAAATGCTTTGACTTTTGTCTGTCTGTCTGTCTGTTTGTCACCAGGCTGTATCTCATGAACCGTGATAGTAAGACAGATGATGTATTTCTGTTGCCGCTATAACAACAAATACTAAAATCAGAATAAAGTTAAAAATAATAGAGGATCCCTATACAAGAAACGTGTTTTTTTCGGCATTTCACGCCATCTATGTACGCTTAGTTAGGTAAACGTCCCATAGATGGCGTTATATTGAAATGTCGATCCCTAACACCTTTGTTAGACGTTAGATGGCGTTATAAGAAATAAAATGTTTATTAATTATTATTTTATGCTGGCGAAAAATGATAGTGGTATTTTTTGCTCGATCTTATAAAATACTGTAGTGTGGTACGGAACCCTACTGCGAGTCCGACTTGCACTTGGCCAGTTTATTTTTATTTTTACATCTGATAGGCTAGCGATTGACCATTATATCTACTGGTGGTAAGCGATGATGTGGTCGAGTTTGATGAACACGCTAGGCCTAAAATGGTCTGACTTCAAGAGCTGTTCTGCCGGACCACGGTAAGGTTATGGTGGCAGATTTTTTCTTGATGGGTGGTAAACTCTTAACACCGTGGTTCTTTTATTAAAAAAAATATAAAACCGGCCATGTCGAATTGGACTCGCCCACTGAGGCTTCCGTACCAACGTTGGTTGCTACCAATTAAACTAGATTTCTAAATTGTATGAGTACTCATATAACTCAGATGCCTATCTTAATTGGCGTATCTATGTATGTATGGGGACACCACTGGTCACCCTTAAATTTTCAACTTTTTTTATTTCTTGGATTTTTTCCTTTATTTATGCTTTAAGACCTTGATGTGAAAGTGATCTTATAAGGGTTCCTTCTACCTTTTGAGCTACGAAACCCTAAAAACAAGTCACACCTATGGAAAACTGTGAAACTTCTATGTAGGCAATGGGTGCAGTCCAACGCTACAAGCTTGTTACTTAGGACTCAACAATCAACCGGTTCGGGATCCCTGCGTCCGTTTAGATGACCAGATCTTGTTTAGTACAAAAAAAAGTAAACAAATAGACTATAAACGCGAAGTCAAAAGGGTCATAATGTCTTATTTAGAACCGATTTACCTCCGTTTCTCGGGCTGCGGCGCCAAAAGAATGAATAACCTCAATATTATTATATAAATGTTATTCTGAGTCCCATTTGGGTACTTAAGCAACAATACCTGTTTGCTTTTATTGATCGACTACACAGAAGAAGGACTCAATGTGTATAAAATGTCTTTAATTATCATTGGGGGGTCATTAATGCCAATAGGTGAGTCACGTTACCCACCTACGTCGGCAAGAGTGTAGTCCTTCATCCTATAGTACCCACGGCTCGAACCACCCACAAAACAAAGTCATGTCACCAATAGATTCGAGTACGGACATGACGTTCCGCCCAGCCAGTATAGAAATCGGGTAAGGATATTTGCGTTCTGATGATAGGACCTAAGTCTACCTATGCGTTAAATGCATGTCTGTGTAAAACAATGAAATCATTAAGATAAAAACTAAATAAGATCGTTAAAAAACTAAAAGAGCCACAAAATATCCGACCTCAAATGCCAAGCTACTAATTTTCAGTAGAAAGTTTGAGGTGTTTATCTCCATATCTCTGGAGGTACTTATCAGACCTCGATGAAATTACCACGGTACCACACATAAGATATCTCCTTTCCAACAAAAAACATTATAATCGAAATTGGTTTGACGAAATTATCCGCGAACAAACATAAAAAAAATTATATGCGGTCGAACCGCCTCATTTTCTTGAAGTCGGTTAAAAATACCGACTTCCATGCCGCGCGAGTCAGTTTCAGTAGTAAGTTTGAGACGTTTATCATCATATCTCTGGAGATACTTATCAGATCTTAACAAAATTTTGATAGGATCACCTTGGAGATAAACCCTACCTCTGAAAAAAAGTCATTAAAATCGTTTAAGGTTTGGCGGAGTAATCGGTGAACAAACGAGGGCTCGGTGGCGTAATCGGGAAAACGGTCGGCTTTGATGCCGTGGTACCGAGTTTAAACCGCCGTGCACCAATGGATTTTTCTATAGGAGATTTATGTGCGCTTCTCACAGTGGCCCTCCGGTGAAGGAAAACATCGTTAAGACAGACTAACCTCCTCCTTATGGGAAATCGGTTGAAAAATAACGAGCAAAAATAAAATAATCTTTATGAAGTTTGGACACAGTCTAACTTGAAAAGGAAGCAAGATTACTGTATGAACTGTTCGATCAACTTAACCTACATTAAACACGTTTTATCAGTTATCCCAATACATTTACATGTAAGTTATTAGTACCTATAGTTATACTTATAAATGTGACTTTGCACGTCGTTGGCATTGAACTCATGACTTACTCGACTTTTTAGGGTTCCGTAGCCGAATGGCAAAAAACGAAACCCTTATAGATTCGTCATGTCTGTCTGTCTGTCTGTCTGTTCGTCCGTATGTCACAGCCATTTTATTCCGAAACTGTTAGGACTACAGAATTGAAACTTGGTAGGTAGATTTATTCTGTGAACCGCTTTCCGATTTTTATACAAAAATAAAAAATATAAAATTTTAAGGGGCATCCCATACATGTAACTGAAACAAAAAAAAAAATTCTTCAAACCTATACGTGTGGGGTGTCTATGGATAGGTCTTCAAAAATGACATTGAGGTTTCTACAATAATTTTTTCTCAAAGTCAATCATTTGAAAGATAGGCGCGTCTAAAGTGGTAAAATGTGTGTGTCCCCCCTCTAACTTTTAAAGTTTGAGAGTGAAAAATCTAAAAAAAATATATGCTGTAGACCACAATAAAAACTAACAAAGAAAATTGGTTTGAACGAGATACAGTCAGCAGTTTTAAAAATATGGCGACCGCAAAGATATCTTTGTTTTTCATACAAACACTATGAAAAACAAAGTTAATTTTGTAGTTGCGAAAAATCATAGTTATGGAATACATAACTGTGTTACGGAACCCTACGAGTGCGAGTCCGACTTGCACTTGGCCAGTTTTTTTTTCATGTTTATTTTGACCCAAATAATAGCCGATAATGTAGGTAGGTATCAAAATATTTGCAAAGTTTTTTGATCCAAAGATATTACTTTCGAAATAGTCCCATTGAAATTTTGTAAATATCTGATGATTAAAAAAACAAATATTATTTGAATAATTTGCTTAAATAACATATATTATTACTATACAATACAATATTATAACATAAAGTCCCCAGCCGCGTATGTCTGTCTGTCTATTCGCGATAAACTCAAAAACTACTGAACTGATATTCATGCGGTTTTCACCAATAGGCAGAGTGGTTCATGAGGAAGGTTTAGGTGTAAAATTCGTTAAAGTTTTCCGTGGTTTAGTTGAAATGTGATGATGAGTGTTAAAGATGTGAATTCATACTCGACGCAACAAAACAAATTAATGCAAAAATGTAGGCATACCCATTTGCTGTATCCGTGCGAAGCCGGGCAGGTCGCTTATATATCATTTAGTATAAGATAATAAAAATAGTTAATTAGTTTTGAGGGCAAAGCCGACGATTCTCGAGAATCGTTGTAAGTTCAATCCCCGCCGAGCACCAATGGATTTTTCTAATTAAAATGTATGTGTGCTTTTCACCCTCTTTGCCCTCCCTGTGTGGCCCTCCGGTGAACTAAACACATCGTTAAGAAACCCCTAACGCCCGCATGGTGGTAGGACACTATCTAGTGTCCGCCAGGACAGCTAACACCCTTAAGTTAGAAAATCGGATGTGTTCCAGCAGCTATCCTTGAGAGCCAGTTCCCATTCTAGGCCTAGCGTGCTGCCATTCTCGACTGCATCATTACTTACCAACAGGTGAGATAGTGGTAAAACGCTAGCCTATATGATACATACATAATTTATGATCGTACAAAACGAAAAACCGACTTCACATGCCACGACAGTGAAAATATCCACTAGCCTTAATTATGTCATTGAGGTATCAAATTTGTTTATATTGCTTATCCTCATATCTCCGGAGATGATTGTCAGATCTCATTGAATGGGACCAAATGAGAGGCATAATCTCTCAAACAAAAAAAGAAGTTTTGATATCAGTCAAGATTCGACGGAGTTCTGAGAAACAAACATAAAAAAAGGTGTCGAATTGAGAACCTCCTCCTTTTTTGTGAAGTCGGTTAAAAAGAAAAACCACCGGCAGCGGAGCAGGGACCAGCAAGCTACTGGTGGTAGAGATAGGAAGCCCTCCATGTGAATATTAGTATTCTATACAGGAAACTCCTGACGATGCGTGCCGTGTCAAGGAGTACGCCAAATGTATTTGACCTTATACGAGAGTCTGTTATTATTATTATTCTTTTATTCGTAACATTTTACGGGTCGTACGCGCCACGTTTTTTGGAGGGCATTTATGAAGCCGAAGCCAACATCACGAGACCCTTAACAACTTTTGCTTATCGTATGGTTTGTAGATGGAGATATGAAATAAATAATAGTTTAAGAAAACTAAAAAAATAGGCTTTTATAGAAAATCCAACTAAAAAATAGAAAATAAATTTTAATAAATTTGAATTAAAAATAGTGTAAGAAAAAGTGATTTTATTGTAAAAAAAAGCGTGGGGTGCTTGGTATCAATAGATCCAAATATTTTATGAACAGATATGACTAGAAGGGTTATTTTGATAATATCCTGAAAAGCACCCCACGCTTTTTTTACAATTAAATCATTTTTTCTTACACTATTTTTAATTCAAATTTATTTTCTTTTTTTTTAGTTGGATTTTCTATAAAAGCGTATTTTTTTAGTTTTTTTAAACTATTATTTATTTTTAATTTTTTAGTCGATTTTTTAAAAAAATCCTAGTAAGGATAACGGGTCAAAATGTTTAAAATATTGAATTGTAATCGTCCTTAATAAGTATGCCAAATTTCGAGTTAATCCGACGTTTTGAAGGGGGTTAAAATCATGTTCAAAGATTCCGTTACATACTAACATACAAACATACATACGTCTGAAGCTAATAAAAGCGTATTAAAAAAAAAAAAAATATGAAAGAAAAATGAAAATATTTATTGCCAGAACAAAACACATAATATTAAGTAACAGAAATGCACATAGAATAGTAATACGATAACAAGAGAAATGTGAATCCATAATAGGCTCGAGGTCTGTTTCTTGGATTTCCGAGGGTGTAACAAAATATATAATCTAAAATGTCAATATAATATCGTTTAAAAACTAAAAAACAACCGACTTCAATGCCGCGCTATTCATTTTCAGTACCAATTTTGAGATGTTTATCTCAATATCTCTGGAGATACTTATCATACCTCGATAAAATTACCATGGTACCACACTTGAAATATTTCCTTTCGAACAAAAAAAGAATAATCGAAATCGGTTAATAAACGACGAAGGTATCCGCGATCAAACATAAATATATATATATATGTATGTATATATATATACGGTCGAATTGAGAAACCTCCTCCTTTTTTGAAGTCGGTTAATAAGGTTAAAGATAAGTTAACTCAGTGATAATTTAGATATGTATGCAGATTCAAGCCATGTATTCAAAAAGAAAGTACTTCAAGCTTTGGTTTGATAGTGCTTTAGGAATAATGTACAAATATTTTTATATATTACTAGCAGCCCGCCCCGGCTTCGCACGGGTAGAACATATATGCCTACAAAATTTGCATCAGTTTGTTGCATCGAATATAAAATATGAACATATTTAACAACCATCGTCATATTTCATCCAATTTACACAAAACCTTAACGAATTATGCACCTAAACCTTCCTCATAAACACTCTGGCTATTGGAGAAAACCGCATGATAATCCGTTCAGTAGCTATTGAGATTATTGCGAACAGACAGACAGACGCAGTGATGAACTTTGTTTTATAATACTTACGTATTGATATTGGACGGCCCTTTGGCGTAAAGGATAGTTACCCTGATTCTCACCCGACAGTCGTTGGTTCTAATCCTAGCTATATACCTACCAATGAAAGTTTTATGTGCATTCATGAATCATGAGTTTTCGTACAGTGGTAGTGGAATCATTAAATCTACCAAAAAGTAGCTTACCACCAAGGAGTACATCTGCCGCCGTAACCTTACGGCGTTCCCCGACGCAAAATGTAGGGGTAATATACGTTTAACGTGTGTATCTGTGTGTCTGTCTGTAGCATCTTAGCACCTAACCGGATGAACCGATTTTGTTTTTATTATTGATAGTTTTTTTTTGTTTGATAGATGTCTTCATCGAGAGTTTTCTTAGCTTTGATTCATGAAAATTCGTTCAATCGTTATAAAATTATGAGCTTTTTTCTAGTTAATAGCTATGAAATCAACTTTCATAGGTCTGATCAATTCGAAAATCTTCTTCTTCAACGATATTGTAAGAACATGGAAGCCTCCTGGACTCTACAGAATACTCAAATCCTCACCAACTTACAGCTCAGATTTTAAATGTCGTGTCTAAACACGACGTCGTGTCCAATGACTCTAAAGTCATTGGAAAAAGCTATTATACATAGATCAGTCGGGGTGGTTTAAAATATTATATTATATTATTATATATATAGATGAATATTCTTTTATACAATAGATCATATTATTATACCATATTGACTTCAAATTGATTGTGATCGGTGGGGATCTACAGCATAGCTAAGCTTATAATAATATTTTCGTAGTAACTATGACCTAATCTGTGGTTTCACTGCAAATATTTTATTAATTTTGCAATGCGTGTTTGTGAAATCCGTGATATCTTCGAGAGTTTTCATTTGAATTATATACTGTAAAGGACAATTTTAATGTATAATATGTGGCCAAGCTAATTAACGCAATTATTTGGATAAGGATTAATACTATATATAGATAATATCGTATAAAAACTAAAAAACAACCGACTTCAATGCCGCGCTATTCATTTTCAGTACCAATTTTGAGATGTTTATCTCAATATCTCTGGAGATACTTATCATACCTCGATGAAATTACCATGGTACCACACTTGGGATATCTCCTTTCGAACAAAAAAAGAATAATCAAAATCGGTGCATAAATGACGAAGTTATCCCCGAACAAACATAAAAAAAAAAAAAAAAAATATACGGTCGAATTGAGAAACCTCCTTCTTTTTTTGAAGTCGGTTAAAAATAGCCTTGGAATTTATGTAATATTTTTTAACAAAAATTTTAAGATTAAAATAGTAACTGTGAGTCAACCTTAAGAGATAGACATATCGACCCCTCTGGGATGAAACGTAGTAAAAGCCAAATGGCCATTTTTCAGTACGGCCGAAAAATAAAAATGGTAAAGTTTATTTCTGGTATATCTTTTGATGTATTTAATCTGTAATAAACCACTATAGCTCATTAAGCTTGAGTTTTCGAGTTGTTTGCTAAATAGAAACTCAAAATAACGTACATTCATTAGTTCCAGAGATGGCATGGCTTTTACTACAAAAATAAAAGTTGTAAATGGCTTCTACGACATTTTTCTTCTACTTGGCGACTGTAACCTTTTTTTTATTGAGTGGTATAAGATGTCACAATTTGTTTTATCGAAGAGATTATCAAATTAAAAGACAATTTTAACAAGAAGAAGGTGTAATTTATTGTAGTAAATGCAGAACACATTTATGACCAAAATCATATAATTTAAATGTTTTTCATTATATAAAAGTAATATTGTACTTTTTCTGACAAAAACTAATAAAATTATCAAACTAAAATCAATAAAACCTCTAAACTGTGCAAAATAGGCAGTAAATCGAACCTAGTAATAAAAATATTCTAATTTTCTGTTTTATTAAACTACGAGATACAACTGCGCACTGTGCACACACGAAAACAGGTAAGTATTCAACAAAAACATAGCTTAAAACAAATTGATATCGTAAAGTAATCATCATCATCATCAGCCTATCCCTGTCCACTACTGGACATAGGTCTCACCTATCCACTCCACTGAGCTCGATCTTCAGCTTATTGTTTCCAGCCGCTGCCAGCCAGCTTGCGTATATCATCGCTCCATCTAGCTGGAGGGCGTCCTACACTACATTTGGCGAGACGCGGTCTTCAGTCTAGAACCAATAACTGTTTGGGTAGACTCCAAAGGTTATTAGTTCTACGACAGATGTGACCAGCCCACTGCCACTCTAGCTTGCTAATCCATTGTCGATAACTTGGGTTCTCTAATGGATGACTTCATTTTGAATTCGATCCTTCAACAAGACTCCGAGTATAGCCTCCTCCATAGCTCGCTGAGCGACTTGAAATTAGTTAATTATTATTAATTAGTAAAACAGTTGCACTGTCAGAGTTCACGTCTCGGCCCGTAAGTAACAGGTAGACGCACTTGTTAAAGACTTTCGTCTTTAGAGTTTGTGGTATGGGCGACGAAAAGACTCGACGAAGTTGTCTAAATGCTGCCCATCTCAGCTGTATCATTCTGCGAGCTTCCTTCTCGAAGTTATTTCTACCCAATTGCAAGATTTGGCTTAGGTAGATAGACGTATCCGTAAACAACTTTGAGAAGAACTCCATTTAAAGCAGTCGGGTCCGGAATAACATGTTCGTTGAACATGATCTTGGTTTTATCCAAGTTCATACGGAGACCGATGCGTGGAGAAGAATCAGCTAGAGTAATCAGCATGTATTACAAGTTCTGCGCGGTTCCAGCAATGATGACGATATCGTCCGCAAACATCAAGTGTGAGAGGTGCTCGCCGTTTATATGTTTGCCCCATCCTTTCCAATTCAGCGTCTTGAACATATCCTCCAACCACAAACCACCGCAAAATACTGTAAAAAGCGATAATGATCATTTCGGAAGCCATTTAAGGCATGGACAGGATAGACAGTACTCATCTAGATAGTAAAAAGTATGAACTAATGACTGAGTATAAGACTTTCGGCATCGATAGCGCTAACCAAGACTATAACCGTCTTATAAGCCGAAACAAATGTACTGATACTGTCTGCGCAAGCAGTGTCCATAAATCAGTCTTAATTCGAAAATGATCAAGATAAAGTCAGTATAGAATTTGTCACTGATAGTGCAGCCACTTTATACATACTCAGGAGACCTACAACAAGATCAAAAGTAGTGGCGAAATGCCACTATACTCTGCAAACACTGGTAACCGAGTATGACGTTAAGGTAAGATGAACGAAAAGCCATGCATCATGTGCTAGCAATATCACGGCTGACATACTCGCTACAGAAAGAATGACACAACAGGTAAGCGACGATGTGATGAACCTTTGTAGACCGCTAGCAATAGAAGTCAGAGACCTATTACCTTGTCATACCGAAAATGAGCAGCAAAAGTTGTGGGACAGTGTGGACATGACAAGCTGTAAATATACAAAAGCAGCTTTTCCGAATTTAGACGGCAAAGTTACAAACAGACTGCTAATATTACAAAGACGTGATATTTGTATACTACATAGTAGGCCTCATCACGGAATACTGTAATCTAAATTATCACCTCTACATAATTGGCACCACAGATAGTCGTCCTCTGTGTCAAGGCTGCATGCTTGAAAATGAGACCGTGACCCATGGGATCTCACTATGCCCGGTCTTGGATGAGATAAGAGCCACAGCCGAGTCATACGACCGAGACACAGATGAAGAATACCAGCCGCGGCAACCACAATGATAAGTATAAACAGTATCACTATTACTATCATCATCATCGCTATCTGCCTTAGCACTGCCACTGCACACAAACTCATCCACAGCTTGCAAGGCTTGGCAGCGGCTGGAAACAAAGAACTAAAGATCAAGCTCAGTTGCGTACCATAGGTGAGACTTATGTCCAGCAGCAGACAGGGATAGGCTGATGATGATGATGATTGTATTAATACATTGATTTGTTTTAAGCTATGTTATTGTTAAATACTTACCTGTTTTCGTGTGTGCACAATGCGCAGTTTTATCTCGTACTTTAATAAAACAGAAGATTAGAAGATTTTCATTACTAGGTTCAATTTTCTGCCTATTTGGCATAGTTTAGAGGTTGTGTTGATTTTATTTTGATAATTTTATTAGTGTTTGTCAGAAAAAGTACAATATTACATTTATATAATGAAAAATATTAAAATAATATGATTTTGGTCATTAATGTGTTGCTCATTTACAACACTAAATTACACTTTCCTCTTATTATAATTGTCTTTTAATTCGATAATCCATTTGATAAAACCAATTAAGTCTTATACTACTCAATAAAAAAAAGGTTACAGTTACCAAGCTGAAGAAAAAAGACGTATAAGCCATTTACAACTTTTTTTTTGTAGTAAAATCCATGCAATCTCTGGAATTAATTAATGTAGGTTATTTTGGGTTTCTATTTAGTAAACAACTTAAAAACCTTAGCTTAATGAGATAATATAGCGTTAATCATAAACATTATAGTAAACATTATAGATTAAGTAAATCAAAAAATATACAAGAAATAAACTTTACCATTTTCGTTTTTCAGCCGTACTGAAAAATGGCCTTTTGTTACTACTTTAATAAAACAGAAGATTAGACGATTTTCATTACTAGGTTCAATTTACTGCCTATTTGGCATAGTTTAGAGGTTGTGTTGATTTTATTTTGATAATTTTGTTAGTGTTTGTCAGAAAACGTACAATATTACATTTATATAATAAAACATATTAAAATAATATGATTTTGGTCAGTAATGTGTTCCTCATTTACAACACTAAATTAAACTTTCCTCTTATTACAATTGTCTTTTAATTCAATAATCCATTTGATAAAACCAATTATTAAGTCTTATGCAACTTAATAAAAAAAAGTTTACAGTTACCAAGCTGATGAAAAAAGACGTAGAAGCCATTTACAACTTTTTTTTTTTAGTAAAAGCCATGCAATCTCTGGAATTAATTAATGTAGGTTATTTTGGGTTTCTATTTAGTAATCAACTTAAAAACCTTAGCTTAATAAGATAATATAGTGTTAATGTTTATATATATTAATATAGTGATAATGTTTATTATAGATTAAGTAAATCAAAAAATATACAAATAATAAACTTTACCATTTTTGTTTTTCAGCCGTACTGAAAAATGGTCTTTTGTTACTACTTTAATAAAACAGAAGATTAGACGATTTTCATTACTAGGTTCAATTTACTGCCTATTTGGCATAGTTTAGAGGTTGTGTTGATTTTATTTAAGAATTTTATTAGTGTTTATCAGAAAACGTACAATATTACATTTATATAATAAAAAATATTAAAATAATATGATATTGGTCAGTAATGTGTTCCTCATTTACAACACTAAATTAAACTTTCCTCTTATTACAATTGTCTTTTAATTCAATAATCCATTGGATAAAACCAATTATTAAGTCTTGTGCAACTTAATAAAAAAAGTTTACAGTTACCAAGCTGATGAAAAAAGACGAAGAAGCCATTTACAACTTTTTTTTTGTAGTAAAAGCCATGCAATCTCTGGAATTAATTAATGTAGGTTATTTTGGGTTTCTATTTAGTAATCAACTTAAAAACCTTAGATTAATAAGATTATATAGTGTTAATGTTTATATATGTTAATATAGTGATAATGTTTATTATAGATTAAGTAAATCAAAAAATATACAAGTAATAAACTTTACCATTTTTGTTTTTCAGCCGTACTGAAAAATGGTCTTTTGTTACTACTTTAATGAAAGAGAAGATTAGACGATTTTCATTACTAGGTTCAATTTACTGCCTATTTAGCATATTTTAGAGGTTACGTTGATTTTATTTTAATAATTTTATTAGTGTTTGTCAGAAAAAGTACAATATTACATTTATATTATGAAAAATATTAAAATAATATGATATTGGTCATTAATGTGTTTCTCATTTACAACACTAAATAACACTTTCCTCTTATTACAATTGTCTTTTAATTCAATAATCCCTTTGATAAAACCAATTATTAAGTCATATGCAACTTAATAAAAAAAAGGTTACAGTTACCAAGCTGAAGAAAAAAGACGTAGAAGCCATATACAACTTTTTTTTTGTAGTAAAATCCATGCAATCTCTGGAACTAATTAATGTAGGTTATTTTGGGTTTCTATTTAGTAAACAACTCAAAAACCTTAGCGTAATGAGATATATTGTTAAACTATGATAAACATTATAGATTAAGTAAATCAAAAAATATACAAGAAATAAACTTTACCATTTTTGGTTTTCAGCCGTACTGAAAAATGGCCTTTTGTTTCTAAGTTTAGTCCTGAAGGGTTTGATATAATGTCTTTTACACTTTCATGCAGATTAAATATTTGTATAGATGACCTGAGAAAAATGTGTATAAGCCGTAATAAGCCAAATAAAAATGCGTCATGCTCTTTAAGACCAAAGTTAGCATTACTTTTCAATAGTCTCTTAGTAATAAAATGGTCGTACAAGCCATATTTTTAAAAGTAGTGGATTTTACGACGTAAATTGACATCGTTTATTTCTAATTTTTTACTTCGAAAATTGACGTAAAAGCCATATTTGATAATCTTGCGTCTTTTATTACAAACATTTAAAAAGTATTATTTTCTTACAGTGTATTATATTATGTCGTATTAACCATGAAACGAAAAAATATGTCTCATACATCAGAAATTCGAACATTTTCTTTAAAAGTTGCTCATTACGACATTTTAAAACAAGAAACCCGGGTTTAGAGAGGGATTCGAAGCGTGTTGTAAAAGACATTTTTTTGCGAATTTGAACATTTTAAATATACAGATCGATAGAGCGCGCGATTCTGACTAAGAAACCGCTGAAAACAGATTTTGGTCAAAATGGCTTTTACGACGTTTCATCCCAGAGGGGTCGATATGCTGTCGCGGACTTTTTTGTAGGTCTTATTAAGTTGTACAACTCTTGCATAGAAAATATTCTTCTATCTATTTTCAATTAAGCAGCGTTCGTAAGAAACGTGTTTTTTCGACCGTTTATTTGCCGACTTAGGTTGCAAATTAGGTCTCCACGAATGTACCTTTGATTTAAACGGGATAATATATAGCCTATTTGCATTCCGAAAGTCCATTCTATGTATTAGTGAAATAATTTTTTTAATCGGTTCAGTAGTTTTTGAGCTTACTCATTACAAACATACAAAAATACAAAAATACAAATGTTCTCGCTTTATAATATTAGTATAGATTAGTATAGATAATAGTTTTGTTTAAAAGCAGGAGGTGCTGTCCTTAAATAAATAGTGCATTTAGCAAGTAATGTAGATCTAGTATTAGAATAAGTAATAATGTAATAATGTAACTGTTAATGGATAGGCTAAATAAATAAATAAATAAATAAATAAATATGAGTTGTTTCACTTGTAGTAATAACCAGCCATAATGCTTAGCTTGTTACAAGTTTAAAAAAAAAAGTGATGGTAAATGGTGGTACTTAGAGTGTGTGTGTGTGTGTGTGTGTGTGTGTGTGTGTGTGTGTGTGTGTGTGCGTGTGCGCCGCGTGTGTTTGTGTGCGTTGTGTGTGTTTGTGTGCGTTGTGTGTTTGTGTGTGGGTGTGTGTGTGTGTGTGTGTGTGTGTGTGTGTGTGTGTATTTTTGAGACATAATGCAAACATCATATTAGGTCCACAGTGTCTTCGTAAGACATTTTTGAAAGAATTTCTTTAACATTTATTTTTACCTGTAACGGAGTTATCTATGGGCTCATACAATTTGAAAATTTTGTTGTAGGTGCAAAAGTGGGCAAATGCCGGGCTGTCGGATGATAAACTTTACAAAGATGGTACTTACATTCTTATTATAGCTATAAATGTGTATTCCAATTATTTTGATTTTAAAATTATCGTGAATTTGTAAAATTATTATTGTTATATACCGGCTGTAATTCACGTACCTTTAGTCGAATTTTCTCGACCTAGGTATCGAGCGAGTCAGTCGCTCTTCCTCGGGAGTGAGGTCACGCGGTGAGATCGCGATATTCACTGCGGGCCGCCGCTCGCTCGCTGCGCTCGGCTTGATAGCCGGGGTGGGGGCGGACTCGGCGGCGATCGGGAACGGCTGTTCCTTTTCGGTACCGAGGATGCCTGAGATAGCCCGAATGATGTCATCGTCGGTTCTTCATCGCTGCTACTCCTATCTATATGCTATACCAATTATGCCTGATTTCAAATAATGCATTATTATTTTGTTACTTACCTACCTTTCATACATAATATAATATGAAAGAAAAAACTTTAAATGCCGCGGTAATCATATTCAGTAGGTACTAAATTTGAGGTGTTCAGCTCCATATCTCTGGAGATAAATATTACATCTGGATGAAATTACTGTGAGACGAAACGGGAAGCATCGGAAGCAGGGAAGCTCTTTGAAACAATAAAATAATTTTCTTGGTTTCCAAATCGGTTAATAAATGACGTGTTCTGAGGTAACAAGTAGGTACTAAAAAAACTTTAGTTCCAAAAAGGAGGTTTACAATTTGTCTGAATGTTTTTTAGGGTTCCGTAGTCCTGACAAGGAACCCTTATAGTTTCGTCATGTCCGTCTGTCTGTCTGTCTGTCTGTCTGTCCGAGGTTTTGCTAAGAGACCGTTAATACTAGAAAGCTGTAATTTTGTAGAGTATGTATATAAATTACGCCGACAAAGTGGTGAAATAAAATTTTGAAAAATATTTGTTTTAGGGTAGCTCCCCAATATGAGAGGTGGGGATGATTTTTTTTTCGGCGTTTACCCCATCGTGTGGTGTATCGTGGAATAGGTCTTTTAAAATGACTTAAGGGTTGCTAATACCATTTTTCGATTGAATGCTCCATTTGCGAAATAATAAACTTAAAAGTTTTGTTCCAGCAGGGCGTCCCCCCCCCCTCTAAAAGCTAACTGCTGGCTTGAAAAATCATCTAGAAAAATTCGTGATAATAGTACATTTCATGAACTTTAAAGGAAAACTATTGCGGTTAAGATAACTTTATTAGTTTAGCAGTAATAGTCGTTGAACTTGGGTATTGGATAATTTTGTACCAAATACAAAATCCTTAGAATAAATCCTTTAAAGTAACAAAGACAGAGTACCTAGTTGCTTGTTTATAACGGGTAAAGACTTGCATTGAATAACTGGCTACTACGGAACCCTACACTGCGCTAGGCCCGACAAGCTCTTGGCCGTTTTTTTTTGTTGTCTGTTTAAAAACTAAGATTTCGATTTTCAGTTTGTTGAATATCTGTTTATTGAATAATCATAAGTTTCGGAAGTAATGTAGGTACCTATCCATGAGAGCCAGTTCCCATTCTAGGCCTAGTGTGCTACCATCCTCGACCGCATCATCATCACGTACCAACAGGTGAATAGTGGTTAAACGCTAGCCTATATGATATGAAAAAAACTGGCCAAGTGCAAGTCAGACTCGCACTCGTAGGGTTCCGTAACACAATTAAGTAATCCATGTATAACTATGATTTTTCGCGACTACAAAATTAACTTTGTGTTTCATAGTGTTTGTATGCAAAACAAAGTTATCTTTGCGGTCGCCATATCTCTAAAACTGCTGACTGTATCTCGTTCAAACCAATTTTCATTGTTAGTTTTTATTGAGATCTACAGCATATATTTTTTTAAGATTTTTCACTCCCATACTTTAGAAGTTAGAGGGGGGGGGGGGGGGGGACACACATTTTACCACTTTAGACGCGCCTATCTTTCAAATGATTGACTTAGAGAAAAAATGATTTTAGAAACCTCAAAGTTATTTTTGAAGACCTATCCATAGACACCCCGACATACGTATAGGTCACCAGACACACGTATAGGTTTGAAGAAAAAAATTTTTTTTTGTTTCAGTTCCATGTATGGGATGCCCCCCCCTTAAACTTTTATATTTTTTTATTTTTGTATAAAAATCGGAAAGCGGTTCACAGAATACATCTACCTACCAAGTTTCAATTCTGTAGTCCTAACAGTTTCGGAATAAAATGGCTGTGACATACGGACGGACAGACAGACAGACAGACAGACATGACGAATCTATAAGGGTTCCGTTTTTTGCCATTCGGCTACGGAACCCTAAAAACCTATGATGCAAAATCACTACCTGAGTTCTAGAAAATTAATAAGTAAGGTCCTGATAAAATCTTTAGCGCACGTTGCTTCAAAGCGTTGCTATAATAAAACTATCAGGCTCTACATTGAAAACAGTACCACTGTTTGGCTTGTTTTCTACTCATTATTCTGTGCCACTGTGTAGTTTTATCTGTGGTATTATTATCTGCTTTGTGCCACTGTACAACGGTAACTGTACTTAATTTGCTACACCCTAAACAGCAGGTACATTTAAGCAATTAAACTAATATTATAAAGAGAAAGGACTTGATTTTTTGTTTAATCGTTTGTTACAATTTAACTCAAAAACTACTGGACCGATTTCAAAAATACTTACATTAATGGAAAGCTACATTATCAGCGAGTTATATAAGCTATATTTTATCCCCGTATTCTTATGGGAACGGAAACTATGCGGGTGAAACCGCAGGGCGCTGTTAGTTAGTAATAAGTAGATTAGCTCTAAGCTAAGTTACCTATTACTAGTACAATAACAAAAAAACAAAAATAACTCCTCATATATCATATATATATATATATGTCATAGAGTTTGTATGAAAAACCCCCCTTAAACTTTTTTTTTTTGTATAAAAATCGGAAAGCCGTTCACATAATACATCTACCTACCAAGTTTCAATTCTGTAGTCCTAACAGTTTCGGAATAAAATGGCTGTGACATACGGACGGACAGGCATACAGACATGGCGAATCTATAAGGGTTCCGTTTTTTGCCATTCAGCTACGGAACCCTAAAAACCAGCCAAGGGCGAGTTGGACTCGCGCACTGAGGCTTCCGTACAAATTTTTCAAACTAGGTTAAAGGACAAACTTAACTTTGCAGTTCGATCTATAGAAAATGTATTGCACCATCCGCAAATAATATGTTTGGTATAGTAAATTCATTCATTCATTCATTCATTCTTTTTTTTGTTATTAAACTACATATTTACGGTTTTCAGATTTATTCCTCTATAAATGCTTTAGTGGAGTCGAATATAAATATATATATATATATATATAATTATCTTTTTAATCTTTATATATATAATACTTTTGGTATAAATCCTTCATATCCTTTGTAATGTTGATACGTAAGTAAAGTAAAAAGCCTTTATTCTATTAATACAAAAAGAAACATTTACATACATCTTACATTTAGAATCTATAATATGATTTTCTAACCATCTTAAATTAATGTATTTTTGTAGTAGTCGCCTCTGCGGCGTAGGCCTCCCCCTGTCTCCTCCATTTGTCTCTATTTCGGGCTTGTCTTGCCCAATCTGTTCCACATCTTTGTCTGAAAATGTCGTCCCAACGCTTCTTTGGTCTCCCTCTCTTTCTGTTCCCATCTCGAGGTATCCACTCTGTGGCTTTCTTTGTCCATCTTTCATTTTGCATTCTGGCAGGCAGGGGAGGACACATATGTGTCCTGCCCATTGCCATTTTAAACTTCTTATCCTTTTGTCTGTAACTTTTGTACGGCTTCTTATTTCTTCATTTGTTGTTCTATCTGATAATCTTATGCCCATCATGCTCCCATCATTTTCCTTTGGTGTATAGCTAATTTGGCCTCCTGTTGCTTTGTTAATGTCCAAATGTCTGGCAACCATATGTCAGGCATGGCAGAATAACGGTTTCGTAGAGTTTAGTTTTTACTTTAATGTTTATATCTTTATTTTTCATGACTTCTTTTAAACTCCAGTATTTTTGCCATGAAATGGTAATCCTTCTATTAATTTCTTTTTCAGACAAATCTTTGAATGCAATTGATTGGCCAAGATATGTATACTCGTTAACATATTCGATACTGTTATTATTAACTATAATTGCTTTCTTTACTCCGTTTGGCAATACTTTCCTTTTAGAGGCATTTAAAGTCAATCCGACTTTGATACTTTCTTTTGCTAAGTCCTGTATCATTAACTGTAGCTGTATCGGTTGTTCTGCAAATACGACTATGTCATCTGCAAACCTTAGGTGGCTCAAAAATTCGCCATCTATTTTGATACCTTCCTTGTCCCAATTTAATTGCCTGAAGACCATTTCTAGTACAGCCGAAAACAATTTAGGGCTTAATGGGTCTCCTTGTCTTACTCCTTTCTCCGAAGGAAATTCTTGACCGACTCTCTCTAACTTTATTTTCGCCGAACATTTGCTGTATATGCTCTGTATAAGTTTTATATATTTTAATTCTGTGCCTTGTTGCAAAAGTGCCGTCCAAATCCAGTTGTGATCCAAAGAATCGAAAGCTTTTGTAAAATCAATAAAGCAAAGATATAGAGTCTTCCCATACTCCTCAGCTTTTTCTATGACTCGAGTAACAACTTGAATATGATCTATTGTAGAAAAATTTTTGCGAAAGCCCGCTTGCTCCCTTGGTTGTTCCTCGTCTAGTGTACGACTTATCCGGTTGAATAGAATTTTTGAAAATATTTTGTAAATATTAGTAATAAGGCTTATTGGTCTATAGTTGCCCAAGTTACATCGGTCGCCTTTCTTGTGTAGCAGTATAATTGTCGACTTTGACCATTGTAAACTTTACCATTTTTCCGGACCATTGTTCCGGAGTTGTTTCGTGGACGATGATGTTATTAAACAACATTCTTAAAGGGTTTAATAGTGATGCAGACATAGATGTTATTATCTCATTTGTGACGTTATCTCTTCCTGGTTTATTTATCATTTTTTAATGTTTTAATTGCGTAATTTATTTCGGACTCTAGAACCATGTGACTGATTTTATTATTCGTGACATTAGAGGTATTTTTTTGTGATCTATTTTGAGGCCGTTTGCCTGCATTGTAGAGTTCCTTGTAATATTTAGTTGCTACTTTAATCATATCTGGGCGATTCGATATTAAGTAGCCTCTGTTGTTTTTTAATTTTGCTGTCCATTCCTTTTTATTTTGTAACTCTTTATATGCTTTTCGTATCGCTCCAGTTTTATTTATATACTTTACGAACGTTTTTCGGCGTTTTTCCTTTTTTCCTTTCATAAGACTTCTGTTGATTTTTTTACTTATCTGCGTTATTTTTTCTTTGTTTTCTTTAGTCCTCTTGTCTTTGTATGAGGCTTTTCTTTGCTCTAGTAGGTCTAATGTATCCCGATTAACATCGTCTTCATTCTGTAGTTTTCTTGGTAATTGTGACAAGAGATCTTTTATTTGTATTCCGAAGTCATTGTATTGTTCTTGCACAGCATTAGACGAGTTTATCGCCTCAATAAATCTGCTCTCCCAATACGTTGCACTCTCTCCCAACACAGGTGGTAACTCTCGGGTGTACGTTGCAGGTTTGATGTGTCTTCTATTTCTTGCTGATTTCATTGCAATAATGCAGCGGATCATTCGATGGTCTGTGTTAAAATTTAGTTTTTTTATAATGTCAAAACGTTGTATTTGTTTTGGTTGGTTTGTGAGTATGTAATCGATCTCATTGAAATATTTTCCGTTTGGTGATTGCCATGTCCATTTTTTGTGCATTTTAATTGAAATAAGCTATTTATTATTTTGTAATTTTTTTCTAAAGCAAACTCTACTAACATCTGACCATGGTCGCTTCTTTGTCCGCATGAATAGTTTCCAAATACTTGTTCTTCTCCTTTCTGCATACTTCCAACTCTAGCATTAAAGTCTCCTAGTATAATTAGATTTTTCGTGTTTACGTTTCGTATGGCATGCTCTACAAATTGGTAGAATATATCAATGTCTTCATGATTGTACATTTCTGTTGGTGCGTATATTTGTATGAATGACCATATTTTTTTCTCTATTTGCATCTCTAGTGAGCAAACTCTGTCCGAAAATGATTTTAAACTAATTATGTTGTTTTTTAAGTATTTTTTAATGATGAATCCGACTCCATTTCGCCCAGAGGTACTTGCTGTGTGATATAGAATGAATTCCGAGTATTCTTCTATGGCTTCGTTTTCTCTCCTTACTTCGCTCAAGCCTATGATGTCCCATTTTATCGGTTTTATAGCAATGACTAGTTCTGTTGTTCTAGAATCTGCAAGTAGAGTCCTTACATTTAAACTTGCTACATGGAGGTTTTGTTGTTGCTTAGTTACATGTATAATTTTATTTGTGTTTTGATTATTTATTTGATGTGGTGAGGGGTGGTGGTCTAACTCCTCCACGGTGACCGGCCGGCTTGGAGGAGGATGAGGAGGGTGGCTCAGTTTTTTTGCGCAAATCGTGCTTCATTATCAATAGTCGATGCTGAGGCTGGGTTTGTAAATGTGGTATTAATTTGTGATGGCCGTAGGTAACCTATTATGTTTTGTGATTTATTTTTCTTTGAGGCTTTGCTTGATGTTGATACGTACCTAAAAAAAAACATTTTTCAGGCAGTCGGGTTTTTGTTCTTTTTAATAATAAACTTGTTTTATCTTTCTAGGTGCTGCTGTCCTCGGATTTCTGTTGCCTCCAGATAAAAGTCTTTTCAACAAAAAAGACAATAAACTAGAACTATCGCAATCTGTTGAAACTCTAGAACGATATTAGAAAAGAACTGATACAGGTTTTAATAAGATATTAGATAATCAAAATATAGACGAAAATCTATGGTGTTGTGTATTTTTGTCGAGTAACAGATTTCTGCCTGATGTTGAAATATTACCTTCTTTATTGTGACAGTTTTTGAAGAGAGCGAAAGATGTATTTATTAAGATGATTGTAAGATTGTTTTTGTGATCTTCAGGGTTATTCTCTATAATTCGAAAGCAAATTTTGATTCGGAAACTACCTTTACTTCGACTTGGATCTTGGCAATTCACAACGCTCCGATCGATTACTTTTGATAATTCAATTCGAAATCATCTGTGATTCTAATTGGAACGGTTTCCGCGACAAAATAGCTCACGGATTTATCGATATTCAAAATTTAAAATGAAGCTTCCGATTTCGATTAGGTTTTCGAATTATTGAGATTCAGAGGGCTGAACACATACCTAGTGAAATACAGAACTTACGCGGAGTCTTCTCGTAGCCAACTTGACCGTAACGTCGAGGTAAAACTAGTGTTTCTTTTATGTGATAAATCCCGTTTTAATAAAGGTACGAACATAATGCATGTATCTTTCTATATAGAGGTTAAATTAGAACAAAACCGAAAAGAAAAGGTTTTAGGCATTTAAGGCGGAACCGGTTTTGAAATTTTTCCGGTTCCGAAGCTCTGACGAGTCGTCGTCGACCACATCGTCCTGGCGGCGATCAGATAGCGTAGTAGTATTTGTACCGACTGGTTCACACCAAACGCGATCGACGGCGATCAGAAAACGATTGAAAATCTGATCGCGAACGCGCACGCTGACCAAGGACGCCGCGGTGTGGTCGTACCTTAAGAAAATTGATGTATTATGACTGAAATGCGTTGAGATTTAATTCCATATTATTGTAACACTAATTAGCATCACTTGTATTGTAACTAACAAATAATGCAAAACAATCATAAAAGTAAATTTTAACTAAAGTAAAAGTATTATTATATTAAAGTATCATATCGAAATGAAACTATGTATGTTTTATTACAATACTATAATTTGGTATCTTGGAGTTCTTCTGATGATAGAGCCAGGTGGTTAGCACTGGAATTGTTCACACTTTCCTTCGAGCATTTACCAATAGAGATGTTAACGTTGTAATCCGCAAACATTATTTCTGCCGATACTTACGGGGGACGAGGTAAACACGCATTGCACACACACAAATCACTCACTTTAACGACCCCGCACACTAGCTTGAAACACGCCCACAGTATTAAAAATACAGCGTAGTTACGCACGCTTATATGGCTGAAAATGGCTATATGGCCAGCAGAGGGGTACGCCTTGCGTTAACATCTCCTTTGGTAAATGCTCGAAGACACTTTCCCTTTCATCAAAGGTTATGGCAGAAATCCAGGCAAACACGTAGAATCGATGTATGTCCAGTGTAATGTGATATAACTTATTGTTAAGTATAATAATTAAAATAGAAAATGAAAAATGTTCTTTATTTTTTACCCTTTTACCCTACTCGTTTACCCTTTGAGGGCCCGGTGGCGTAATCGGCAGAACGGTCGGCTTTGATGCCAGAGGTACCGAGTTCAAACCCCGCAGTGTAACAATGGATTTTTCGATCAAAAAAATTATGTGTGCTTTTCACAGTGGCCCTCCGGTGAAGGAAAAACATCGTTAAGGAACCAACAACCCCCGCATGGTGGTAGGACACTATCTAGTGTCCGACTGGCCAGCTACCACCCTTTAGTTAGAAAATCTGTCGCCAAACATCTAATGTGTTCCGGCATCTACCCTTGAGACCCAGTTCTCATTCTAGGCTTAGCGTGTTTACCATCTTTGACCGCATCACCACTTACCAACAGGTGATATAGAGGTCAAACGCTATACTTGACGGCTTGACGATCGAGAGGTCGTAAGTTCGATCCCCACCCATTGCACTGTTGACGTGAACTCACTCCAGAGACAAGCTAAATAGCTTAGTTGGAGAGATTAACGTTCTTGTTAATCTATAAGCTTTTTTTTTTATAAAAAGTCAACTAATGGGCCAATAATATACTTAGTTAACTAACAGTACGGGTCACAACTTGAAGTGCATATAATGTGGTAATAATATACTTAGTTAAGTAACAGTACGGGTCACAACTTGAAGTGCATATAATGTGGTAATAATATACTTAGTTAAGTAACAGTACGGGTCACAACTTGAAGTGCATATAATGTGGTAATAATATACTTAGTTAAGTAACAGTACGGGTCACAACTTGAAGTGCATATAATGTGGTAATAATATACTTAGTTAACTAACAGTACGGGTCACAACTTGAAGTGCATATAATGTGGTAATAATATACTTAGTTAAGTAACAGTACGGGTCACAACTTGAAGTGCATATAATGTGGTAATAATATACTTAGTTAAGTAACAGTACGGGTCACAACTTGAAGTGCATATAATGTGGTAATAATATACTTAGTTAAGTAACAGTACGGGTCACAACTTGAAGTGCATATAATGTGGTAATAATATACTTAGTTAAGTAACAGTACGGGTCACAACTTGAAGTGCATATAATGTGGTAATAATATACTTAGTTAAGTAACAGTACGGGTCACAACTTGAAGTGCATATAATGTGGTAATAATATACTTAGTTAAGTAACAGTACGGGTCACAACTTGAAGTGCATATAATGTGGTAATAATATACTTAGTTAACTAACAGTACGGGTCACAACTTGAAGTGCATATAATGTGGTAATAATATACTTAGTTAAGTAACAGTACGGGTCACAACTTGAAGTGCATATAATGTGGTAATAATATACTTAGTTAACTAACAGTACGGGTCACAACTTGAAGTGCATATAATGTGGTAATAATATACTTAGTTAACTAACAGTACGGGTCACAACTTGAAGTGCATATAATGTGGTAATAATATACTTAGTTAACTAACAGTACGGGTCACAACTTGAAGTGCATATAATGTGGTAATAATATACTTAGTTAAGTAACAGTACGGGTCACAACTTGAAGTGCATATAATGTGGTAATAATATACTTAGTTAACTAACAGTACGGGTCACAACTTGAAGTGCATATAATGTGGTAATAATATACTTAGTTAAGTAACAGTACGGGTCACAACTTGAAGTGCATATAATGTGGTAATAATACACTTAGTTAACTAACAGTACGGGTCACAACTTGAAGTGCATATAATGTGGTAATAATATACTTAGTTAACTAACAGTACGGGTCACAACTTGAAGTGCATATAATGTGGTAATAATATACTTAGTTAACTAACAGTACGGGTCACAACTTGAAGTGCATATAATGTGGTAATAATACACTTAGTTAACTAACAGTACGGGTCACAACTTGAAGTGCATATAATGTGGTAATAATATACTTAGTTAAGTAACAGTACGGGTCACAACTTGAAGTGCATATAATGTGGTAATAATATACTTAGTTAACTAACAGTACGGGTCACAACTTGAAGTGCATATAATGTGGTAATAATATACTTAGTTAAGTAACAGTACGGGTCACAACTTGAAGTGCATATAATGTGGTAATAATACACTTAGTTAACAAACAGTACGGGTCACAACTTGAAGTGCATATAATGTGGTAATAATATACTTAGTTAACTAACAGTACGGGTCACAACTTGAAGTGCATATAATGTGGTAATAATATACTTAGTTAACTAACAGTACGGGTCACAACTTGAAGTGCATATAATGTGGTAATAATACACTTAGTTAACTAACAGTACGGGTCACAACTTGAAGTGCATATAATGTGGTAATAATATACTTAGTTAACTAACAGTACGGGTCACAACTTGAAGTGCATATAATGTGGTAATAATATACTTAGTTAACTAACAGTACGGGTCACAACTTGAAGTGCATATAATGTGGTAATAATATACTTAGTTAACTAACAGTACGGGTCACAACTTGAAGTGCATATAATGTGGTAATAATACACTTAGTTAACTAACAGTACGGGTCACAACTTGAAGTGCATATAATGTGGTAATAATATACTTAGTTAAGTAACAGTACGGGTCACAACTTGAAGTGCATATAATGTGGTAATAATATACTTAGTTAACTAACAGTACGGGTCACAACTTGAAGTGCATATAATGTGGTAATAATATACTTAGTTAAGTAACAGTACGTGTCACAACTTGAAGTGCATATAATGTGGTAATAATACACTTAGTTAACTAACAGTACGGGTCACAACTTGAAGTGCATATAATGTGGTAATAATATACTTAGTTAACTAACAGTACGGGTCACAACTTGAAGTGCATATAATGTGGTAATAATATACTTAGTTAACTAACAGTACGGGTCACAACTTGAAGTGCATATAATGTGGTAATAATACACTTAGTTAACTAACAGTACGGGTCACAACTTGAAGTGCATATAATGTGGTAATAATATACTTAGTTAACTAACAGTACGGGTCACAACTTGAAGTGCATATAATGTGGTAATAATATACTTAGTTAACTAACAGTACGGGTCACAACTTGAAGTGCATATAATGTGGTAATAATATACTTAGTTAACTAACAGTACGGGTCACAACTTGAAGTGCATATAATGTGGTAATAATATACTTAGTTAACTAACAGTACGGGTCACAACTTGAAGTGCATATAATGTGGTAATAATATACTTAGTTAAGTAACAGTACGGGTCACAACTTGAAGTGCATATAATGTGGTAATAATATACTTAGTTAACTAACAGTACGGGTCACAACTTGAAGTGCATATAATGTGGTAATAATATACTTAGTTAAGTAACAGTACGGGTCACAACTTGAAGTGCATATAATGTGGTAATAATACACTTAGTTAACTAACAGTACGGGTCACAACTTGAAGTGCATATAATGTGGTAATAATATACTTAGTTAACTAACAGTACGGGTCACAACTTGAAGTGCATATAATGTGGTAATAATATACTTAGTTAACTAACAGTACGGGTCACAACTTGAAGTGCATATAATGTGGTAATAATACACTTAGTTAACTAACAGTACGGGTCACAACTTGAAGTGCATATAATGTGGTAATAATATACTTAGTTAAGTAACAGTACGGGTCACAACTTGAAGTGCATATAATGTGGTAATAATATACTTAGTTAACTAACAGTACGGGTCACAACTTGAAGTGCATATAATGTGGTAATAATATACTTAGTTAAGTAACAGTACGGGTCACAACTTGAAGTGCATATAATGTGGTAATAATACACTTAGTTAACAAACAGTACGGGTCACAACTTGAAGTGCATATAATGTGGTAATAATATACTTAGTTAACTAACAGTACGGGTCACAACTTGAAGTGCATATAATGTGGTAATAATACACTTAGTTAACTAACAGTACGGGTCACAACTTGAAGTGCATATAATGTGGTAATAATATACTTAGTTAAGTAACAGTACGGGTCACAACTTGAAGTGCATATAATGTGGTAATAATATACTTAGTTAACTAACAGTACGGGTCACAACTTGAAGTGCATATAATGTGGTAATAATATACTTAGTTAACTAACAGTACGGGTCACAATTTGAAGTGCATATAATGTGGTAATAATATACTTAGTTAACTAACAGTACGGGTCACAACTTGAAGTGCATATAATGTGGTAATAATACACTTAGTTAACTAACAGTACGGGTCACAACTTGAAGTGCATATAATGTGGTAATAATATACTTAGTTAAGTAACAGTACGGGTCACAACTTGAAGTGCATATAATGTGGTAATAATATACTTAGTTAACTAACAGTACGGGTCACAACTTGAAGTGCATATAATGTGGTAATAATATACTTAGTTAAGTAACAGTACGGGTCACAACTTGAAGTGCATATAATGTGGTAATAATACACTTAGTTAACTAACAGTACGGGTCACAACTTGAAGTGCATATAATGTGGTAATAATATACTTAGTTAACTAACAGTACGGGTCACAACTTGAAGTGCATATAATGTGGTAATAATATACTTAGTTAACTAACAGTACGGGTCACAACTTGAAGTGCATATAATGTGGTAATAATACACTTAGTTAACTAACAGTACGGGTCACAACTTGAAGTGCATATAATGTGGTAATAATATACTTAGTTAACTAACAGTACGGGTCACAACTTGAAGTGCATATAATGTGGTAATAATACACTTAGTTAACTAACAGTACGGGTCACAACTTGAAGTGCATATAATGTGGTAATAATACACTTAGTTAACTAACAGTACGGGTCACAACTTGAAGTGCATATAATGTGGTAATAATATACTTAGTTAACTAACAGTACGGGTCACAACTTGAAGTGCATATAATGTGGTAATAATACACTTAGTTAACTAACAGTACGGGTCACAACTTGAAGTGCATATAATGTGGTAATAATATACTTAGTTAACTAACAATACGGGTCACAACTTGAAGTGCATATAATGTGGTAATAATACACTTAGTTAACTAACAGTACGGGTCACAACTTGAAGTGCATATAATGTGGTAATAATACACTTAGTTAACTAACAGTACGGGTCACAACTTGAAGTGCATATAATGTGGTAATAATATACTTAGTTAACTAACAGTACGGGTCACAACTTGAAGTGCATATAATGTGGTAATAATACACTTAGTTAACTAACAGTACGGGTCACAACTTGAAGTGCATATAATGTGGTAATAATATACTTAGTTAACTAACAGTACGGGTCACAACTTGAAGTGCATATAATGTAGTAATAATATACTTAGTTAACTAACAGTACGGGTCACAACTTGAAGTGCATATAATGCATGTGCAACACGGATACAAGAAAGAATCAGTATGACGCATGATAGACAAAAAATAATGACATAATATCTTGAGTGAGTGAAAAGGTTAGACTAGCAAAAGCTCCGAATACGTTGGGTTTATTCTAAAAAGTTAAATTAAAAATATTAAGTTGAAAATATTATAAAAAGTTCAAAAAAAAAAAGTTCACGCTGTCCCCTTACTCGTAGCAAGGGGGCAGACCCGACAACAAATGTTCACGCTGTCTCCTTACTCGCAGCAAGGGGACAGATCGGACAACAAAAGTTCACGCTGTACCCTTGCTACGAGTAAGGGGACAGTGTGAACTTTTTCCTGTGTGTCCTCTTAAGAAGACAGATTAAAGGGACAAACAGGAATAAACCTTACGTTGGAGGTTCTAAGCAGAAAAAACAAACAGTAGGTAAGGGTCAAATTTACCGGTTCTAGATAAGAGTCCCAAATATTTTATCAGAAACGAATCTGCCTGATAAATTTCAACTATTAAATAGCGTTATCAATCGGATGACTATTCAAAAGTCTATCAGGAACCGGTGAAACTATCAATAAAAATATTATGTATTTCAATGATATAGATACTTCATAGGTGCCTATAGTCTAGTCTCAGCAGTCTTTATTTGTTTTTAGGGTTCCGAACCCAAAGGGTACCAACGGAACCCTATTACTGATACTCCGCAGTCCGTCTGTCTGTCTGTCTGTCTGTCAGTCTGTCTGTCTGTCTGTCTGTCTGTCTGTCTGTCTGTCTGTCTGTCTGTCTGTCCGTCTGTCACCAGGCTGTATCTCATGAACCGTGATAGTTAGACGGTTGAAATTTTCACAGATGATGTATTTCTGTTGCCGCTATAACAACAAATACTAAGAACAGAACAAAATTAAAAATTGAAGAAAAGTTTAAAAAAAGTTTTTTACGATAGCGCAGCGCCACCTATCTAGCATCAAAGATGGCGCGCTATCGTCTTTACCTTAATCTGAATATCGGAAGCGGCTCCAACGATTAAATAAAACTTAGTATACCTACAGGGGATTTCGGGGGCGATAAATCGATCTAGCTAGGAGTCATTTTTAGAAAATGTTGTTTTATTCTTGTTTTCAATAATTTTCAATAATCAACTTTATTGATAATCAACTTAAAATATGCTTCTTCACGACATCTATTGGCGAGTAGAAGTACTATATCAGTAAAGCAGTTAGTTGCTCTCAATTAAAAAAAATAGTATTATTATTCGTCAATAGATGTCGGGAAGAGTCATATTAGTCTGTTTAAGTGGCAAAAAATACCGAGCAAAGCTCGGTCATCCAGATATTTAATAATATTAATTACTATAATTACTATTTAAAGGTGTAATTGGTATGGCGCCAACAGTCTTCAATAAAATTCCTAAATCTTTAAAGGACATGGACAATATTATGTTTAAAAATAGGCTAAAACAATTTTTAATTCAGAAATGCTATTGACGAATTTTTAAGTGACAAATTATTATTATTATTATTATTTTCATGACATTGTGCTGTATCCTTTTAATTTTATAATTCAATTTAGTTTATAAGAATGACCAGTGTAATATGTATTTAAATTTGGATTATATGTAGTGAGTAAAGCAGCGCCATCTGCAAAGTTTGCACGCCTGTTAAGGCAAAACATGACGATCGTTTGAATATTTTGTCACAACTTTTTGTTATACGCATGTTTTACGCAAATAAAATATCTTTATCTTTATCTTATCTTTATTACTACTATTACTATTACTACTATATAATACTATTCTACCTTTGTGTTAACGTTTACTTAGTTGGTGTTAGAAGTTCGTTAGAAATTCGATAGATGGCGTTCGGAACCCTCCGTGTGCGGGACAAAAGTCTGACTCGCACTTGGCCAGTTTTATTTTTTATGCTCAAAGCAAGCAATTGACCATTGTCTCACTTGATGTTAAGTGACGATGTGGTCCAAGATGTAGCACGCTTGCCTGGAAGATTCACTCGCGACTTGAAGACCCCCAGGTAGTTATTGGGAAACACAGACTCAGATTCGCTTAGATTCAGGCTCAGATTCGTTTAGATTCAGACTCAGATTCGTTTAGATTCAGGCTCAGATTCGCTTAGATTCAGACTCAGATTCGTTTAGATTCAGACTCAGATTCGTTTAGATTCAGATTCAGATACGTTTATTTGGCAAAGAATTCCATTCCTGGTCTGCAGACAGTAACGTAATCATGATCTAGCTATATCAGTCCACTGCTGGACATAGTCGCACTCAATATGCGCCAATATGCCGTGTCGATAACAATTGTCAATCCCTAATTAACTAAATTACAGAGATCACTTAACTAACATTATAATAGGTCGACTATTTTAGCCGTAGGTCGTGCAGGTCGAAGATGGTTAAAATTACAGATATATATGTATATATATAACTGTGGTTTAAATCAATACTATGTCATGCTCATTGCGTTGTCTTTGACTACTTTTGGCTTACTTTCTGAGGGCAGTAAAAATGCAACTATACCGCCACCTGAAAAAAAAATAGTACAATAAGATTGAGAGTGAAACATATTTAGAGCCCAAAGTGGACTTCACTGAAGTTTATTTATTTATTTATTTGCCATACTTACAATGTACAAAAGAAATAATGGAAATAACAACTTAGTGTTAAACTTCGATAAAATATAATTATATCTATTGACATGTTGTACCCTGTACTGTTTAGGGCGTCGCAAACTTGAAGTTAAAGTAACTTTACTGATATATTACAACAGGAACTATAGTATTAAGTTAGTGCATGTTAGTGCAGCTTTGATTGAACTAGACTGCAATAGACTCAGACTAAAACAAAAATCCCCCAGGCACAGTCACAGATGGCAATGAGTATGAACGCGGAGTCATTCGTACGCTCATTACACCTTAATAGGGACATACTCTTACTAAAGGTACGGGCACACCGCAATGTCCTGCGTGCGCGATCTAGGCGGCGATCAGGTAGCGCAGTAGTATTTGTACTGACTGGTTCACACCAAACGCGATCAGAAAACAATAGAAAAGTACTGAGATCGCGCCCGCAGATTGCAGGTCGCCGCGGTGTGGCCGTACCTTAAGGTTTATTTTTAACCGACTTCACAAAAAAGGAGGAGGTTAGATTGGATAGATTATTATTCAAATTTACAAAGTAACTTCCCGCACCGGTTCCTGACAACCCAATCAGTAACTAATCTGACAGATTTTTGACAGCTTTTCTATGGCGTCATCTGACAGACATCTGTCTGACACATTATCAGGAACCGGTGAAACTGGCCCTTAAACTTGTGATGACGTAAGTTACCTTTTCAACCGACTTCCCAAAAAGAAGGAGGTTCTCAAGTCGTCTGTATGTTTTTTTTTGTGTGTATGTTATGTTACGCGATTTCTCTGTCAATTGTGAACCGATTTGAATGATTCTTTTTTAAATCGGTAGGGTTCGTTTTCGAAATGGTCCCATTGTAATTTCATCAAGATCTGATTAGCATCTCCAGAGATATGACGATAAACGTCTCAAACTTGCTACTGAAATTGACTCGCGGGCATGGAAGTTGGTTGTTTTAGTTTAAATTAGAGACAGACAATAAATGTATTTTACGTAGCATGGTCGTTGGATTATCATCGGCTAATCCCCAATATTACAATACTTACAGATGGTAAATGCTCCGAATATATAGAAGGCTAATTCACAGTGGACATCCATGAGTCTCTTCAGTAGGTTGATGCCAATTATAGCGCTCAGTCGGCCCAGAATGAACGTTATGCTTACCGCCATTGCCCTGAAATACAACAATAAATCGTTACTCGAGTACTGATCCGCTCATGGCATAGAGTTGTGATATAATGAAATAAACCTTTTTTAGGGTTCCGTACCTTAAAAGAAAAAAACTGGCCAAGTGCAAGTCGGACTCGCACTCGTAGGGTTCCGTAACACAGTAGAGTATTCTATTTTATGATTTAAAATGTTCTATTATAATTTAGTTGTAATATTCCTTAATTAATGTAAATTGGTTTTTGTATCGTTTTGATTAAGGTTAAATAAATCAATAAATAACTATGATTTTTCGCAACCAAAAAATTTACTTTGTTTTTCATAGTGTTTGTATGAAAAACACAACATTTGCGGTCGCTATATCTCAAAAACTGTAACTCGTTCAAACTAATTTTCGTTGAAAGTTTTTATTAAGATCTACAGAATATATTTTTTCTAGATTTTTCACTCCCTTACTTTAATAGTTGACGGGGGGGGGGGGGGGGGGGGGGGCACACATATGACCACTTTAGACGCGCCTATATTTGAAATGATTGACTTTGAGAAAAAATGATTTTAGAAACCTCAATGTAATTTTTAAAGACCTATCCATAGATATAGGTATAGGTATAGGCAACACGTATAGGTTTGAAGATTTTTTTTTGTTTCAGTTCTATGTGTGGTATGGCCCCCGTAAACTTTTATATTTTTTAATTTTTGTATAAAAATTGGAAAGTGGTTTACAGAATACCTACCGAGTTTCAATTCTGTAGTCTTAATCGTTTCGAAATAAAATGGCTGTGACATACGGACCGACAGACAGACAGAAAGACAGACATGACGAATCTATAAGGGTTCCGTTTTTGCCATTTGGCTACGGAACCCTAAAAAGGAACCATTATTGGATCACTTTGTTGCCTGTCTGTCTGACACTTTATCTCCAGAATGCGCAGAGGTATCAAGTTGGAACTTATACAAGTAATATATTAAAAACCTTTTAAAACACAAGCTTTTACATACTTAACCTAGGACGAGAGTAAGTCAAGATAACATCTATGACTACTTATTACGTAAGTTAATCATTCGGAAGAAATCATTACAGTTTTCAAATCCGACGAGAGATGTTGCACTGCGTAAATCAAATATTATGTGGAACTCGGGACTCGAACCCCCACCCCCCGGATTACACGTCCAGGTGCTCTGCCAATTAAGCCACGGTTCGATACATCGATACGACGAAATTAGTGGATTGCATTTTGTTAACCCAATTATGCATTGGTGGTGCCATCTATGACTACTTATTACGTAAGTTAATCATTCGAAAGAAATCATTACAGTTTTCAAATCCGACGAGAGATGTTGCACTGCGTAAATCAAATATTATGTCTCTTTGAAGTGTCTCACACTTTATATTTTTTGTAAATTGTTAAACACAATCCAAAATTTCATCGTACCTACGAAATTATCGACCGATGAAATTTTGGATTGTGTTCTTCCGAACCCTAAAAACCTACCTTATGTTAGTAGGATAGCTGTCGACGCAAAATGACGCCATTGTCCCGCAATTGATGATGTCGCTGACGAAAATCATCAGCATGATTGCGGAGAGCACCCATATGGTAGATAGGTTTATGAAAATTGCAGTCACGCCTCCTATTATCTGAAAAATCATTGTTTATTTTTTTTTAAAACTGGCAAGTGCAAGTTGGACTCGCACTCGTAGGGTTCCGTAACACAGTAAAGTATTCTAAAACTATGATTTTTCGCAACTACAAAATTAACTTTCTTTTCTAGATTTTTCACTCTCTTACTTCAAATGTTAGAGGGGAGGGGGGGGGGGGGGGAACACATTTTACCACTTTAGACGCGCCTATCTTTCAAATGATTGACTTTGAGAAAAAAATATTTTAGAAACTTCAATGTCATTTTTAAAGACCTATCCATAGACACCTCACACATATAGGTTTGAAGAATTTTTGTTTCAATTCCATGTATGGGATGCCCCTCCATAAACATTTCCATTTTATATTTTTGTATAAAAATCGGAAAGTGGTTTAAAGAACACATCTACCTACCTAGTTTCGATTCTGTAGTCTTGGTAGTTTCGGAATAAAATGGCTGTGACATACGGACGGACGGACAGACAGACAGACAGACAGATATGACGAATCTATAAGGGTTCCGTTTTTTGCCATTCGGCTACGGAACCCTAAAAAGGAGTTCTACTAAACCTCTAGGTGACCTCTTAATGAAATGAAAAAAATTAAACAAAGCGTTTTAAATAAAATAAAACTGGCCAAGTGCGAGTCAGACTTTTGTCCCGCACACGGAGGGTTCCGAACGCCATCTAACGAATATCTAACGAACTTCTAACACCAACCAGGCCTGTCGCGCTGTAGCTAGAAACTACAAGTTCCTCCGCGCAACCCTCTCGGGTGCATGTTCAGTCAGTTAAGTGTCACGCGCGCTCTCTATCGGCCGCGCACCTTACTTGTAGCTACCTACCTCATTATTATATTCCTTGCTTACGATATTAACATACAAAAATGTTATTCAGTATGTCTAAACGAAGGGCTACAAAGCATTGCGTAGCATACGGATGCTTAAACAACAACGGGAATGACGACATTAGATTTCATACACTTCCTAAGAATCTCGAGAGGTAAGACATTAATAAACTTAATATTATTTATAAGTAACGTAAATCTAGGTAGTAAGGCTATCTAGGTACTTTTTGTTTAACGATCCGGTCGTTTAGTAGTAGTTTTCGACTTTTTATCGCGTAAAAGTCAATGACCTTAAAGATCGTTCACTGTAAGTAGACCTCCCGGTTACTAGTGGCCGCCTTCTAATGCAGGGTCAGTGTATACTAGTTTTAGTTTAATACTTATATCAATTGAACAATAAAAGAAGGGGATATAAAATGTCAATTTTTTTTGCCTTTTTTTCATTTTATTTGTTAATTTTGTCGTCGCGCTGCACATGTAGGTACTTACGTAAAATGCAAAGAATGTCACACATAAAATGGTAGGTAGGTATAAGTCAGCTGAGTTTCATGTTTCAAGTTCAAGTTCACGTTAAGATCTTTAGGGAATTTCTATCGACATTACATCTTGCATAATATTAATTGTAACCTACTTGAAATTGGTAGGTTATTTTATTATTTACTGTAGGTAGGTTACGTAGATCCTATAGGTAGGTACCGAGGTGGTCCCATTGTAATTTCATCGAGATCTGATGAGTATCTCCAGAGATATGACGATAAACGTCTCAAACTTGCAACTGAAACTGACTCGCGCGGCATTGGAGTCGGTTGTTTTAGTTTTAACTATCTTAATTAAACTATCACATAAACTATCTTAATTATAGTATAACTGTAGTAGTTATACCCTACCTCGACATTAAACATGAATGTAACACTTTAAATATACTCATTACATTGTTCTACCTTAAAGTATTCTTCTACCAATTATAGGCTTCAATAAGTTATCTAATAACATTCAACCCTATAGGAGAGGCCGCAAGTTGACCGAGTTATTCAGACTCTCGCTGTGCGGACTTAAGGTGCATTTTACTGTGCGCAACACGCGGTTCATAGTTACTATTAGTTGATACTGTGACGCAAATTCAAGGTCGCACTCGAGGCGTGAAGCGCATTTTGAACGTTACCGACGTTGTAACTAGGTTAATCTCGCATTTTTGCTCTCAGGGAGAGCAATTTCTGTACTTGTACTATTCATTATTCTGTGCACCAACTAAGTAAACGTTAACACAAAGGTGTTTAATTATTATTATTAAATATCTGGAAGATCGAGTTTTGCTCGGTATTTTTTGCCACACAGAAAAATATGTCTCTTCCCGGCATCTACTGGCGAATAATAATAATTTTTTTTTTTAATTGAGAGCAACTAACTGCTTAGCACTAAAGCTACTTCTACCTACGTTTTTAGGGTTCCGTAGCCGAATGGCAAAAAACGGAACCCTAAAAAGGTACCGGTAAGCTTAAAATTGGACGCTGAAACAAGAAAACAATGGGAGTTAAATGTTCATGGCTCAGGTGAAGACTTACCCTCATTTGTTCAGTTTAAAGATTTTTTGGAATGTCGTTTCCGCGCTCTCGAATTTGTTGAACCTGTAAAATCTAAACCTAGAATTCATACTAACCATTCAAATCCAAAAGTCATGCACGCTAATTCTCCTACCACGAATGCTATGAAGTGTCCTTATTGCAATGAATGCCATCGTCCGTACGCTTGTAGTTAGTCCGCCAAAAAAGACGTAGCGAAACGTCATGAAATAGTGAAGTCACTCAAACTATGCTTCAACTGTTTAGGAACAAATCACTTTGGTAAAATGTGCTGCGTTAAAACAAAATGCCGTCAGTGCAATAGTGGATAAACATTGTCTGTAGTACTGAAACATGCACTGGGTTGCGGGTGCACGTAATAGTACGGTTGGCAACCCTACATTAATCAGGGGAATTAAACATGTGTTTTAAGTGAGACATTCGGCGTCTAGATGAAAGCTGAATGGCTCAATACCTTTGTTTTTTTTTTGTAAATTTAAAGCAATAAGTTATGTTTCTGTTATATCTATAATATTTTTTATCGAATATGATTTATTTAATGTAATTTGACGTGTGTAAGTGCAAATTTTTAATTTGCCCATATACTGAATAAATGTTTTGACTTTTGACTTTTGGACTTTTGACTTTTGGACTTTTGACTTTTGGACACTCTTCTTCATGGTTACAACAGGTCAGGGACTCACAAACCAAAAATGGAACCAAATCAAATTTCGGGATCGTCTTCTGAGATGAGGGAGGCCGAAAACGTTCGGAAACATTTTGCGACAGGTGATGGTCAGACACTGCTGGCCACAGCCTTAATTAAAGCTACGTCTCAAAACGGTTCACAGCTACTGTTGAGAGCCCTTCTAGACCAGGGCTCCCAAGCGTCCTTCATAACAGAAGCCGCAGCTGCAACTGTTAAGGTTGAAGAAAATTGCAGCTAAGACTTGTATTGCAGGACTGGGTAGTAAGCAGAGTGACATAACCTCGAAGGCTATGGTTAAGGTTCAAATTCAGTCTCTCCGTGATCCTAAATTTATGTTAGAAGTCAAAGCGAACGTCCTCAATACAATTACAGCTTTATTACCTGACAAGAAATTTGTTATGCCAGGATGGGTAGAACTAGGCAGTCTGCCCCTAGCAGATCCCCAATACAATGCACCCAACAACATTGATATTTTGTTGGGAGCCGAGGTATATAGCGTCATCCTGAAAGAGGGTTTACTACGAAACCCTCTCGGTACCACAATTGCGCAGGATACGTCCCTCAGGTGGGTACTGTCGGGTCAGGTGGGCGGCCACGTAGACAATCCTATTTGCCTCACTGCTGATATTATCAAAATGTACGGACATTCATTCATTCATTTCTTTTTCATATATAGGTACTACAGTACACTTATGTTCGTCAAATGTAGATACAATAGTTGTAAAAATAAAACAACATGGAAAAAAATACGATAATACACACAAAAAATTAGGCTAAAATATCAATAAAATCATTAATCAATTACAATACATTATTATAAATATGTCAATACATCAATTGTAAGAATTTATGTCAATACTGCGCCATGTGGACTTGTCATCAATAAAATCTTTAATATTATAATATGCTTTTTGCATGAGGATTCTTTTTAATATAATTTTAAATTTATTGTCTTTGAGGCTGATCAAGGCCTCAGGAAAAATATTGTAAAATAGAACCGAATTAGATACAAATGATTTTCCTATCTTTGCTAGTCTATAATTGAAAGGTAACACTAACCTATCTTTATTTCTAGTGTTGTATTTGTGATAATCACTGTTACATTTAAATTTACTACGGTTTTTTCTAACGTACATGATATTTTCATAAATATACACACAAGGCATGGTCATTATACTAATTTGTTTAAATTGTTCTCGTAAGGAATCTCTGGGACCCAGTCTATAAATTGCCCTCACTGCTCTTTTCTGTAATACAAATACACTCTGGCGATCTGCAGCATTACCGTGGGGTAATGCTGTACGACATCAGAGAGTGAAAGTAGCTATAGTAAACTAGTCTTGCAGTTTTTACATCGGATACTTCTCTGATTTTTCGTACGGCATATGCTGCTGAGCTCAGCTTACCGCAAAGCTCAGATATGTGTTTACCCCAGCCTAGCTTACAATCAAGTGTTAGTCCTAAGAATTTAGTATGATTAATAGTCTCAAGTACCTTATTGTCTATGTTAATAGTATTAGAATTGTTAGTGGTCACATTATTCGATAGTGAAAATCTTAGGCATTTCGTTTTTTTCGCATTTAACATTAAATTATTTACACTAAACCATTCCTGTACATTTGTCAATGACCTATTAATGATGTCAGCATCAAACATTTTCCTATTTATGTCAAATAACAAAGATGTGTCATCCGACAATAATAATATAATATCGCAGAATTTATTTGCTAGAGATGGCAGGTCATTTACATAGACTAAAAACAAAAAAGGGCCAAGAATTGAACCTTGAGGAACACCTATTGACACATTCAGAGCACTCGATAGCACACCATTGACATCCACTGTTTGAGTTCTATTGGACAAGTACGATCTCATCATTTCTAGTGATTGGTCTCTTACACCATAATGATAGAGTTTCCCGAGAAGTATTCTATGGTCCACGCAATCAAATGCCTTTGACAAGTCACAGAACACCCCGAGAGTATCATGTGACTCATCCCAAGCCTTGAAATTTTTTTCCACAAGATCAATGGCAGCATCTGTCGTGGAACACCCTTTTGTAAAACCGTACTGTCCAGAGAACAAGATGGAGTTGCAGTTAAAGAAGGATGTTAGTTGAATCAACATCAACTTTTCAAAGATTTTACTCAATGTTGGTAAAATTGATATTGGCCTAAAATTACCTGGGTCCTTTTTGTTGCCACTTTTAAACATGGGTAAAATTTTACTGTTCTTTATTAGGTTTGGAAAAGAACCCTGATCAATACTGTCATTGAATATTGGAGATAAAAATGGAGCCAATATGTCTATACAATTATCTATAAATTTTACTGAGATACCCCAAAGATCTTCAGATTTTTTAGATTTTAAAGATTTAAATGTCTTAATGATAACTGTGCTTGTTACTTTATGGAAACCAAATATTTTTGTCGACTCATTTGTAGAGTCTTTAAGTAGTGACAAGACCATATTAGGGTCCGTTGATTTAAGATACTTAGTTGCTTCGTATGGAATTTTGGCAAAATAATCTACAAAAACGTTAGCAACTTTTTTTTTGTCCGTCACAGTAATGCCATCATGAGTTACTTTAAGCTCATTAGAGTGTGATCTTATTTTACCTGTCTCCGTTTTGATGATTGACCAAATTTTTTTAATTGTATCTGTGGATGATTTAATTTTGTTTATTATATAAATGGCTTTTGCTTTCTTACAAACGCATTTAAACAACTTGCTATATTGACGTACATATGTAACTATATTTTGTGAAGAGTGAAGTGTGCAAGTGCAAGTAAAGATTGCAGACAAACATGTTGATTATCAAAGAATAGCTTGGAAAGAAAATAAGGATGATAACATACGTGATTATCGATTACTGACAGTCACTTTTGGGACCTCATGTGCACCATACTTGGCTGTCAAAGCATTGCAACAAGTTGCAATTGATGAAGGTCATAATTATCCGCTTGCCGCGAGAAAGGTTCACAAGGACTTTTACATGGATGATCTTCTCACTGGTTGTCAATCTGAAAGGGAAGCAATACAGTTATGTGATGAGATTAATGGATTATTGAAAAAAGAGAAATTATAGCTGAAATCTGCCGCTTGTATGACCCGCTGGGTTGGATAGCACCATGCATCATCACTGCAAAAATATTTATCCAGAAATTGTGGATTACTGGACTTGACTGGGACGATAGGTTACCCGAAGAACTCCTGCAAGAGTGGAAGTTTTATCGAGACGACTTATGTAAGTTAATGAACTTCCACATACCTCGATGGGTTCATCGGACTGACGATTATGCAAAGGTGGAGTTACATGGGTTCGGCGATGCATCAAGTTCCGCGATATCGTGTGTGGTTTCGATGCATTGCATCCGATGGTACAATAAAAACTCACCTTGTAACTGCCAAAACCAAAGTCGCCCCAATCAAGCAGGTTTCAATTCCCAGGTTGGAATTATATTCTAGTTGCCAAACAGCTGCTGGAAGTCGCTGAAGTTTTGAATATATCAAAATCAGACCTACATGCCTGGACTGATTCAACGGTCGTATTAGCTTAGTTGAGCGAACATCCAAGCCGTTGGAAGACGTTCGTGGCCAATCGTACATCTGAAATACTGACGCTATTAGATTCATCGCAGTGGTCGTATGTGGCATCTAAGGACAATCCTGCTGATTGTGCATCGCGTGGTTAACCCGCATCAGCGCTACTAGAAAACAGGTTGTGGATGTATGGCCCCGACTGGCTGCAAACCGACCGTATAGAATATGGCAAATCGCAATCCATTTGCACCAAAACAGACCTGGAATTGAAATTGTTGAAAGTACATACCTCGACAGTAGAGGGATGTCAGGAGGCGGACTTTTTCGCGAAGTTCTCCTCTCTCCGGAAGCTCGTCAGGGTTGTAGCGTACTGTAGAAGGTTTCTGCGACTGAAGGATCCTGAACATAAAAAAAAAGCACAACACTTATCGTACCTAACTGCATCTGAATTGCAAGATGCACTTACCTGTTGTATCCGACAGCACCAGCAGCACTTGTTGCACGACGAAATCACCAGCCTCCTGAAACAGAAAGAAATTAGTAAACACAGTAAAATAGCAATTTTAAATCCTTACATAGATGAAAAAGGTATTGTAAGGGTTGGAGGAAGAATAGAAAACTCGGACTTACCTGACCGCAGCAAACACCCTATTATCATTAGTGGAGAGTCACATTTGGCTTAACTGATTGTAGCAGATGCGCACAAGATGACGCTGCACGATGGTCAACAGCTTACCTGTAATTATATTAGAACCAGGTACTGGGTTACTAAAGTAAAGAATGTAGTACGTACCCATATTCACCATTGTGTACCTTGCGCAATACCTTTTGCATACGCAATGCAGCAAAGACGAAGACTCAGTTGATAGGCCAATTGCCAACTTGTCGAGTCACTCCTAACAAGCCGTTTTTGTGCTCGGGCGCTGATTATGCCGGTCCAATCAACCTTCGAGTGTCAAAAGGCAGAGGTCAGAAGTCTTATAAAGGCTATATGTCTCTACATTTGTATAGCTACACGAGCTATACACCTAGAAGTGGTCAGACCATACTTCTGAAGGGTTCATGTCAGCTTTTAAGCGGTTTGTCGCCCGAAGAGGTCGCTGTACACAGCTGTGGAGCCACAATGGATCTAACTTTGTAGGGGCTGCAAAAGAACTAAATACCCTGCTAACAAGTGAACGTTCAGGATTTTATAGCGAAGTAGCAGCTTCTCTAGCTGCTAATAATGGAACAGAATGGCAATTTATCCCTCCGCATGCTCCAAATTTTGGTGGACTTTGGGAGGCAGGGATAAAAAGCACAAAACAACACTTGAAGCATGTACTTGGTGATTCTACGCTCACCTACGAATAACTTGCGACTGTTTTATCCCAAGTTGAAGCGTGTCTTAATTCCCGTCCATTGTCTCAAGTTAGTAGTTTCGGACGATCCCGTCCCACTTACGCCAGGTCATTTCCTAGTGGGTGAACCTCTGCTGATGGTTCCAGATCATAATTATGAACAAATGCACACGGGTAGCTTACCCCGTTGGCAAGTTACACAGCGAATGGTACAACAATTCTGGCGGCGTTGGTTGCAGGAGTATCTCACTAGTTTTTTTCAAAGATATAAGTGGAATACACGAACTCCTGAATTGAAACTTGGAGACATTGTTTTAGTACGTGAAGACAACTTGCCCTCAGCTAAATGGCTTTATGGTTTGGTAATAGAGGTCCATCCGGGTAAGGATAATATCACGAGGGTTGTAACTCTTCGTTACAAAAATTCACTGATTCAGCGTCCAGTCTCCAAGCTCTGCTGGTCTACCATGACCTCTTATTGCGATTCAATTGCGAACCTAAACTGAACTGCTTTGTTTTTTGACCTCGTTTAAATCCAATTAAAAGGACCAACTAAATAATCGCAAAAACAAAACCTAATCTGAGTGGCAAAGTTGATTTCATTCATTCAGTTCGTACCATCACCATATAATAGCGATTCTGTTTCGACTCTTATGTGTCAAATCTAACGATTCTGATAAAGTTGTTATATTTCCTGCGAATATTGAAACGTTTTAGCATATAAGTGGTAATTTTGGGATTTTAATAAGTCTCTCCGCCTATTTAAAACCAACCATACCAACCAATAGGTGTTCGAGTTGTGTGATGGTAATTATTATGCACTAGAGTCTAGACTTCTTGGACGAGTTTAGGTACCAAGGTTTTCATATAAGAATATTACGCTGCGCGACAATCAATATCAGAAATAATATTCAGGCTTAGTATCCATTTACGAATGCTACAAAGTAAAAACATGTACATACACATACCTCATTTTTAGGGATCCGTAGCCAAATGGCAAAAAAACGGAACCCTTATAGATTCGTCATATCTGTCTATCTGTCTATCTGTCTGACTGTCTGTCTGTCTGTCTGTAATTCTGTATGTCTGTCCGTCCGTATGTCACAGCCACTTTATTCAGAAACTGTTAGGACTACACAGTTAAAACTTGGTAGATAGGTGTATTTTGTGAACCGCTTTACAATTTTTATACAATAATAATAATATATATACATTAAGAACTGAAACTAAAAAAAATATTCATCAAACCTATACGAGTGTGGTGTCTATAGATAGGTCTTTAAAATGACATTGAGGTTCCTAATAGCATTTTTTCTCAAAGTCAGTCATGTAGTAAAATGACCCCCCCCCCCTCCAACTTTTCAAGTACGGGAGTGAAAAATCTAAAAAAATATATATGCTGTAGATATAACAAAAAACTTTTAACGAAACTTGGTTTGAACGAGATACAGTCAGCAGTTTTTAAGATATAGCGACCGCAAAAATAAAATTAATTTTTTGGTAGTGAAAAATTATAGTTCTAAATTACTCTTCTGTGTTACGGAACCCTACTAGTGCGAATGCGACTTGCACTTGGCCAGTTAATTAGATCTCGTCATAACACTAATTAATTACTTCTCAAATCACGTTCAAAACGACCACGCTTGCGTCTGTACTCTATTGTTAGGGCGATTTGATATAACGTAAACATTACCCGCAACGGAAATGTTTACATTAATATCAAACCGCCATAACAGAGAACGCGTACAAAACCAACAAACAATACCATACAAAATCTTTTTATGTGGAGATTTTGTGATTATGGTGTCCTCAAATTCATGTAGGTTGATTCTTTTTACGATATTTAAATAACATAATAGCATACTAATTCATTATAATGAACAAAAACCTATGTTTTTTCATAAACTCTAACATTTCATTTTACCGTAACTTTCCGTTAAAAGATGACGATTAGGTTTTAGAACGCAGCCTTGTAGTTGACTCGACACTAGTGATGTATTTTGCAATTCAGTATCGAACTTTCGTTCATTCATTCTAGTGGCAGCGATCCACATTAGGTTTTGTTTATTTAAGCTCATAGTACGAAAAAAAAGGAACCAGTTAACACAATCGTCTCAGAATTGAATCGCTATTTAAAAGGTCATGGTAAGCCTCCTGTCCATTTTCTATCGATGTTGATGATGAAAGTTACGAAAGATTGATGTATTTATGTATAATTCTAAAAGAAAATAGCATGTTAAGTCTAATTCTCTTATTTCTTCTCTTGTTTCTTGATTTGTGTTTTTTTTTTGTTTGGATAGTATAACAAAAAAAAAATTGAAGTTATGTATCTAAATTGCATTCGTTTTGTTTAATATTATGTGATTACAGTCCACAGAAGTTGTTAAATGTATGTAAACCTGATGAAAGAGTTGTAATTTAAAATGTATCTAACGTAAGCCTATAATTTGAGTTTGTATATTAGTATTGCAAGATGTATTGCTTGTGTTTAGTTGAGTTTGCACATCTACCTATGTTTATAACGTTTATTGATGATTTGAACGGCTTGTGAAGTATTGCGGGCTCTCGGTGTTTATTTTTGTATTGTATAAGATTTATTTTATTTCAAGGATTTATGTTCAAGGACTAATCGTCCTTGGTGGGCGGTATGTCCAAAGTCGTATTAGTTTCCGTCCTTGTCACTAGATGGCGACTGTAGAAAAAATAGACTGCGGTGGTGAAATTTACCGAGAATCCAGGTAAAGTGTTTGCGATTTTGAATAAAGCGCCAAAAATCGTTCCGAATATTTGTCTGCGGTTTCATTTCATTGCACCCTTGTACACATTATTACCTAAATTTTAATTTTGAATCTAAGGTACGCCATCTATTGGGATCTTAGCCAATATATTTTATAAGAACTGGGCATAGTTCGCATAACGCATTTATCCAAAAGTGTCTTCAGATTTATTTTTTGACAGTCAAGCACGTGACCGCTATGTCATCTGATGTTAAGATAGTTACGATCTAAAATAAAATGGTGCTGGTTTGGAATTGAAAGACGACACTGAGACAAGGCGGTACTAAAGTCCAATTCAGAGAGCGCAACTACCATAAACCGTTTGGCGCCATTTCTTTTTTCTGGTGGGTTACGAGCCACGGGTGAAGCCTACCAGTGATCATCCTTTTATCACCATCCAGCTGTTACGTGTATATCAGCCCTAGGTTGTGGTACCCTAAGGTGTGTATCTCAGCCTACGGATGCAGGAAGGCAACAATGACCTCTTCGTGGGTGACAATGACAATTATGAGGTAAAACAAGCAAAATAATCTTACCTGATGTATAATGAACACATATTTCCTGCCGAAGTAGTGACTAACTCCACTCGTGACTATATTCAGGCCAGCCACGATGAAACTTATGCCAAATACAATTAACAAACCTGATTGTTTCATGGCACAATCATTAACCTAAAAATACAATTGAGCACATAATTATATGGAGTTTTAAAGTGTAACTATCGCCTCAAATGTTTTCGTTCATCTATCTCATGCCACCGACATTCGTGTCGTATTACAGACGGTGCTGATTGGTGGATGTGATGTATGACATTTAGGTCTAGCTGTGATTGGCGGACGCGGCCGTAGCCATATTTGTATACACGCTAATGTGTCATGTCAACTGCTGTCATAGTGGCTAGCTACCATAGGCTACACATAAATAAAAAGTTTCACATACATCGTGGTTTCATAAAATCACACCACACTTTTTTTTCTTAGTGTCATACAGTCGAGCATTTAACTGCTATGTCACCTGATGTTAAAAGAAGATGATTATGGTGGATGGTCTAGGATGGAATCGTGGTTGTCTGCTATTGAAAGATGGCACTCAGACGAAGCGCTGGACAACTAACTTAAATCAAATCCTTCCCAAACCGTCTTCTATTTACATGTTAGGGTTCCGTACCTCAAAAGGTAAAAAAAGGAACCCTTATAAGATCACTTTCTTGTCCGTCTGTCTGCTCGTCTATCTGTCCGTCTGTCTGTCTGTCTGTCCGTCTGTCCGTATGTTACCACCGATTTTCTCAGAAACGGGTGAACTTAGCAAGTTGAAATTTATACCAGATACAGAAGTCTATAGTCTCTATTACGTGTATAAAAGTCAAGATCCTGAGTCAACACGATAAAAAGATATGGGCAAATTTAGATTTTCGCGAAAATTTGTATGTACCAAAATGTACCTTAATATTCAACTTTTTTTTAATTTCGGAAATTTTCCTTTACTTGTGCTGTAAGACCTTGCTTTTGAATAAAATTAACAATTCTAGGTCAACCGGAAGTACCCTATAGGTTTTGGTTAGAAAACCTATAAGGTACTTCCCGTTGACCTCGAATCATGAAATTTGGCAAGAAGCAAGGTCTTATAGCACAAATAAAGAAAAATTCCAAAAAATAAAAAAAGTTGAAAATTAAAGGGTATCACCATACATACATAGTTAACGCCAACAAAGGTAGGCCCCTGAGTTATATGGGCGCTCATACAATTTAGAGGTCTAGCCTAATTGGTACCACCGAAGCCTAGGTGGGCGAGTTCAACTCGACTTTGCCGGTCTTTATTTATTTTTAGAGTTCCGTACCTCAAAAGGTAAAAAAAGAACCCTTATAAGATCACTTTCTTGTCCGTCTGTCTGTCTCTTTGTCTGTCCGTCAGTCTGTACGTGTGTCACCACTAATTTTCTTAGGAACGGGTGGACCTAGCAAGTTGAAGTTTATACCTGATACTGAAGTCTATAGTCCCTATTGGGTGCATAAAAACCAAAGTCTTGAGTCAACACGATAAAAAGATATGGGCAAATTTAGATATTCGCGAAAACTTGTTAGTACCAAAATGTACCTTGATTTTCATTTTTTTTTATTTTTCGGATTTTTCCTTTACTTGTGCTGTAAGACCTTGCTTTTGACCAACATTGACAATTCTAGGTCAACCGGAACCCTATAGGTTTTGGGTCGAAAACCTAAAGGGTACTTCCCGTTGACCTAGAATCATGAAATTTGGCAAGAAGCAAGGTTTTATAGCACAAATTAAGGAAAAAATCCAAAAAATAAGAAAAGTTGAAAATTAAAGGGTGCACCCATACATGCATAGTTTACGCCAATTAAAGTAGACCTCTGAGTTATATGAGCGCTGATACAATTTAGAGGTCTTGCTTAATTGGTACATACCAACGTTGGTACGGAAACCTCAGTGGGCGAGTTCGACTCGACTTGGCCGGTTGTTTATTTTTTAAGACGCGAATAATGATAAGGAAATAATAAACTTTTCCTTCATCTTAACTATATGCCTGCTTCAAAAGTCAAACTATAGAAAGATAATAAAAAAAATCGGGATTTTATTTATATCAGAATAATAAAGGCTAGCGTTTGACCACTATCTCACCTCGTAGTAAATGATGATGCTTTTGAGGATAATAGCACGCAAGGCGAAAGAATGGGAACTGGCTCTCAAGGATAGCAGCTGGAAAGAACACATTAGATGTTTGGCGACGGATTTTCTAACTTGAGGGTGGTAGCTGGCCAGGCTGACACTAGATAGCTACACTATGCAAATAGATAGAACTATGACTGACATCACGTAGTTAGTTGGATAACATTTAAATTGTATGTCGTGTCACGACTTAAACATGCAATGGGTTACATATCTGTAACCTTCTATTCATTAAGTTCTATGCAATAAACCAATAAAGTACAATTCTGTTCTGTGCGTAATAATATCTGTGAGTAGGTATACCTGATCAGTAGAATTTTTACCCTGCGACAATCTGATCATTTCGCAGAAAGTTAGAGTGTCTGAGTCGTCTTGGTCTAAAGACGACATCGCTGCGTCCACTATGCTCGGAAGCCACATCAGGAATGGCTGAACACTAGAATGTAAAAAAAAAGTTAAACTAATACGGCGGGAATTATACTTGTTGGATGCATCCCGACAAGTGGGCTGAATTTGTCACGCTATGGGTTCCAGAAGATAGCCGTCGATGTAGAAGAAGACCCAATAACTGGCCAAGTGCAAGTCGGACTCGCACTCCCCCATAAAGTTTCTTGGTGTTTCTTCTCTGATGGGAGTACTTCCGAAACACCAGTAGATTCAATAGTCCATCAGTTTTCATCTTTTGTTTGCAGATCTAGAGTTGCCTGTTAAGACGGTATTATGCAGCTGATAGACGGACAATCAGTTCCATTCGGAATATGATTTGTACTGCAATTAGTCTGCGTTTTATTTTATTTATTTATTATGTTTCATTATTTCACAAGTTTTTGGATAAAAATTGTCTGAAGTACTGAAACTTGCACTGGGTTGCGGGTGCACGTAATAGTACGGTTGGCAACCCTACATTCATCAGGGGAATTAAACATGTGTTTTAAGTGTGAGGTTTGACGTCTAGATGAAAGCTGAATGGCTCAATACCTTTGTTTTTTTTGTAAATTCAAAGCAATAACTTATGTTTCTGTTATATCTATAATATTTTTTATTGAATATGATCTGTTCAATGTAGTTTGACGTGTGTATGTGCAAATTTTTAATTTGCCCATATACTGAATAAATGCTTTGACTTTGACTCGTAGGGTTACGGAACCCGGATGAACTGAGATGATGTTCACCCGTGATCATGGCGCTTGCATCTGATCACAGATGAACATCATCTCAGTTCATCCGTGATCATGGCGCTTGCAACAGAGCCGAATTATCGGAAACTCATAAATAATACATGGTAAATATCCCGTTATTAGTACTGATAAAATTGTCAGTGACCATGAAAACCTAGAAACTTATATTATTAATATCGAATTAAACCTTGTAAAAACTAGGTACTTACCCAATAAACACCAGGAACATCAGAGCCCAGAGAAGAAGAGTACTCTTGAGCAGAGGAACTTTAAACATAGGCAGGCTTTGTATCTTTACGGATGCCCAGAAACCCATTTATAGACTCATATTTTTCTCGTGTAGAACCACAGATTTTGCCTGGAACGTATATTTCCTATTTCATTAAAATTAGCTGTTGTATTTTCTATTGATTTCTTTACATTTGCAGTTACAATTTGTTTCAGTCTACGCGAATTTGGCACACGAGTGCCATCTTAAAACGTAGGAGGGCATCAAGGTGATAACTTGGAAAATTCGTTCCAAATTGGGCGTTCCCTGCAGGATGCTATACTTTGCCTTATCCCTAGGCTAGAAACGGTTTGCAGTTAAATAAAATTAAGTAAAGAATTACTGACCAGGTAGGTATCTCTATCCTTCCCAGTATTCAACGCATAGATATTTCTAAGCACATTCAAAGCTTCCTCATCCCTTCCCACGCTCAGTAGGTACTTAGGGCTCTCGTAGCAGCTGTACACTCCAAGTGCAGAAAATATCAAAGGAATCGCGAAGACCAGGTCCAAGAGCCGCCAGGAATTGAAGTGGATATCCAGGTATGGAATGTAGTATGAGAACGTCAGAGGCAAGATGAGAATCGATATAACTGAAACATTTTAAAGTTATTTTTGATGGCTATAAATATACGTCTGATCAACCGAAGTAGCTATAACATTATTACTTACCTGCCATAAGTCCATTGGAACACAAAAACACGCTTGTGGTGAGTAGCATCAAAACACTTCTCTTGTCTATTGGAGTGCTTTCACTCATATGCGTCAATGAGATCGCATAGCCTCCAGCGACCCTGAAATATCCAAATAAACAAAAGAAAAATAATAATTGTAAAACAGTTAATTGCCGTTCTACTTTTTCTACGTTGTATCAGATCAAAAAAACTACGCTGAATCTGCCATAAAATCAATAAGAAGTACAGACCTTCTTGTTTGCGTTTGGGATTGCATAGACTGTAATTACCAGAGTTGTCATCCTTTTTGGCTGGATGAAAAACGTATCTTCTTGGCTGGATAGATAAACTAACTCTCGAACTCGATATCTGATTTCTTTCTTATAAGAATGTAAGTAATGATTGCTTTCTTTAAATTTAATACTGGACACCTTAATAAAAGGTAAGTGGAATTGTGTGGATTAGGGGCCGCCAAAATTCGACTGTGGAACTACAACGAATTGGATCGTTTGGTTCAGCACATTATGCATTTTGGGTTTTGAACATGATTAAGCTTGACACTTACGCTGCAGAGGAGCACAATTTCAGAAAGGACAGCACTATCCAATTAGGTGATAGGGCCGCCAAGGATCCAGCGATATAAGTCGTGGTCATGGAAATAAAAAGTATCTTACGCCGACCTTGAGTATCGGCCAGGTAGCCCCAGAAGTATGACGTTGATATTATTCCTGGAAAGTAGAAATTACATTAGGCATACTCATATCCCATCACTCAACACCTATATTTATTTTACGGCTTGATGTTATTCGGTTCAGTAATAAATATGGCGACTACTTGACGTGAGAGAATAAGGATGTTGCTGAAAATCAGAATTTTTCATCGTTGTCTTTTTTAGAGATTATATAGGTATTTTGACAGTCAATTTTCCAATTGGATGTCGTTCATAGTTGACGCTATACTACAAAGATGACTTTTAGCTTTCTTGAAACTACATTTTAGTTTGATCGTAAGTTTGGACTGGTTTTTTGACTGGTTTCATTTGTCTTTACTTGCTGCCTACTGAATGCTTGTATTTGTGAGGAAGAACTAGTGCTTAAAATAGGTTGTTTAAGCCATCACAGGATCTAAACTAGGATTAATTCTAAGGATTTAGCTTAGTCATATAGACACTGACCATAGGATAGATACAGAAGGGAAAGTACAAACCGAAAAGTGGAATTGCAGCTATAAGCCCCTGCTGTGCACTGGTGGTATTCAGCTCGCAGCTGCTAGACGGGATAAGGAATGACACGGAGAAGAACTCCAGAGACTTGCTCATGATGATACTACTGCACAGGATGAAGGTCATCAAGTTGTACTTGCCGAACCCTGGAACACGTTAGTAACTGTTGAATTTTACAACAAACTAAGCCATATGCTGTAATTATTGAAGCCTTAGCGCTTGCACTAAAGTAAGTTAGTCCTGCGCTTCGCCTCACTGCTGTTCTCCTATTGCAGATTAATAAATCGGTGAGTAAGGCCCGGACTCCACCAAAAGGAAGACGGGATGAGAAAAGAGGAGATGTGCACACAACCAATAGAACTTCGTTATTCACACATCTCGTCTTCAATCAGTTTCAGTGGATACCACCGAGCGGAGATGTAACATATTTGTATGCCGCGATGGAAGCGGAGAGATGTGACCTATGCCTCGCTGAGATTGAAGAGTACTTAGTACGAGTTTTCATCGTAAACGCTTTTGACAGATCTCACATAGTTTTCTACTTATTCTGGCTCCCGGATTGGTCTAAATGTAGTGATGTGTAGTAACCACTAGAGGCGCTGTACTGTTTTTTATACAAATTTGTTCGATATACGATATCGAATTTGGTATGAGAACTTGTACTAAAGGTACTGTGCCTCTGTGTCTCGCAAGCTGGCGATGGCACGCAGCGAATACGAGTTGTGAGTGGTGCGGGCGTGACAACAAACAACCATTCAACGCTCGCCGCATGCAGTTCAGTATTGCTCTAGCCAGCACACATCAACATACATAGATAAGTATATATACATATAGATATAAGTATGTAAACATATGTAAATTTCCCATACAATGACATTGTTTTGGAATAAATAAAGCGCTTCGCTTGACTCGTCTTGCCGGGGACACTACCGTGCCCCCCATCTCCGCTCAAGCCTCGCCAGTACCATATTATTATCTTTTCTATGCCAGTACGCTCCGCACAGCTCCGGTTATACATCCTAGCTGAAAACTATTCTCGTCTCCGCTTTGGACATCTGCATCTCCGCATTGGTCCACCGTCTCCGCATTAAAAATAGAACATGATTGTGACCTGGACTCCAGTCCAGGTCACAATCATGTTCTATTTTTGACCGACTTCAAAAAAAAGTTCTGATTCGACTGTACTTTTTTAATACGCTTTTATTAGCTTCAGACGTATGTATGTTTGTATGTTAGTATGTAACGGAATCTTTGAACATGATTTTATCCCCCTTCAAAACGTCGGATTAACTCGAAATTTGGCATACTTATTAAGGACCGATGACAATTCAATATTTTAAACATTTTGACCCGTTATCCTTACTAGGATAATCAGGATTAGCAATTTTTTGTTTTCCTGAGACCCGGAGATCTACGTCAAGACCAATAAAGGAAACTACCAGCCGCGCCGATCACCTATTTCTCGGATAAGTTACCGACTGTGCCTATGACAAAATTTTCGGAGAGGGAACCTGAGAACCGCCTATCTCTTCTAAGGAAGGCACCAGGCACTCGATTTACTTATTTATCGGATGATTACAGACTTTAAAAAAAAATCGACTAAAAAATTAAAAATAAATAATAGTTTAAAAAAACTAAAAAAATACGCTTTTATAGAAAATCCAACTAAAAAATACAAAATATATTTTAATAAATTTGAATTAAAAATAGTGTAAGAAAAAATGATTTTATTGTAAAAAAAGCGTGGGGTGCATGGTATCAATAGTTCCAAATATTTTATAAACAGATATGACTAGAAGGGTTATTTTGATAATATCCTGAAAAGCACCCCACGCTTTTTTTACAATAAAATCATTTTTTCTTACACTATTTTTAATTCAAATTTATTAAAATTTATTTTCTATTTTTTAGTTGGATTTTCTATAAAAGCGTATTTTTTTAGTTTTTTTAAACTATTATTTATTTTACCTCAGAACTCCGTCAAATCTGTACCTATTTCATAAATTATTTTTTCGTTTGAGAGATTATGCCTCCTGATTGGTCCCATTCAAATTGTATCGAGGTATGACAATTATCTCCGGAGATATAGATATAAACATCTCAAACACATTACATACCTTAATGACTATATGAATTTGTATACCTTGACGACATGATGATACTATTGGCTATTTAGACCACCGCGGCATGTGAAGTCGGTTTTTTTTCGTTTTATACGATCATAAGTTATAAATATTTAGATTGTCAGTTAACTTAGTACTTAACTGCTGTTAAGTACTCGGCTGTCTGGAATTAAAATAATGTGGTTGGTACTATTTGCGATCTTTTTAACCGACTTCACAAAAAAGAAGGAGGTTCTCAATTCGTCTGTATGTTTTTTTTTTGTGTGTATGTTACGCGATTACTCCGTCAATTGTGAACGGATTCAAATGATTCTTTTTTTAATAGGTAGGGTACGTTTCCGAGGTGGTCCCATTTTAATTTTATTGAGATCTGATTAGTATCTTCAGAGATATGGAGATAAATATCTCAAACATAGGAGAATGTACTGGTTTTAGAAGAAGAGTCCCAAGAAGATTATACACAATGGAGGTTGCTATTGCATATACTTTTGAAGACTAAAAAATATTACCTTGAATAATATTAATAATAATAATACCAAATATAATAGATAATATTAATAATACCAAAATCAACGTGAATAAATATGTAAAAACAAGGTAATATTATTAATAATAATAATAATATATATATAAAAAAGAAGGAGGTTCTCAATTCGTCTGTATGTTTTTTTTTGTGTGTATGTTACGCGATTACTCCGTCAATTGTGAACGGATTCAAATGATTCTTTTTTTAATAGGTAGGGTACGTTTCCGAGGTGGTGGTGGTGGTATATATAATAACAATATTTTGGCCCCCTCTCAGAATGGATGTAAGGTTGGGTCCCGTGGTACTAAGGAGCTCCTCCTCATTGACACGGCCATTTGCCAACAAGTCCGGCGGAACAAAGGTGCTCTCTCCACCGCCTGGATTGACTACAAGAAGGCCTATGATTCAGTGCCTCATACCTGGCTGGAGAGGATCTTGGAGTTGTATAAAATTGATACAACTCTGAGGTCTTTTCTAGGTTCTTGTATGAGGCAGTGGACCACAGTCCTTTGTCAACCGGGTGGTTGGGACAGTCTCTCTGGTCCGCAGGACTTTATAAGGATTGAGCGAGGCATCTTCCAGGGTGACAGTCTGAGTCCGTTGTGGTTCTGTCTAGCCCTAAATCCTCTAAGCACATTATTAGAGGATTCAGGGCTAGGCTATCGGCTTAGGAGAGAGGGTGAAGTCATTTCACACTTGCTGTACATGGATGACCTCAAACTTTTTGCACCGAAGCGCCATGATTTGATGGAATTATTGAAAGTCACTGAGACTTTCAGCAACGCCATCAACATTGAGTTCGGTGTAGATAAGTGCGCGGTCATGCACGTGCAGCGGGGGAAAGTTGTTAATTCAATGAATTTACAACTTTCTGATACAATGACTTTCAGATCTCTCTCCGAAGCCGACACCTATAAATACCTTGGTATGTCAGAGTCATTGGGTATCGAGAGTGGGGGGATAAAACAGTCGGTGAAGGAACGTTTCTTCGGTCGCCTGACGAAAGTACTTAACAGTCTTTTGTCAGGAGGCAACAAGGTACGTGCCTTCAACGGCTGGGTTATGCCCCTACTTATATACACCTTTGGCATACTAAGGTGGACTCAGACTGAACTAGACGCCCTGGATAGAAAAGTTCGAAAGCAATTGACATCACATCGCATGCTTCACCCACGCTCGTCTGTTATGAGACTGTATATCCCACGGAAATGGGGTGGTCGAGGCTTTTTAAATGCCAAGACACTCCACAACCGTGAGGTATGCAGTCTCCGGGAATATTTCCTAAACAACGAGTGTGGGATGCATTGCGATGTGGTGTCAGTTGACAAGACTTTCACCCCTCTGTCCTTAGGCAAAGAGAACTGGCGCAAGCCTCAGGTGCTGAGCACCGAGGACCGCAAGGACGTATGGAAGAGCAAGGAGCTGCATGGCCGGTTCTATCGAGTCTTAACGGGACCCGATGTGGACCTGCTCGCGTCGGTGAACTGGCTACGATTCGGGGACCTCTTTGGGGAAACCGAAGGTTATGTTTGTGCAATTGCGGACGAAGTTATCAAGACTAACAACTACCGGAAATATATTATGAAGGACGGTACGGTCGACATATGTCGGGCATGCCGCCGTCCCGGAGAGTCACTCAGACATATCATTTCCGGTTGTTCTCATCTTGCTAACTCCGAGTACTTGCACAGACATAACCTCGTAGCCAGGATCATCCACCAGCAACTTGCTCTTCAATACGGCCTTGTCGAGTCTGAGGTGCCGTACTATAAGTACGCACCTGCGCCAGTTCTTGAAAATGGTCATGCTTTGCTCTATTGGGACCGATCGGTTATCACGGACAGGACTATTGTCGCCAATAAACCTGATATCGTGATAGTCGACCGGTCCCAGCGGCGGGCAGTGTTAGTTGACATCACCATCCCGCATGACGAGAACCTCGTGAAGGCTGAAAAGGACAAGATCAGCAAGTACCTTGACTTGTCTTTCGAGGTTACCGCCATGTGGGATGTTGATTCGACTAGCATTGTCCCAATAGTCGTTTCTGCGAACGGCCTAATAGCGAAGAGTCTCGACCAACATCTCAAGAGACTCTCGCTAGACGGCTGGATCAAGGGTCAGATACAGAAGGCGGTACTTCTTGACACGGCACGCATCGTCAGGAGGTTCCTCTCTCTGCAGCCCTAACCACCGGTAGCTTGGGCCCTGCCCCGCTGCTGGCGGCACTCTAGGTTTAGGTTTTTTTATAATATTGTTTATTTGTAATGATTTTATTATATTTTTGTTTGGATATCTTTATTGTAAAAAAACCTAAAACTAAGAACGAAAATAAATAACGTGAATAATAATATATATAATAATATACCCGCAGGGGCGGCTTTGTGGCGAGCCGACGGTGAGTGGCGACACCGCGTACCCCTATCCCGTGAGGGCTAAATGAGACCCTCTGACCCCCGGCTTGCTTTGACCGGCCGGCCTGTGGTGGGAATCGCAAGAGCTAAGACCTAAGCTCCAGGGTGGAAGTGTTAAAGGCATAAAGCCGCTAGTAGCGTTTAGTGAAAGTGCAGCACACCTCTCAACACCCTTAGCTATCCACGCCAATGTTGCCCCTCGGCGCCGACATAACGGTCCGCCTTTATGGGGGGTCCATTCAGTGGGTGGCAAGTCACCACCCGCCTAAATATTTTGTAATGAGGCATAATTGGCGGGTGCCGTACCTCATCCCATAGACCAGCAATCCGACATTAATCAGCTCACCCAATAGTCTCATAATATAATGTACCATCTTTTTATAATATAGTTTCCCATATCTCCTCCTCATCCATTAATAATACCTAAGTAAACATTGTAAAGGGCCTCTTGATGTTGGCTTCGGCTCCATCAATGCCCTCCAAAAGACCGGGCGGGTTGTGGGGGTGGGGGCGTGGGTTCACGTCAATAGTGCAATGGGTGTGGTGGGGATCGAACTCACGACCTCTCGATCGCCAGTCCGACACCCTATCCATTGGGCTATTGCCGCCTTTTCCAATTTATTTTTTATTTACTTTTATTGAACATATTTCCATAATCCACATTATTTGGCATCAACATATTCACAACAATATTAACCCTGCACCTATTAGTGATTATTTTACCCCTGTTCTGTGAAAATCCGAATGACATCGCTATTATTTAACTGTGATAGTAATGACACAACATGTCAATAGTGAAAATAGTGAAAAACCAACAAACAATACGAGATGAAAGTAAATAGAAGAAATGATAACTCGTTTGAAAGCACGTCGAGAACATGCGGTACATAGCGCGCACCCACCACCTCCGCCCGTCGCATCATCTCCGAGCACATCTTCGGGAGACGAGTTTGTCACTCCCCCGGAGGGCAGCTCGTCGAGTGATGACGACGGGCCTACGCCGCCGCCGCCGCCACCAGCATCTACGCGACGACGAGGACGGCCACCGCTACCGGCACGCTTGGGGCCTGTGGGGCATTCTGCTCCGCGCCCGGCCCTCGCTACCGGTGGTGTAGCGCGTCGCATGCGATGGACCCACTCTTTAAATGAGAACTGCATGCGCGCCTACTACGGGGCTACAGAGGGAGGAACTAACCTGACCGCGTACCGCGATAGGATACTACCTCTGTTTCAGGCCCTTGAACCAGCCGTCACCGTTACCGCACAACGACTATCGGATCAGGTGCGGGCCATCCAGCGGCTCAAGCTGTTGGACGACTCTGCGCTTGATCGGCTGCGTCTGGAGGCGTTACCTATTATTCCTACTACTTCTGCTTTAGCGCGGGACCCGCCCAGTGTGTCGTCGACGCAGGGGCCGACAGGCTCGGCTTCGACGTCTGCCCCGGCGGATGCCGCGCTAGACGCAGACGATTGTACGAATACTAACGTAAGTACCCAGACTAATGAGCATTTGAGGAGGGCTTTGGAAGACGCGATTTTGGAGTATCGCACTACTCCTGACTCTAGGCCGCGACTACCACGTTTGCCAATGAATAAAAGTAACCTGGCGTTAATGGGAGCCCTAAACGTTTTGCTAGTCCCATATATGCAGACTAGCGACTAGGACTAGCATTAGTTGATACACTCTCGATTCTTTACTGCGCGGCTATAGCGGCGTGTCGCGTTGTTCGCGTCAAGTTTCCGGATACTGACCAAATACCGCGACGCCCCGCTATCCCTGCGTGGCAAGAACGAATCGAGTGTCGCATCAATATGTTTAGGACTCTTATTGCGAAGTTGATCTGCTTCAGAGGGGGTAATCATCGCCCCCGAGTCATGCGTTTCGTGAACCAGGCCTTTGCTGGGACCGGGATTAGACCTCGGGACTACATGACTTGTGTCACGGAACGCATTGACTTTCTGAAGCAGAAAGTTTATGCATTGGGAAACCGTATTCGTCGCTATAGAGCGCATGTAGATCGCTATTATCAAAATCGCCTCTTCCAAAGTGACCAAAGGAAGGTATACCGAGGTTGGGAAGGAACCAATCAACGTGTGAATGAGGAGCAGTGTCCGGATACTACTACCATGAATAACTTCTGGCGTAGTATCTGGTCGGTGCCCGTCGAACACACGGAGGGCGATTGGATGAGCGTCGTTGAGCGCGCGTGTGAGCCTATCGAATCCATGGGGGCTATTAGTATTAGCCCTGAAGACGTTAGTTGTGCGATCCGTACGGCCCAGAACTGGAAAAGTCCAGGACCGGACGGATTACACAACTTTTGGATAAAGTGGATTCGATGCTCACACGACTGCTTAGCGGCGCAATTCCAACAAGCCCTCGAGGTTGGTTCCTTGCCAACATTCATGACAACCGGTGTCACCTTCCTGCTCCACAAGTCCGGTAGTACCACGGAACCGAAGAACTATAGACCCATTACATGCTTGCCAACGCTGTACAAGCTTCTTACATCTATTCTGAGGTTTAAAATTAATTCGCACATTGTTGCGCATAATATTTTGGCCCCTTCTCAGAATGGATGTAAGGTTGGGTCCCGTGGTACTAAGGAGCTCCTCCTCATCGACACGACCATTTGCCAACAAGTCCGGCGGAATAGAGGGGTTCTCTCCACCGCCTGGATTGACTACAAGAAGGCCTATGATTCAGTGCCTCATACCTGGCTGGAGAGGATCTTGGAGTTGTATAAAATTGATACAACTCTGAGATCTTTTCTAGGTTCTTGTATGAGGCAGTGGACCACAGTCCTTCGTCAACCGGGTGATGGAGACAGCCCCTCTGATCCGCAGGACTTTATAAGGATTGAGCGAGGAATCTTCCAGGGTGATAGTCTGAGTCCGTTGTGGTTCTGTCTAGCCCTAAATCCTCTAAGCACATTATTAGAAGATTCAGGGCTGGGCTATCGGCTTAGGAGAGAGGGTGAAGTCATTTCAGTACATGTACACTTGCTGTACATGGATGACCTCAAACTTTTTGCACCGAAGCGCCATGATTTGATGGAATTACTGAAAGTCACTGAGACTTTCAGCAACACCATCAACATGGAGTTCGGTGTAGATAAGTGCGCGGTCATGCACGTACAGCGAGGGAAAGTTGTGAATTCATTGAATTTTCAACTTTCAGACACAATGACTATCAGATCTCTCTCTGCAGCCGACACCTATAAATACCTTGGTATGTCAGAGTCATTAGGTATCGAGAGTGGGGGGATAAAACAGTCGGTGAAGGAGCGTTTCTTTGGTCGTCTGACGAAGGTACTTAACAGTCTTTTGTCAGGAGGCAACAAGGTACGTGCCTTCAACGGCTGGGTTATGCCCCTACTTATATACACCTTTGGCATACTAAGGTGGACTCAGACCGAATTAGACGCCCTGGACAGAAAGGTCCGACAGCAACTGACGTCACATCGCATGCTTCACCCACGCTCGTCTGTTATGAGACTGTATATTCCACGGAAATGGGGCGGTCGAGGCTTTTTAAATGCCAAGACTCTCCATAACCGTGAGGTATACCGTCTCCGGGAATATTTCCTAAATAACGAATGTGGGATGCATCGCGATGTGGTGGCGGTTGACAGGACCTTAACACCTCTCTCTACTCGTGCTGAGCACCGAAGATCGCAAGGACGTCTGGAAGAGCAAGGAGCTGCACGGGAGGTTCTATCGAGTCTTAACGGGACCCGATGTGGACCTGCTCGCGTCGGTGAACTAGCTACGATTCGGAGACCTCTTTGGGGAAACCGAAGGTTTTGTTTGTGCAATTGCGGACGAAGTTATCAAGACGAACAACTACCGGAATTATATCATGAAGGACGGTACGGTCGACATTTGTCGGGCATGCCGCCGTCCCGGAGAGTCACTCAGGCATATTATTTCCGGTTGTTCTCATCTTGCTAACGGCGAGTACTTGCACAGACATAACCTCGTAGCCAGGATCATCCATCAGCAACTTGCTCTTCAATATGGCCTTGTCGAGTCTGAGGTGCCGTACTATAAGTACGCACCTGCACCAGTTCTTGAAAATGGTCGTGCTTTGCTCTATTGGGACCGATCGGTTATCACGGACAGGACTATTGTCGCCAATAAGCCTGATATCGTGATAGTCGACCGGTCCCAGCGGCGGGCAGTGTTAGTCGACATCACCATCCCGCATGACGAGAACCTCGTAAAGGCCGAGAAGGACAAGCTTAGCAAGTACCTTGACTTGGCCCACGAGGTTACCACCATGTGGGATGTTGACTCGACTATCATTGTACCGATAGTCGTCTCTGCGAACGGCCTAATAGCGAAGAGTCTCGACCAACATCTCAAGAGGCTCTCGCTAGACGGCTGGATCAAGGGCCAGATACAGAAGGCAGTGCTTCTTGACACGGCACGCATCGTCAGGAGGTTTCTCTCTCTGCAGCCCTAACCCCCGGTAGCTTGGGCCCTGCCCCGCTACCGGCGGCACCCTAGGTTTAGGTTTTTTTATAGTATTGTTTATTTTATAATGATTTTTGTATTGTTGTTTTGATATCTATATTGTAAAAAAACCTAGACTTAAGAAAAAAGAATAAATACGAGCATAATAATATTACCTTGTTCTTACATCTTTATTCACGTTGATTCTGGTTTTTAACCAAAGTGTTATAAGTTTGACGTGTGTATCTGTGTGTCTGTCATCGTGGCATCGTAGCGCCCAAACGGATGAACCGATTTTGATTTAGTTTCTTTTGTTTAATAGATGTCTTCGTCGAGAGTGTTCTTAGCTTTATTTCATGAAAATCTGTTCAGCCGTTTAAATATTATCAGCTCTTTTTAGGGTTCCGTAGCCGAATGGCACGAAACGGAACCCTTATAGATTCGCCATGTCTGTCTGTCTGTCTGTCCGTCCGTATGTCACAGCCATTTTATTCCGAAACTGTTAAGACTACAGAATTGAAACTTGGTAGGTCGATGTATTCTGTAAACCGCTTTCTGATTTTTATCCAAAAATAAAAAATATAACATTTTAAGGGGGGGCATCTCATACAAGAAACTGGAACAAAAAAAAAATTCTTCTTCAATCCTATACGTGTCTATGAATAGGTCTTTAAAAATGACATTGAGGTTTCTAAAATCATTTTTTCTCAAAGTCAATCGTTTGAAAGATAGGCGCGCCTAAAGTGGTAAAATGTGTGTCCCCACCTCTAACTTTTGAAGTATAGCAGTGAAAAATCTAAAAAAATATATATGCTGTATATTCAATAAAAACTAACAACGAAAATTGGTTTGAACGAGATACAGTCAGCAGTTTTTGAGATATAGCGACCGCAAAGATAACTTTGTTCTTCGACCTTAACCTCTTCATACAAACACTATGAAAAACAAAGTTAATTTTATAGTTGCGAAAAATCATAGTTATAGATACTTTACTGTGTTACGGAACCCTACGAGTGCGAGTCCGACGTTCACTTGGCCAGTTTATTTGGTTAAAAAAACTACGATAGCAACTTTCGTAAGCTCGTAGTCCTTTGACCGCGGACGTCAAAAAATCAAAATGGCGCTGTTGCAGTATCTTGTTACTTCAATGATATTGCAAAAATATGGTAAGCTGGATCTAATTCTGAGACATCTCCTTGGAATGGTCTCAATGTACAAAGTTATACATATGCTTTGATTATAAACTCGGATTACATATACAAATCAGTCGGGGGTGGTTTTAATTTTTTTAATTTAAGTATTATTGACAGATATTCTTACGGTAATTGTGAGCGAGATAGAAACAAAGGTGGGGAGAATTAATTTGTCTTCACAGGAATGTTCTACCAGGCAAAGTCTAGTTAATGTGCAAAGTTTTTGAGCATACCAAATATTATTTGACATGACATGACGTTTGGCGAAGATGGCGGCCATATCAGTCCCGCCCGCGACACTGAATACATAAATAACTCAGAATTATGAACGTTCTTTGTACCCACCAACGCTGCAAAAAAAATAAATTATAAGCATAATACCACAGATTATATAATAGTTACTTCGTAAATAATACTTTTCGTTGTTAGGTTGGCTACACAGTGCTTTCATAATTCGGGTATTAACAATGTAAGGAAGTGCCAACTCTTATAACGTAGTAGAGTGATTCAGACTGTGTGGGCCATATGGCGGCAATTAATGTTAATAATCGCAAATAATACTTTTTAATATTCATTTTGGAACACTAGTCTATATATGCGCACTTTACAGATGTACCTTCTTAACCGTAATAGGTACATACTTGAAATTTTCACAAAGAATATATCCGTCAGTGTATAACGGCCCAGATACGAAATTTTATAGATGCATGTAATTTAATTAAAACTTGTTTTGCACTAAAAAGGGTAAAATAAAATCTTTATCAAAAAAAATAAAACCGACTTCATTACCACAAACAGGCACTCAAAAGCGAAAAATAAATTACTTAATATAATTATTATAAGCGCTACCCACTTATCTATTTGAAGTCGGTGCCAGCCAAGTCTAATAGGTAGTACATAGATACTACCTACATGTATCTACCTACTTACTACTACTACATACATAGTATCTATCTACTATCCAATAGACTTGGCTGGCACCGACTTCAAATAGATAAGTGGGTAGCGCTTATAATAATTATATTAAGTAATTTATATTTCGCTATTGAGTGCCTGTTTGTGGTAATGAAGTCGGTTTTATTTTTTAGAAAAAGATTTTATTTATAAGCCGTTTCTGAAGGAGCCTATTAGTTAGGTACTGTAATAAACTAACATAAATATAAATTTTGACTTGCTGTCAAATGAATGCTTCTTTGAAATATATCAGTGTCTGGACATTTGTTTGCTTATCTTGAAAACAACTACGACTTTTGTTCATATTACTGTTTTTATGTTAATTTTTGTACAAACAAATACTTTAAATAGTTTATGCTCACTTTTGTCTTCATTCTTTTGTCTTCGAAGACATGTGAGCCCAGACATTATACCAGAGGCCAGGGCTCATTAAAATTTTAGTATTGGCACAGAGTTCTTAATAGTTTATGTAATATCGGTGATATTTGAAATTGTTATTTCAAACCATAGTAATGACTTTTACTGATTGATTTATCAATCAATCTATCATATATACTAAATATATTATTATAAGCGCGAAAAGTTACTTTAAGAGAATTCTAAGACGCTTGAAGACAAAGCAAAGTGCATCTGGTTCTAACATCGCAGAAAAATATCGTTTGCGTGATGCAGGATCTCATACATTTAGACAATATTTTCAAGGAACACTGTGCAACCTACTCCAGCGCCATCTATTGGTGAGTATTGATGATACCTAAATGAATGGATGTTTGGTTACTTTTTAACGCAAAACGGTAGAACGTATTTGGATGAATGGTTGGCCACTTTGAATACTTTTAACCTGAATTAACACTATCAATAGAAATAGAAAACACGCGGTAAAAGTATAGCGCGGCAGAAGAATGATAAATGGAAACTTGGGCACCATTGTAAAGACACGAGCAGAGGTCACACACAGCGGAGATGCGCATGCTGAGGTGGTGTGGGATTAGGTCACTTACCGGGGATGAGGTCACTTACCGGGGATCAGGTCACTCACCGGGGATTCGGTCACATACCGGGGATTAGGTCACTTACCGGAGATTAGGTTCACCGGGGATTAGATCACTTACCCGTCATGTTCAAAGCTGCTTCAAACGGAACATTTTCCTGTTTCAACACCATTTTGCACGGAAATAGCTATCTGATTTGTTAACCTAAGCTATATCACGCACAGTACGTTAAAACTTAGCTCAATTACCATTTCCAAATTAATTATATCAAAAAAGTCAACTATGTTGTTTTATTTGTAGTTGATAATTATAATCATTATTTTAAGAAGTAGTTTTCATATTTTGCATTTAATGTAATCAAGTTTAGAATTAATTTTGCATTGAAATATATGCAAGTAAATGTTAAATCATTCGATATGATTTGCTAAACGTCCTCACTACCTCATGGATTAGGGTAGATTAACAAATGGCAAGTAAAATACTACATATTTCTGACATTTTCGATATTTAAATAACAATAAGAGTACGATACGCCGAATTTCAAGTTTGCCGTAACGTCAGTATTATTATCTTTTCTATGGTAACGTGGTCGCGTATGTCTTATACGCGTTGCGGGTAAGGCCGGGCAAGCAAAAATGTATATACATACATACACATGTATATGTATCCATACATGGTGGATATCCCAGCAATCCGCACTAAACGTTTTGGTTCTACTTTTGTAATCCAAACCGCAACGGAACGGAACACGTTGCCGGCTGACTTATTTCCGAGTACCTATAACTTGGGTATCTTCAGATTCAGATTTTCAGATTTGTTTATTTAAAACCATTGGAACATATTTGAACACTTGTTCACGTCAATTTAGTCAGGTCAGTTATTTCAGGTCAGGCAATTTAGTCAATTTAGTCAGGTCAGTTATTTCAGGTCAGACAATTTAGTCAATTTAGTCAACGTCAGTTATTTTTCAAGTCAAGAGTGAACGAAGAGTGAAGTGAGGTATCTTCTAGGCAAGCATGCTACACCCTCGATCACATCGTCACTTTCCACCAGGTGAGATAGTGGTTAGATGCTTGCCTATCTGCAATAAAATAAATAAAAATGCAGCTAGCACATTTTCATGACAGCTTTTTGCACGTGCCACCTACTGTGATATTGTGTACATACGCTCACTGGAATACCCTGTACCTGGTATGCAAGTAGATAGCAAAATATTTAATTTTTAGGCTTCCGAACCCAAAGGGTACCACCGGAACCCTATTACTGAGACTCCGCTGTCCGTCTGTCTGTCTGTCTGTCTGTCTGTCCGTCTGTCTGTCACCAGGCTGTATCTCATGAACCTTGATAGTTAGACGGGACCTTGTTAGTTGCCGCTATAACAACAAATACCAAAAACAGAACAAAGTTAAAAATTAAAGGGGGTCTCCATACAAAAAACGTGTTTTTACTATAGCGCCATCTACTAATATGAACGATTGTTTATTACATTTGTGTTAACGTTCACTTAGTTGATGTTAGAAGTTCGTTACATATTCGTTAAATAGCGTTGTAGTTAATAAGCATGTTTGGTATTGACACGGTAATATAATATAATATTATACTTATATAATACTGCGGTTCGGAACCCTCCGTGTGCGAGACAAAAATCTGACTCGCACTTGGCAAGCTTTTAAAAATATTTAAATGCAATTTCACATAAAATATCTTTTTACTGGCATGCAAATGGAAAAATATGAGGGATGGGATGCGTTGGCGTGCAAAACCGCTACGTCTTGCTAATACAGGCAAGCAAGTTTAACTTTTGGGTTTAACTGGCGTTTTAAGGGAGCACAAATACCACCTCTGTGCTCCCAGTCAACCTCATCTGCCCGTGGTCACCATCCTGCTGACCAACAAACGAGGCTCTGGCGACTGACAAATGGCGGTATAACCACTTCAAATTATGGCGTAGGTAGCTAAATACGACAGGCTGGTGACGGGCAGCAGCGTCACCGGTGCGAGGAGGTACGTCTTGCGATCGCCAAGCCGCCAGCGTGGCAATTAGGGCATATCCCTCCCAGTGAGGCGAAGATCGGGCTCAGTGGCGTATCTTGGGAGAGGCTTACGTCCAGCAGTGGACTGACACAGGCTGGTTTAACTTACAGATGTATCCACAGTGTGCCAGCTACCTCAACATGCCGTTAACTAGCATGCAAGCTAAGTACTGTTCCGTTTTATAGGAATGTGTATCTCCGCCTTAATCTCGGTTGTTTTTTTTTTGGGCGTGTTTCATTATTTCATGGGTGCGTGTGAACGTAGGGCTGGCAACCCTATTTCAATATTTTTTTAATAGTCTGACGTTGACGATTCCATGATAGCAGCAGGGCTTTGAGTATTCAATACTCAAAGCAGCAGGGCTACCATGGCCTTATCCCCGGGAAAAAGACAAAATTATTTCCCTGTTTTCGGCACTGACAGGAAGGAGATCAACACAACAATTTAAACGCTTGGTGAAGTTTAACCCCGAGTTTTGATTTTGTTTCGTATTAAAAAGTTTAAAAAAGAATTGATTAAAAGTCAGCGGGCGTTTATAATTGTCGCAAAACTTTACTTATAACACAGAATAATGAATAGTACAACTTATAATTTGCCTTCTCCACCAAACAAAACACGGATAGGTGGAAAGACAAAATAGTCCCCTTGCCATGCTAGCCCTGCTGAATGGCTCATTACTTTTACTTTTATTGAAAGTTTTATTAGCAAGTTAGACTTCACAAAAAAGGAGGTCTTTATTTCCACCTTTTTTTGTTACCTCAGAGTTCCGTCAACTCTTAACCGATTTGAAAAATCCTTTTTTTGTTTAAGAAAAACATTCGAATTGATAACCTCCTCCTTTTTTGTGAAGTCGGTTCAAAAGTGTATTTTGTATGGCATCAAAAAATTACAATAATATATCTGAACTCTTTATTCAATCCACATCACGGGCTCCAAATCGCCCGGTCCTTTGGAAGGCATTGACGGTGCCGAAGCCAACGTCAAGAGGCCCTTTACAATATTAAATTAAATAAAAATATGCTCAGTTAGCCCTCACGGGATAGGGGTACGCGGTGTCGCCACTCACCGTCGGCTCGCCACAAAGCCGCGGGATTATTATTATAATTAGTATAATTTAAAATGATTGCTCGAAACATTGATAAAATCTGTCAGTAATTAAGAGTTACTTGTAAAATAAATTTTATACGCGTTACAATATTTTCTTTCTCAGTTTCCTTGGTTATTTCAACAATTATGGGTTATACTCGTATTATGTTATTATTTACTATATTGAAAAAAACATTAAATATTGAGCAAATTATTTTAAATACAAAATTTAATATAATTTTCTCGATAGTTGAAGTTAATGTTCTGAAATAAGGAAACTAAAGAAAACACATTGAAAAATCCCATATTTAAGTTTTATAAATGGAAATTATATAAGAAAATCATGATTATTATTTCATATATATTTTATTATATGTATTTTATATTATTTCATATTATTAGTCCATTAATTTGGTATTCATTTTGCATTGTCACATTTTTATAAGCCACCGCCTTCCATACAATTGTTATCCTTTCCGTACATGGTTGTCTGGAAGAGATCGATTTAAGCGATAAGACCGCCCATTGAGCCTATTAGTTTTATTTATCTAGTTCCTAAGTATTTTTCTGTTTCGTAAGTGGTGTTTCAATAAAGTGTATATCTATCTATCTATCTAAGTTTATTGGTTGATTTATTATTATAAGGCAAAGCACAGCCTCATCTTAATTCATCCTTTCTATCTGGATTGTGCCTTATTTATATAACATCAGCTGTATATTTTGTCGCTTATCCTTAGCGACAAAACACGTGACGCTAAGGATAATTAAAATTCAAAGTGAACGTGGTGAACGTCTCTATACAAAAGCAATATGTTAGTTTTCACTGCTAGTGGCTAGTACTATTAGCACAATTTGTTATGCCAAAACAAGGTCAGCCTTACACGAGTTTTGATGGTCAGTGAAAAGCATATTATAGAAACGTGCTCGTTTGAACACTATTTTGAGTGTTGGTAAGTGACGATGTGGTTGATGTTAGCACGGTAGGCCTCGACTGGCACTGGCTCTCAGGGACAGCTGTTGAAAAATACCGTTAAATGTTTGGCGACAGATTTGTTCAACTCAATACACAGAATACTTAATAATAGTACTACGTACTTAAGGGTGGTAGGCTAGGCCGAAACTAGAGAACTGCTGAACTCAGAACTGTTCATTAAAGTGATAGAATAGACTTTTTTTATATCTTATAGGCTAGTGTTTGCTCACTATCTCACCTGTTGGTAAGTGATGATGCTACAACCGCATCATCACTTACCATGGTAAGCACGCTTGGCCTAGAATGGGAACTGGCTCTCAAGGATAGCTGCTGGAACACATTAAATGCTTGGTGACAGATTTTCTAACTTGAGGGTGGTAGCTGGCCAGGTGGACACTAGTTAGTGTCGTACCACCATAGGGGGGTTGTTGGTTTCTTAACGATGTTTTTCCTTCACTGGAGGGCCACTGTGAGAAGCGCACATATATTTTTCGATAGAAGAATCCATTGTCCATCCAAACTAGCAATTGACCATCATATTTTGAGCCCCGTTGGCGTAAAGTATAGATAGTTTGACTTCTAAGCGAGAGGTTGCCGATTCAAATCCTAGCACAAGTGTTCGTATACAGATGGTAGGAGCATATTATATCAATGTTTCGCCAGACTTGCTACCAAAAAGTACCTTACGGTGTTCCGGTAGCACATGCCTAAGTCTTGAGAGTCAGAGTTTTCAGGGCCTAGCGTATTCACATCTTCGACCTGATGATCGCTTACCACCAGGGGAGATAGTGGTAAAACGCTAGCCTATATATATAGAGGTGGAACATTTATGACATTAGCTATTCTTCATAGACAGATAAGAAAGCGATCGCATTATCACTTAACATCAGGTGAGATAGTGTTGAGTCTCGTGCTTATCACGTATCATCATAATCAGCCGGTATTAGTCCACTGCTGGACATAGGCCTCTCCCAAAGCACGCCACTAGCCCAATCTTCGGCTCTTTGTTTCCAGTCACTGCCCACCGCTTTGCGCATGTCTTCGCTCCACCTGGCCGTCAGATATGACGTATAAAAAAAATCTATTGATAAAAATGAAAGCCCGGTTGAGATGAATGTGCTGTGTGGTTGTATTTAAGTTGTTCTGCGTCTCCTATTGCTCCGTCTCCGTCTCATTAAGGTCTTCTATATCCAGGAAAGCAGGAGTACATTATGATCGCATCATCACTTAGCATCAGGTCCTTACATTGACGATACATTCTTTAATTTCTCCTTTTTTAAATAAAAATCAAACACCAATCCTGAAATTATTCGATTCATCTATATTTACATAACTTATGTCATAGAATATAATTACACGAGTATTTCAGAATGATAAGAGATACTAAGGGTTGATTTCACAATTTATGCTACTAATCGAGATTTATTGAACTAAGTTCTAGTAAAACGTGTTCAAACGTCGATGTTGATCTTGATTTACGCGTACTTGATTTCACCACCTCCCATGAGGCTTCATTAGCGTTTACCAAAACCAAGATTTTATGCTATTACGCACAATGGAACGTAAATGTCTTCACAGAGCTGTCGTACATATATTAGATTGTTTTGGCATTGTCAAACTAATTAGTAGATAATTAGTTTCTGTTACCATTTATTTTAGTTTGTTAGCAAACTTATTGTATCAGAATATCAGCTGTTCATATATACTTTTTTCAAAACGAATAAGTAAACAAGTGGATCTAAAGCCTTGAGCATTTTCAACCGACTTCCCAAAAAGAAGGAGGTACTCAATTCGTTTTTTAGGGTTCCGTAGCCGAATGGCAAAAAACGGAACCCTTATAGATTCGCCATGTCTGTCTGTCTGTCTGTCTGTCCGTCTTTGAAACTTTTAAGACTACAGAATTGAAACTTGGTAGGTAGATGTATTCTGTAAACCGCTTTCCGATTTTTATACAAAAATAAAAAATATAAAAGTTTAAGGGGGGGGGCATCACCACTTTGTAGTTGTGAAAAATCATAGTTATAGAATACTCTACTGTGTTATGGAACCCTACGAGTGCGAGTCCGACTTGCACTTGGCCAGTTTATTTTTAAATATTTTTGTTTGTATGTTACGCGATTACTCTGTCAATTGTGAACCAATTTGAATGATTCTTTTTTTAATAGGTAGGGTACGTTATCGAGGTGGTCCCACTGTAATTTGATCGAGATTTGATAAGTATCTCTAGAGATATGACAATAAACGTCTCAAACTTGCTACTGAAATTGACTCGCGGGGCATGGAAGTCGGTTGTTTTAGTTTTTAAACTATCTTGATTATTATCAACAGCACAGAACAACAGAAGTCCTTTTCTGTGAAAAACAGCAAACTTTTGGTGGATGTCTTATAAGTTGACTTTTATACAAAACTAGCAGCGCCTCACGGTTTCACCCGCGTAGTTTCCGTTCCCGTGAGAATACGGGGATAAAATATAGCTTATGTTACTCGCTGATATTGTAGCTCTCCATTTATTAAAGAATTTTTAAAATCGGTCCATAAGTTTTTTAGTTAAATTGAAACAAACAAAAATCAAATCTTTCCTCTTTATAATATTAGTTTAGATAATAATATTATCTAGATGGCACTAGAGTAGAGTAGGTTCAATAGTTCTTATTGTAAAGGTACGGACAAACCGCGGCGTCCTGTGTGCGCGATCTAGGCGGCGATCAGATAGCGCAGTAGTATTTGTATCAACGGGTTCACACCAAACGCGACCAGAAAACAATTGAAATGTACTGAGATCGTGCCCGCAGATCGCAGGACGCCGTGGTGTGTCCGTACCTTAAGAATTGCCTAAATGTATGAAATCCTGCAAAGCGTAATCGATATTTTCCGCGACGTTGGAACCTAATTGACTTGCTTCGTCCTTAAGCATCTTAAAATTTGAACTCGTTATAAAATGTTTTCTCTTTATAATATTAGTGTAGATGTATAGATGTATGGAAAACATAGAGAAGACTGGATGTGAACGAAGCGCAGACGCGTCTCATTTTTAGGGTTCCGTACCCAGAGGGTAAAACGGGACCCTATTACTAAGACTCCGCTGTCCGTCTGTCTGTCTGTCTGTCTGTCTGTCTGTCTGTATGTCTGTCTGTCCGTCTGTCACCAGGCTATAGCTCATTAACCGTGATAGTGAGACAGTCACAGATGGTGTATTTCTGTTGCCGCTAGAACAACAAATACAAAAAACAAAATAAAGTTTAAAATTAAAGGGGGTCCCGATACAAAAAACGTGTTTTTAAATGCCATCTATCTATTTAGTTTCGGCAAAATGACATAGATGGCGCTAGTAAACGAGCCCCGTCTTTCTAGATCGCGACCAAACCAAATATTCTTGGTAATATCAATTAATCAAATATATGAGGTTGAAACTCTGTTATGTTTCGTATTGTACGGAACCCTCTCTAAGTGTGCGATAAGAGACGTGATGCTGACTCGTACTTGGCCAGTTTTATTTATCCTATTGCAAATCAGACAGAGAAGACGAGGTGAGAACGGAGTGTGGACGGCGCATAGACGGAGTCCATATTTCTCAGGACACTGGAAAGGCGCTTCAGATTAGTTGTCACTAATATAGACTGGCAAAGTTAGAACATACAATAACAAATTAGAGTTGTTACAAGATAACAAACTTGTAAAAGAAAAATTTTATGTGGCCAATATATTCGCCAACTTCTTCATTAGTATACCTTTCGAAACTACTAAATCCTTACCATCGTGTATTCTTGGTGCTACAAGATTACTGCAGGATAGTGTGGCAGAAAGCTCTTTGCAATTTCAGTTTCACAAAATAAGTAGCACAACTATTATAAAGACATTTAGAACACTTAAACATAAATCATCAGAGGATATTTGGGGGCTATCAGTTAAGTTTATAAACAATATAATTGAAATACTGGCGCCATACTTATATTTTATTTTTAATAGTAGTATAGACGCAGGTATTTTTCCAAATCTAATGAAATTTGGAAACATTTTGCCACTATTCAAAAGTGGGAATAAAAAAGATCCTGGTAATTATAGACCAATTTCATTATTGCCTGTGTTAAGCAAAATATTTGAAAAAGTATTATTGAATCAGTTAAGTGCTTATTTCAACTGCAGTCAGCTCTTACATACTCGACAATACGGGTTTTCCAAAGGATGTTCTACCATCGATGCGGCAACGGACTTTGTTGAAACTGTGTTTGGAGCTTGGGAGGAGGCACAAAATACTTTAGGGGTATTTTGTGACTTGTCGAAAGCGTTCGATTGTGTTAGGCATGATATTCTATTAATGAAGCTATCTCATTGGAATTAAAGGTATATCACTGGATTTAATGCAATCATACTTGTCAAATCGTAACTTATCCGTCGATATTGGTGGAGTCCTCTCAAATGTTAAGGATGTTACCATAGGTGTCCCTCAAGGATCAATCTTAGGGGGCCCTTTCTTTTTTTAGTGTATGTTAACGACCTTCCATTTCTCATGAGTCCACTTTGTAATGTAATTTTGTTTGCTGATGATACATCACTCCTATTTAAAATAAATCGTACGGAAAATGATACCACTAGCATAAATTGCACGCTTGATACGATCCAAGAGTGGTTTCGTAAAAATAATCTAATGCTGAACGCAAAAAAACTAAATGCTTAAATTTTTCACTTGTAAATAACATTAAAAATTTTGACATCACTATAAATAATATTAAAGTTGACATTTCTAAAATTACAACATTTCTCGGATTGACATTAGACTCTAAATTGACATGGGGAGCTCATATAGCTGAATTGTGTGGAAAACTTAGCTCAGCGGCTTATGCTGTACGAAAAATCAAAGAAATCTCAAACGCACAAACTGCTAGAACTGTCTACTTCAGCTATTTTAATTCACTGATGTCGTACGGCATAATGCTATGGGGCAATGCTGCCGACGCTAACCGTATTTTTATTTTACAGAAGAGAGCAGTGAGAGCGATTTATGGTTTAGGAAGTAGGTATTCATTACGGGAGTTCTTTAAAACTACAGGTATTTTGACAATGCCGTGTCTCTACATTTTGACAAATATAGTGTATGCCCGTAAACATTTACATAAGTATAAAGCAAACTGTGATATTCATACGTATAATACAAGAAATAAATATAAATTAGTAGTGCCAACAACAAGGCTATCTAAAATAAACAAATCATTTGTAGCTAATTGTGTACGATTTTATAATATTATTCCGGAGTGGTTAACAAATTTGAATGAAAGGCAATTTAAATTTCATATTAAAAAACTGTTATTGAGCAGAGCATACTACACTGTAAATGATTACTTATGCGACAAAACATTTTGGAAAAATATTAAATGTAACAATTCCAACTAATTTTATATATTTATAGATGACATTATTGTATGGTTAAATTTAATTGTTTTTGATATTATTTGTTATGAGTTGTTGTTTTTTTTATGTTTTTGACATTCATAAGTGTACAATGTACCTAAATGAAAAAATAAATGATATGATATGATATGATAGGACATCAGTTTACATTTAAAGTATGTATTTATCATTTTGGCACTGACTAACAATCTGAATGAATCAGTCAGTGCACTCGGCAACCTGCGCCGTATCTGTATTCCTGTAACGTCTTTGCGCTATCCTCGCCCCATCTCTTCTGTATGTTTTGCAATAGGACAAAAGACGTTCATTAGACGCGTCTGCCCTTCTTCCGTGCCCCGACCTCTCTGTACATTAGCATCACGAGACTTCCATACATTTTGTATGAAAGTCAACTTATAAGACACACACGTCTCCTATATATCACTGGCACCTTAAAGTAGACCTTTGATTGTCACTTTCTTTAACTATGGCTGGTGACTTAAGCGCCATCTTTACGTTGAGCGAGCTTTTTATCGGTGGGAAGTAATAGCCCGACGATGCCAGAACCTGAAAATTATATAAACAATAGGTTAATTTTTTTAAAGCTAATAATTAAACCCGCTTGACTTAAAAGTAGACTCATGGCTCCATTATCGGATCCTCGTTACCAAGCCTGAGGCTATTGGACTATTCGAAACGTTCCAAATAAGCTCAAATTTAAGGGGTTTGCTAGTAGCCACCGAAAAGTTCCAATAGCCACAAACAATAGCCAAACAATAGCTTCTGGCTCCACATTTATACGTACTGCCAAGCAATTGGATCTCGTGTTTGTATTTCTTGATAAGTACAATCAGAAAGGTCTTCTAAGCAAATGAGCTTAATCGTATATCACTTTGTCATTTACCATTATCACAGAGGAGAGGGTATATAGAAATTATTCCCTCAGGTGGCATGAGCATATTATATAGATGTTCCGCTTGACTATACCAAAAAACAGCTTACCACCACCAAGGAGATAATTGCCGCCATAACTTGACAGTAATCTGACAGCACACAGCTCTTGATAGTCAGAGTATTCTAGACCTAGCGTGTTCACGATCTTTGACTGCATCATCTTTTACCACAAGGCGAGATAGTGGTCAAACGTTAGAAGATATTAAAAATCTTTGATATTGAATCAGACTTTGAAACCTAATAACCAAATTAATAACCAAACATCGAATAAAAATATCAATGTCTTCATATAGTGAATGGATGGTATTTGCATGTATTTCCTTACCAATAGTAAGTGCTCCACAGATGTAAAAAGCAGCTTCGCAGTTCTCATCCATGAGCATCTTCAGAACATTGATGCCGACCACAGCACTGCCTCGTCCCACCATGAGTGTGAAACAAACTGCCATTGCTCTGAAAAATACAGTCAATTTAAATGTCCAATGTCTCAATCCGTATTCTGAGCTGGCTGGTGCCAACATGCTGTCATGGTGTTCTACAAGGCAATATTTTTTTAGCTTACTAGCAATGTGGGTTGCACATTACTATAAGTAGTCTTGTTAACCCCTCCAACTAAGCTAAATATGCTTGTGTCTGAAGTGGGTTCACGTCAATAGTGCAATGGGTGGGGATCGAAATCATGACCTCTCGTTCGCCAGGCCGACGCCTTAGCCATGGGACTATTGCCGCTGGTGCTTCGGCTATGATTGAACCACTTAAAGTAATATGGTTCAACGGTAACCACTGCAAAGCAAATAAATATTGTAACAATCATACAGCCAAGGTTTGTTAAATATCTGATGAGATTGTGGTCCAATATTTCGCTACCTGTAGCTCTCTACCTTTTTTTAGTAATTTCTTACCCAGGGTTTTTTATATCTTATATGCTAGCATTTGACCACTTTCACCATCACCTGTTGATAAGTGATGTTGCGGTCGAAGATGGTAAGCACGCTAGACCTTTTTGGTGACATAGTGGTCAAAACTCATCATTATCAGCCAATATCCGTCCACTGCTGGACATAGGCGTCTCATATGACACGCCACTGAGCTCTGACATCTTCAGCTATTCGATTCCACTGCCAGCCAGCTTGCGTCAAAGAATAGAATAGAATATTTATTTATTTCAAAATTATATGATACATGTACATATATATACATACATAAAAAATGAAATAATTGCAAAGAGGGCTCTATTTGCTCCTATCTTAAATCGCATTGGAAATAGAACAAACTTGACATGAGTTGGGAAGACATCAACGCAGATTGCAGACATAGTGCCGTAGTTGATAATCCCTGCAAGCAGCACCATGAACAAAATGACGTTGACCACCCACGATGAGCTGTAGTTGATGAGGATTGCTGATACACCACTGATCATCTGCAACAAAATGTCTTTAAAATGAAATCGGATGTTTGTTACCTCAGAAATACGTCTCATTTATAAACCGACTAGCTGTGCCCGCGACTACGTCCGCGTGGATTAGTGTCTTTGGGTAGCATTAACTAATAAGACACATACGTATCTCAGCTACACCGCACATGACCGCACCCTAACACGCTAATCACCCCTTCCCCCCTCCCCTCAGTTACCTTCCCCTCCCACTTCCCCTCACTTCCACCTCCCCTCCCCCTCCCCTCACTCCTACTTCCCCTCCCCCTTCCTTCCCTCTCTTCCCTCCCTTATTTTACACCCTTGAGGGTAAAACTTTTACAAACTTTTGAATGTTTATATCTAATCAACAGCCTGAAAAATAAGTTTCAAGATTCTAGCTTTTAAAATGACGATACTTCCATAAAACTTTTCATCCCCCATTTCAACCCCTTACAACACTCTTTTCGCATTAAAAAGTAGCCTATGTCCTTTCTCAGGCTCTAGACTATCTGTGTACCAAATTTCATTAAAATCGGTGCAGTGGTTTTGGGGTGACAGTGAGACAGACAGAGTTACTTTCGTATTTATAATATTATAGTAAGGATAAAGATTTAGAAAATTATATATGATTTTGATTCTGTTTTTATTTTGTTCTGTTTGATGGATCACATGATCGAGGGTGTCCTTAACTGTGATTAATATGTGACGGGGAGTTTAAATAAGTGTCTCTTTTCATATTTATAACATTTCTTCGATCTGCGTCAATTCAAAGGATAGCATTCACCTGTATTGCGATAAACATCTGCTTCCTGCCGACGCGCTGCGTGATGCCGCTGGTGGCCAGGTTCAGAACAGCTATCACGACGGTGATGCTGCACACCATCATCATGGCGAACTGATCCATGGAACAGTCTGTGGGCCTGAAAGAACATTTCGTTATCATAATTGTCATCATATCACATTATCAGCTTGTTTTGTTACACTCATCAGCAGCTTGTGTTAGTCCATTGCTGGACAAAGGCTCTTCAATGACTGCCAGCTACCTTGCGCAGATTGTCACTTCATCTCGCTATACTCACGAGAAACAAAAAACTGGCCAAGTGCAAGTCGGACTCGCACTCGTAGGGTTCCGTAATACAGTTAATTATTCTATAACTATGATTTTTTGGAACTACAAAATTAACTTTGTTTTTCATAGAGGTTTTATTATAGCAACGCTTTGAAGCAACGTGCGCTAAAGATTTTATCAGGACCTTACTTATGAAAAACAAAGTTATCTTTGCGGTCGCCATATCTCTAAAACTACTGAGTGTATCTCGTTCAAACCAATTTTCGTTGATAGTTTTTATTAAGATCTACAGAATATATTTTTTTTAGATTTTTCACTCCCATACTTTAAAAGTTAGAGGGGTGGGGGGGGGACACACATTTTACCACTTTAGGCTCGCCTATCTTTCAAATGATTGACTTTGAGAAAAAATGATTTTAGGAACCTCAATATCATTTTTAAAGACCTATCCATAGACACCCCACACGTATAGGTTTGAGGTAAACATTTTTTTTTTGTTTCTGTTCTATGTATGGGATGCCCCCCCTTAAACTTTTATATTTTTTATTTGTGTATAAAAATCGGAAAGCGGTTCACAGAATACATCTACCTATCAAGTTTCAATTCTGTAGTCCTAACAGTTTCGGAATAAAATGGCTGTGACATACGGACGGACAGACAGACAGACAGACATGACGAATCTATAAGGATTCCGTTTTTTGCCATTCGGCTACGGAACCCTAAAAAGCATTTCATATTTCACACCAAAATTATAAATGCGAAAGCATCGATATAAAAAGGTAGATACGGTACTCACTCTTATGCCACGTAAACACAATGGAACTAGAAACAACTAGGTACTTTTTTTTTTTTTTTTTTTTTCAACTTTTATTTAGGGGCTTTTGGCTAAATATAGCTATGGCAGCCCCGTATTAGCTTACAAAAGAAAACACGAATTTCTAATGTCAAGCTTGATGTGCATGAAGAACAGAGGAAAGAATTGTTGCTAATTATTTAAATGGATCTGCGATAATTGCACATGTAATTCTGTACGTGCTACACAAACGGCAGTTCAATTATTATTATCGTAACTAAGGTGAAATTAGGTTCACCAACCTAATATATACGGTCTACATTGAGGAGCGGGGTCCCTTATCTCCCTTTCTTACCCGACTACGGCGAAGCAAAAAGGAAGGTTATGTTTTTATATATATATCGATGTGCGACAGTCAGTTTGTTTGTTTGCTTGTTGACTTTATAACGGTCAAACGGCTGGACTGATTTAGCTGAAATTAATAAGCCATTCAGCTGTGCTCCAATCGTCGATGTAATTGTGTATATCAGAATCGCAATCGAATTAAATAATTACTTTATATATATATTGTTACCTATTGAATATTACTTAAGGAAGACGTATCTAGTCTTTATTATGTTATTTATTAATTTAGGGTTTGATTAAAAATATCTTTTTCAGAGAAAAATTAAAATTACATGAAATAAAAAAAACTTACAGACGAATTGAGAACCTCTTTCTTTTTGTAAGTCGGTTGAAAAATATAATTTAAGATCGTTTAAAAAACTAAACGTCCGCTAGTCAAAGTAGACAGTAGATACAGTAACTATTATATAATCTGTGCCAGTAGTTAGTACATTTCGTCAAGGTATATAAATGCATCGTAATACAAAATATGTTGATATATTAAAAACTGCTCAGCCGATTTCGTTAAAATTTAAATGGGACCGCCTGCGAAGGGTACCTACCCTTTGAAACAAAAAAGAATTTTCCGAATCAGTTCCGGCATCTTCGATGAACATACAACATCAACAAAAATCATATTTCTGAACGAAGAACTTTTAGACTTCCTCTTCCATCGGCATCCTCCCTTCTATCAAGACGCTCCCCTAACTACTCGCTTATACAAACTTACAACTTGGTAAACAAACGCTGCAGTATAAAAGACGACACTATCTCAAACTGTAAATATAAAGTAAAAAAATGGTTTCTAACTCTTTCATACGATCACACTGAAAATTTCATTTAGCTAATACACACACACACACCCACACCCAAACACACACACACACACCCACACATACACCCACCCACACATACACCCACACACACATACACGCGGACACCTATGCATAAATAATTATAATTTTACTTACTGCTGTACTTTACTGTATGTTAACCTCATAGGATATAATTATCACTAATTAATTACAACATTAGTTCATAGACTTTCCATAAGTTAATTTACGTTTTAGAATACTGTTCATTGAAAAATCGCATTTCCGAGGTCCCAAGATACAGACCTCGTGTCTAGTTTGGGACTCAATGTATTTCCAATATCTGTAATATTTATGGCAAATAAAGTCTTATTATTATTAAAAGTCTTATTATTAACAATCCGTGAACATACATAAAAAAAAATATACCGACGAATTGAAAACCTCCTCCTTTTTTGTGAAGGCGGTAAAAAAATGATATTAAGTCACAGAATACGTAATAGCACATGACAAAGTATGACGCTTATAATATCGTTACGGCTGATCAGCTGCATAAAAACATTATTACAGCAAATATAATTATTTGCAAACCTTCACCCTAACAAAAGCCTTAGGTAATTTGCTTTTAACATAAAAACAGCTTTGCTAAAACATACCTTTGTATAAATCAATGCTTTATTTACATCAACAAATACTTTCTACTTATTCTTTATTTGACCAGATGCCATGACCATTTTATGAGCATGTTTTTGCCGTATAAAAGAGTTTGAGTCAATAGGTAGGTACTTCTAAACAAATAACACTTTTCATTACAATTAAATATCAAATAAAAATAAACGTCAATCTTTATATTAAGTCAACCTACGTTCACGTCACCCGCCTTTTGTGTATTTTTTATTCAATTGTTTTACGCATACCCACATTTTTTCAATTTTTTATTCAGCCTGCATGGTAAAGCTAAGTTGATCTGTCATTTGAACCACTGATCGACGCTAGTGTAAACATTCGAAATGTGATTTTATTAAAAAAAAATTTTCTTTTTAGTGGTTGCAATGGCCAGTTTGAAAGCAGCTTTGGTCGTATTCGTGTATGTAATTGTAGTTTGCCCGATAAATGAGGTTTTTTGCAACGCTTATGCGAAAACGGCGGGGAGCCATGCGTTCTTCGAAAAAGGTGAGGTTATGGTCTTTTATCATTACTTGATACCACGTTGCTGATTGTAAATGTTTCGTTCTTTTTCCCGTTTGAAATATTAATCGGTTTTTGTTTTATAGGTTCATGATTTATGGCTGAGACATGAGCAATTCGCATTTTGATTTTATAAATAGAAAGATGTGAATGCAAAAAGGTTATTTTGTTTTAATATCAACTTATGGTTTATTGTTGAAGTAATGTGTATTTAACTAGCCATTAAATGAAGCCAAGAAAATGCATGTGTAGAACTGACTAAGCGATGTGTAGGTAGACATTCTTCAACAACATTAACATATATTTTTAACCGACTTCAAAAAAAGGGGGAGGTTTCTCAATTCGACCGTATATATGTTTTTTTTATGTTTGTTCGCGGATAACTTCGTCGTCTATGAACCGATTTTGATTATTCTTTTTTTGTTGGAAAGAAAATGTCCCAAGTGTGGTACCATGTTAATTTTATCGAGGTCTGATTAGTATATCCAGAGATATGGACATAAACATCTTAAAATTGGTACTCAAAACTAATAACGCGGCATTGAAGTCGGTTCTTTTTTAGTTTTTTTAAACGATATTATTTATTACAAAAAGGTGTTATGGTTTGGGTTTGTTTTGTACTAGATGTGTGTGATTATCTTTGCACATTATTTTAAATATCAAATACATAGTTCTAATTCGACCAATTTTTATTAACCGACTTCAAAAAAAGGAGGTTACTCAATTCGACAATATATTTTTTCGTTATTAACTTCGTCGTATATAATCCGATTTTGACGATTATTTTTTGTTGGAAAGGAGATATCCCAAGGGTGGTACCAAAGTAATTTCATTCATATTTGATAGGTACCTCCAGACATATGCAGAACATCTCAACCTTGGTACCTACTGAAAATTAATAGCGCGGCATTTGAAGTCGGTTATTTTTAGGGTTCCGTACCCAAAGGGTAAAACGGGACCCTATTACTAAGACTCCGCTGTCCGTCTGTCTGTCTGTCTGTCTGTCTGTCTGTCTGTCTGTCTGTCTGTCTGTCTGTCTGTCTGTCTGTCTGTCCGTCTGTCACCAGGATATAGCTCATTAACCGTGATAGTTAGACAGTTGAAATTTTCACAAATAGTGTATTTCTGTTGCCACTAGAACAACAAATACTAAAAAAAAATAAAGTTAAAAATAAAAGGGTCCCCATACAAAAAACGTGTCGTTAAACGCCATCTATCTCATTAGTTTCGGCAAAATGACATAGATGGCGCTAGTAAACGAGCCCCGTCTTTCTAGATCGCGACCAAACCAAATATTCTTGGTAATATCAATTAATCACATATATGAGGTTGAAACTCTGTTATGTTTCGTATTGTACGGAACCCTCCCTAAGTGTGCGATAAGAGACGCGATGCTGACTCGCAATTGGCCAGTTTTATTGTTTCTTAAACGATCTTATTTTGTTTGCTGTTATGATAATCTATTTAATTTTATCAATATCTCAAAAAAAATTAGAAGTTATTGTATGTATGCTAATCATGTTGATGTATAAATTAAGATCTTCTCAGTTATATCATAGAAAAGATAATAATACTACGGTGATATGTATAATTCAATCTAGTCTGACGAAATTTTCGCAAACTTAAATTTTGATGACAATATTGACAATTGATCTAGTTACCTACGTAAAAGGATCAAAACACTATAAGACATTGGAAGTACGTAGTACAGTCCGGCAAGTATAACTTGGCGTGCCTGTGCGCCACTGTGCTTTTACTTTGTACTTTGATATCAGTTTCTCTTAAACCACTTTTAATTACTTTTGGCATTATTGAACTATTTTAATGTAGCAGATTTATCAACAAAAATGTCGCGGTAATCTCTCAAACGTAAAACTCACAGTTTCAATTAAAAGAATTAGTTCCAAAAACCACCACCGCCAAGTTATACTTGTGGCACTGTATATTTACATCGATGTATGAGACTTACTGAGCTTAGACTTGTAACTTTGACTTTTGTAGTGGTAGGACTTCTGCTAGTCTGTGGACCACCACTTTGGCAATTAATTTTCAGCCGTGAAATAGTAATGTTTTTCGGTTGAAATGGCAAGGTGTCCAGTGAAATTACAGGGCATGTGAGACTCAACATCTTTATGTCTCAAGGTAACAGGCGCAGTGCAGTGATATGCAAAATTCTGGCAGTTCAGAATTTTGCAATGCCGCTGTATCTGTTATAGGTAGACGTAATCGCTTACCATCGACTAGCGTCGTGCTTGTCCTTTTTACATAAAAAAAGGACTACAAGAAATTGCAAAACACTCTATTCAATTTAAATTCCAACGTACGTAGCTTATCCGGTAGATAAGTGTCTAATAGGTAGGTATTACTCTATCAGAAATCAGTGAAACTGGTCTCAAAAAACCTGATTGTTCCAGAAGTAGTCCGCCCACCGCGACCGTTGCCATGTGACGAATGCCCTCGTCATGGGCAATGCGTGCCCAGGGTGAGATGCCCAGCACACCTGCGACCTGACTCCTTCAACCCTGAGTGTCACCTGGACTCCGGGCAGATTGGCGTCTGCTGCTTCACTGGAGCTCTTCATGCTGGTACATCTTCTTCTGTTTAAATAAAAGGCAAACGTTACTGACTGACTGACTGACTGACTGACTGACTGATCTATCAACACACAGCTCAAACCACTAAACGGATTGCGCTGAAATTTGACATGCAGATAGTTATTATGACGTAAATATCCCTTAAAAAAGGATTTTCCACAATTCACCCCTTAAAGGGATGAAACGGGGGTTCAAAGTTTGTATGGGGAAAAAAGATTAGATAGTTTTTTCTATTCGAAACTTCACAAAATACGTCTGTAAATAAATATGTGATTATACGTATTTCAGGTTTTTTCGAAATTTCACCCATAAGAGGGTGAAATGGGGTAGGTAACGAAGTCTGAAAACCAATATGGTTTTTTAGGTCTTATAATAATGTAAGCCTGTTTCCCTTGTTCACGCTATAACTTGATAACGGGTGGACCGTAATTAAATATATTAAGGGTAATTATTTTTAGGGTTCCGTACCCAAAGGGTAAAACAGGACCCTATTACTATGACTCCGCTGTCCGTCTGTCTGTCTGTCTGTCTGTCTGTCCATATGTCACCAGGCTGTATCTCATGAACCGTGATAGTTAGAAAGTTGAAATTTTCACAAATGATGTATTTCTGTTGCCGCTATAACAACAAATACTAAAAACAGAATAAATTTCAAAATAATAGAGGGTAGAAAAATAATACAAGAAACGTGTTTTTTCGGCATTTCACGCCATCTATGAACGCTTAGTTAGGTAAACGTCCCATAGATGGCGTTATATTGAAATGTCAATCCCTAACACCTTTGTTAGACGTTAGATGGCGTTATAAGAAATAAAACGGTTATTAATTATTATTTTTTGCTGGCGAAAAATAATAGCGGTATTTTTTGCTCGATCTTATAAAGTATTTTATTAGTAGTGTGGTACGGAACCCTACGAGTGCGAGTCCCGACTTGCACTTGGCCAGTTTATTTGATGTGTTTATATGAAAGAAAGGTTTTTACGAAAGAAAAGTTATAAATACCTAAATGAAAGAAGTTTTTAACGCGAGCGAAGCTGCGGGGCACTTCTAGTTGATTATATGTTGTTTTTAGGGTTCCATACCTTAAAAAGGAAAAAAAGGAATCCATAAAGTATTATTTGTTTTCCGTCTATCCTTCCGTCCTTTTTTCTCAAGAATGCGTAGAGGTATCAAGTTAACATTTATAGTCCGGTCTACGTTTACTTCTCTTTAAGATGTAGGTACAGAAATCAATGTTGTCAGCATCGATGTATATGTACTACGTACATTTACAATTTTCTCGATGCTTGTAAGTCAACAGACTTATGTGATGATCAAAAGAAATGACCGTCTATGTCGCATAAAGGTACGACCACACCGCGGCGTCCTGCGTGCGCGATCTAGGCGGTGATCAGATAGCGCAGTAGTATTTGTACCGACTGGTTCACACAAAAAGCGATCTACGGCGATCAGCAATATCTTGCACCTTAACGCGCTCAGTGCGTGGAGCCAAACTCGCACTTGACTACTGCATTTAAAACTGCACTTCACACTCTCAAGCAAAATTCTTTAACAAGTGAAAATTGATATACAATTCTAGATCAATGGAATCCTATTATTTTTTTGTATGTAATTTTTAATAGCCGAGTCCGAGTGGAGATCTCGCCAGAAAGTCCCTCTACACATGGACCATGTGAGGACAGCCCACAACTTCTCCCACACGATGGTCGAGGAGCTGTTCCGAAAGACGAAGAAACTTCTACAATATTCTAGAAACACCATCGTCAATGCCGGCACACCGGACTTTGGGCAGCATTTGGTGAGTATCTCAAATCAAATCAAAGCATTTATCCAGTAGGCAGTATTCATATACGCACATATACACGTCACAATCATAAAATAAATCATAATCAATTATCAAGTAAACATAGCATTATAAATATGATAGTTTAAAAGCTAAAACAACCGACTTCAATGCCCCGCGAGTCAATTTCAGTAGCAAGTTTGAGACGTTTATCGTCATATCTCTGGAGATGCTTATTAAATCTCGATGAAATTACAATGGGACCACCTCGGAACCGTACCCTACCTATAACAAAAATAAACATTCGAATCGGTTCACAATTGACGGAGTAATCGCGTAACATACATACAAAAAAAAATACAGACGAATTGAGAATCTCTTTCTTTTTGCAAACAAAAGCAATGAACCATTCAACTGTCATCCCATCCAATCGTTGACGTCAGACGATTAAAAAATCTCTTATTTTTCAACCGACTTACACACAGGAGGTTCTCAATTAATCGGAATGTTTTTTAGGGTTCCGTACCCAAAGGGTAAAACGGAACCCTATTACTAAGACTCCGCTGTCCATCTGTATGTCTGTCTGTCTGTCTGTCTGTCCGTCTGTCCGTCCGTCTGTCCGTCTGTCACCAGGCTGTATCTCATGAACCGTGATAGTTAGACAGTTGAAATTTTCACAGATGATGTATTTCTGTTGCCGCTATAACAACAAATACTAAAAACAGAATAAAGTTAAAAATAATAGAGGATCTCTATCCTCCTCCCCTCTTATACAAGAAACGTGTTTGTTTCGGCATTTCACGCCATCAATGAACGCTTAGTTAGGTAAACGTCCCATAGATGGCGTTATATTGAAATGTCTATCCCTAACACTTTTGTTAGACGTTAAATGGCGTTATAAGAAATAAAATGTTTATTAATTATAATTTTTTGCTGGCGAAAAATGATAGTGGTATTTTTTGCTCGATCTTATAAAATACTGTAGTGTGGTACGGAACCCTACGAGTGCGAGTCCGACTTGTACTTGGCCAGTTTATTTTTTATGTATGTGCACCGATTACTCGAAGATGCCTGAACCGATTTAGAATAAATATTTTTTTGTTTCAAAGGGTATCCTTCTTACGTGGTCCTATTTTATATTTCAACGAAATCGGTCAAGCAGTTTTTAATATATCAACAAAAATCATCGACGCATTTGTACACTTCGATGATTTGATATCTGGCTACTCAGTGACGTGTCTGGGAGAGACCTGTGTCCAGCAGTGGACTGATACCAGCTGATTATATCGATGATGATATTATTTCACAGGTGGTAACAACATTTAAATTTCATCGAGATATGTTCAGTATATCCAGAGATATGAATATAAATACCTCAAACTTAGTATCGAAATTAACTAGCGCGACGTTTGAAGTCGGTTCTTTAAGATTTTTAAACGGTCTTGAATTATTTAATGACTTATTATGTAAAATAATATCAAAATACTCGCCAGTGTTAAGAGGAACGTCCCTGAAAACGCGCGAATAGAGGTTCACGGTTTTTCAAATATTATGGAACTCGCTGCACTGAGAGACTCAATAAAAAAAACTCAGCTACTTATTCAATGTGTCAACAGTTTCACTGCGTGATATTTAGTATTGCAATTCTAATTTTCTAGACAAAAAAAACATCAATATAACTAAAAACATCGAAATCGACCTTTTCTATTTGCCACAATAATAATAATACACAAGCTTTTTTTTAACCCTCGACCACAGAATAGTTATTACTTACAGTAGATTCACTTTTTCATAGCAAATATGCGAGATTAAATCTAGATACAACGTTGGTAACGTTCAAAATACTCTACACCACAGAATTCCCGACGCAGAATAAGGGGTGTTATAACATTGACATGTGTATCTGTGTGTATGTGCATGTCTTTCACTGGACACTGCCATTTCAACCGAAAAACATTCCATTTTACGGCGGAATTTATTTACAAAGTAGTGGTACTAGCAGAAGTCCTACCACTACAATCACTATCTTGAGATAAATTGTGTGTAATACTTTGTCGGTCACTTAAGAGCTCTTTTGAAATTAGTGTTTAATTGAAATATGTCTACTTACAGACCTTCATGTCCTCTGATGAGCAAGAACAGAAGCTCGGTCGAGGTGGACTGCTGAACCTGTTCGCGGTTCAGGAGTTGAGGAACCGCCAGGCCATCGGAGAACATGAGCTGCTGCTGGGTATCACTGAGCATACCGATGGTGAGAAATAAATGTGTTCTAGCAGCTATTCTTGACAGCCAGTTCCCATTCTAGGCTTTGCGTGCTATAATACCGTCCTCGACCGCATCATCACTTCCCAACAGGTGAGATAGTGTTCAAATGCTAGCCTATAAGATATAAAAACATATATTTGATTGAATTTAAAAAATATTTTAGGGTTTCGTAAATCAAAGGGTTACTCGAGAACACGGTGATGTTGTGGGAGAGTGGTCGGCTTTGACGTCAGAGGTACCGAGTTCAATCACTCAAAAAAACTACTGAACCAATTACAAAAATGTTTTCACCTATCAAAATCTACATTAACAGCGAGTAACATGGGCTATATTTCACAGGCGAGCCGCAAGGAGTGATCGGTAGTAAACAATATTAGTAAATGGCATACGTACCTACCCTGTATGTACCTGTATAACAAGCTGTGTCAATGACCTGGCAATTTTTATCCCACTTGAACCTAAAGAGGTTCTAAAGAAATAAAGGATTTTCGACGATCGTATTAAAGTGTTATCATAGTGTTGTTCATCTATGTTATATAGCCTCTGTCAAAAATGTCATTTCTTGCACCCTTTTTACCCGACTTTAAAAAAACGAGGATGTTTCTCAATTCAACCGTATATATGTTTTTTTTTGTTTATGTTTGTTCGCGAATAACTTCGTCGTTTATGAACCGATTTCGATTATTCTTTTTTTGTTGGAATGGCGATATTCCAAGTGTAGTATCATGGTAATTTTATCGAGGTCTGATAAGTATCCCTAGAGATATGGAGATAAACACCTTAAAATTGGTACAGAAAATTAATAGCGCGGCATTGAAGTCGGTTCTTTTTAGTTTTTTAAACGATCTTATTAGGCTACGCATTATCTATCACTCGGCACAATCAATTGACCTATGTATTTCCAAACTCAATGGTACTTACTATCTTTTAGTACGACACTACATATTAATAAAATGTATTTATTTATCCAAAGAGCCTGGCGCTTACCTCGGGCAACGATAGTATTGCCAGTCAAAGAGGTAATGTCGCCAGGTTTTTGGGTACCCTACCAGTAGACAGCGACTTTAATTCAGTTTTTTATTTGTAGATTATATATAATCTGTATTATAGTATTATAGGAGTAGTTTATATTGTAGTTATAGTTTTAAGTTAAAATGCATAAATTAATTTAATTTATTTCTAAAATATACAAAGGTGCTAAAATGAGTCTCACTAGACTAAGAAGTCTAGTGAAATTTAACTTTTATATGACTTAAGTTTCCATTAAACTTCACACATGCGATTAAATAATTAACATATGACGTAAGTAATGGAAAAAGAAGCAGTCTTTCATAAGTAAATATGATACCTGCCTACGATCAGTATACTGCATACTACTATCAAATAATATTATATAACAATTTATTCAAAAAGCCTTCCAAAATAACCTGATAATGTACAAACCAAGTGTACTACCAATTTCATGAATATTGTGTATCGATATAATAAGATCGTGTAAAAAACTAAAAAGAACCGACTTCATTGCCGCGCTATTAATTTTCAGTACCAATTTTGAGGTGTTTATCTCCATATCTCTGGAGATACTTATCAGACCTCGATAAAATTTCCATGGTACCACACTTGAGATATTTCCTTTCCAACAAAAAAATAATAATCAAAATCGATTCATAAACGACGAAGTTATCCGCGAACAAACATAAAAAATAAAAACATATATACGGTCGAATTGAGAAACCTCCTCCTATTTTGAAGTCGGTTAAAAAGGTAGATGCGGTACTCACTCTTATGCCACGTAAACATAATGGAACTAGAAACAACTACATGAAAATACGAATTTCTAATGTCGAGCTTAACGTGCATGAAGAACAGAGGAAAGAATTTTTGCTTATTATTGAAATGGATCTTCGATAATTGCACATGTAATTCTGTACACGAACGCCATTGTAACTAAGGTGAAATTAGGTTCGCGAACCTAATTAAATACGGTCCACATTGAGGAGCTTAACTCTATTTTTTTATAATATGATATTGTATATCATCGATAATATACTATACACTAGCTGACCCGGCAAACGTTGTTTTGCCATATAAATAATTTCGTAGTAATTTCTAGTGTAGACAAAAAATAGCTTACTTATTGTAAGTATGTATGGAGGAAAAATGATTAAATTACTAAAATGGCTATTAAAAAATAAGGGTTGATCGTAGAAGGGTGAAAATTGAGGATTGTATGTATTTTTGTATGTTGTATCATAAAAAAATAGAAGTTAAAAATTTTGTCTAAAAATAAAATAAAAAATTTAGGGGTGGACTACCCCTAACATTTAGGGGTATGAAAAATAGATGTTGGCCGATTCTCATAGATACCGGATAAGCACAAAAAATTTCATCAAAATCGGTCAAGCCGTTTCGGAGGAGTATGGCAACGAAAACTGTGACACGAGAATTTTATATATTAGATATATATAGATAATGCACAAAAATTGTATCCAATTATAGGCACATATTTTCAGATAATATTAATAGATAGGAAGGTACCTAAATATTTTAGATAAATATTTGTTATTTGATGATGTGATAAATAGTTGAAGATAGCCTTATCTGAGTATGATAGGTCAGTCCATCGACGACGCGGAAGCATAGACAAGATAAAAGTTACAAAACGTCACGTTGTGAACCTGCGCTCATCTGGATCGCACTAGTTCGTATACGTACGTAACATACTTAGGTACAGATACTGATATTACAGTCCCACAAGTATTACTTGGCGGTGGTGGTTTTTGGAACTAATTCCGCTCTCTTGAAACTGTGAGTTTGACGTTTGAGAGATTACCGCGACATTATTGTTGATAAATCTGCTACATTAAAATAGTTCAATAATTCCAAAAGTAATTAAAAGTGGTTTAAGATAAACTGTTATCAAAGTACAAAGTAAAAGCACAGTGGCGCACAGCCGCGCCAAGTTATACTTGCCGGACTGTACTATAAAATTTCGCGATTTTAACACATAGTTATAAATATTATAATTTAAGATCGTTTAAAAAACTAAAAGAACCGACTTCAAACGTCGCGCTAGTCAAAGTAGCCAGTTGACGAGTAACTATTATATAACCTGTGCCAGTAGTTAGTAGTAGTTGTCGAGATAAGTAAATGCATCGTAATGCAAATGATGTGCAAATGATGAGAACTTTCGATAGACCATTAGGTATTGATACACAAATTATTAATAACAATTTTTAATTTCACTATCAAGGTTTAGGCCACGGTTATATTACATAGATATTATTACCTTAGTGCTTAGGCTACGTCCAAAACCGCCGCCAGCCCATGCCCAAGTAACTATTATATAATCTGTGCCCCTGGACCATGGCACAGATTATATAATAGTTACTACAAGGGCCTCGGAGGATGAGAAAAATATGAATAGGGAATATGCATGTTTTTTTTTATATCACTCACTACATCCATATAACATAATAAAAAAATAAAATACTGCTGGAATTAGTCTAATTATTTTTTAAATAAACATTTCAATATACAAATAAATTTGAGCAGTTTAAACGCCATCATTTCCCGGGCTCTTTGGTAATGCATTGTGACATCTCTCACTTACGTCAGACACACGCTGCTTGAAGCAAACTAGCTTTTTTTTCTTTAACTAAGACTCCGCGCGATTATTGTATTTAGCCAATGGCATGTTTTTATTAAATTATACAGTTTCTCTAATCTCGAACTCATTTTTATCTATATTAAATGGTTAGTAATATACATTTTTGCACAATAATACGCGGCAAACACAATATTTGGAAATAAATACAATAAGACCACACCATACATTAATTTTTATGTTCCCGCGCTCAATGTTTCTATCACGTGGAGTAGTGCATAATGACGTCAACTTTCGATTCGACCAATGGTGATCTGTTTTACAAACTTAAATTTCCCTCGCTTATATTGCATTTTTAATTTATTATTTTAAGCAAATAAAATGGAATTAAATAAAAATAAAAGTATTACATATAACTCCAGGACAACAAAGAATCGAAAAAAAATTATTTCCAATAAATCTGAGCTTCATGCATATTCCCTACTGTAGGTACAGTCAAGAGCATGGAGCTTTACACTTGTAGCACGAGGGGTATACACTTACACTTACACTTACACTTTGGAATTAGTTTTTTAAATTTTAATTCATAGGATGTTTTTCTTATATTATTATTATTTTTTTAATAAAGCTTACTAGTATGTGGATTGCACATTATTAGTCGTTTTGTTAACCCCTACGACTAAGCCAACTAATGACGAATAGAACACTTAAGCTAGATAATGATCGTGTCTGGAGTGAGTGGGTTCACGTCAATAGTGCAATGGGTGGAGATCAAACTCATGACGTCTCGATCGCCAGGCCGATGCCTTAGCCATTGGGCTATTTTGGCTTATTTTGGCATATTTTGGCTTAGCCATATTTAATGTAAGTGAAGTATTTATTTTTAAGGTGAAAACTTCTTTAGGCTCGTTGAGCACTTTTTCAGTGAACAATAAACTGGCCAAGTGCAAGTCGGACTCGCACTCTTAGTTAGGGTTAGGGTTCCGCAACACAGTAAAGTATTCTATAACTATGATTTTTCGCAACTAACAAATTAACTTTGTTTTTCATAGTGTTTGTATGAAAAACAAAGTTATCTTTGCGGTCGCTATATCTCAAAAACTGCTGACTATATCCCGTTCAAACCAATTTCCGTTGTTAGTTTTCATTGAGATCTACATCATATATTTTTTTAGATTTATCACTCCCATATTTTAAAAGTTAGAGGGGGGGGGGGAGGGGGGGGGGGGACACACATTTTACCACTTTAGACGCGCCTATCTTTCAAATTATTGACTTTGATAAAAAATGATTTTAGGAACCTCAATGTAATTTTTATAGGCCTATCCATAACACGTATAGGTTTGATTTTTTTTTTTTTTGTTTCAGTTTTATGTATGGGATGCCACCCCCCTTAAACTTTTATATTTTTTATTTTTGTATAAAAATCGGAAAGCTGTTCACAGAATACATCTACCTACCAAGTTTCAATTCTGTAGTCCTAACAGTTTCGGAATAAAATGGCTGTGACATACGGACGGACAGACAGACAGACATGACGAATCTATAAGGGTTACGTTTTTTGCCATTCGGCTACGAAACCCTAAAAATCATGGAACTCGCGTCATCGTCACCGAACGCTTTCCATGAACTATATGTATACTGTGTATATATATGTGTACTTTTTGGGTGAACAATAATTTATGATCGTACAAAACGAAAAAACCGACTTCACGTGCCGCGATGGTTAAAATATCCACTAGCCATAAACATGTCATCGACGTATCAAATTTGTTTAATTTTTTTTCTCATATCTCCGGAGATGTTTATCAGATCTCGATATTGGAATGGGACCGAACAGAAGCCATAATCTCTCAAACAAAACAATATTTTTTCAAATCGGTTAAGATGTAACGGAGTTAAGCCCGGGTAAAAAGTGTGAAACCCGCGTCATCGTCACCGCATGCATCCCATGAGAAATGTATACCACAGTTTTAAACTGTGCGTATACTGTGTATCTCGACGATACAATTCACAAGTTACTTACCTTCTATCGGCAGTCCCCAAAGACTGCCCCGCATGTTTTTTTTTAATCTATCATTGTAAATCTGTGTATCCAGGACCTTACTGCCCACCACCGCCGACTTGCCCCGACCCTCCCAGCCCCTACAGGAGGGTCACAGGTGAATGTAACAACGTGAAGCATCCAAGCTGGGGGGCTGCCAACACTGGCTTCGAGAGGCTGCTACCACCTGACTTTAATGATGGTGAGTTTGGATAAGACTTTAGAACTAAAAAACCGGCTAAGTCGAGTTGGACTTGCCCACCGAGGCTTCCGTACCAACGTTAGATAGTACCAATTAAGCTAGACCTCTTAATTGTTTGAGCCTTCATATAACTCAGGGGCCTATCTTAATTGGCGTAAACTATATGTATACACCCTTAAATTTTAAACTTTTTTTTTTTAATTTCCCTTTATTTGAGCTGTAAGATCTTGCTTCTTGCCAAATTTCATGATTCTAGGTCAACGGGAAGTACCATATAGGTTTTCGACCCAAAACCTATAGGGTTACCTACTTCCGATTGACCTAGAATCGACAATTTTGGTTAAATGCAAGGTTTTACAGCACAAGTAAAGGAAAAATTCCGAAAAATAAAATAAAGTTGAAAACTAAGATAAATTTTGGTACTCACAAGATTTCGCGAAAATCAAAATTTTCAAATAATATAAAATTATAATCTAAATCCTTTTATGGTATTGACTCAGGACCTTCATTTTTTATACACCTATAGACCTCAGTATTTGGTATAAATTTCAACTTGCTAGGTCCACCCGTTCCTGAGAAAATCGGCGGTGACACACGGACAGACTGACGGACGGACGGACAGACGGACAAGAAAGTGATCTTATAAGGGTTCCTTTTTTTACCTTTTTACCTTTTGAGGTACGGAACCCTAAAAACCAGCTGTGTATGGACCTCTGCTGTCCATGTTAATGTGCTAAAAGTTAGGTTTTCCTTACGTAATAAGTAGTCCTAGATAGCGCCACCAATGCATAATTGGGTTAACAAATGCAGTCCACTAATTTCGTCGTAACGATACTTCGCACCGTGGTTTAATTGGCAAAGCACCGGAACATGTTATTCCGGAGGTTGCGGGTTCAAGTCCCATCGGTACGATGAAATTTTGGATTGTGTTTAACAATTTAGGTTTTCCTGTTTAAGAATACTAAAAGAGATTTGTTAATATGTCAGGATCACAGATATATGACTTATGAGGTATTTATTAATATTTCTGTGGTCAGATTGAAGCATTTGGAAAGAAATAGTCTCTGCCTACTCCAACGGGAAAAAGGTGTGATTTTATGTATGTAGGTATAGGTATGTAAAAGAGATTTTCCCGTTTTGAGGGCCCAGTGACGCACTGGGAGAATGGTCAGCTTTGATGCCAGTGGTAGCGGGTTCGAATCCCCACCTTGCACAAGTAGCTTTTTCCATCGAAGTATTTATGTGCGCATAATAGTGGCTTTCCGGTGAAGGTTAAATATCATTAAGAAATCTCCGGCATAGGAGACTGTCTTGTATCTTCACTTAATGTTGGAATATTTGTCACCAAACACTAGTGAGTTCTGACAGCTGTCCTTGAGAGCCAGTTCTCATTCTAGGCCTAGCATGCTACCATTCTCGACCGCATCACCACTTACCAAACACCAAACAGATGAGATAGTGTGACTGTGGCTTAGTTGGTTACAGCGCCTGGGCAAGATTTCTAGGAGGCGCGCGTTCAAATCACGATGAAATATTGGAATGTGTCTAAAAATATGAGATAGTGTTCAAAATTGTGATTAAAAATTAAATAAAATGTGATAAAATGTGGAAAAATGTGTGACCATCTCATTAGTTTTTTTACAAAGTAACTAAGCCATGACTATTTGGTTCAACTGCTAACAATTCCTCCAACTGTCCTATTGTAATAATAATAGACTTTTATCTCTTAATACCCTATATTATGTGCAGGTGTCTGGTCCATCCGCACCTCGATCACTGGTCTGCCGTTGCCCAGTCCTCGGGCAGTCAGCTGCGCCATGCTGCCCGACATGAACATGCCTCATCCCACACACAACATGATGTTCATGCAGTTCTCGCAGTTCACGGCACATGATATCAGTGCTGCCGTTATGTTTAGCCTTGGTAAGTTACTGCTATACACAAATGTAAATACTACCTATAGACATTATAGAGGCTTTAGATCTCTCCACTTTCCATAGTATATATATTATACTTAAAGTATCTAGCAAAGTGACATGCTTGATCCCACACACAACATGATGTTCATGCAGTTCATGGCACATTACATCAGTGCTGCCGTTATGTTTAGCCTTGGTAAGTTTCTGCTATACACTAATATAGTACTACCTATAGATACTATGGAGGGTTAAGATGTCTCCTCATTCCATATTATATATTATACTTAAAATATCTGGCAAAGTTGCCATGCTTGATCCCACATACAACATGATGCTCACGCAGTTTACGGCACATGACATCAGTGCTGCCGTTATGTTTAGCCTTGGTAAGTTACTGCTATACACTAATATAATACTGCCTAGAGATATTTATTTAGAAAGAAAGAAAAATAATTTATTGGATATCACACATACATTTTTTTAACTAAAACAATAAAACAAGAAAAACAATAAGAAACTAATTGTGGGTCAAAAAGGCTTGCCTCAGCACATATATCTAGATTTACACCTGGACGCTCATTTTCTGACAAGTCTGCGGGTGATGAACTAATGTAAAATATTTAAAATAAAATTATGACGAATTATATGTTGTTTACACGGAGAACTTAATGATAGAAAATAATGTTCTACCAGTGATAGAGGTGCAGAAAAAATATCAGAAAATATGTATCCACTTACAGCAAAATTTTTAAATAAACATGCATACAAGCTAAAAGGGAACTATCTTAGTAAAAAATTAAAGATGCCAGGAACAAATAATGTCGTGGCAGATAATTCAATCGGAACGGGTAAAATTAACCAATCTAACAATAGAGGTACGAAAAGGTTTATTTATGTTCAGACTTTTGCTGTTGACTGCAGCTTGAAAAATGTGATAGTACACAGTAAATGTCTATGAACCTATACCCAATAGCATTATTACCTTCACCATTCTCACAGGTAACGACAGCATATCCTGCTGCAGTCCAGAAGGAGGTCCTTTACCACCAGAACAGCTCCACTTTGCCTGCTTGCCCATCCCAGTAGAACCCGAAGACGAGTTCTTCGGCCACTTCGGTAGGACCTGCCTTAACTTCGTCAGAGCTCAGCTTGCGCCATCTAGTGATTGTACTGTGGGATATGCTAAGGCAGTAAGTTTTTGATAAACATTTTTTGACCTAATAATGTGCTATAATATACTCTATCTGTGCCGTACATAAGGTTGGGGGTTCCTTAACAATGTTTTTCCTTCGCCGGAGGGCCACTGTGAAAAGCGCACATAAATTTTTCGATAGAAAAATCCATTGGTGCACGGCGGGTATTGAGCTCGGTACCTCTGCTGTCAAAGGCGATCATTCTCCCACGACACCACCGAGCCCTCAAAGCCTCCCTTACAACAATCCTCAGATGAACGGAGCAACACATTTCCTGGACCTCTCCCAACTGTACGGCAAGACTGAGGATAAGCTGCAGCTGCTTCGGTCGGGAGGAATGCTGAAGGTCTTCAACGACTACGGGAGGGAGTTCCCTCCTCTCACTCAGAGGAAAGAGTGCATGTCTTCTAAGGAACATGGCGCTTGCTTTGAATCAGGTAAATCAATTCAACTTACTTTTTAACTGACTTCAAAAAAGAAGGAGGAGGTTCTCAATTCGGGAGGAACTATTTCTTTTTATGTATATTCGGGCATAACTCTGTCATTTAAGAACGTATGTACAAAATTATTTGTTTGAAAAATTATTCTTTTGTTGTATACGAGGGAGGATCAAAAAGTAGTGAGAACGACATACTCATTGGTAAGAAGAAAAAAAATACTGGCAGGCATAGCTCAGATACATAGTTGTAATATGAATAAAGAAAAAAATCTTCGATCCTCTTTTGTTTTTTTCTGAATGTAGTCATTTGTTTACTTCGAGTCGGAACGTGTCCTCGAAAATGGAGAAAAACGAAGTGCGAGCCGTAATTAAATACCTCTGTTTAAAAAGACAACTTTCAAGAATATTCTGAAAACTTTTTGTATCGTTTCATAACAATGGACGAAACATGGGTTCACCATTTTGATCCCGCGATAAAACAGCAATCTTCGCAATGAAAACGGCCACCATCACCGACACCGAAGAAGTTTCGTACCGTTGCATCGGCTGGCAAGGTTATGGCCTCAATATTCTGGGACTCAGAAGGGATATTGTTGATTGATTACCTGGAGCGTGGAACCACTATTACAGGACAATATTATGCAGCTTTAATTCCCAAGTTGAGGAATGCCATCAAAGAGAAAAGGAGAGGGAAACTTCGATGGGGCGTGCTGTTTCATCACGACAACGCACCCGCGCACAGGTCGGCAGTTGCGATGGCTGCCATTCAGCAAGCTGGCTTCAAATTTGTTAACCACACCCCTTATTCACCAGATCTAGCGCCTAGCGATTTTTATGTGTTCCCTAAATTGAAAGAATACTTAAGGGGAAACAGGTACAAAGAAGATAACGAGGTGATGGATGCCGTGGAGAGCTTTTTGCAGGACCGAGACAAAACATTTTTTTTAAAGGGATTGAAGCCTTGGAAAAGCGCTGGACTCGGTGTGTAGAGAGACTATGTGGAATAATAAATTATTAAGTTATCAATAGTCATTATATTCTATCCCATTCTCACTACTTTTTGATCCCTCCTAGTACATACATGCGTACATACGGGGTATCTTTCTTTCTTTCTTAAAATTGGTGGCCCAATAGAGGGGGGTGTACTAGTAGGATAAAACTACACTATTATGTACAAATTTAGATTAGAATTATCAATAAAGACTGTAAAAATGAAATGAAAATAGAGGGGGGTGGCCTCTAACTTCTAAAATAAGAGGTGAAAAATCTAAAAAAATGTATACTGTCTTCTTAATCTTAGCGAAAACTTTCAACGAAAATTGGTTTTAGCGAGCAGTTTTAAAGATATAGCATATTTTCCAAACCGCATATATAAGTTTGTCATTTATACAAACACTATGAAAAAAAAACTTAATTTTTTGCTGGCGATAAATGAAAATGGTATTTTTTGCTTGATCTTATAACATTTAGTAGTGTATTACGGAACCCCACGAGTGCGAGTCCGACTTGCACTTGGCCAGTTTATTTTTTTTTGTTTGAGACAATATACTTTACGTTTGTTCCCATTGTAATTACATTGAGATCAACGAGTATCTCCAAGGATACAAACACCTCCAACACCTCAAACTTTATACTAAAATTTACTAGCGCGGCATTTGTAGTCGGTTTTTAGGGTTCCGTAGTCCTGACAAGGAACCCTTATAGTTTCGTTATGTCCGTATGTCTGTCTGTCTGTCCAAGGTTTTGCTAAGAGACCGTTAATACTAGAAAGTGTAATTTTGAAGGAGTATGTATATAAATTACGCCGACAAAGTGGTGAAACAAAAGTTGTAGTGTAGCTCCCCTATATGAGAAGTGGGGATGAATTATTTTTTCGTCGTCTACACCATCGTTTGGGGTCGTTGAATAGGTATTTTAAAATAACTTAAGGGTTTCCAATACCATTTTTCGATGGAATGCTCCATTTACGAAATATTAAACTGTAAAATGGAAATTATGCAAATTAGTTTCAGTAGGGCGCCAGCCCCCCCCCCCCCTCTAAAAGCTAAACTGCTTGAAAAATCTGGAAAAATTCGTGATAATAGTGCATTTCATGAACTTTAAAGGAAAACAATAGCGGTTAAGAGAACTTTATTAGTTTAGCAGTAATAGTCGTTGAACTTGGGTGTTGGATAATTTTGTACCAAATACAAAATCCTTAGAATAAATCCTTTAAAGTGACAAAGACGAAGTACCTAGTTGCTTGTTTATAACGGGTAAAGACTTGCAATGAATAATGGGCTACTACGGAACCCTACACTGCGCGTGACCCGACACGCACTTGACCGGTTTTTTGTTTTGTAAACCATACTAAATTGGCTCCTAAATAAATTAATTCATCAATTGGCTGTACTCAGTGCTCTCACTGATTTTGTGTTATTAATAATGACAGAATAAAACATTCATTACATCTCTCTATTTTAAAATGCCTAGGAATAAATTGATAAAACAAGAAATACACAAACAACGTCAACTGTTTAGAATATTTGCATATTATTAGATGTGGAATATATAGATGACGTTCTTCTCTTTCAGGAGACAACCACGGCAACCAGATAATTTCCCTAACAGCACTCCACATAATGTTTACCCGTGAACACAACCGTCTGGCCCGGGCTCTCTCTCGACTGAACCCACTGTGGAATGAAGACGCCGTCTTCTACGAGACCAGAAGAATCCTGCAGGCCATGTTCCAGCATATTGTGTATAACGAATGGCTGCCATTTTTACTTGGTAAGTGATAGACATAAAGGAGCCAACGAAAAACATTTACAATTTTATTATTATATTTGCGTTTGACCACTATCTCACCTGTCGGTAAATAATGGGTAGAGGAAGGTTGCAAGCTAGACCTAGAATGGGATAGCTATCGGTACATACCGTTAACACATTCGTTGCGTTAGGAGATTTTTTCGATCTCTTGCAAAACTTTTGTATTGTGCGGCGACTAAAATCGTGTCGTTTCAGTCTGTGCGGGAGGCCCTAACGTCTAAAGCTCATTGTGTATGAGTACATACTACATATTCATATTCATATATTTATTCATAATTCACATTACAAGTCATTCATATATATAGATAGCCTTCTCCTCCAATTCACATTCATTTGATATTCATTTATCATTTAAACAAAACATTTTATTTATCATCGGTTGGAAGATATAAATTAATTTTAAAACGGTTGTTTTAGGAGATTGATTAGGTCTCATACGCACCAGCTAAAAGGTCTTTGTAATTGATGTCGTAGTGACCGTGTTAAACGACAATTTATCTTACTCAGGGTGGTAGTTAGGTAAGCACTAGTTAGTTATAGCAGACATTGCCCTACATAGCAGGGCTCTATTTGATAATACAGACTTGCCCGCCCCATACCTGTTCCATCATGCCAGCTAAGTCAGCCTGTCACAGCGTATCCTAGGTACTTCTTTCTTTTTTTTAATTATGGCTCCACACAATTGGTGTATTTAGCCCAAGTCAAGTATTAAAATTCTCTAAGTTTTTATGAATTTAAGTCGTAGAGATGGGTCAAAGTCACATTTTAGGTCAGTTTTTAAGTAAAAGTCTCATCATCAGCCTGTATCAGTCCACTGCTGGACATAGGCCTCTCCCAAGATACGCCACTGAGCCCGATCTTCGGTAGTAGGTTCAAGTAAAAGTCTAGTTAAGTCATACTTTCAGTAAAGATGTGGAGTTTACTGAAGATTATCACTGGAATTTTTGTGAGAACGCAAATAGCATGTTTTTCAACATTGTGCTGTTTCACTACACTCGCACACATTCACCGGCACACATTCACCGGCACTTAATGGTTAATAATCCACATTTATTTATTATAAATTTTAGGAAAATATACAATGAGATCACACACACTTTTCCACGTTCTCGCCAAAACTCCTGCTAGGTACTTACCATCTTTGACCATGACGTCACTTACCACAGAGGATGTACTTATTTATTAACTGCTAGATAGCCTATACATTAAAAAAAAGGTCATTCAGGAAATCACAAGGCGTTCTTGTTTTTCGATAATTAAAAAATCATGTCTATATTTTTGGACTTAATTTTTAAAGTGAAATATTTACTAAGTCGCCTCAATTTTTTCGTCCATCTATCGCTGACATGCATTTCTCATTACAGCCAGTACTGATTGGTAGATATAATGTATGACATTTAGGTCTAGCTCTCAAACTATCATAAAAAAGGCAGACGGAGCCGTGCCTTACACCCGAGTGAACGCAAGTTCAGTAATACTAAATGCTTGAGTAATACGCTTCCGCGCTCAGTTTGCTACCAAGCGGCAGCAGGGTCGGACGCTTCCGTGCAGTATTACTTCGCACGTTACTTACGTAGTAATCATGCCGTATTGACTATGCCGGACTGAGCGTGGAAACTTATTACTCAACAATTAGGTATTAATGAACTTGCGGTCACTCGGGTGTTCGGACGAATCTGTCTGCCTTATTTATGATAATCTGAGGTCTAGCTATTCTATTCTCCGTGCTAGCTACTAAAGCTACAATTAAATTAAAGGTTTCACTTGCATCGTAGTTTCTTAAAACTAAACCAATTTTTTTTGTACATCGCTTGACCACTATCTTTCCTATAGGTAAGTGACAATGTGATCTTGGATATTAGCACGCTAGGACTTGAACTAGTTGGGTTCATACCAACTTTTTGTTTCAGGTCCTCAAATGATGCAAGCGTTCGACCTGCTCTCCTCATCAGGCTACTCCTCATCCTATGACCCTCAAGTCAATCCTTCCTTATTGTCAGAGTTTACAGCAGCTGGAATGAGATTCGGACATTCTACTGTCGACGGGCAGATGAAGTAAGTTTAATATCTGCGTAGCTTGTGGTCTATGGTGACCCTGAATGCCTGTTTACAGTTAGTGTCTCTTTCAAGTGTTTAACATACTGAAAAATTGTACAGTAATATGTACACATGTTTCTATCACCTATGTATAATATCTATTACTATATATTATACATTTTATAATCTTTCTACATATTATATTCAAGAAAATGAATCTGTTTTAATTCATTTGGAAAAATAATATAATATTGATTATCGTCACACTTATAAAAATTGTACATTTATCAAACCAAGAAAACCCTATGCACAATTTTTTCACATCAAAGAAAACATTTATTTAGGCAGTAGGCTGATATTACAAAGAAATATCTAACAACCTGCCCCGGCTTCGCATGGGTGAAATTCAATCTTGACAAAGTGCCCCCTATCGGATCTAAAACTATCAAGCAGGATCAACCAGACCACAAGATTTACAATAATTTATTAAAATCGGTTGGGTGATTTAGGAGATTAGCGTCTATAAACATTGATACACGTATTTTTATATAATTACTAGTTGATACCCGCGACTAAGAATTTTATTGCTGTAATGCTCTGTCCATCGACATTTGTGAGTTATTTAAGTTATTTGTAAATGGCCTATGTTCATCCTCAAATTACATAGTATTTCTTTGTTAAATTTCAGTAACATCGAATCGTCCGTTAAGGCGTGATGTGGTAACAAACACACAGAGTTACAGAGTTATACCAAAACGTTTTTAAAATACTAGTCAGGATAATAATGAATAAAGCTCTCTAACTCTCTTGTCAACAGAATTTCATATCCTAAAACGGGGGAAATCTTCGAAGCTATCTCAATCCCAGAAGTAATGTTCGAACCGACTCGAATGCGTTTGCGTCCATTCCTTGACCGTCTGATTTGTGGAATGGTACACCAGCCGATGCAGTGTGTCGATCCTTTCATTACTGTTGCTGTAAGTATCTCGTTATGCTATTTTCTTCTGATAGGCTAGTGATAGTCCACTATCTCGCCTGGCGGTATGTGATGATCTGGACGAGGATGGTGAGCTGGGCATGCTAGGCATAGAATGGACTTACTCGCAAGGGCCGTGTAATGCCGGAGCACTGTAAGGTTATGGCTGCAGATTTCCTCCTGTGTGGTGGTATGATTTTTGGTAGAAAGTCAGTAGAACATCGATGTAATGCTAACCACCACAAAGTTGTACACACACCGACCTGGGAGTGATGTTTACACCGTTTCTACGTATTATATATAATAATAATAATCATTTAAAAATCGAATAAGTGGGAATCGCAAGAGCTAAGACCTAAGCTCCAGGGTGGAAGTGTTAAAGGCATAAAGCCGCTAGTAGCGTTTAGTGAAAGTGCAGCACACCTCTCAACACCCTTAGCTATCCACGCCAATGTTGCCCCTGGGCACTGATGTAACGGTCCGCCTTTATGGGGTCCATTGTTTAGCAAGTCACCACCCGCCTTAATATTTTGTAATGAGGCATAGTCCAGACCACTGACCATTAAGAATTTATAACAATAGCCTATATTTTGTACCATCTTTCCATAGTTTATCATATCCTCCCATCCATATACAATCATTTATAATTAAGATAATACATTGTAAAGGGCCTCTTGACGTTGGCTTCGGCTCCGTCAATGCCTTCCAAAGGTCCCGGCGTCTTACGACCCGAGATATTTCATTGAATAAATGAATAATTATTTATTTATTTGCAAACTTAGCTAATTAAAAACAGAGTTTCCAAATAGCTTTGAATGATCAAACATAGCATATTTGAGCTCTGAGTCTCACTGAGTATTATATATGAATATACTAAACTCAACTTTTGGGTACAAATTTCAATTAGGTTTATAAAATGGGTTTTCCGTGGAGTTTGATCTTAAAAGAGGTCTAGCATATAGCTGTCTGACCACCGATGGTGTTTGTTTTGAACCAGTCGGTACAAATACTACTGCCAGTGACATCCTTACTGCACTATCTCATCGCGCCTGCAGATCGAAGTGGTTGTATCCCGATATTCTCACGGGATAGATTTCTACGTGGGTAAAACCGCGGGGCACAACATGTGAATATTATTTCCCAGGTTAATCTGTGTAGTGACTTAGTCTCCAATACAAGCAAGTTTTTTTTTTAATTTACCATCAAGCTCGTGAACTGCCATGCAATTTCCAATATCTAAAAAATTAAAACTATTCCATAAATTATTTATTCTAGCTTACCCGTTACCTATTCCATGGTGGTAACCCTCATGGACTGGACCTGGCCTCATTGAACATCCAACGTGGTCGTGACTACGGCTTGCGATCCTACAACCATTACCGGCGCTTGTGTGGCCTGCAGCCTTATCTCGACTTCAGCCAGTTTCCACCTACCGTGAGTACTTCACCTATCATCTTTTTACTTAAACTTTTTTTTTAAGTTTGAAGTGCGACGTTTGGATGAAAACTGACTGGCTCATACTTTAGTTTTTTTTTTAATTCAGAGCAGTATCAATAAGTTATGCTTTTTAACCGACTTAACAAAAAAGGAGGAGGTTCACAATTCGTTGGAATCTTGTTTTTATGTATGTTCACCGATTACTCGAAGATGCCTGAACCGATTTGAAAAATTCTTTTTTGTCGCAAAGGGTTTTCTTGGTGGTGCCATTTAAATTTTAATGAAATCGTTCGAGCGGTTTTTAACATATCAACATTTGTATTACGATGCATTTATATACCTCGATGACATACTATACTAGCTACTTTGACTAGCGCGACGTTTGAAGTCGGTTCTTTTAGTTTAGAATAAATACTATTGATTGATATGGCTATATAATGTTATTTATTATATTATTTATATTTGCCTATATACTGAATAAATGCTTTGACTTGACAAAAATATGATGTAGTAAACCCTACCTTCATTTTGCAATCCCAATTCAACAATGGGGTGGGGTGAAAATTTTTTTATAGTTCTTGACTTTGTGCCCCTAGAGGGCACCACATTCTTTTTCTTGTGACGTCACATAGCCTATAACCAGCAGACAAATAAGACGCGTCTAACGACACCTCATTTGTCAAATTATAATAACTAGTTTAGATGTTATGAGGGAACAGATGAACATACATACAAACATACATACATACATACATACTAACATACATACATACCCACATACCGGTCAAAAACATAACCCTCCTTTTTGCTTCGCCGTAGTCGGGTAAAATGAAACGACTTCATATGTCGCGCTCGTCATTTTCAGTACCAGGACAGTTTGAGGTGTTTATATCCATGTTTCTGGAGATAACTACATGTCTCGATAAAATTTAAATGGGAACCTTTCAAACAAAATAATAGTTTTTCAAATCGGCTCAGGCGTCTCCGAGTAATCGGTTACAATTTTTTTTTATATATCTTATAGGCTAGCGTTTGACCACTATTTCCCCTGTTGGTAAGTGATGATGCGGTCGAAGATGGTAAGCACGCTAGGCCTAGAATGGGAACTGGCTCTCAAGGATAGCTGCCGGAACACATTAGATGTTTGGCGACAGTTTTTTTAACTTGAGGGTGGTAGCTGGCCAGACGGACACTAGATAGTGTCCTACTATCATGCGGGGATTGTTGGTTTCTTAAATATATGTTTCCTACACTGGAGAGCCACTGTGAAAAGCTCACATACATTTTTCGATAGAAAAATCCATTGGTGCACGGCGGGGCTTTAACTCGGTACCTCTGGCATCAAAGCCGACTGTTCTCCCGATTACGCCATCGGACTCTTACAATAATACATAAAAAAATAATACATAAAATACTCCGACGAATTGAAAACCTCCTCCTTTTTTATAAGTCGGTTGAAAAAGGCAGATTTATTCCAGGCTAGTAAACGCCTATCCTCCGTGTACGCCAGTCCAGAAGATGTCGACCTGTGGATTGGTGGTCTTCTAGAAGCTCACGTAGAAGGAGGCATCGTAGGACCAACCTTCGCACACATCATAGCAGAACAGTTCAGTAGACTGAAGCGAGGAGACCGGTATTTCTATGATCATGCACCTGATGTCAACCCTGGCGCTTTTACTCCAAGTAAGTCCATAGCTAAGGTTTCATTTACTAATAATTTATGATCGTACAAAACGAAAAAACTGACTTAACATGCCACGATAGTGAAAATATCCACTGGCCATAATCATGTCGTCGAGGTAACAAATTTGTTTATATTGTTTATCCTCATATCTCCGGAGATGATTATCAGATCTCAATAAAATTTTAATGGGATCAAACGGGAGGCATACTCTCTCAAACAAAAAAGAATTTCCCAAATTGGGAGTACAATAAATGTATTGACTATGCCCAACCTTTATATATACACTAGCTGACCCGGCAAACGTTGTTTTGCCACATAAATAATTAACTAATTAAATGACGATTGATCAGTTTTCGACCGGAGAGGAAAAATGATTAAATTACTAAAATGGCTATTAAAAAATAAGGGTTGATCGTAGAAGGGTGAAAATTGAGGATTGTATGTATTTTTGTATGTTGTATCATAAAAAAATAGAAATTAAAAATTTTGTCTAAAAAATAAAAATAAAATGTAGGGGTGGACTACCCCTAACATTTAGGGGGATGAAAAATAGATGTTGGCCGATTCTCATAGATACCGGATAAGCACAAAAAATTTTATCAAAATCGGTCAAGCCGTTTCGGAGGAGTAAGGCAACGAAAACTGTGACACGAGAATTTTATATATTAGATGAATATTATGTATGTACGCGAGGAAACAATTGCATAAATTTAAATTAAACAGCGAAGTTCACAACCATAATACTAGAAATAAACATAAAATTGTTGTTGCTAGAACTAGATTAAGTAAAATAAATAAATCGTTTGTAAGCAATTGTGTAAGGTTCTACAACATTTTACCTGATCATATAGTGAACCTTAGAGAAAATGTTTTTAAGAACACTAATGTGTTGCTAACTTGCCTTGTTATACTCTTTATTCAATAATATATCACGGGTTGCAAATCGTCCGGTCCTTTGGAAGGCATTGACGGAGCCGAAGCCAACGTCAAGAGGCCCTTTACAATATTAAATTAAATAAAAATATTTGTGGATGGAGAGATGAAAAACTATAAAAAGATGGTACATTAATTTACTATGGCTATGAATGTGTGCTGCTTGATGTCTGTTTTCTGGTCTATGGAATGAGGTACGGCACCCGCCAATGATGCCTCATTTCAAAATATTAAGGCGGGTGGTGACTCGCTATACACTGAATGGGCCCCTATAAAGGCGGAACGTTATTATAGAAAAGATAATAATCCGTTATGTCGGCGCCGCGGGGCAACATTGGCGTGGATAGCTAAGGGTGTTGAGAGGTGTGCTGCACTTTCACTAAACGCTACTAGCGGCTTTATGCCTTTTTGTTATACTTATTATTAATATTTTTTATTGTTATATTTTATATCTGTAATTTTTTAAATTATGTTTTGACGTTCATAAGTGTACTTTGTGAACTTACATGAAATAAATAATTGAATTGAATTGAATACTGATGTAACAACCATAAAATAACTGTCGAATTGAGAACCTCCTCTTTTTTTGTGAAGTCGGCTAAAAAAAAGTATTTTTAGAAACAATTTTATTTTATTAAAGACATATAAAATCTTCAGTCATAAACTTACGGTGTTCCGGCCGGCACCCCATACCTAGAGAGTCAGACTATTATAAACTTGTTCACAATCCTCGACCACATCATCGCTTACCACCAAGCGAGATAGTGGTCAAACACTCTCCTATAAGAAATTAAAAACAAAATTATTCTGCCAGAACAGATGACATTTTACGCTGATGAGAATTATTTTGATGTCCATGAAGGGACTTTAATATTTTATTACTCAGCTTAGAAAAACATTACTTATTTCACTAGTTAACTATTGAAATTTCATCTGTAACCACAATGTATAATTCGATGTTGCAGGTCAACTAGCAGAAATAAAGAAGATTACACTAACAAGAATTATATGCGATAATAAAGATGGTCTAGAACTTACGTCGATGCCACGCAATGCATTTATGAGAGCTGATCTGCCAGAGTAAGTACCAATAGTTTCTTAAAAGTTTACTGTTATTTTCATATTTTTCAAAAATACATTCTGAGCATAAATATAGGAGAATGTAAATTCTCATGTCTTATATTGCAATGTCTAATTTAAAAGAAAAGACACACCTTTATTATCAATTTACTAAATATCCAGCGCATTGATTGAAAGAGAGCTAGAAGAAATTTTATCCTGCTGTTGTGAATACATTTATATATTGATTTTTCTCGTTAACTCATAAAATATGGTGAACTTTTTTTAATCATATCCATTAACGTCTTCCGTCTAAATACCTTTGGATCGTATAATTTTCTGAATATACAATAGCTTGATTTAAAATACTCTTTTCTACCATAATATGTGTTTTTTTTTTCAGAAACATTCCGATTTCATGCGATTGTCCCACCATACCGTCTATGGATTTGAGCAGATTTAAAGAATTTTAAGCAATTTTAAAGATAGACCAAAAATACCAAATGTTCTGTGATCATTCAGCTAGTGATAGATTTATTTCGATTTATTAGTCAGAAGCTTTAGATAATTCACATAGAAATAAAACGTTAACACAGTTGGAACTTCAAGAATTGGCACTTTTAAAAAACTATCAGACTTTATTTCTATTGTATTTAACTTTATTTTCTCTTATATCATAAATGGTTTGGATTGTGCAGGTTTCGTAGATGGAAAATATTAAAACGAAATTAACCTTTTTCTGACTATTTATCTAGTCTTTTCTTGTTTCATTTTTCTTTCTTGTTTTAATTTTATAGCTTATCTATATGTTTGTTTCGATTGCAGTAGTTAATTACGTAAAATTGTTTTCTTTTTTTTTATTCATACACTTAACCGTTGTCTATGAAAGCATCGTCGTTTTTAATCACTACAATAATTTGATTTTGTTGCAACAGCGATCATTTTTTCAAAACATAATTTTGCATATTTACCTATTACTACAAGATCAACATTACTGTAAGCTCGCATTTATTATTTCAAATTTGCTACCATCATTTGGTTGTTTTAATAAAGTGTAATCTTGTAGACGATGTTAGTCATTTTCTTATGTTATTTTTGTAATATTCTTTGATTCGTTGGTTCCCATCGGTGCCCGAACGATGGGAATCAAAGAGTCAAACATGGAATCGTCTACAAAATTATGTTTCATTAAAACTCTTTTAAAAATTTTAAAAAGTGAATTGGAATCAAACACCTCGAGATGATGCATTTTTATAAGTCATTTTGTTTTACTAATTATTTCAATGAATACATTTTTTTTGTTAAATTTCATTTTCTACTTCTAAAAAAAGGTAAATTTTAACTTAATTTTGTTTAGTACAAGTACCTGATTCAATGATTTTTTCCTATAAAAAATCCAGGAATCGGGCGCATAATTGATTGTAAGTTTTGGTATGAGAGATATAAAGTTGCAAGCGTTTAACAATTTGTAAGGTTTTTGGGTATACAAAATGGATTACGAGTTATTAGAATGTCAACATACAATATTAAATGATTTTAATAAATTGACTTAGAAACAAATGGGAAGAAAATAGTCATATCCTATTCTCCTGATGTCAATACTGATTTTAATTATTGATTCGATTCAGTCTTTATAAATATTAGTAAGTATATTTGTCTTCTGACGGGGAATTAAGAAAATATCAAAGAAGCTATCTATTATTATCTACAGAATACTATTATCACAGATGTAAGTGGTGCTATATTTTATTTAAGCTAATGTTTAAGCTCATTTTATTGGCAAGACGGGGTAGGTGTCTCAATAGCTGGAAGTGTAAAGAATAAAAGATATGTAAAATTGTCTTAAAGCTAAATTTTAATGAATATAATTAGATAAATTGTGTTTAGTTGTAAGCTTTAATTAAGAATTCAGTGAGTAAAATATTTTAAGATAAGCAATTCTAATTTTATAAATATTAAAGTTGGTGTATAATTTTTGTCATGATTCATTCTTTTTTATTATTGTAGCAATTGTTGTATATTTCAAAGGAACGAACTTGTATTATTATTCATTTATTTTGTTATTTTAATAAAATTTAATAAAGTGTAATATATCTACGATTTTATGATTTGAATTATTGAAAATGTAAAAAATCAAAGGAGCTCCAATATTGCATGTGTTTTCTGATCTGTGGTTTTAATTTTGTTTGTATTTTGAAATGAATAAAGAATTAATATAACAATTATTTAAATGTTTTTTCATTCGCTTTTCTTGTACTTTTGAAATATAATCAATACCAAAATCATCAACACCATTATATAATTTCCATTATTAATTACCATTAATAAATGCGAACGTCAGTTTGTGTATTTTTTGTTTGGGACCTCTTCACGGTCAAACGGTTCAATAGATTTGGCTGAAATTTTACACAGGGATAGCTAGTATCGTAGAATAGCAATAATATAATAATAGAATAATTCCGAAGCCGCAGTGTGCTAATTATATCCCCAGTGTAACGTAAGTATTGTTGATTCCATAGTAAGCGAGATATTATAATTGTAGCAAGATGTGTGATTTACAAGCATCCTTAAAACTAAAACTAACTAAAACAGTTAAATAAAATAACTACAAGTAACATTAAAATCTTATTGCAAAAACATTTAAACAATACAACAATATTATAATTCATTTCAATTTTATATCCTGCTCCTTCTTTTTTCAGCGTCTCTCAATTAGTCTTATAATTTTGCATGTGCCCAACAGGGTCCATAATGATCTCATGGAAGCAATAAAGTATTGAGTATTGAGTATTGCATCCCCAATTGTTCATTGTTTCCAGTAAAAAAGTGTACTTACTTAATTAGCACTTTAAAAAATACCAACATTTAACCCAGCAACAATTTCAAAAGCACTCTACGCGACTAGTTTTCCACTCTTAAGGTTGATTTAGCAAAAAGTTCCATAGGTGATCTATTTTTATGCTCACGTGGCAAGGAACTTTGTATACAAACAGCGTGTATCTTTAATTTTCTAAGTGGCTCCCTGAAAGTAGACAAGAAACATACACGCCTTCGGCTTGTCCACTACATTACTTATATTATTAAATCTGAGAACGAAGTTATAAACGTGTAAAAAAGTTTAGGTACTCCGTGACTATTTACTGACCGAGCAAAGCTAGCGTGCCGGTAAGCGAGGGCCTGTTAGCGTAATCGGGAGAACAGCCGGCTTTGATGCCGTGGTACCGAGTTCAAACCCCGCCTTAATGGATTTTTCTATCGAAAAATTTATGTGCGCTTCTCACAGTGGCCCTCCGGTCAGGCCTGTCGCACTCCGCGCTGTAGCTATGAAACTACAAGTACCTCCGCGCACCCGCTAGGGTCCAAGTTCAGTCAGTTAAGTGTCACGCGCGCTCTCGATCGGCCGCGCGCCTTACTTGTACCTACCTCAATATTATATTCCTTGCTTCATATAGTAACTGTAAAGAATAACTATGTAAAAAGCAAAGAATGTCACACATAAAATGGTAGGTAGGTATAAATCAGCTGAGTTTCATGTTACAAGGGAATTCACGTAATGATCTTTAGGGAATTTCTATCGACATTACATCTTGCTTTATTTAGTTAGTTCTAAGATAAATAAATAGGGTAGGTACCTACCATCGTTTACTTCAATTTTCCTTTTTTTCTTTCTTAATGATTTTGTCGTGTCATACGATAGTCAGATTTTTATAATCGGAGAGTTAATGTAATTAAAGTACTTATAGATCTCAGATCACTGAGATTCACTGAGATCTGATAAGTATCTCCAGAGATATGACGATAAACGTCTCAAACTTGCTACTGAAATTGACTCGCGGGGCATGGAAGTCGGTGTTTTAGTTTTTAATCTACTTCACAAAAACGAAGGAGGTTCTCAATTCGACGGTTTTTAGGGTTCCGTACCCAAAGGGTTCCAACGGAACCCTATTACTGAGACTCCGCTGTCCGTCTGTCTGTCTGTCTGTCTGTCTGTCTGTCTGTCTGTCTGTCCGTCTGTCCGTCTGTCACCAAGCTGTATCTCATGAACCGTGATAGTTAGACAGTTGAAATTTTCACAGATGATGTATTTCTGTTGCCGCTATAACAACAAATACTAAAAACAGAATAAAGTTAAAGATAATAGAGGGTCCCCATACAAGAAACGTGTTTTTTTCGGCATTTCACGCCATCTATGAACGCTTAGTTAGGTAAACGTCCCATAGATGGCGTTATATTGAAATGTCGATCCCTAACACCTTTAGGCGTTATAAGAAACGAAATGTTTATTAATTATTATTTTTTGCTGGCGAATAATGATAGTGGTATTTTTTGCTCGATCTTATAAAATACTGTAGTGTGGTACGGAACCCTACGAGTGCGAGTCCGACTTGCACTTGGCCAGTTTATTTAAATGTTTGTGAACTCTGTCAGATCTTAACCGATTTGAAATTGAAAATTCTTTTTTAGGGTTCCGTAGTCCTGATAAGGATCCCTTATATTTTCGTCATGTCCGTCTGTCTGTCTGTGTGTCTGTCTGTCTGTCCAAGTTTTTGCTAGGAGACCGTTAGTACTAGAAAGCTGAGATTGTGTAGGTATGTGTGTATATCTATAACGCCGACAAAATGGTGAAATAAAATATTGGATTTTTTTTTTAAATATATTTTTTTTATTTTGATATTCGAAAAAGTAAGTCGGCTCCTACACTATTATAATGTTACAAGTCAAACAACCTACGATTCTAGGCAAGTGATACTATTGTCGCGTTATTTAACTTACGCAATCTAAAACTTTACTCAATTTTAATTGAACGTCACGTATTTTAGTTTAACTGTAGTACTTTTATCCTACCTCGACATTAAACATTAACGTAGTACTTATTATCAGTAATGTACTCATTACATTGTTCTACGAGTATTCTTCTACCAATTAAAGGCTTACAAGTTTTCTCATAACATTCAACCCTATAGTAAAGGCTGCGAGTTGACCGAGTTATTCAGACTCTCGCTGTGCGGACTTACGGTGCATTTTACTGTGCGCAACACGCGGTTCATAGTTACTATTAGTTGATACTGTGGCGCAAATTCAAGGTCGCACCCGAGGCGTGAAGCGCATTTTGAACGTTACTAGCGTTGTAACTAGGTTTAATCTCGCATTTTTGCTCTCAGGGAGTGCAACTTCTGTACTTGTACTATTCATTATTCTGTGCTCTGGTGAAGACAAACGTCGTTAAGAAACCCCCAACCCCCACATGGTGGTAGGACACTATCTAGTGTCCGCCTGGCCAGCTAGCTACCACTCTCAAGTAAGTAAATCTGTCACCAAACATCTAATGTGTTCCGGCAGCTATCCTTGAGAGCCAGTTTCCATTCTAGGCCTAGCGTGCTTACCATCTTCGACCGCATCTTCACTTACCTAGGTGAGATAGTGGTCAAACGCTAGGCCTTATAAAATATTAAATAAATAAACTCGCCAAGTGCAAGTCGGACTTGCACTCGTAGGGTTCCGATTCTGTACCACACTACAATATTTTATAAAATCGAGCAAAAAATGCTGAAAGAAATCACGTTTCTTGTAATAAATTGACAAATCGATCTAGCTAGGTTTTCATTTTCAGAAAAAGTTGATTTATCCCTGTTTTCAGGTAATGAAAAACTCCTACAATATAATTAGAATATGAAGGTAATTTCGCCATTGCTACATTGTTACGATAGCTCGGTGGGAGATCGTTCGGATGGCGATCAAAAGGATCCCGGTTCGAGTCCAGACGTGATGATTAATTTTTCCAAGTTTGTTCTTTTGTAAGAAGACTATTATTGGGAGCCAAAAAATTACATAAAACACGATTTACAAAAAAAAATTGCTAGCAAAGCTCGGCCATTCAGATATTATTATATTATATTACCGTGTCAAATCCAAACAATTATTAAAACAGGAGCCGCGTCCTTATTCAGTACAACGCCATCCTACGAACACTAACGCCAACTAAGACCTGATTTCACCAAAGTAGAATAACTCTTCTCGTCTCGAAGATACGATTATCGAAGGAATATAAAGAAGATTATAATATATGTCTATATTATATGTCTAAACATTCACACCTCTCGCTCTTCCACTCTGGCGACAATTGACTCGCAATAGAATATTGATAGTGTCAGTCTAAACAGAATTTTCTCGTATTTCAGTTCTCGCACTCAAAACCGTTCAATCCGATTTGTACGATACTCGTATGAACTTGAAAAATGTCATACGAGATCGTGTTTATACAAGTCGAGACTCTCATAAGCAAGAATCTGCTTAATATACTTTTGTTGTGTAAACAAACTTAGGCAATTATCGCCTAGCGATAAGTCATATGCGAATCTCGTATGACATAATCGTAGGCGAGATTTTAGTTCTTGCCTGTATGTAAACATTTTGATACGATTGTGTTATAGCTATTAGTGCTTGTGATAGTAGCGTATGGTTTCTCGTAAGGAAACGTACGAGAAACTCTCCCCGTCTAAATGGGCCTTAATTGTTTTACTGACACAGTACTTCTACTCGCCAATAGATGTCGGTAAGAGTCATATTTTAAGTTGATTATCAATAAAGTTGATTATTGAAAACACGAATAAAACAAAATTTTCTGAAAATGACTCCTAGCTAGATCGATTTATCGCCCCCGATATCCCCTGTAGGTGTACTAAATTTTATTTAATCGTTGGAGCCGCTTCCGAGATTCAGATTAAGGTAACGACGATAGCGCCATCTTTGATGCTAGGTAGATGGCGCTGCGCTATCGTAAAAAACTTTTTTTAAACTTTTCTTTAATTTTTAACTTTGTTCTGTTCTTAGTATTTGTTGTTATAGCGGCAACAGAAATACATCATCTGTGAAAATTTCAACCGTCTAACTATCACGGTTCATGAGATACAGCCTGGTGACAGACGGACAGACAGACAGACAGACAGACAGACGGACAGCGGAGTCTCAGTAATAGGGTTCCGTTGGTACCCTTTGGGTTCGGAACCCTAAAATGGTATCCGCTTCCTGGACGAAAATACTTTAGTATGTCGTGTATTTATTATTATATGTCTGTTTTCATCCACAGGTCGCATTGCTCAACCAATTCCCGTGGAATTCTGTGAGCAGATACGACAACTAATGGGATTTTTTCTTCGCCGGAATACTCATATTCTTTCGTTTCTCTATGGAATTTTGTTCAACCCCTCGACTCCTCCTTATCTAAAAGCTCGATTCCATTTTATTTCTTCCTCTAACTCCCTTTCCCTAAGGTCATCGGAGAACATGCTCCTCGACACTCCGGCTCATAGTACGAATTTTTATGACTCATCATTCACTGTCCAAGCCGTGCGCCTGTGGAATGAACTACCTATTGTTATAAGACGTGCACAATCCATAGATAGTTTCAAAGAACAAGTTCGCAAATTCTATCTCTCTTCTGTCGGATAACTTTTCCTATTATTTCGCAACAAATATAATAATATATTGTATATGTAAGTTTATGATGTGCATATGTATTCGTATATAAAATTATTATATGTAACGTTTTTATGTAGTCTATAAATATAATCATTCTAAGTAAAATGTTTAAAATACACACCACCGTCCTTCTTCTATCTATAATGTTAAGTCCATCCAAAGGTTGTCTCGAAGAAATCGCTTTTAGCGATAAGACCGCCCATTGTACCTACTATTAGTTAGTTAAGTCCTATTCAGTATGTATTTTCTAAATTGGTGTCAATAAAGAGTATTTGTATTGTATTGTATTGTATTGTATTGTATTGTATTGTTTATTTTCGACGATTCAGTTATTGGAAATTTTTCAAAATGGCGGCGATATGTGAGTTGAAAACACAGATCTAGTATTCACTACGTTTAAAGTGAATTCTAAGTCTTCTAAGGTTGAAAACGTTAATAATTAAAAACTAAAACAACCGACTTCAATGCCCCGCGAGTCAATTTCAGTAGCAAGTTTGAGACGTTAATCGTCATATCTCTGGAGATACTTATCAAATCTCAATCAAATCAATTTACAATGGAACCACCTCGTAAACGTACTCTACCGATTACAAAAAGAATCATTCGAATCGGTTCACAATTGCCGGAGTAATCGCGTAACATACACACAAAAAAAAAGAAAAAAACATACAGACGAATTGAGAACCTCTTTCTTTTTGGAACACGGTCGAAAAATTTTGTCCAGCTAAAAAATTATCAAAAATATCACAAAACTTTTTTGTAATGTATGAAATAAAAACAATAGAGCATCAAAAAGTAAAAAAAAAGTCGGTTTATATTTTATTTGTAAATTCTTTAACGGCTTAACAACTCGACATATGCTAAAATGTTGCTAAAGATATCCGATCTAGAAGAATCTGACAAATAATATCTTTAGCGCACACAGTTTTCAATATTTTCAACTGCTACAAGGAAATTACACAATGCTTACATTAGTGCCAATCATTTACCTCAAGTTTTCTTCACCGTTGCACAGATTATGTAAATAAGCCGATTAGAGAGTGCAAGATGACTAAAATCTAGTCACACTGGCCATTGGTCTGACTTCCCTTTCGTAAGCTTTGCTTCGTATTATTAACTACAAATCATTAAGTAACGTACTACTTATCCGAGTGGAGACTGATTTACATAAGAGAGTTTTTGTCAAACTATGCAATGATATTACAAACTACTTTCAAAAATTAGGTTCTCAATACTTAAATAATAATTGAATTATATTTACAGAAGTTATTTACATAATAGTATATAAATTAAAATATTTTTAAAACTACCTAACTATAAACAAACAAATAAACCTAATCAAAATAAAAAAAAAACTAAAATGTAATATTATGTTTCTTTAAAGTGTCTCACACTTTATGTTTTTGTAAATTGTTAAACACAATCCAAAATTTCATCGTACCGACGGGACTCGAACCCGCACCCCCCGGAATACACGTCCAGGTGCTCTGCCAATTAAGCCATGGTTCGATACATCGATACGACGAAATTACTGGATTGCATTTGTTAACCCAATTATGCATTGGTGGCGCCATCTATGACTACTTATTACGTAAGTTAATCATTCGGAAGAAATCATTACAGTTTTCAAATCCGACTAAAGATGTTGCACTGCGTAAATCAAATATAATGTTTCTTTGAAGTGTCACACACTTTATATTTTTGTAAATTGTTAAACACAATCCAAAATTTCATCGTACCGACGGGACTCGAACCCGCACCCCCCGGATTACACGTCCAGGCCGGTTCTCTGCCAATTACGCCACGGTTCGATACATCGATACGACGAAATTAGTGGATTGCATTTGTTAACCCAATTATGCATTGGTGGCGCCATCTATGACTACTTATTACGTAAGTTAATCATTCGGAAGAAATCATTACAGTTTTCAAATCCGACGAGAGATATTGCACTGCGTAAATCAAATATTATGTTTCTTTGAAGTGTATCACACTTTAATTATATTAATTAATTGGCAGAGCACCTGGACGTGTAATCCGGGGGGTGCGGGTTCGAGTCCCGTCGGTACGATGAAATTTTGGATTGTGTTTAACAATTTACAAATACTAAAATGTAGTCTACCAAACCACTACCAGTAGGTAAAGTTCCCAAAATGCTGGCTGTATTCCTCCGTTGAATGGCGATGCTTAGTCTCTGAGCTTAATACATGCCAGCATTTTGGTCCCGTGTCGTTTCAACCAGACGTGCGGAGAGATTTTTGAAAATGCTGTGTGCACCCGGTCCCCACGGTCCTAGAGTCTCAACCCCAAAAGGCACAAATAGGTAGCAGCTGTCTATACTACTATATTTGCGCCTTTTGAGGTTCTCAATTATTCGTCTACAGTAGCTATGTGTGTACGGTTGGTACGCGATTACTCCGCCAATTCTGAACCAGTTTGAATAATTCTTTATTTATTGGTAGGGTATTACACTGTGGTAGTAAATACATACAGGGTTACGATTTAATTAGGATGCGACAATGTATCCGAAATAGAGGCGCCCATGTTGAACATGAACTGTAAAATAAAGAAAAGTTGTGTGAAAACATTTAACAAATGACATCACATGACGTTGCATCCTGATGACATTTCATGCTTTACCTATTGTTTTATTTTACTTTTTATTGTAAATTATCTTCTACACTATCGCCTATAAAACTACTTTTTTCCACGAAATGTAATACAAACCCTAGATTGTTATACCTCGTTGGATAGCTGATGAACCGTAGATATTTTAAAAAACATCTGCCGAACAAGTGCCATAATATTTCTTTTAGATATTCCTTAGAGAAAAATAATCTTTCTAATATTTTTTTTAATTTCTTAATTTTCACTAACTTATGCACTATTTTTATTATTAACGCGTTAAAGCATCTAATTACACAAGTAAAAATGCAACAACAATAATAATAAGACACGTAAAAAAACACAAATCAATGTAGTAGCCTAAAAATCGGCAATTTTCAAAACAAAAATAAAAGTCGTATATCTCGAAAAGGGTTAAGTTTAGGGTGGGGTGTTTCATAGAGAAATAAGTCAGAAATGACGGGTACTCCATACCCTTCACGGATCTAGCACGACTTCTCCTGTAACCCTGTATATAAAGTGGTCCCATTGTAACTTCATCCAGACCTGATGAGTATCTCTGGAGATATAGAGATAAACACCTCAAACTTGGTACTGATAATTACAAGCGCGGAATTTGAAGTCGGTTCTTTTTTGTTTTATAGCTTTGACATGTCAAATAATTTATAATCTTTAACATTTTTTTTGTGAAGTCGGATCTGTAGCGAGCCTTAATTAAAAAAAAACTGGAATGTACTTTGGGAGAAGTGAAAACTTGAACATTAACGTTGTGCATTTGGTCTACTCTCCGTCGTCTTACGATTTCAATCAGGTCACGTGTCCTGACGCGAGTTTAACATTTTTTACCCATCCCAAAAAAGCTCACAACGCCACTAAAGAAGGTTTCACTTAAAAAATTTTAGTCTAGAAAATGTCCGAGAAACTCTTTCTATGTAAATCCTCCTTACAGGATAACGACTGTAATTGGTTGTGGACTCGACAACCTGCTTGGTGTATACCTGTTTCTCGTAATATAATAGCACTTCTGGGAATTCTCGTTACAAGTAATATTTATAAAATTTCTTTGGATTGGCCACTAGGGGCGGTGGACTACGAGGTCCACAAAATTTCAAGTGTAATTTTTAGTTTGGGGTCATTTAAAATAGACATTGACATATCAGTACATTTGACATAACATGTAAAATTTTATGGATAGACAGCTGTCATCAGAACCTACTCGGTGGCCACCTGGTGAGCGAAAAAACGGCAACACCCATTGAATTAGTCTAAAGGCCAGTTTCACAGGTTCTTGATAGAGATTAGTAGTATAAACAATGTATGCAATAGAATCTGTGCAAAAACAGAACAGAGGTCGTGTCGGTCGTCGGTCATTTTAATTTACCTACTATTTTTGTTGCATTGACAAAACTGCCGTCATTCATTACTAGTACGACTAAAAATTTAATATACTTGGTAGGTTAGGTAGGTACCTACTCTTATCATTATCGTGTGCTACTAGGTAGGTATGTACCTTCCTTCCTTACCTTTGAATGTTAGTTCATGGTAACGCCATGACGATTATCTTTTTGCACAGACTCTACCGGCTTTACATTCCTCTCCTTACATTACCTCAGGGTAACAACCTTACAGAAAATGAAACTGTCATATTGCATCAGTACAGACTCCACAAAAACATTAATTACACCCGAGCAGTTCCGGGCTACAATGTCCAAGCTAAAATTAAACAAACGTTTTCTCTGAACACTACAAGGAATAAAATAAAAAAAACTTAACGAAAAACGTTGAAATGCTAAGAGGAGTTTACATGGTGTGTTATTGTTACTAAGCAAGATTTTAGGGTACCTACCTCAGTTGGCTCGCAAGAAATATTTGAAGCAAAAACTTCTTTTTAAAGGCGCGTTGAGCACTTTTTGGTTGAGCAAAAGTTATGGAACTCGCGTCATCGTCACCGAACGCTTTCCATGAGCTATATGTATACTGTGTATCTCTACGATACAATTCAGAAGTTCCTTAGTTTTCATTTCTATCGGCAGTCCCCAAAGACTGCCCCGCATGTTTGTTTTTTAAAATATAAGTATGACAGTAGATGAATAGGTCTAAAAATTAAATTCTAGAAAGTTAAGGTACCTACTTATCTATATATATAAAAGAAAGTCGTGTTAGTTACTACACTTATAACTCAAGAACGGCTGAACCAAATTTTATGATTTTTAAATTTTTGGAATTGTCTTTGTCAGGAATAGGATAATAAGTATTATTAAACAATGAATAATTGACCTAAAAAAATATATAAGACAAATTATTTTGCCAAAATATTCCTGGGTTAAAACACTGCCAATCATTTGATGTTCAATTGTTTTTCCCGTCGACACGGTAAACCTTAATTAAATTAATAATGGTCTTCGCTCCACACGATTCGTGTATTTAGCCAGTGTTAAGTACAAAAATTCTTCAAGTTTTTGTGATTTCAAGTAATGTACATTAAAAAAAATTTAATTAATTTTAAATACTGTCAGTAATGACAATTGTATGACATACCTATTTATTGATTGTCAAATATGCGTGCGTTCAGAAATGTATGCTTACTAGTTTTTGGCGGGAACGTGGAAAAGTGTGTGTGATCTCATTGTATGTTTTCCTAAAAACTGGTGTTCTTCCGCGTGTTAATGTGTAATAAATGTGGATTATTAACCATTAAGTGCCGGTGAATGTGTGCGAGTGTAGCGAAACAGCACAATGTTGAAAAACATGCTATTTGCGTTCTCATCAAAATTCCACTGAAAATCTTCAGTAAACACCATATTTTTACTGAAGGTATGACTTAGACTAGACTTTTACTTGAAAACTGAGCTGAAATGTGACTTTAACCCATCTCTCTACGACTAAAATAGATAAAAACTTGACGAATTTTAATACTTGACACTGGCTAAATACACTAATCGTGTGGAGCCATAATGAAATTTTAAAAAAATGTATGCTTACAAGCAATCAAGACAATAATAATCAATGCCTAATCAATTTTATATTTTGTAAGAATGTAGGTAAATACAGAGATATGCAGGAATGTGATAGCCAATTTATGAGTGCCGTATTTATACCAGTTTTATCCATAAGGCAAAAAATATTAGACAGTTATTCGTGAAGTAAGTATACTTTTTCAGAATTAAAATTAAATGCTGGTGATTATATTATTACAACTAAAATTAAACTCAATCGAACTAATTTCAAGTTAATAACTTATCTATAACAATAAAAACATTGTTTCATTGCATCATGTCTTGCTGACACGCGGTTGAAGTACTTGATTGTTGTATCTTTATTCTATTTCTGTATTGCCATAACTTTGATTATTTACTTGATAATCAAAGTGCCATAATACATTACTAAACTTAATATCCCTTTTTTATTCATTGTATTACGTTAATAAAAGCCTAAATTAAGTTCATCTAAAAGGTAACACGACATTCATTGTCTGTTAGGTGGTACGAAGTTCGCCGGGCCAGCTAGTATTAAAATAAAAGACGTGTGGCACTCGGGGACTGCCGCGGTAAAGCTATTGCATAGAATTTATTTATTTATGCAGTATTTTTTTTCTTTGATATTAATTCAAGTTACACTTTTTAAGTGTGGTGACCGATAAGAAAACATTTTTTTTCCTTTATTAAATAAATGAGAAGTGAGCTACTTTTAATATCGCTCATTTTAATATCAAAAATTTTGGTTATCTTTATAGCAGTATTATATATAAATGAACAAAACAAAACATAATACTGCATTTGTGATAATAATAATAACATGTATGTATATAGAGTACTCACTCATTTTCTTTCACTATTTTTTTCGTGACTTTCTTCATTAATAAATGCACTTTGTTTATTCATATTTACAGATAGAGACAAAGTACAGATATTCACTGTTGTACATAGATGATAAATACCTATAGACATATGTCACGGCTACATGTATGAAGGCAGTGAGTGTTTAACAAGGAGGAATTATGTAAAGTTCCGAGGACTTGTTCACCCTTGACAAAATTTGAAAAAAGAATTCGGAATTTATATTTGAAAAAGGAGCGAGAAGACCGAAGAAGAGAAGAAAATGTTAGGTTTTATTTTTGTTCCGTTATCGCATAACGAAAGGGTCGGACAATAAAGTCGACGTTCCTTCCACACTCGCGGTACATACGAAGCAACAAAACGCAGTTGTCAAACCAACTGTCATGCGGCACTCATTGGTAAAACGTTGGAGCGAAAGCAACCGTTTTTTTACCGCTAAAATCGGCCGTTGTGAAAATCAGATATAAACCACAAAATATCCGTGCTCGGTGTCCGCGTTGGTCATATTTTGGCTTAATAGACCAAAATTACTCATCCTACCGTGCACGGTCACTAAGAAACAAAAATCTCCTCATCACACCTAGGACGAGCTGAAGGTGGTAGGTCAACGAAGAGCAGACGCAGTCCAAGGTGAGTGCTCGCATTCTATTTTGCTGCTTCTGCCACTCTGAGTTGGTTGGAACATCGATTTATCTCGTATCGTTTTATCCCAGTGTAGTGTAAAAGCCACCACCTACTTCGGCTTTAGGTGCGTACGCTACATCTTTATGGTGCCGAAACCCGGGACTATCCACCTTTTGGGGGCATCAATCGCATCCCAATCATCGTATATGTTTATGGTATTTATGGTCAAATCGTAGGTTATCTTATCATTAACTCTGAATAAGTAGGTAGGCATATTATCGGTCAATTTCCAATTGAATCTCGCTTACCTACTGCATTCTTGCAGTTATTGTATCATCACTGCATATTTATAGAACCTAGAATACCTACGTATACCTCATTCCTAAGTAATCACTATCGAAAGAGGGATTTTATCAAAATTAGTTCACACGGATCGGAATATTGTAAGATCTCCATTAAGCAATCACTACTTTTATCGGTGCTTAATCTCATCGGCATACAATAATTTTCACATCAAACTCATCAAAATCGTATTCTTTAATATTCATAGTATCTAAATATCATCAATCGTATACCTATATCATAATTCTAAATCATAAAATATTCAATTAAAATCGCAAATTCCCATACTTCATTTTTCTACAGTTAGTTGCAGGTAGGTAGACAAAACTCGTTACCAACAACCCGCATTTATAAAATGGTACCGAGCGTACAATCGACCTAATAAGTACCGCTTGCAAAGTTGAAGAGAGTTGCAAAGAGATTGTCCATACACTAAGCGAAAAACTGTGAAACTTGTGTGGACTTTCGTTCATTCTATTATTTCATAATATCAGTTAACTTTATTTATTCCCTTTGTTCTTTGTGATTCAGTTATTGTTTTATTGATTTGAACGAAGTGTTATCGTATCTAAAGTTAGAACTTAATCAAATTATAATGTCGTTTCAAACTCGTAAAATGAGTTTAAAGAAGAAATCGAAGTCAATTGATGCTGAATATACTGTTAAGGATTTATCATCGTTACGTAGAAAACGGACTATCGCTTACAATCGGTTAACAAAGGCTTTAGAAATCGGCACTTTGTGTTTAAGTGATCTTTCAAAGCAGGATCTGTTCTTCTCTTATCATGAGGAAAAACGAAACGAAGGACGAAATTAAACAAATTTCATCGAATTTCCTCACTGCACATCTAGCTATCTTAGATCTTTCGGAAGATGGTGAGAGTGATGATGACACGATGCAAGAACGGTTTGATGAAATGTACTATGAAACATTATCTATTCATCGAAGGTTAACAAAATCCGACTCGTCTATTCCTCAAAGCGGTGCATCATCGAATATTCGGCTACCGAAAATCGTACTGCCGTCGTTTAGCGGTGATATCAAGAAGTGGCCCGAATATTATGATACTTTTAACGCATTAATACACAACTCGACTTCTCTCACTGACACTGAGAAGTTTAATTTTTTGATCTCGTCTCTCAGCGGCGATGCGTTAACTGTAGTTAATTGTACAACCACGTAGTTAAGGCCACTATGTAAATAACTAGAAGTGTCCCGCGGCTTTGCCCGCGTTAAAACATTATTTTATTTACTTAAAACTTTTCTTTTGTAAAAACGATTCTATCATTAAACACATCAAATAAAAATTAGCCAAATCGGTTCACCCGTTTTCATGTTATCGCGTGACTAAGGCAAATCGGGATTAATATTTATTAAACCCTAAAAACCTAAATTTACAGACTTTGTTACCTACCCCATTTCGAAAAATCCTACAACCCGTACTTTATCCCATCTTGTTTCGTCATACAAACTTTGAATCCCCGTTCCGTATCCGGGAAGAATTTTCAGAAAATCATTTCTGAGTGGATACCTACGTCATAATATCTATCTGCATTGTGAATTTCAGTGCAATCCGAAACAATATTGATTTTTAGACTTTACCCCATTTCAGCCTCTTAGGGGTGGAATTTCGAAAAAGCCTAAAACACGTATTTACTTATTTATGTACTCAAGCACATGTTTGAAGTTTCGAATAGAAAAGACTATCTAATGTTGTTTCTCGATAGAAACTTTGAACCCCCGTTTCATCCCTTTAAGGGGTGAATTTTTTAAAATCTTTTCTTAGCTGATACTAACGTCATAATAACCACCTGTATGCCAAATTTCAGCGCAATCCAAAACAATATTGATTTTCAGACTTTGTTACCCCATTTCACCTTCTCAGGGGTGGAATTTCGAAAAAACCTAAAACACGTGTTTACTTTTTTATGTCCTGAAGCACTTGTGTGAAGTTTCGAATAAATTCTAAAAACAAAATTTCTATGGAGAAACATTCGTTTCTCCATAGAAATTTAGAAATTTTGTTTCATCCCCTTCAGGGGTGAAATTTGAAAAATCCTTTTTCAAGGAAACTAACGTTGTAATAATTATCTGCATGCCAAGTTTTAGCGCAATCCGAAAAAATATTGATTTTCACACTTTGTTACCCCATTTCACCCTCTTAGGGATGGAATTTCAAAAGAACATGACACACGTATTTACTTATTTTTTTACTGGAGCACTTATATGAAGTTTCGGATAGAAAATACTATATAATCTTGTTTTTCCATACAAACTTTGAACCCCCGTTTCATCCCCTTCAGGGGTAAATGTTGAAAAATCTTTTCTCAGAGGGAATTAACGTCGTAATAACTATCTGCATGCCAAATTTCAGCGCAATCCGAAACAATATTGATTTTTAGACTTTGTTACCCCATTTCACCCTCTCAGGGGTGGAATTTCGAAAAAACCTAAAACACGTATTTACTTATTTATGTCCTGAAGTACTTGTGTGAAGTTTCGGATAGAAAAGACTGTCTAATCTTGTTTCTCCATACAAACTTTGAACCCCCATTTCATCCCCTTAAGGGGTGAATTTTGAAAAATCCTTTCTTAGTACACCCCTACGTACTAAGACAAATATACCCTCCAAATTTCAAGTCTCTACGACCAGTGGTTTAGGCTGTGCGTTGTCTGTCAGTGAGTCAGTCAGTCAGTATGTCAGGACAAAGATTCTTATAGTATTAGATTAAGGTACCTGCGTGTACACCTTATTGTTGATGAATAAAAATCTTGAAATCTTGAATCTTGGCGTATCCTATGACGCGCGAACATTATCACGACGCTTATCAATCGCTCGTCACTCGCTACAGGTGTAAGCGGACTTTAGCTTTTTCGTGTTGGAGGGACATTTTGAATATTGATTTCGAATGCCATAATGCGCGCGAGTTTCAAAAGTCGCTCGATTTGTTTGAAGATAATCTAAGTATTTTGAAAACAATTAATTTACCAGTCGCGAACTGGGACTTTGTCCTTGTTTATCACATCTTGTCGAAACTTGACAAAGACATTCGTCGCGATTTTGAAGAGAAGTACTCGGACGTCGGACTATCATCGTACGATCAATTGAAAGGTTTCCTACGATCAAAATGCGAGGCTTTATTACGTGATACTCATTTTACCGAATCGATCGAATGTAACAAGCCTGCACCTAAGCCTGCGCTAACACAACCTCGGCGTGTTAACACGTCGCATGTCCTCGTCGCTGCGACTGATCTACACGATCAACATAAATCTTTAGGCGATAGTAAAATCAGCCCATACTCGAGCAAATGTTCATATTGTGACAAACCACATTCAATTTCCTCGTGTCGAGATTTTCTATACAAATCGCTTGACGAACGCATGAACATAGCTAAAGACAAAAATTGGTGCTATAATTGTCTGAAGCCATCTCATCAGTTAAACAACTGCAAATCTATCTTCACATGCCGCACATGCAAACGTAGGCATCATACCTTACTCCATCGCGACAAATCTAATATCGAACCTCAACATATCGGGTCGTCGTTGGTGTCTAGGTCGCAATCGAACACTACCGTGCTGCTGGCAACCGCTGTCGTGCAAGTTCAGGATGCTTCAGGCAATATGCAATCATTTCGTGCATTATTTGATACCGGAAGTCAAATTAATTTTATAACTGAAACCGCAGTAAGCCGCTTAGGCTTATCAGCGGCTACGGCTGCCGCGAACGTTAGCGGGCTTGGAGAGGCTGTCGCGCCAATCCTTGGTCACGTCACCTGCCCCGTAGGTACTGACGGTGTGGTTTTGTACGACCTCGATATGCACGTCATATCAAAGATATGTGGCGATCAACCTATCGCGCAACTCAACACCTCGGGATGGTCACATATTAAATCGTTGCCGTTAGCCGACCCTCGTTTTGATACACCAGGCCCGATCGACCTGTTATTCGCTGCTGACGTTTTCGACGACTCCATGCAAATCAAACACATCAAGGGAGATGCCAACTAACCCATCGCACTCGAATCCATATTCGGTTGGCTTCTCCTCGGAAAAACTTGCCTACCAGCCAGTACTCTTGTACATACGGCGTCCACTTACGATAACGATTTATCAATACTTAAGTCTACTACGACTGTATCGAGTTTGGTCGCAGTTCAACCGCTAGTCAAAAACGAGTGTGTCACCAATCATTCCCACAGTAAATTTGTGCATGACGTTTCTTCGCGTGTTCTGTGTTCTGCTGAAGTTCTCAACAATTCCCTATGGTGGGCGGAGCCAGTGCGGTTATCCGAAAATCGAGAATCTTGGCCCATGGACCCAAATCACTTAACGGACAGAGATGAAGTTATCGTAGACGACGAAACATGTAAATCAGTAGCGTTAACGTCTAACGAAATCGCGAACGTTAAACCTGCAATTTCCGATAACCTGATTAATCGCTTTATATCGTCGCAAGGGGTTGTTCATGTTTTAACGCACATAAATCGTTCAATTAAAAATTGTCTAAATTCAAATGAGGCTAATTGTAACAAGTTCGATAATAACGTTGAGCAACATTATGCATTGATGAAAATCGAGAGTACAACGTTCTCTAGAAAAATTAGCAATTGTAGATCAAACAAATCTTTATCAGTACCACTTCGAAAACATAGACCATTTACCGATACCCTAGGTATCATCAGGGTGGGCGGTAGAATATCGCCATCAGAAAACGAACGAGATCAACTAGCTCCTGATAATCTACTCACGTTGTTCTGCGCCATATTTGTAAAACGTAAAATCACCGACGTTTTCGTAAATCGGCTTCTTTGGTGGCAGTTGTTGCAAGCGTTTTATTTATCTTTCTGGTCCAGATGGAATCACGAGTATCTAAAACCTCTCATGCATCGCGCCAAATCGACCAAAAATTCTAAACCTTTGCAAATCAGCTCGTTGATTATTCGTATTATATTCGTTGATTAAGGACGGTAATCGTGCGCAATTTCAATGGTCTTTAGCCAGACAAGTGGACCTTTTACCTAGTGCTGATAGAATATCTGGGATTGCAGTAGTAATAACAACATACGATCATGGCATTCAAAGACCGTTGGTGAAGTTGTGCCCTCTGCCAATCGAGGACTAACTTTGATCGTATAAATTTCATATTCAATTAGCTTTAGTATAGTTTTCAATTGTATCTATTATTATCAAAGTCGTATTGATCAGTATCAATATTCTGTCAATTAGGTAGATCCTAATTGACAGAATAATTCATTAATTATCGTAATAAATATATTGATCATTCAGCGAGTGTGGATATTCACAGTATTGTGCTGTCCTATCATTTTTCGTATCACTCTTGTCCCCAATTTGATCGTTATTATTTGACCTGAAAATACCATAGGCATTTTGGTGGGCGGGATGTTCCGTTATCGCATAACGAAAGGGTCGGACAATAAAGTCGATGTTCCTTCCACACTCGCGGTACATACGAAGCAACAAAACGCAGTTGTCAAGCCAACTGTCATGCGGCACTCATTCGTAAAACGTTGGAGCGAAAGCAACCGTTTTTTTACCGCTAAAATCGGCCGTTGTGAAAATCAGATATAAACCACAAAATATCCGTGCTCGTTGTCCGCGTTGGTCATATTTTGGCTTAATAGACCAAAATTACTCATCCTACCGTGCACGGTCATTAAGAAGCAAAAATCTCCTCATCACACCTAGGACGAGCTGAAGGTGGTGAAGGTCAACGAAGAGCAGACGCAGTCCAAGGTGAGTGCTCGCATTCTATTTTGCTGCTTCTGCCACTCTGAGTTGGTTGCAATATCGATTTATCTCGTATCGTTTTATCCCAGTGTAGTGTAAAAGCCACCACCTACTTCGGCTTTAGGTGCGTACGCTACAATTTTCGTTACGGAACTTCTGGATTCGGTCTTCACGCTCAAGGCCCGCGATAGAAGCTATGCAATAGCTTAAAAAAAACATATCGTCGGTTGCAGGTTAAATTATTTTAACTAACAAAAACGTATAATGAGTTGAATATTTTAGAATGACACCTCGCGCAAGCGCCCTGCTCTCCATCTTACGAATTTTCGATCAGTAGGGCTATTCTGTAAGCTAATCTCGGAAGCAAAATTCGCAGTGAGATTTAAATTTCGTAACACGAAATTCAACCGTATTACAATCGCATTGAATCGAAGAGAGGGGGAGGACACCGTTACCCTAGAATCAGGCCATCTTATGTATTTCAGAGAGGGAGAACAACCATCCCAAGGTGGCGTCAGGTTCTTGGTTCACAAGATCCTCTCTGACAACGTTTTAGAAATCTCCAGTGTGTCGACAAGGGTAGTGTATCTTGTGATTAAACTCACCGAGAGGTATAACCTCAAGGTTATCCAAGTATACGCACCGACTTCGGCACACTCGGACGATGAAGTGGAGGAAATGTACGAGGACATTTCCAAAGCCTTGCACAGAACCCAAAAGGCCCACTTCAACGTTGTCATGGGGGATCTCAACGCAAAAATGGGAGTACAAACAAGCGGCGAATCGGTAGTAGGACCACACGGATTGGGAAGCAGAAATCATAGGGGGCAAATGCTCGTCAACTTCCTAAAAAAAGAGGGGCTTTTTCTGATGAACTCTTTCTTCCAGAAAGACCCCCAGCGGAAGTGGACGTGGCAAAGCTCCGACGCTATGACCAAAAATGAGATCTACTTCATTATGACGGACAAAAAGCGCATATTTAGGGATGTCTCAGTGATCACTAGGTTTAAAACCGGCAGTGATCACCGACTAGTCCGAGGCTCTCTAGATATTGACTGCAAACTTGAACGTGTTCCTCTAATGAAGTCCACGCTCCGACCCAATATGCTACAATCCGTGGTCGGGTCTGAAACGTTCCAGCTGAAACTGGAAAACCGATTTGCTGCACTGGAAACCACAATTGACGTTGACCAGGATCTCGACCATGTGGTGGACATCCTCAGGGAGGAAGGGACAAAATTCTGTGAGACGCGAGGTGCTGGCAAGAAGTCCAAGCTTTCAGAGGAATCTCTGCAGCTAATACAAAAGCGACGTGAAAACCCTGCAGTCACTTCGTCAGATCAACGGACCCTAAATAAAAAGATTTTTAAATTGGTACGACGTGACCTCCGGAGCTCCAACACACGCTCAAATTAAAGAAGCAATCGAGCAAAACCGGGGGTCAAAAGTCTTTGTCCAACAGCTGGGCCGAAGCCATCTGACGAAGTTGACCACTTCTAGCGGGAGTGTCGTCGCTTCTAAGCCGGAGATTCTTAGGGAAGTAAAAGACTTCTACAGCCAATTATACACCTCACAAGCGTCCCTTCCCCAACCCGGCATCGAGTATCCTAGAGCCACTCTGACCCGCCACTACTCCAAAGATTTGCCAGAAATCAGCCTAGATGAAATTGTGATGGCTCTCAGGCAGCTTAAAAACGGAAAAGCCCCCGGAGAGGATGGAATTACAACGGAGCTCTTAAAAGCCGGTGGAACTCCTACGCTACTACAGCTTCAGCGTATTTTCAATTCCGTCCTCTTTTCGGGGAGAACTCCGAAGACGTGGAGTAAGAGTGTGGTTGTTATGTTCTTCAAAAAGGGAGACAAAACCCTTTTGAAGAACTATCGACCTAGCCATGTCTATAAGTTGTTTTCTAGAGTCATCACAAATCGTCTCGTGCGTAGGCTCAACGAATTTCAACCCCCCGAGCAGGCTGGGTTTCGAGGAGGATACGGCACCATAGACCACATCCACACAGTGAAGCATGTTATACAGAAGACTGAAGAGTATAACCAGCCCCTGTGCTTAGCGTTTGTGGACTATGAGAAAGCCTTTGACTCCATTGAAACCTGGTCTGTTCTGGAGTCTCTGCAACGGTGCCAAGTTGATTGGCAATACGTCCAAGTGTTGAGAGGTCTATATGACGCCGCGACTATGACCGTCCAAGTACAAAATCAGCAGACTGAACATATCCACTTACATCGAGGACTGAGACAAGGAGACGTTATTTCCCCCAAATTGTTCACAAACGCTCTAGAGGATATGTTCAAAACGCTGAACTGGAAAGGACGGGGCATAAATGTCAATGGCAATTACCTCTCACACTTGAGATTTGCGGACGACATCGTCATCATGGCTGAAACCGTGCAGGACCTGCAATACATGCTGACCACCCTCGCTGATTCTTCTGCACGCATCGGTCTCCGGATGAATTTGAATAAGACCAAGATCATGTTCAACGAACATGTTATTCCGGAACCGATTGCCTTAAACGGAGTCCCTCTCTAAGTTGTTGACGAATATGTCTACCTTGGGCAAATCTTGCAATTGGGCAGAAACAACTTCGAGAAGGAAGCTCGCAGAAGGATACAGCTTGGATGGGCAGCATTCGGAAAACTTCGTCGAGTCTTTACATCGCCCATACCACAAAGCCTGAAGACGAAAGTCTTTAACGAGTGCGTCCTACCTGTTATTTCCTACGGAGCCAAGACGTGGACACTGACAGTGCGACTAGTTCACCAATTCAAAGTCGCTCAGCGAGCTATGGAGAGGGCTATGCTCGGAGTTTCTCTGAAGGATCGAATTCGAAACGAAGTCATCCGTCAGAGAACCAAAGTAATCGACATAGTTCAGAGGATTAGCAAGCTGAAATGGCAGTGGTCCGGTCACATCTGTCGCAGAACCGATAACCGTTGGGGTAAACGAGTTCTAGAGTGGAGACCACGGCTCGGCAAACGTAGTGTGGGACGCCCTCCAACTAGATGGAGCGATGATATACGCAAGCTGGCTGGCAGCGGTTGGAAACGAATAGCTGAAGATCGAGCTCAGTGGCATGCTATGGGAGAGGCCTATGTCCAGCAGTGGACGGAAATTGGCTGATAATGATGATGATGATGACAATCGCATTACGTTTTGAATTTCATAGTACGACTCACCGCGGATTCCGCTTGCGAGATGCGTAAACTAGCTTACAGAATAGCCTGGAAGGCACGTGACCTGACGCGAGTTTAACATTTTTTACCCGTCCCAAGAAAAGTGCACAACGCCGCTATAGAACTTTCACTTCAAAAATTACGAATAACTGATTCTGACGAACCTTTATTTGGCCATTTATACGAGTACGACAACTATAAATACTATAATTATTTTGAAAGCCATTACACCTCACTTTACTACCGTCTACCTTGCGTCGTTTTATTTCTCCTAGGCTGTATTCTATTTTCACCACAACCGTTTGGAATCCCTATTTATATACATTTAATATCGTTGCTACGCATGCAAAGGCCTTTATCTCATTTTTTTCAATTTTGAGTTTTAGATAACATTTTAGTTTTTAAGATGCGTGGGACTTACAAAATTAGCTTTTCAGTGTTTTAAATTGTTAACGAGCATTTTCAAAAATGTGATGCTAACTCAAAGGGCAAATGTAGTACTTTATTTAAAAGGCCTGATTGAAAATTTGAGCTGAAAATTGAGCTGATTGTTCGCAATGAACGTAGCTTTTTAGGGTTTCGAACCCAAAGGGTACCCACGGAACCCTATTACTGAGACTTCGCTGTCCGTCTGTCTGTCTGTCTGTCCGTCTGTCACCAGGCTGTATCTCATGAACCGTGATAGTTAGACGGTTGAAATTTTCACAGATGATTTCTATTGCCGATATAACAACAAATACTAAAAACAGAACAAAGTCAAAAATGAAAGGGAGGATTCCCATACAAAAAACGTGTTTTTACTATAGCGCCATCTATGAACGATTGTTTAACTTATGAATAAATAATATGAATTACCTACCTTTGTGTTAACGTTCACTTAGTTGGTGTTAGAAGTTCGTTCGATATTCGTTAGATGGCGTTTAGTTAATAAGCAAGTTTGGTATTGACACGGTAATATAATATAATATTATACTTATATTATTATACTGCGAGTCGGAACCCTCCGTCTGCGAGACAAAAGTCTGACTCGCACTTGGCCAATTTTATTTTATTATACGTACATAAATACGATATTTATGCATAATAGACAGACCTTATAACTTTTAAGACGCGGAATTCCGTTCTATGTAAAAATAACACCGATCTCTACAAGCTAAAAGCGAGATCGGATACCTATTTATAGCTTTTGATATGTAGCTTAAGAGGTGGCGTCTTTGAGGCGAGACCTTAGATTTATAATAGCTATCAAAGATTACGGAGACTGCAGCTTGTTCGATTAAAATGCAGATAAAACTAGATAGGAAAACAGTACGGAAGGAGTTTTAACGTCATTCTTCAGCGTAGGTTTTATTCGCGAAGTTATATAAGCATTAAACGTTATTTAAATTCTTACATTGAATATTACTTTTACTAACAAAAACTATGAGATGTAAGGGAGCACAAATACCACCTTAATGCTCCCAGTCAACTTCACCTGCCCGTGGTGCATCCTGTTGACCAACAAACGAGGCTCTGTCGACCGTCAAATATATATATGCCGTCAAATATATATATCAAATATATATATGGCGGTATAACCATTTCAAAATTATGGCGCAGCCACAGAATAATGAACAGTACAAGGCGTAGCTAAATACTACAGGATGGTGACGGGCAGCAACGTCACATCTACGTCCTGCGATCGCCAACCCGCCTGCGTGGCGATTAGGGCATATTCCTCCTTCGGAAGATTGGGCCAGATGAGCCGAAGATCGGGTTCAGTGGCGTATCTTGGGAGAGGCACGTCCAGCAGTGGATTGACACTGGCTGCTGATGATGACTAAGACCGTATTATGCAGCTGAAAAATTGACAATTCGGCATTTGATTTGTGCTGTGATCAATATGTGTTTTAGTATTTATTTTTTTAATAAGTCAGTACAGTACTGTCGCGTCAACACCGACTTAAGTATTCCCGCTTCATATTTTCGGCGTCAGTCCGCTGCAAGCGCAACTGACGCCGTGTGAAATTTCGAATCAGTCGCTGGTCAGTTGCTGGTCAGTCGCTGCCACTGTATTGTACGGTGACCACGCTGCGTCGCACCACTCGCACCGCATCACAAAATGACTTTTCTGTTTGGATAATCAATTCTTCTTTACCTTTACCTTTACAATTCAACATACCAGTTACTGCTTGCATCATGACAAACGTAAATTTTCTCAACAAATTATTTAGTTTTATTTTTTGCTGTTGTCGAGAATTAATTTTTCCGCACTTCACCTTCATCGACTTTACAAACGTGTGTACAACGAAACTACTGTACTTCGACTACTGACGAAATACTGACTGCGTCTAAATAGCACGACACGACTCAGTTTTGTCAGTTTATTTTCTCAGTTTATTCATGTCTACAATTTTCTACGGAACCTTTGGTGCGCGAATTCACTTCGCACTTGGCCTGTTAGTTGAATACATCATAATTTATTTACGATGGAAACAGGTGTCCTTAGTATTGAATCTATGGTTTTTGAAATATCTATTTTTGTTTGTTATGTAACTACCTGCTATTATGAAATATAAATTTATTTAAATATTCAAAATAAGAGTAGTATGAATACTGTGTTTATTAGTTAAATTAGGTAATAATATTGTTATGCAAAATCTTTTGTAGAAGTAGGCAGTAAAATTTCACGCATGTCCAGTGTAAATGACACATTGCCTAATATTTTTTCTGTATTAGAATCATCTAGAATATGGAATACTAGTACTCTATGGTTAGATATAATTATATGTATATAGTTACTAGTTGATACCCGCGACGTCGTTCACGTACACCAAGAATTTAGTAGCCTGTGTACATCCACATGCCTAATTTCAGTAAGATCGGATCGTCCGTTTAGGCGTGATTATGTATTTAGCAAACAGACAGAGTGACATAGTTACAAACGTTTTTAGAGTTCCGTAGCCGAATGGCAAAAAACGGAACCCTAATAGATTCGTCATGTCTGTCTGTATGTCACAGCCATTTTATTCCGAAACGATTAGGAGTACAGAATTGAAACTTGGTAGGTAGGTGTATTCTGTAAACCGCTTTCCGATTAATACATAAAAATAAAAAATTTAAAAGTTTAAGGGGGGCATCTCATACATGGAACTGAAACAATTTTTTTTTTCTTCAAACCTTTACGTACATACGTACGTATAACCTACCTTATACGGGGTGTCTATGGATAAGTCTTTAAAAATGACATTAAGGCTTCTAAAGTGACCTGAAAGTGAAAGTCTACAGTGGTAAAATGTGTGTAACTCCCCCCCCCTTTAACTCTTTAACCTTTAAAGTAAGGGAGTGAAAAATCTACAAAAAATATATTCTGTAATTTCAATAAAAAATTTGGTTTTAACGAGACACAGTCAGCTGTTTTTGAGATATGGCGACGCAAATATAACTTTGTATTTCATATAAACACTATGAAAAACAAAGTTAATTTTTTGGTTGCGATAAATCATAGTTATAGAATACTCTACTGTGTTACGGAACCCTTCGAGTGCGAGTTCGACTTGCACTTGGCCAGTTTTTTTATAACATTAGTATGGATAAACTCTATAGTTTTTGATTAGAAACAAAGATAATGGTGTATGTATGTAGTAATAAGTATTAATAAAATACTAGCAACCCGCCCCGGCTCCGCACGGGTGAAATTAATATCATACAGATGTTCAAATGTAATGAAACAAAAAAACAAACAACAAAAGTAATGAGCCATTCAGCTTTCATCTAAACTTCGAACGTCACACTTAAAACAAATGTTTAATTCCCCTGATTAATGTAGGGTTGCCAACCGAACTATTGCGTGCACCCCCAATGCATGTTTCAGTACTTCGGACAAATTTTATCAAAAAAACGGTAAAATAATTAAACATAATAAATAAATGTAACGCAAACTAATCGCAGTACAAATCATATTCCGAATGGAACTGATTGTTCTGATCGCCGTAGATCGCGTTTGGTGTGAACAGGTCGATACAAATACTACTGCGCTATCTGATCGCGGCCTAGATCACGCATGCAGGACGCTGCGGTGTGACCGTACCTTAAGTGTAAGTCAGTAAATTATCCGCACAGTGGGCAATGTGAGCATTACCGAGAACTAACAGAGGTATTCGTTTTGGTAGGAACGCAAACTGTCAGCCCGAATTGGTTTGTTCTTACTTTTGTTTTTGCGAATAACTTGAACCTGTACACTTACTTTCAAAAGTTAAATGTAACTTAAGGCGGCAATAGCCCAATGGATAAGTTATCGGACTGGCGATCGAGAGGTCGTGAGTTCGATCCCCACCCCACCCATTGCACTATTGACGTGAACCCACTCCAGACACAAGCATATTTAGCTTAGTTGGAGGGGTTAACAAGAATACTAGTATGTGCAACCCACATTGCGAATAATCTTTATATAAAAAAAAACTGTATTATTGTAAAATATACGCCCTTTGGTGATTTCGCGTCATGGCATGCCCTATAAGTGTATATTTTACAGACCATCGCCGATTATTTACAAACCTTTAAATGAAAACCGCATCTAATGAGGTTGGATATAAAAGAGATAATTTTATTTTTATTTGTCAAAATTTTGATAAGGAATTTAGATTTTATAAGGCACTAGATGAACATACGTACATATTGGTCAATCACATAATCCTTCCGTAGTCGGGTTACAACGGTAACTATAACGAGATGCTAAGAAAAAAAAAAAACTGGCAAAAAATGCATTCTACCATTGTACCATACAATCAAGGCAAGCTGCCTTTGCATGGTAACGTTATTATAAAACCGAAATCATATGAATTATGGGCCTTTCTCAATGCAGATTTATAATCACATCGCATGCATTTTAATCATTTATGATTCATTTATGAGAGCCGTTATAATCGCATTTGATCGAGTGAATTTTTTTGACTCTTTGAATAACTGTTGTGTATTTTTTAGGGTTCCATACCACAAAAGGTAAAAAAGGAAACCTCATAAGATCACATTCTTGTTCGTCTGTGTGTCTGTCTGTCTGTTCGTCTGTCTGTCTGTCTGTCTGTCTGTCTGTCTGTCTGTCTGTCTGTCTGTCTGTCTGTCTGTCTGTCTGTCTGTCTGTCTGTCTGTCTGTCTGTCTGTCTGTCTGTCTGTCTGTCTGTCTGTCTGTCTGTCTGTCTGTCTGTCTGTCTGTCTGTCTGTCTGTCTGTCTGTCTGTCTGTCTGTCTGTCTGTCTGTCTGTCTGTCTGTCTGTCTGTCTGTCTGTCTGTCTGTCTGTCTGTCTGTCTGTCTGTCTGTCTGTCTGTCTGTCTGTCTGTCTGTCTGTCTGTCTGTCTGTCTGTCTGTCTGTCTGTCTGTCTGTCTGTCTGTCTGTCTGTCTGTCTGTCTGTCTGTCTGTCTGTCTGTCTGTCTGTCTGTCTGTCTGTCTGTCTGTCTGTCTGTCTGTCTGTCTGTCTGTCTGTCTGTCTGTCTGTCTGTCTGTCTGTCTGTCTGTCTGTCTGTCTGTCTGTCTGTCTGTCTGTCTGTCTGTCTGTCTGTCTGTCTGTCTGTCTGTCTGTCTGTCTGTCTGTCTGTCTGTCTGTCTGTCTGTCTGTCTGTCTGTCTGTCTGTCTGTCTGTCTGTCTGTCTGTCTGTCTGTCTGTCTGTCTGTCCGTCCGTCCGTCCGTCCGTCCGTCCGTCCGTCCGTCCGTCCGTCCGTCCGTCCGTCCGTCCGTCCGTCCGTCCGTCCGTCCGTCCGTCCGTCCGTCCGTCCGTCCGTCCGTCCGTCCGTCCGTCCGTCCGTCCGTCCGTCCGTCCGTCCGTCCGTCCGTCCGTCCGTCCGTCCGTCCGTCCGTCCGTCCGTCCGTCCGTCCGTCCGTCCGTCCGTCCGTCCGTCCGTCCGTCTGTCTGTCTGTCCGTCTGTCTGTCTGTCTGTCTGTCTGTCTGTCTGTCTGTCTGTCTGTCTGTCACCAGGCTGTATCTCATGAACCGTGATAGTTAGGCAGTTGACATTTTCACATGATGTATTTCTGTTGCCGCTATAACAACAAATACTAAAAATAGAATAAAGTTAAAACAATAGAGGGTCCCCATACAAGAAACGTGTTTTTTTCGGCATTTCACGCCATCTATGAACGCTTAGTTAGGTAAACGTTCCATAGATTGCGTTATAAGAAATAAAATGTTTATATTAATTATTATTTTTTGCTGGCGAAAAATGGTAGTGGTATATTTTGCTCGATCTTATAAAATACTGTAGTGTGGTACGGAACCCTACGAGTGCGAATCCGACTTGCACTTGGCCAGTTTATTTTATTTTGATTATCATCAATACAATAATATGTGTGCTAGAGATGACTCGGTGAACTTCGTATCACGCTTAAGTAACAATTCCCAAACAATATTAATAAAAATTTAGAAATGTTTGGTCGTTTTTGGCTGTTACTTAGGTTTGCTAATTATCTTTTTCACTAAACCACCCTAGTATCAGTCGAGCTTTTTAATACGCACTGTAATTGACTTTTATGTACATTTATAGGCATAAGTACACTTATTTATAAATAAAGAGAAGCAAACAAGCATAAGGCCTACCTGATGGTAAGTGGTTACCGCCGCCACAGTTTTACAATCACGCCGCCTATACCAGGGGGAATACTGGTGCGTTGCCTGCTCTTTTGAAAGAGGAATCTTGTTAACTCTCCTTTAGGAGCAACTCAGGTCAACCTTCTGTAGGAAAACATCGGAAGGAAGGTAATTCCACATCTCGCACGTACGCGGAAAGAACAAACGCGTTGTGTGGGAGGACCACGTGTCTATAATATGAGGGTGAGCCCTCTCACGAATACGCGAGTTCCTATGGTAAAATCGACAGTGTGGGATCACATCAAAGAGTTCATCAAAGCATTCCCCATGATAATATCTATAAAATAGACTAAACAAACCACGCGACGAAGACTCTACGGTGCAAGTCAGCGTCGCGTCATCGACTACTCTAATGACTCTTCTCTGAAGGGATAAGTTGTACACAAGCAAATATAGATGAAACAGAATCGAAAATGTAGCTAAATATTATGCTCTACCCGTGCAAATCCGGGCGGTTCGCTAGTAAAGTATTCTGGTAGATTCCTAGTAATATTTCACTTACATACATAGCATTATTTCATTGGTATCTTGCGTGCTTTATCGTCGCCTGCTTCGAAAATTTCCATCAGGCTAGATAGCGGTCAGTGCTATCATTTAGTTATGTATTACTTACTTAAAATTAGTTGCATCATTAAAGTCATGTTTTAGACCGATATATTGCATTGTATTGTTAATACATAATAGTGAATGGCGACGATTTTGTACTAAATCCTAAAAAAAACCCTAAAAACAATAGCTTTTAAAAAGCCGTCGAAAATACAAAAGGGTATATTAAATACCTTTCCTGTTTATTCTAGTCCACTGCTGGACATAGGCCTCTCCAGCTGCACTGTATTGAGCACGATCCTCGGCTACTTTCATCCAGCTCTTGCCAGCCACCTTGCGAACATCATCGCTCCACCTGTCTGAGGAGGTCTTACGCTACATTATCCCGTTTTTAAAGTCGGCAAAAATTACTACCTTATATTAGTATATTACGTTACGTGTGACTATTATAGTATATTATTATAGTAGTATATATTATAGTCTATTATTGCACGGCGTGAAGTTAGCACTAGAGCGCAGCGAGGGTGCTACGCCGTGCAATAATAGACAATTTAAGTCAGGAGTAGCGTATATTATTTTATAGTTATCTGTGTGACATAAACCCGCACTTTACGCTTGCTACGCGTTTCCGTCAAATAGAAGATTATTGCACGGCGTGAGGTCGTGCAATAACCGACTATTTAAGTAACGGAAAAGCGTGCGTAAAGTGTGAGTTTAGGTCACACTGTGCTATAAAATAATTAACATAGTTTCAATACAAAAACAACCGACTTCCATGCCGGGCAAGTCAGTTTCAGTAGCAAGTTTGAGACATTTATCGTTATATCTCTGGAGATACTTATCAGATCTCGATGAAATTACAATGGAACCACCTTGGAAATATACACTACCAATAACAAAAGAATCATTGGAATCGGTTCTCATTTGACGGAGTATCGCATAACATACAAAAAAAACCTACAGACGGATTGAGAACCTCCTCCTTCTTGGAAGTTTTTATTTACACACATCTGTGTAGCACATGACCGCCATCTCACCTGATGTTAAATGATGATGCGATCGAAGATAGAACGCGCTTACCCAGAAGATACCTATTCACTCACTATTTGAAGACATTGTACTTAACCGAAAACACAGACTCAGGCAGGGTATTCCATTTCCTGGCGGTTCGCATAATGAACGAAGATGCAACTTCACTCTAGTCGATTGAAAGAAAAAAATACATACAAACGAACATAGAACCTCCTCATTTTTGGAAGTCGATTAAATTTTTAAAATTTTTCCTAATTGACATACTTAATTTTATAATTTATTAATAGGATTTGAATTAATGTGACTGTTAGTGGTTTATTTTTGTACGTAAATGAGTCTATATTACTTGATAAATAAATGAAAAAAAAAAAAAAAAAATGGCAACACTGTTGCGCACGACTGTCCAAGTTCAAAGTCAAGGCGTGGTCACACTGGGCACACATTCGATACTTGATTTACGAGGTACACTCACCTTTACCTTGCGTACACACGGGGAGGCTCAGCAACTGTCAACGTTTCTGTGAACACACCCTAAAGCCTTGCCTTTGACCTTCGTATGCTTATGACGCAGCTCAATGTTGGTGGAGAAAAATATTTTAGTGGTTTTTTCTTAAAATAATAATTATAATTTAAGATCGTTTAAAAAACTAAAGGAACCGACTTCAAACGTCCCGCTAGTCAATGTAGCCAGTAGACGCAGTAACTATTACATAATCTGTGCCAGTAAGTAAAGTGCCAGCCAAGTAGTGAGTCGTCCAGATAAGTAGATGCGTCGTAATACAAATGCTGATATATTAAAAACGGCTGGGCCGATTTCGTTAAAATTAAGGACCACCTGGGAAGGGTACCCTTTGAAACAAAAAAAGAATTTTCAAAATCGGTTCAGGCATCTTCGAGTAATCGATGAAAATACATCGGAACGTACTCTACCGATTTAAAAAAAAATCATTCGGTCGGAAGTGCGAGTCGGACCCGCACAAGTAGGGTTCCGATTAAACAAAATTTGCCGGAAAAATAAAGTACAAAGTACATCGATAATATAAATGTAATATAAACCATGTCAACACTAAACATGCTTATTTACTACAACGCCATTTAACGAATGTCTAATGAACTTCTAACGCCAACTAAGTGAACGTTAGCACTAGAGATGCGCCGTATAGTGGTTTCACCGTATTACCGAATACCGAATATTATTCGGTTTAACCTTTACCGAAACAGATATTCGGCTGAATTATTCGGTTTACCATTACATTGTTTTGCCGCGTAAACAAGTTCTAGTATGTGCGCTACGTGCCGCTGCTGGTTAGATTAGGAACTTGGATGGATTTAATTGAGCTGTATATAAATGTTGATTTTAAGTTTAAAAATAAATATTGTTGCGAGATTTAAATTAATTGTTGATTTAAGGCTTAAAATAAATGTTGACTATACCTACTAACTATAGGTTAAGAAGTAAATATGTTTTCTTTGACATATAATATAACATAAGTCTTATATAAGAAGTTTTGTCTTTTAACTACACCTTGGCTACATGAGCCAAGAAAATAGAAAAGTTTGAAGCGAATATATTTGGCAACAAAACCGAATAATTTGGCAGATTACAAATAATGGAAGAGATGCCGAATACGCTGAATACCGAATACCAAACGAATATTCAGCGCATCTCTAGTTAACACAAAAAACCAGTGTTTTTCAACGTGAGGGTCGCGCCACTCGCGAACCCCTGGGGGGTCGCAAAGCCTCTATAAGGGAGTCGCGAAGTCTCAGTAAAAGAAAAAAACAAAGTTTGAAAACATACTTTTAAAGAAAATATTAATTAAAGAGTGAGTAAAGTAGGTGTTTTGACTGAGAGTGCTTATAATTTTTAGTTTAAAAGAAAATATGTAATTTGTTTCCTGTAGGCTACACGAACGAAACCGCGGGTGGAAGCTAGAAATATAACAAAATAAATTATAAACAGTGCAAGTAGGTCGATTTTTTTTCATACTAAGGGGGTCGCGTCGCGTCATGAAAAAGATTGAGAAACACTGGTAATCAATCGTACATAGATGGCGCTATAGTAAAAACACGTTTTTTGTATGGGGACTCCCTTTAATTCTTAACTTTGATCTGTTTTTAGTATTTGTTGTTATAGCGGCAACAGAAATACATCATCTGTGAAAATTTCAATCGTCTAACTATCACGGTTCATGAGATGCAGCCTGGTGACAGACGGACAGACAGACAGACAGACAGACAGACAGACAGACAGACAGACAGACAGACAGACAGACAGACAGACAGACAGACGGACAGTGGAGTCTCAGTAATAGGGTTCCGTTGGTACCCTTTGGGTTCGGAACCCTAAAAACATACAGACGAATTGAGAACCTCCTTCGTTTTTGAAGTAGGTTGAAAAGCTTACCAGCAATGTGGGTTGCTCATTACTAATAATAGTACTAAGCTAAATATGCTTGTGTCTGCAGTGGGTTTACGACACGTCATTAGTGCAATGGTAGGGATCGAACTGACGACCTCTCGATCGCCAGGCCGACGGCTAAGCCATTGGGCTATTGCCGCTTTGCAGTGATAATTAAGATAGTTTAATCATTAGTACCTAGGTGTTCGAGCTTTAAATACATAAGTTATTTTTCAAAAAAAATAAAACCGACTTCATAACCACAAAAAGGCACTCAAAAGCGAAAAATAATTTACTTAAAATTATTATAAGCGTTACCCACGTCTCTATTTGAAGTCGGTGCCAGCCAAGTCTATTGGATATTAGATAGATACTATGTATGTAGTAGTAGTAAGTAGGTACATGTAGGTTAGTAAGTAGGTAGATACATGTAGGTGTTATCTATCTACTACCTATTAGACTTGGCTGGCACCGACTTCAAATAGAGACGTGGGTAACGCTTATAATAATTTTAAGTAAATTATTTTTCGCTTTTGAGTGCCTTTTTGTGGTTATGAAGTCGGTTTTATTTTTTTTGAAAAATAACTTATTTTACCCTTTTTAGTGCAAAAAAAGTTTTAATGAAATTACATGCATCTATTAAATTTCGTGTCTGGGCCGTTATACACTGACGGATATATACTTTTTGAAAATTTCAAGTGTGTACCTATAACGGTTAAGAAGATACAGATCTGTAAAGTGCGCACATATAGACACACGGACGGACGGACGGACGGACGGACGAACAGACAACAAAGTCTCAGAAAGTGTTCATTTGGTAGCCTTTGGGTTCGGAACCCTAAAAAAATTGACTTTAAATGCCGCGCTAAAGTGAAAATATTCACTAGTAATAATGATGTCATCAAGGTCTCATAGGACAATGTCCAAAATGGCCCTGTGCAATAAAAGCATCTGACACACGATAATTAATTGTCTATTTAATTACAATAATTCCAAATACTTTTATAACACGGACTAGTTGTATTCCAAAATGAATATAAAAAAGTATTATTTGCGATTATTAACATTAATTGCCGCCATATGGCCAACAGGGTACTGAATCACTCTACTACGTTATAAGAGGCACTTCCCTATATTGTGGATACCCGAATTATGTAAGCACTGTGTAGCCAACCTAACAACGGAAAGTATTATTTACGTAGTAACTATTATATAATATGTGGTTTTATGCTTATAATTTTTTTTTGCTGTGTTGATTGGTACAAAGTACGTTCATGATTCTGAGTTATTTAATTATGTATGCAGTGTCGCGGGACTGAAATGGCCGCCATCTTCGCCAAATGTCATGTCATGTCAAAAAATATTAGGTATGTTTAAAAAAGTTTGCACTCTAACAAGACTTTGCCCGGTAGAACATTCCTGTGAAGACAAATTATTTATATTTATACATAATTATTTATTATAATTATTAATATATAATTATTTATTGAGGGCCCGGTGGCGTAATTGGGAGAACAGTCGGCTTTGATGCCGTGGTACCGAGTTCAAACCGCCGTGCACCAATGAATTTTTCTATCGAAAAATATATGTGCGCTTCTCACAGTGGCCCTCCGGTGAAGGAAAACATCGTTAAGAAACCAATAACCCCCGCATGGTGGTAGAACATATCTAGTGTCCGCCTGGCCAGCTACCACCCTCAAGTCAGAAAATCTGTCGCCAAACATCTAATGTGTTCCGGCAGCTATCCTTGAGAGCCAGTTCCCATTCTAGTCCACTTCTCTATCTTCGACCGCATCATCACTTAGCAACAGGTGAGATAGTGGTCAAACGCTTGCCTATAAGATATTACAAAAAAAAATTCCCCACCTTTATTTCTATCTCGCTCACAGTTACCGTAAGAATATCTTATATGCAATAGCAACCTCCATTGTGTATAATCTTCTTGGGACTCTTCTACTAAAACTAGTACAATCTCCTATGTTTGGGGTATTTATCTCCATATATCTGGTGACACTAATCAGATCTCGATAAAATTAAAATGGGACCACCTCGGAAACGTATCCTACCAATTAAAAAAAGAATCATTTGAATCCGTTCACAATTGATGGAGAAATCGCGTAACATACACAAAAAAAAAAAAAAAAAAAAAAAAAAACATACAGACGAATTGAGAACCTCCTCCTTTTTTGTGAAGTCGGTTAAAAAATTAACATAGTTTAAAAACTAAAACAACCGACTTCAATGCCCCGCGAGTCAATTTCAGTAGCAAGTTTGAGACGTTTATCGTCATATCTCTGGAGATACTAATCAGATCTCGATGAAATAACATGGAAACCACTTCGGAAACGTACCCTACCGATTGCAAAAAGAATCAATCGAATCGGTTCACAATTGACGGAGTAATCGCGTTACATACACACAAAAAAAAAGAAAAATAAACATACAGACGAATTGAGAACCTCCTCCTTTTTGGAAGTCGGTTAAAAAATACAATGGGACTAATCGGAATGCTTACTTACTAACTCTCGTACTCGTACTTACTTACTAACTCTCGTACTCGTACTTACTTACTAACTCTCGTACTCGTACTTACTTACTAACTCTCGTACTCGTACTTACTTACGAGAATAAGTAAGTATGCTTTCCGATTAGAGCATTTTGAGAGATCAAAACAAAAAAAACTGGCCAAGTGCAAGTCGGACTCGCAATCGTAGGGTTCCGTAACACAGTAGAGTATACTATAACTATGATTTTTCGCAACTACAAAAATAACTTTGTTTTTCATAGTATTTGTATGAAAAACAAAGTTATACTTGCGGTCGCTATATCTCAACAACTGCTGACTGTATCTCGTTCAAACCAGTTTTTGTTGAAAGTTTTTATTGAGATCTACAGAAAGTATTTTTTCTAGATTTTTCACTCTCTTACTTTAGAAATTAGAGGGGAGGGACACACACATTTTACCACTTTAGACGCGCCTATATTTTAAATGATTGACTTTAAGAAACAAATATTTTAGGAACCATAATGTCACTTTTAAAGACCTATCCATAAACACCCCACCCCAAAGTATAGGTTTGAAGAAAAAAAATATTTTTTGTTCCAGTTCCATGTATGGGATAAAAAAAAAACTTCCCTTAAACTTTTATATTTTTATTTTTGTATAAAACTCGGTAAGCGTTTTACAGAATACATCTACCTACCAAGTTTCAATTCTGTAATCCTAATAGTTTCGGAATAAAATGGCTGTGACATACGGACGGACAGACAGACAGACAGACAGATAGATAGATAAACTCTTTATTGACCACTTATAAAAAACAGAAACACATTAAAACTAAACAATTTAAATCTAATAGCGTCAATGGGCGGTCTTATCGCTTTAAGAGATCTCTTCCAGACAACCATGCAAGGAAAGGATTAAAATCACGGAGGCGGTAGTTTATAAAAAGTGTGAATTAAATATCAAACCTATCACTACCAAGTCTAATAATAATAAATTATAACAAATTGTAAACAAACTACACTATAATAAATACCCTAAAATAAACAGACAGACAGACAGACAGACATGGCGAATCTATAAGGGTTCCGTTTTTTGTCATTGGGCTACGAAACCGTAATTAGCCATTTTGGAAATCAATGAATAAATGACGCGGAGGACGGTAACAAACACGAAAATAAAACTGCAGGTAAATTGAGAACCTCCCCCTTTTTAACCGACTTCAAAAAAAGGAGGAGGTTTCTCAATTCGACCGTATATTTTTTTTTATTTTTTTTTTTATGTTTGTTCGGGGATAACTTCGTCATTTATGCACCGATTTTGAGTATTCTTTTTTTGTTCTAAAGGAGATATCCCAAGTGTGGTACCATGGTAATTTTATTGAGGTCTGATAAGTATCTCCAGAGATATTGAGATAAACATCTCAAAATTGGTATTGAAAATGAACATTGAAGTCGGTTCTTTTTTAGTTTTTAAACGATATTATTCTAAAGTTGTTTAAAAATGCACACTTTACTTATGTTAGGAGTTACAGCGAAACATTGTCATGCTCCTATGCACAATCGTCCCCATTGTTACAAATCATAACATCATAAGATAATTATAGTGGCCCAGTTTTTGTCTGATCGATATAAAAATTAAAATAGGTAGGTTTTCAACAGAATTTCAAAAAGGAAGAGGTTCTCAATTCGAAAGTATGTTTTTTTATGCGACTGCGAAAGAAGGAGGGTTGTGTTTTTCATGTGTATACATGTATGTACGTAAGTATGTAGTATGTATGTATGTATATATCTTTGGCACGTCCCAGAGCCGTCTGCTACTCCATCAATTGTAAAGCGATTTGAATGATTTTTTTTAAATGGTAGGGTTTTCAACACATACAGTTACATTTCCAAGGTAGTCCCATTATAATTTCATCGGGATCTGATAAGTATCTCCAGAGATATGACGATAAACGTCTCAAATCTTTGGCACGTCCCAGAGCCGTCTGCTACTCCGTCAATTGTAAAGCGATTTGAATGATTTTTTTTAAATGGTAGGGTTTTCAACACATACAGTTACATTTCCAAGGTAGTCCCATTATAATTTCATCGGGATCTGATAAGTATCTCCAGAGATATGACGATAAACGTCTCAAATCTTTGGCACGTCCCAGAGCCGTCTGCTACTCCGTCAATTGTAAAGCGATTTGAATGATTTTTTTTAAATGGTAGGGTTTTCAACACATACAGTTACATTTCCAAGGTAGTCCCATTATAATTTCATCGGGATCTGATAAGTATCTCCAGAGATATGACGAAAAACGTCTCAAATCTTTGGCACGTCCCAGAGCCGTCTGCTACTCCGTCAATTGTAAAGCGATTTGAATGATTTTTTTTAAATGGTAGGGTTTTCAACACATACAGTTAAATTTCCAAGGTAGTCCCATTATAATTTCATCGGGATCTGATAAGTATCTCCAGAGATATGACGATAAACGTCTCAAACTTGTTACTGAAACTGACTCGCGCGCCATGAAGTCGGTTGTTTTAATTTTTCAACCGACTTTCCAAAAATAAGGAGGTTCTCAATTCGTCTGTAAGTTTTTTTTATTTTTTTTTTGTGTATATGTTACGCAATTACTCCGTCAATTGTAATCCGATTGGGATGGTTTTTTTTTGTAATCGGTAGGATAAGTTTCCGAGGTGGTTCCATTGTAATTTCATCGAGATTTGATAAGTATCTCCAGAGATATGACGTTAAACGTCTCAAACTTGCTACTGAAATTGACGCGCGGGGCATTGAAGTCGATTGTTTTAGTTTTTTAAACTATCTTAATTAATAAACCATCATATGTGTGCATCGAATTATTACCTAATGTATGCAATTTAATAACAGTTAAATAACATAATATAGGTAGAAACATAACAATAATGATGAGAAATATAAGAATCATCATGACAATATAATTCCCTAAAAATAATCTAAAATATTCAGACAATGCCAAGACAAATTAGTCAGTTTTTGTTGGTTAAAAATAAAATAGAATTGACCAAAACACTAATTTCATTACCCAATTTGTCACTCATCCAGACTTGATAAAATTATCATCTTCTAATATATAAAATTCTCGTGTCACAGTTTTCGTTGCTATACTCCTCCGAAACGGCTTGACCGATTTTGATGAAATTTTTTGTGCTTATCCGGTATCTATGAGAATCAGCCAACATCTATTTTTCATCCCCCTAAATGTTAGGGGTAGTCCATCCCTAAATTTTATTTTTTATTTTTTAGACAAAATTTTTAATTTCTATTTTTTTATGATACAACATACAAAAATACATACAATCCTCAATTTTCACCCTTCTACGATCAACCCTTATTTTTTAATAGCCATTTATTTATATGGCAAAACAACGTTTGCCGGGTCAGCTAGTAATATATGTAATATACGGTCGTCATAATATGTAAAACTAGTATGTAATATATAGGGTCGGGTATAAAAAGCGATAATTTTTAAACAATGCTTAGCAATCCTTTTATAAAATAAAAATTAAATTAAAATTTCATCATCATCATCATAATAAGCCAGTGTCAGTCCACACAGCTGGACGTAGGCCTCTCCCAAGACACGCCGCTGAGCCCGATCTTCGGCTCGTTGGGAGGGATATGCCCTAATCGCCCTGCTGGGCAGGCGGGTTGGCGATCGCAGGACGTAGCTCCTCGCACCGGTGAAGCTGCCGCCCGTCACCGGCCTGTAGTATTTAGCTACGCCATAATTTGAAATGGTTATACCGTTATTTGTCAGTCACCAGAGCCTCGTTCGTTGGTCAGCAGGATGCACCACGGGCAGGTGAGGTTGGCTGGGAGCACTGTGGTGGTGATGGTCCTTCCTTACTTAAAGTTTACGACAACACAAATATAGACGATTTTTTAATCTAATACTATAAGAATCTTTGTTCTGACATACTGACTAACTGACAGACACTGCACAGCCTAAACCGCTGGACGTAGAGACTTGAAATTTAGGTGAACTATGAGATTTAGACTAAGAAAGGAACTTTTCCAACATACAACCCTTAAGGGGATGAAATGGGAGTTCAAAATTTGTATGGAGATACAACATTTGATAGTCTTTTTTATTCGACACTTTACACAAGTACTTAAGTAAATAAATAATAAAATACTTGTTTCAGGTTTTTTTCGAAATTCCACCCCAAAGAGGGTAAAGTCGGGTAACAAAGTCTGAAATCAATATTGTTTCGGATTGCGCTGAAATATGGCATGCAGGTATTTTGACGTTAGTTCCCTCTGAGAATGGATTTTACAAAGTTCACCGCTTAAGGGGACGAAACGGGGGTTCAAAAAACTTTTTAAGTAAATAAAAGGAATTTTTAACGTGGGCGAAGCCGCAGGGCACTTCTAATAATTAATAAAAATCTGGTGGAAAATATACCAAAAAGTATTTTTACAGCTCGTGGTGGCAGTTGAATAAGTTGAAAAGTTTTAACAAAATATGTTTTTCCAAATGAAAATTTGCGTAAAACAGTTTGCGATGTGATACTTTGGGAAAAAAAATGCCCTTACCTTATTATTTGCCTTATTAGTAAACTTGTTTTATCAATTACTAGCTGAGCCTACCGGCTTTTCCGGTGTTTAATCCTGGTTACAAACCTTCCTCTTTAATAACTCTATCTATAGCAGAAAAGTGCATTACAACATCCGTTGCGTAGTTTGAAAGTTTTAAGCGTACAGACAGTGGGAGCAAATTTTAACATTACATTTGACATTACAAAAAAGAAGGAGGTTCTCAATTTGTCGGTATGTTTTTTTTTGTATGTTACGCGATTACTCCGTCAATTGTGAACCGATTCGAATTATTCTTTTTGTAATCTATAGGGAACGTTTTCGAGGTAGTCCCATTGTAATTTCATTGAGATCTGATAAGTATCTCCAGAGATATGACGATAAACGTCTCAAACTTGCTACTGAAATTGACTCGCGGGGCATTGAAGTCGGTTGTTTTAGTTTTTAAACTATCTTATAATGTTTTATACTATGCAATGTTATTTTCAATTAGGTATATTAAACCATCTTGTGCCATTTCAATATGCCGAGTCAAATAGTACCGTAGCAAGTTTGAGACGTTTATCGTCATATCTCTGGAGATACATATCAGATATCTATGAAATTACAATGGGACCACCTTAGAAACGTACCCTACCGATTACAAAAAGAATCATTCGAATCGGTTCACAATTGACGGAATAATCGCGTAATATACACAAAAAAAAACGAAAAAAAAACATACAGACGAATTGAGAACCTCCTTCTTTTTGAAAGTCGGTTGAAAGTAAATTACGAGTTGCACTCCGGGAGTGCTGGCAGAAGTAAAGACTTCAACTTCTTTACGAAATGCACTACTCTAGTTGTGCATTTCGTCTACTCTCCCTCCGTCTTACGAATTTTCGATGAGGTCACGTGTCCTGACACGAGGTCCCGACGCGAGTGTAACATTTTTTTTCCATCCCAAAAAGTTCACAAAGCCACTAAAGAAATGTTTACTTGAAAAACACTATCTGCGTACAAAATTTCATCCTAATCTGTACATCTGTCTTTGATTGAATAAGAAACATACAAACTTTCACATTGAAATATTAATAGGATTATAAATGTTTTATTACATTATAATTGTCTAGAGAGGATGGATGAAAAATAATGAATGAATGATGAAGAATGAGCCAGCCGGTAGAGGCCAACCAAGGCGAACGTATCACGTTTAAACTCATCGGAGACGTCCAAGTCAAAAGTACCTATAACCGGCGAGCATGTATGAAGGCGCTCATGAAAGTGGAAGAAGCGAAAGAGGTATGTCAGGATCATAGCATGCATTGCTATGACGTCGATGATCTAGATCAATGATTACTAGATGCATATCTCAGACGGCTGCTGTATAAGGTGTCGTCCGGTTGATATTATGTTTTTATTCTAAAGCGGTTACACGTTGCGACTTTTTGTCGCGCCACCATAAGGCGATACACACACTGCCCCGCGCCACGCCGCGGGGTGCGAGCGGCGGAGCAACGCGTCTCCGTGCGCGAGTGCAGATCTGCGGCCACATGCAGATTTTTTGTATTGATTTTTTTGAAAACACGCACGTGGATGCATGTTTCTCCGCATGAAGGTGCGTGATGTGCAACTCTGTGCGTGAATGCGTGTTCAGTGTGATGTACTACGCGTGTTTTTTATACAAACACAGATACTTGCAAACAACGTAAGACCACGTACTCTCACGCTACGCTGCGTGGTGCGGTGCAATGTGAGAATCGCCTCCATTAGGCTTTTTTATGCTAGATAGGCAAGCATCATGATGACCACTGTCTCACCTGATGTTAAGTGACGATGCGGTCGACGATGTAGCACGCTTACCTAGTAAATAGTTGCTTACTCGCGATTTGAAGACCCCCGGTTGGTATTCATAATGCAAACGCGTTGTAGTTGCTACTACAACGCAAAGTTTTTTTTTCAATGCAGTATTTTTTTAATTTAAGTTTTTTTATTGCTATCGCAAACTATGCAAGTGTTTTGTCGCTATCTCACCTGATGGTAACTATATGTTTTTGATACAGTTGGAAGGAACGACTTGGATGAGAGCAGCGCACGATCTAAAAGTGCAGGAATAGCGAGAATAGGCCTATACTCATTAGTAGGTGGATTAAAAGCTACAAATGATGATTTTCTATAAACTTCTTCTACATATACTTTCATCATACTTGCCCGAAAATAAAATGATTATACTCAGTGGCAGGCCGCCTGTAGTGTCGAATGCCGTAGGTCGTCTAGTCGCAGAAAAAGACGCAATGTGTAACGGCTTGCGATAGAAATGTATCGTCGATCATTGGCAGGAAGGGAAAGCAACCTGTATAGTCTATAATGATTATAGGAAAAGTTGTGTGCACTTTTTATTGCGGTTAGTTACCGCAATATAAGTGCACAGCCAGTAAGTTATTGGACTCAGTAGACAGATGTACTTGACCTCGTGTCTGTCATGTCATGCCATGCAAATTGGATTTTATACCTCGTATTAAGTTACCATTTGACGAACTGTGTAACGCAACTTTGCTAGCGTCAAATAGCATCATAAGCTACGAATATATTTATTCGTAGATCATATGTAGTAGTACTATAAAGGGTCTTACACAACACTGAATCAGGGTCTCTAATCCTTCGGTCCTTAATCAGGGAGGTGTTAAAAGTAATGCAGTCAGGGTCCCAAATTAGGGAGCAAGAAAGGACCCGGTCCGCTTATATATGTGCAGTGTAATAACACTTAGGGAGTAAAGGCGCCTAATTAGACCACGCCTACCCTTAATTATGGTGATAATTACCCTGATTCAGTGTGGTGTAATACCCTTTTACCAGATTCAGTAGTTCAGTCCAGGCTCTAACTTGACCTACGTAGTTACAATGGCACGGCCATTCAGTTGCCTCCACGCCGTTCTCGAGGGCGCTCCTCTGAAACTCGCCTTACAGTGCCGTAATCCAAATATATTAGAGAAAATTACAATGAAAAAATCGGTTTAGTAGAAGTTCAAGTACAGACTTTGAGAGGCTAACCAAAATCCTTGATGATATTATCTCACCTTTAAAGTTTTGAGACTCTCGAGTAAAGAATATCTAGTTTTTCCGATACATTTTTGAAGTGTTTTCCGAATAGAGATTCCGTGGTGATAATTTTTCGCGCTGGTTTTAAAACAACTTCTAAGCCAAGAAAGACGAACAAGAGTTTTTTAAACTAAGCTACGTTGAACAAATTCGCAAAGTAATTCCCGACTATTTCAGCGCTATAATTATATTTCCAAAAAATCTAAAGATTTATTGTTATAAAGAGGGAAAAGCGTGGCCCAAAAGCCTATTGCTTAGTTGGTTTTAGAAAAAGTGTTCTCGAGTTAATTTAGATAGTTTTTGCTTAACTTTTGTTAGTTAAATGTGTCAAGTGCGTGTTTAAAGTTTGACGATAAGCTGTTGATTGATGGTGCGGCGGTAAACATGGTTTGCAAAGTCGCACCGAAGTTTTGCAGCCGTAAGTATTTTTTATTAGCTTTTTATTAGCTTCACCTGTATGTTTATATGTTTGTAACCAACTTCTTTGGGCGCGATTTTGACCCACTTTAAACGGCCAGATTTTGTTCAAACTTTGTAGATTTATCGAGGACCGATGACAATACACTAATTTGATATAAAATTATTCCATTTTCAACTAAAAAGTAGAAAATTAATAATAGTTAAAAAAAACTAAAAAACACACTTTTTATAGAAAACTGAACTAAAAAATAGAATATATAGAAAATAAATTTTAATAAATATAAATTAAGAATAGTGTTAAAAAATTCAATAAATATAAATTAATAATAGTGTGAATAAAAAAAAAATATTTTATTTAAAAAAAAGCGTGGGGTGCTTTTAAGATATTATGAAAATTATAATCACTCTACTCATGTCTGTCAATAAAATATTTATAACTATTGACACCATGCACCTCACGTTTTTTTTCTAAATTTAAATTTATTAAAATTTATTTTCTATTTTTTTAGTTCGATTTTCTATAAAAAGCGTGTTTTTTAGTTTTTGTAAACTATTATTTATTTCTAATATAACCAAACGCACACAGTTTTCTATACCTAATGCACTCAATTAATCCGCGGTTTTCGGGATAAAAGGAGGCCTATGTAGTAAATGTAAGTACTACATAGGTTAGCAGCTCTGTATTACAGATATTTTTTTTGTTAAAAATGTGTACGCTTTATGTCATATGTATGCTTATTGTAATATGTAACCGTCTATGTAGTCTATAAGTAATATTGAGTAAGAGTTTTGATGACTCTGAGGGTATACTTTCGTAGGTTGAATCAATTCGAATTTCGGTAGGTATTCTGTTACTTCAGCGATATAACAGGAACATGCTTAGCTTGACCTGATGCTGGAACATATCCTAGAATCTGAAGAATACTTAATTCTTCACTAATTAACAGTAGGGATGTTGTGTTGGCTCATTGAAATACTGATATAGGCATAAGCTGAAGATAAGGCTCTCCCCCCTTGGTTTCTCCCAAGATACGCCACTGAGCCCAATCTTCGTCTTTTCTTTTCCAGACACTGCTCACTGCAATAAAACATAGGTATTTATGTTATTTTTATTAAAAAATCCATAGATATTATAAAATATTAAGCAGAGGTATATTAAAAAAATAAAAACCGGCCTAGTGCGAGTCGGACTTGCGCACGAAGGGTTCCGTACAATTATCTATATAAAAAACCGGCCAAAATAAATTTTAATTAAACAACTTAAAAGTAATTACCTAATGACAATATCAAAATTATATAAACTACAATAATAATATCTATACTACAAATAAAAGACAGAACCTAGGTCGCTACCTGCCGGTAATGTTGCCAAAAAGCAAGCGACGTTACCTCGTTGTATAGCTAGGCTAAATAAAATTATATATTAAATGGGGTCCCCATACGATAAAACCGGCCGAGTCGAGTTAGACTCGCCCACCAAGGCTTCCGTACCAACGTTGGTTGGTACCAACCAATTAAGCTAGACCTCTAAATTGTATGAGCGCTCATATAACTCAGAGGTCTATGTTAATTGGTGTAAACTATGTATGCATGGGGACACCTTTTAATTTTCAACTTTTTTTATTTTTTGGAATTTTATTTATGCTGTAAGACCTTGCTTCTTTCCAAATTTCATGATTCTAGGTCAACCTAGGATTGTCAATTTTGGTCAAAAGCAAGGTCTACAGCACAAGTAAAGGAAAAATTCTGAAAAATATTTAAAAAAATGAAAATTAAGGTACATTTTGGTACTTACAAGTTTACGCGAAAATCTAAATTAGCCCATATCTTTTTATCGTGTTTACTCAGGACCTTGTTTTTTATACACAAAATAGGGACTATAGATTTCAGTATCTGGTATACATTTCAACTTGCTAGGTCTACCCCTTCCCGAGAGAAATCTTTTTTTGCCATTTGAGGTACGGAACGGTACCCTAAAAACGGCAAAAAAATCATGTCTGTTGTATGGGAGCCCCCTTCAATACTAATTTTATTTTAATTTTATTATTTATTTTTAAAGTGAATAAAATAGCTCAATATTCTGTGAATATTTCAGGCGTCTGTTGCCGTTATGAATATCGAGCAAAAACGAGCAAAAAAATCACGCTTATTGTATGGGAGCCCCCTTAAATTTTTATTTTATTCTATTTTTTAATATTTGTTGTTATAGCAGCAACAAAAATACATCATCTGTGAAAATTTCAACTGTCTTACTGTCAGGGTTCATGAGATACAGCCTGGTGACAGACGGACAAACGGACAAACAGACAGACGGATAGCGGAGTCTTAGTAATAGGGTCCCGTTTTTTACCCTTTGGGTACGGTTGCCTGGTAGAAAGATCGCTTTGAGCGATAAGACCGCCCATTGTACTAATGTATAATTTATTTTAAGATGTTAATTATTTAATTTTGGTGTACAATAAAGAGTTATCATTCATTCATACGGAACCCTAAAACTAAAAATTACGGTTTTCATTATGACCCCAAACTCGAGGGGTTCTCATCTCCTGGCTCCATCATCAGACCCTCACTACCAAGCCCATACTATAGGAATAAAACTAATTACCTGAACCAAAACTTGAAAGGTTTAAGTACTTAATAGTACCCACTGTAGTGTTCCACTATCCACCTCCTAGCTCCATCATCAGATCACCTCCAAGATACCAAATTATATCTAGTATTGTTACCTGAATTTCAAGTTTCAACTCGCTCAAAAAGTGCCCCTTAATTTTGATGAGTCCATGAGTGAATCAATCAGTAAGATAGGTAATTTTAAAAATCTAACATCTCACAAATAACATTTATTTATCAAGATTTCATAAGTATCTCCAGAGATATAGCGATAAACCTCTCAAACATGCTACTGAAACAGACTCGCGCGGCATATAAGTCGGTGTATTAGTTTAGGCTATCCTAATTCTTGCGATATGCTCAGATACAATAACCAAATTTGTAACACATAACAAACTCCTGTGCACGTCTGTTTCGTCCCGGCTGGGAATCGAACCCAAATAACGGGACACTATAGTATCACAATCGGTTTTCTCACCAAGCCTGTTATATCAGGAACTTCTGTTGCAATATTCAAACAAGGGCTATGTGTTATTTTAAATGCAAAACATGACCTATTATCGATTTGTTTTTCAAACATTTATCAAAGGTTTTATAACAATCTGCTATACCTAATCCGATCTTGAAAAAGTATTATGTAATCACTATTTAATAATACTGATTTTATTTTAGGGTTTCTTACACAAAGGGTACCAAAAGAACCCTATTACTGAGACTTCGCTCGCTCCCCGTCTGTCTGTGTGTCTGTCCGCACTCCGCACTTTACAAGATTGTATCTCCTTAACCGTAATATGTTCTTACATACTTGACATTTTCACGATGTATGTATTGCTATGGGGAATTTTAACAACACATACTAGAAATAAAATAAAATAAATTTTAATTAAACAACTTAAAAATAATTACCTAATGACAATATCAAAATTATATAAACTACAATAATAATATCTATACTATAAATAAAAGACAGAACCTAGGTCGCTACCTGCCGGTAATGTTGCCAAAAAGCTAGCGACGTTACCTCGTTGTATAGCTAGGCTAAATAAAATTATATATTAAATGGGGTCCCTATACGATAAAACCGGACAAGTCGAGTTGGACTCGCTCACCGAGGCTTCCGTACCAACGTTGGTAAGTACCAATTAAGCTAGACCTCTAAATTGTATAAGCGCTCATATAACTCAGAGGCCTATATTAATTGGTGTATACTATGTATGTAACTAATTTTAACCTTTGATTTTATTTATTTTTTATTTTTGGAATATTTCCTTTATTTGTGTTGTAAGACCTTGCTTCTTGCCAAATTTAATGATTCCAGGTCAACGGGAAGTACCCTATAGGTTTTCGACCCAAAACCTATAGGGTACTTCCGGTTGACCTAGAATTGTCAATAAAGTAAAGGCAAAATTCCTAAAAATAATAAAAGTTGAAAATTAAGGTATATTTTGGTACTTACAATTTATTGCGAAAATCTAAATTTGCCCATATCTTTTCATCGTGTTGATTTTTTTTCGTTGATTTTTATACACCTAATTAGGATTATAGACCTTAGTATCTGGTATAAATTTCAACTTGCTAGGTTCACCCGTTTCTGAGAAAATCGGTGGTGACACACGGACAGACAGACAGACAGACAAACGGACAGACGGACAAGAAAGTGATCTTATAAGAGTTCCTTTTTTTAGCTTTTGAGGTACGGAACCTTAAAAAACGTGTTTTTTTTTGCGTTTTTTGCTGTTACTTATGAACCATAGACAGAGACTTGAAATCTTCACAAAGTGTGTAACGTGATTTTTTCGGCGTTGTTTACACCGTAATAGATCTAGAGACTTAAAATTTGCTCATAGTGTGTATAACAATAGTTGCTATAACAATTGTGATCGATTCGCGTAACATATACAAAAATAAACATACGACGAATTGAGAACCTCCTCCTTTTTGGAAGTCGGTGAAAAATATCGTATTCTTTTTCTCACGGTTGAATAAATAACAAAGAGGTGGTACCGCCCCAGGTAGACGTGGCCCTACCACAATAGAATTGTATCACATAGAGTTATGACGTCAGGCGTAGTTTGAATTACACTTCATTTTACATTACGTAGTGTGTGTGTGCGTGTTATTTGATAAGGAGAAAAGTGTAGGTCATCGATTTAAAAAGGTAGATGCGGTACTCACTCTTTTGCCACGTAAACATAATGGAACTAGAAACAACTACATGAAAACACGAATTTCTAATGTCGAACGTGATGTGCATGAAGAACAGAGGAAATCATTGTTACTAATTATTTAAATGGATCTGTGATAATAGGCATGATGACAGTATCAAAAAATCGAAGATTTGATGAGTTTAGGGGAAAATACATATTAAAACAATTTAAAACACTAGTTTAGTTTTATATCAAAAAATGAGATTATTAAGATTTTCAATAAAATAAAACATTAAAATACTGCAATCGGCCATTTGATTGAAACACCAATCACAGCTCATGACGTCACGCCTATGTCCTCTTATGACGTTTTCTTGGAAATGTTATTAAATTTTGGAAAACCCATGTGTATTCATTGTCACAGATTATATAATAGTTACTACGTTAAGTATGTCATTAACAAATGCGTGACGTCACAGCCGACGCCATGACACATGTGAGCTGTTTTTGCGCACTATTGAAAAAATATTAGAATAAACTGGCCAAATGCAAGTTGGACTCGCACTCGTAGGGTTCCGTACCACAATACAGTATTTTATAAGATCGAGAAAAAAATACCACTATCATTTTTCGCCAGAAAAAAATAATAATTAATAAACATTAATAACACACATTAATAAACTTATAACGCAATCTAACGTCTAACAAAGGTGTTAGGGATCGACATTTTAATATAACGCCATCTACGGGACGTTTACCTAATTAAGCGTACATAGATGGCGTGAAATGCCGAAAAAAACACGTTTCTTGTATGGGGATCCTCTATTATTTTTAACTTTATTCTGTTTTTAGTATTTGTTGTTAAAGCGGCAACAGAAATACATCATCTGTGAAAATTTTGACTGTCTAACTATCACGGTTCATGAGATACAGCCTGGTGACAGACGGACAGACAGACAGACAGACAAACAGACGGACAGCGGAGTCTTAGTAATAGGGTCCCGTTTTACCCATTGGGTACGGAACCCTAAAAATGGCTTTAAACTTGGTTAAACTTAAGTTAGTTACCGAAATATAAACTTAAGTTAATTACCGAAATAAAGGTTTTTTGGTAAATAGTAAAAGTGTTGTCACATTACGGAAGAGGGTTTGCAATACCTTTCTTTACGACTTTTGCGCATGTAATTGCGTACGTGCTGCACAAACGCCAGTTCGATTGTGACTAAGGTGAAATTACGTTCGCGAACCTAATTCATACGGTCTCCACATTGACGAGCGGGGTCCCTGATCTTCCTTTTTAGGGTTCCGTAGTCCTGACAAGGAACCCTTATAGTTTCGTCATGTCCGTCTGTCTGTCTGTCTGTCTGTCTGTCCGAGGTTTTGCTAAGAGACCCCCCTCTAAAAGCTAAACTGCTGGCTTGAAAAATCTGGAAAAATTCTTGATAATAGTGCATTTTATGAACTTTAAAGGAAAACTATAGCGGTTAAGATAACTTTATTAGTTTAGTAGTAATAGTCGTTGAACTTGGGTGTTGGATAAATTTGTGCCAAATACAAAATCCTTAGAATAAATCCTTTAAAGTGACAAAGACGGAGTACCTAGTTGCTTGTTTATAACGGGTAAAGACTTGCATTGAATAACGGGCTACTACTATATCAATAGGAAATAGGAATATTAGTGGATATAACTTTTATTGTAATCAGCTGTGGTAATTAGGTAAAAAATTGTTGCTATTTTTAACCGACTTCAAAAAAAGAGGAGGTTTCTCAATTCGCCCGTTTATATTCCTATATATATTTATTTGTGTTCGCGGATAACTTCGATGGTAATTTCATCGATATCTGATAAGTAAATATAAGTATATACGTAGTATCTCAAGAGATATGTCGATAAACATCTCAAACTGACTCTCGCGGCATTAAAGTTGGTTGTTTTAGTTTGTAAACTATCTTATAGAGGTTTTTTTTTAGGACCACCGTTTGATCACTATCTCGCCTGGTGGTAAGCGATGATGTGGTCAAAGATGGTGAACACGCTAGTCCTAGAAATAGCCCTTGAGAGTCAAATCCTAGGACTCACAAGGTTTTTTTCTCCTTGATGGTGGTAATCTACTTTTTTGTTAGCAAGTCAGATGGAACATCGATATAATATGCTCCTGCAACATTTGGACGTGTGCATAACCTGGCTTCCGGTTGCTACTCGGATGTGGCCAATAAACAAATTGTGCTGCTAAACCGTTCTTGACAGAAATGGTGCATTGGGTACCTAATAAATGACAAAGTACTCATAAAACGTAATTTAAAATTATAGTGCAATTCTGAGGGCTTCCTATCAAATAGCGGTGTTACATGCAAGTCGTAATATTGAAGTTGTAGGTATAGGTAGGTACTCGTATTGTCTTTAGGATGTCTGCAAAATGTTATAAAGAATATATGTATAAAGACAGGTAGGTACCTTAGTATATACAAGTAACAGAATTAAAATGTTAAATAAATACCCACGACAATGTCCTTTAGAAAATTAACGTCATACCATCTATTTAAGAACGACCACTGATTAACTACGAACCGTTTAATGACAAAAATCTAACTAGTTTTGGAGAAAAATGGCAACATGGATTTGCACAAACGAATGTTTACTGCAGTGCCCCCTGGTCAGTTGACACCGTAACACCTATTTAAGAACATGCACCAATCAAACACGAATCCATAACTGAAAACTGCATCAAAATCGGACGAGTCGTTTTGAAGAAAAATGGCAACATCGATTTGCACCAACAAATGATTACTGCAGCGCCCCCTAGTGAGTTGTCACCGTAACACCTAATTAAAAATTTGCACCAATTACACCCGAACCCATAACTGAAAATTGCATCAAAATCGGACTACTAGTTTTGGAGAAAAATTACGACATGGATTTGCACACACAAACAAACAAACAAACATCCTCTCACCCCAAACGCATATACTGTCTCCGTTCCGTCGTGGGGTAATAAAATACGGAATTGCATGTGGTTTAAATATACTTGTAATTTTTTTTACCTACGCTACGTTGGCCGATTCGCGGTCTCCACTTTAAGACAAGTCTACTCCGACGGTCATCAGTCCTGCGGCAGATATGACCAGTATACCAACAGAGCGTAGGACGTCCTGTGACCAGGTGGAGTGAAGATATACGCAAAGCGGTGTGCAGTGACTGAAGAGCCGAAGATCGGGCACAGTGGCATATCTTAGGAGAGGCCTACGTCCAGCAGTGGACTGACACCGGCTGATTATGATGATGATTTTTTTCCAATCATTTAGTTCTAGTATTGTTATTTCTAAACATTGTGTTGTTAATAAATTACTCTTTAAATGGTTAAAATATATAGGTACTATACAAAATGCAAAATAACCAAGGGGAATATTAATTTGAAAAACGCATTACCAAATTACCATATATTTTGTTAGAAATTCTACGCTCTCATCGCACAAATCCTTCGAGCATTTACCAACGGAGATGTTAACGTTGTAATCCGCAAACATTTTTTTCTGCCGATACTTACGGGGGACGAGGTAAACACGCATTGCACACACACAAATCACTCACTTTAACGATCCCGCACACTAGCTTGAAACACGCACACAGTATTAAAATTACAGCGTAGTTACGCACGCTCATATGGCCAATAATGGCTATATGGCCAGCAGAGGGGTACGCCTTGCATTAACATCTCCATTGGTAAATTCTCGAAGCATAAATCTCCAATGGTAGTTGATTGGTTGAATGATACCTTCTCGTCTTTGTGTAATACGTCTGCAGGCGTTTGGCCACTATCTCACCTGTTGGTAAGTGATGATGCGGTCGAAGATGGTAAGCACGCTAGGCCTTGAATGGGAACTGGCTCTCAAGGATAGCTGCCGGAACACATTAGTTTTTGGCGACAGATTTTCTAGCATAAGGATGGTAGCGGACACTAGTAAGTGTCCTACCACCATGCTGATGGATGATGTTGTTGGTTTCTTAACGATTTTTATTCTTCACTCGTTGGCCACTGTGGTATGTAGGTCAATACAGTTAAACTATTAGTTCTATGCTTACAGCAGTAAAACTAAAATGTAAGAAACAAGTCATTAGTGTTGTGTAAATACGTATTTAGATTTTAAACTTTGTTGTAACTAACGTGAATATAGAAAGCAAGCTGAAATGATTTTACAATAAATTAAATTTAAATTTATTTATTTATTTTTATACTTAATTATTACTACCTACCACACCATTAACCATCAGAGATAAGATCTCACGTGGTCAGACGGGTAAATTGCAAGATGGGCTATTACCACTTTAGACCACGGCTCACTTTGTAAAACAATTGATTTGTACAAAATAATTGCTATCGGCTCGATTTCCTTCTTAACAACACGGTTTTGCTAACAACCAATGAATGAAACGCAGTAAACTATCGTTAAATTTTAACAGACCGCATTTTTAAATAGTACTGCGTTTTAGAACACAAATCAACTGACAGAAGAAAAAGCTGTTGGAAAAAACTAAAAATAAAACTGGCCTAGTGCGAGTCAGCATCGCGTCTCTTATCGCACACTTAGGGAGGGTTCCGTATAATACGAAACATAACAGAGTTTCAACCTCATATATTTGATTAATTGATATTACCAAGAATATTTGGTTTGGTCGCGATCTAGAAAGACGGGGCTCGTTTACTAGCGCCATCTATGTCATTTTGCCGAAACTAATTAGATAGATGGCGTTTAACATGTTTTTTGTATGGGGACCTTTAATTTTTACCTTTTTTTTTTTTTGTATTTGTTGTTCTAGCGGCAACAGAAATACACCATCTGTGAAAATTTCAACTATCTAACTATTACGGTTAATGAGCTATAGGCTGGTGACAGACGGACAGACAGACAGACAGATGGACAGCGGATTCTTAGTAATAGGGTCCCGTTTTACCCTTTAGGTACGGAACCCTAAAAACCATAATATATGGGTCATGTTACCTGATTCTATATTAACAATAATAATAATAAATAATTTAAGATCGTTTAAAATACTACAAGAACCGACTTCAAACGTCGCGCTAGTCAAAGTAGCCAGTAGACGCATTAACTATTATATAATCTGTGCCAATAGTTAGTATGTCGTCTATGTAAATGTATGTAATACCTAATAGGAATGTTGCAGGGCTTAGCATGGCTTGGTGAATTTTAACCCCGAGTTTTGATATTGTTTTGTATTAAAAAGTTTAAAAAAATAATCGATTAAAAGTCAGCGGGCGTTTATAATTGTCGAAAAACTACTTATAATTTGCCTTCTTTACCAAACAAACCACGTATAGGTGGAAATACAAGATAGTCCCCTAGCCCTGCTGATGTACTAATAATATCGTTTAAAAACTAAAAAACAACCGACTTCAATGCCGCGCTATTCATTTTCAGTACCAATTTTGAGATGTTTATCTCAATATCTCTGGAGATACTTATCATACCTCGATAAAATTACCATGGTACCACACTTGGGATATCTCCTTTCGAACAAAAAAAGAATAATCGAAATCGGTTCATAAACGACGAAGTTATCCGCGAACAAACATAAAAAAAAAAAAAAAAAAAAAAAAAATATATATAAGGTTGAATTGAGAAACCTCCTCCTTTTTTTGAAGTCGGTTAAAAACGGCTAGACCGATTTCGTTAAAATTTTAATGGGACCACCTGGGAAGGGTACCCTTTGAAACAAAGGCTACCCTTCCCAGGACAGTTCCAGGACAAACGATACCCCCGCCTGGTGGTAAGCGATGATGTGGTCAAATATGGTACCTAAACACGCTAGGCCTAGAATACTACTGACTCTCAAGGGATGTATGTAGCCGGAACACCGTAAGGTAACACGGCAGATTTTCTCCTTGATGGTTGTAAGCTTCTTTTCGGTAGCAAGTCAAGCGGAACATCGATATAATATACTCCCTAACACCTTTGTAAAAGACGAATGAAATGAACTTACAATTAATTATATCTTTGTTTGCAGCAACTCGAAGAACAACGACCAAAGAAACGGATGATGCTGTGCCTGAAGTAGCCGACTATGAAACCGCTTTGGATGCTGTTGGTACGTTTTTCTGCGACTTTTTTTTCACTTCTTTTTTGACGGCATCTTACCTTAACATCAGGTGAGATATTCAAATGCTTTTCCGTTATGAAAAAAACAGAAATAAATTTAAGAACTTACCTAATCTAATAATGGGCATACGTTTGGCCTCCACTAAGATGGAATATGAATTGTTAAACACAATCCAAAATTTCATCGTACCGACGGGACTCGAACCCGCACCCCCCGGAATACACGTCCAGGTGCTCTGCCAATTATGCCACGGTTCGATCCATCGATACGACGAAATTAGTGGATTGCATTTGTTAACCCAATTATGCATTGGTGGCGCCATCTATGACTACTTATTACGTAAGTTAATCATTCGGAAGAAATCATTACAGTTTTTCAAATCCGACGAGAGATGTTGCACTGCGTAAATCAAATATTATGTTTCTTTGAAGTGTCTCACACTTTATATTTTTGTAAATTGTTAAACACAATCCAAAATATAAAATGTGTGACACTTCAAAGAAACATAATATAAGATGGAATATGTCCAATAATATAGTATTATATCTAGATGGAATTATCATACAAAATCCTCAACTCATCTTTAGATGTCTAAAAAAAATCCCGTAATTATAAAAAAGGAAAAAAAAGTATTTCAAAATGTGTAATCAACGCCAAAAAGATTAAGTACGCGACCGTGACAGGACTCGAACCTGCAATCTTCGGATCCGAAGTCCGACGCCTTATCCATTAGGCCACACGGTCATGAAAAGTCACTGCCAATTTTAGCATATTTTGCTGAAGCCTTTCAGATATAGGCAAGGCAGCAATAGCCCAATGGATAGGGTGTCAGACTGGCGATCGAGAGGTCGTGAGTTCGATCCCCACCCCACCCATTGCACTATTGACGTGAACCTACTCCAGACACAAGCATATTTAGCTTAGTTGGAGGGGTTAACAAGAATACTAGTAATGTGCGACCCATATTGCGAGTAATCTTAAAAAAAAAAAAATAGATACCTGACTTGAAATAAAAATAGGAAGAGTAATTAATTTTTTTAACCGATTTCACAAGGAGGAGGTTTTCAATTCGTCGGAATATTTTTTCTATTGGATACATTTCAATGCAGGTAAACCCTGGAACGATGCTAGTATTTTCAAATTTTTTGTGACGAATATTGACGTAGATAGGTACCTATATTTTACCCTCAAAAAGACAAACGAGACAAACTGATATTTATCATGAAAAATTATTTTCATATAGTATTAACATAGAAATGTCTACAAAATAGGCGTTATTTTGTCAGCATCTTTGCTACGGATATTGCGAAACGTTTTTAACAAAAACCGATTATGTGCCACATTTTTTAGGGTTCCGTACCCAAAGGGTAAAACGGGACCCTATTACTAATACTCCGCTGTCCGCCTGTCTGTCTGTCTGTCTGTCTGTCCGTCTGTCACCAGGCTATAGCTCATTAACCGTGATATTTAGACAGTTGAAATTTTCACAGATGGTGTATTTCTGTTGCCGCTAGAACAACAAATACTAAAAACAAAATAAAGTTAAAAATTAGGGGGGGTCCCCATACAAAGAACGTGTTTTTAAACGCCATCTATCTAATTAGTTTCGGCAAAATGACATAGATGGCGCTAGTAAACGAGCCCCGTCTTTCTAGATCGCGACCAAACCAAATATTCTTGGTAATATCAATTAATCAAATATATGAGATTGAAACTCTGTTATGTTTCGTATTGTACGGAACCCTCCCTAAGTGACGCGATGCTGAGTCGCACTTGGCCAGTTTTATTGTTATATTGCGAAGGTGTATAGTTTTACTGAGAGTTTCAAAAACTGCGGGAATAATATCCGATTAAATAAAAAAATCAAAAAACCCGACTGCGCAAAAAGTGAAGTGTTAAAAAACGAACTGAAAAGAAAAAGACAAGTACGTCTAGTAGTTTAGCCTTCTGTTTAGGGATATCAAAAAACTATACCATTTAAATTCTTTTTCGGTCGATACACTCATAAAATAAATTATACGTTGTTATATGGAATATAGAGACTTTAACAGTCGTGGCTTAACGAATGGGGATATAGAGAGGGAATATAGAGACTTTAACAGTCGGTACACATTAATGGCTTAACGAATGGGGATTAATGTGTCCTGACTGTTAAAGTCTCTATATTCCATATAACAATGTATAATTTATTTTATGAGTATATCGACCGAGAAAGAATTTAAATGGTATAGTTTTTTGATATCCCTAAACAGAAGTCTAAACTACTAGACTTACTTGTTTTTTTCTTTTCAGTTCGTTTTTTAACACTTCACTTTTTGCGCAGTCGGGTTTTTTGATTTTTTTATTTAATGTTTTATTTTACACTTTTTAGTTAAGTAAAGGACGGCAAATTCCATAATCTTCTCATTTCATTTAGAGAGTTGATGTCATGTGGATTATTGATAAGCACCGCAAACTTGTAACTGAAAGTGACTAACGCGGCATGTAAAATCGTTTTTTTTTCGATTTGTACGATCATAAATTATTTTTTATAAATATATTTTGAATCTCCATTTTAACACCTTTAATTCGATACCCAACTCCATAGGATTTGAAAAAAAAAATTTTTTTGAACCCCAAATTTTGGCGTCTGAAATCCGCCATTATGAATTTTTCAATATTTATGTTTTCGTTGACATTCGCACTAGCATGGTGAATCTATTGACGGGCCAATTATCAAAATCGACCCACGCGTTTGGTCTCTAGTGTGCCACAAAGGAACAAACATACATACATACATACATACATACATACATACATACATACATACATACATACATACATACATACATACATACATACATACATACATACATACATACATACATACATACATACATACATACATACATATATAGACTGATAAACACATTACCTCTCCTTTGCTTCGCGCAGTCGGGTAAAAAGAACCGACTTCAATGCCGCGTTATTAGTTTTCAGTACCAATTTTGAGATGTTTATTTCCATATCTCTGGAGATACTAATCAGACCTCAATAAAATTAACATGGTACCGCACTTGAGATATTTTCTTTCCAACAAAAAAATAATAATCAAAATCGGTTCATAAACGACGAAGTTATCCACGAACAAACATAAAAAAATATATATATATACGGTCGAATTGAGAAACCTCCTCTTTTTTTTTGAAGTCGGTTAAAATCCGTCTTCAAACGTCGCGCTAGTCAAGTAGCCAGTATCATGTCGTGTCATGGTCGTCGAGGTATATACAAATGCATCGATAATTTTTTCAACCGATTTCGTTAAAATTTAAATGGAACCACCTGGGAAAACCTTTGAAACAAACTACCCTTTTTGCTACTACCCCTTGAAAAAAAAAAAAGAATTTTCCAAATCGGTTTAGGAATCTTCGAGTAATTGTTTTTATGTGTATTATGCATAAAAATAAAACCGGCTAAGTTGAGTTGAACTCACCCACCTAGGCTTCCGTACAAACCAATTAAGCTAGACCTCTAAATTGTATCAGCGCTTATATAACTCAGAGGTCTATGTTAATTGGCGCAAACTATGTGTGTATGGGTGTACCCTTTTATTTTCACCTTTTATTTATTTTTTGGAATTTTTCCTTAATTTGTGCTGTTACCTTGCTTCTTGCCAAATTTCATGATTCTAGGTCAACGGGAAGTACCCTATAGGTTTTCGACCCAAAACCTATAGGTTACTTCCGGTTTACCTAGAATTGTCAATTTTGGTTATAAGCAAGGTCTTAGAGCACAAGTAAAGGAAAAATTCCGAAAAATAAAAACGTTTGAAATTAAGGTACATTTTGGTACTAACAAGTTTTCGCGAAAATCTAAATTTGCCCATATCTTTTTATTGTGTTGACTCAAGTACTTGGTTTTTATACACCCAATAGGGACTATAGACTTCAGTAACAGGTATAAATTTCAATTTGCTAGGTCCACCCGTTCCTGAGAAAATCAGTGGTAACACACGGACACACAGACGGACAGACAGACGGACAGACAGACAGACAGACGGACAAGATAGTGATCTTATAAAGGTTCCTTTTTTTACCTTTTGAGGTACGGAATCCTAAAAAGATTCCGACGAATTGAGAACCTCCTCCTTTTTCGAAGTCGGTTAATCAGTTTGTATTAGTAACGTAACTCGACCAATATGTTTATAAAAGATGGGAGAGTGAGTCAGAATCACGTAGGTACTTATTATCAAATGTTTATAGTTTGAGGCAGGTATTTCATAACACGCCAGCCAAATCATGGAATACATTAACAACGAGCATGGTCTGATTTACATAATACGCCCGTGCCAACCACACAATAGGAAAATATTGACTGTTTGAAAAACCAACCACGTGACAAACTCAGAGTTAATTGTTAAACACAATCCAAAATTTCATCGTACCGACGGGACTTGAACCCGCAACCTCCTGCATAACATGTTCAGGTGCTTTGCCTGAAAAAGGACCTGAACATGTTATTCAGGAGGTTGCGGGTTCAAGTCCCGTCGGTACGATGAAATTTTGGATTATGTTTACAAATTAACAAAAATATAAAGTGTGTAACACTTCAAAGAAACATAATATCTAAACTCAGAGTAGTCTGAGGTTGTACTGTAATGTATTCTATGGCTGAGGGTAGATATTGCTCACTTTTAGGGTTCCTAACCCAAAAGGTTCCAACGGAAACCTATTACTGAGACTTCGTTGTCCGTCCGTCTGTCTGTCCGAACTTTACAGGGCTGTATCTCCTTAACCATGATAGATACATCCTTAAAATTTTCACGAAATATGTATTACTATAAGGTATTAAAACAACAAATACTAAAAACAAAATAAAATTAAATATTAAAAGGGGTCCCCATACAAGAAACGTGTCATTTTGGCATTTTTTGCTTGAACTTATGAACCATAATAGATAGAGACTTGACTTTGGCCACTATAACAACAAATACTAAAACAGAATAAAGTTAAAAATAAATAAAAACCGGCCAAGTCGAGTTGAACTCGCCCACCGAAGCTTCCGTACCAACGTTGGTAAGTACCAATTAAGCTAGACCTCTAAATTGTATCAGCGATCATATAGCTCAGAGGTCTACCTTAATTGGCGTAAACTATGTATGTATGGGAGCACCCTTTAATTTTCAACTTCTTTTATTTTTTGGATTTTTTCCTTAATTTGTGCTGTAAGACCTTGCTTCTTGCCAAATTTCATGATTTTCGACTCAAAACCTATAGGGTACTTCCGGTTGACGGTTCCGGTAGAATTGTCAATTTTGGTTAAAAGCAAGGTTTTACAGCACAAGTAAAGGAAAAATTCCGAAAAATAAAAAAAGTTGAAAATTAAGGTAAATTTTGGTACTAAGAAGTTTTCGCGAAAATCTAAATTTGCCCATATCTTTTTATTGTGTTGATTCAAGACCTCGATTTTTATACACCCAATAGGGACTATAGATTTCAGTATCAGATATAAGTTTCAACTTGCTAGGTCCCCCTGTTCTTGAGAAAGTGGTGACACTCGGACAGACGAACAGACAGACGGACAGACAGACAGACAAACAGACAGACAGACAGACAGACAGACAGACAGACGGACAGACAGACAGACAGACGGACAGACAGACGGACGACAGACGGACAGACAGACGGACAGACAGACGGACAGACAGACGGACAGACAGACGGACAGACAGACGGACAGACAGACGGACAGACAGACGGACAGACAGACGGACAGACAGACGGACAGACAGACGGACGGACAGACGGACGGACAGACAGACGGACAGACAGACGGACAGACAGACGGACAGACAGACGGACAGACAGACGGACAGACAGACGGACAGACAGACGGACAGACAGACGGACAGACAGACGGACAGACAGACGGACAGACAGACGGACAGACAGACGGACAAGAAAGTGATCTTATAAGGGTTCCATTTTTAGGGTTCCGTACCCAAAGGGTAAAACGGGACCCTATTACTAAGGCTCCGCTGTCCGCCTGTCTGTCTGTCTGTCTGTCTGTCTGTCCGTCTGTCGCCAGGCTATATAGCTCATTAACCGTGATAGTTAGACAGTTGGAATTTTCACAGATGGTGTATTTCTGTTGCCGCTATACTATATGAACAACAAATACTAAAAACAAAAGAAAGTTAAAAATTAAAGGGGGTCCCCATACAAAGAACGTGTTTTTAAACGCCATCTATCTAATTAGTTTCGGCAAAATGACATAGATGGCGCTAGTAAACGAGCCCCGTCTTTCTAGATCGCGACCAAACCAAATATTTTTGGTAATATCAATTAATCAAATATATGAGGTTGAAACTCTGTTATGTTTCGTATTGTACGGAACCCTCCCTAAGTGTGCGATAAGAGACGCGATGCTGACTCGCACTTGGCCAGTTTTATTTACCTATTGAAGTACGGAACCGTAATCAAAGGGGTCCCCATACAAGAAACGTGTTTTTTCAGGCGTTTTGTGCTCAATCTTACAAACCATAGTAGATAGCGACTGATAGCGTTGAAATTTGCTTATAGTGTGTATTACAATGACTACTATAACATCAAATAATAATAACCTCCTCCTTTTTTGAAGTCGGCTAAAAACCAAATTCAATTAAAAATTAAAGGGTTGTGAAGTGAATACAAATAACTTATTTTTCCGGCAAATATTGTTATATCGGATCGGAACCCTGCGTGAGCGAGTCCGACTCGCACTTGGCCAGTTTATTTTTAACGCCAACTGTGTAAGCATTTAGCTGCTATCTCACCTGATGGTAAGTGACGACGAGGTCCAGCTAGGCTATTCTGTAAGCTATCTCGACAGCGGAATCCGCGGTAAGATTCGAATTTCGTACTACGACATTCAATTGTATCACGTTCGTAATACGGTTGAATTTCGTAATACTAAAATCAAATCTCACTGCTGATTCCGCTTCCGAGATAGCTTACAGAATAGCTATACAGGATAGAACACGCTTGCTCTTAAACTTAAGCTAAACTCTTAATCTTAAACTCATATAAATTTGGGACCACCCATAAAGTACGTCAAACGTTAAGGGGGAGGTCGGCGAAGAGTGGCTAGGGGTGGGGACGGGGTTTCGTGATGTCACATTTCAAAATGTAATACATAAATAGGGCAGTACACATTTTGAATTCCGAATCGAAATTTTGAATCGGGATTCCGTTACCAGCCAGCCACATAGATTCGGAATCCCGTTTCAAAGAGAAAACTTCAAAAATATTACAAATTCTATCTGTATGTTTATAAGGTGTAAGCTGTTTTGTTGGCGAGTTCATATAGCTCTAACGTCAAAATATGTGACGTCACTTTTTCTTAATAACCGGCCAAGTGCGTGTCGGGCCACGCGCAGCGTAGGGTTCCGTAGTAGCCCGTTATTCAATGCAAGTCTTTACCCGTTATTAACAAGCAACTAGGTACTTCGTGTTTGTCACTTTTAAGTATTTATTCTAAGGATTTTGTATTTGGTACAAAATTATCCAACACCCAAGTTCAACGACTATTACTGCTAAACGAATAAAGTTATCTTAACCGCTATAGTTTTCCTTTAAAGTTGATGAGATGCACTGTTATCACCAATTATTCCAGATTTTTTAAGCCCGCAGTTTAGCTTTTAGAGGGGGGGGGGGGGGGATGCCCTACTAAAACAATTTTTTTTTTGTTTCAGTAGGCACTTCGTTAATGGAGTATTCAATCGAAAAATAGTATTTGCAACTTTCAAGTCATTTTAAAAGACCTATTCAACGATACCCCATAGGATGGGGTAGACAACGAAAAAAAAAAATCATCCCCACTTCTCATGTAGGGGAGCTACCCTCAAAAAAATATTTTTCAAAATTTTATTTCACCACTTTGTCGGCGTAATTTATATACAAACTCCTACAAAATTGCAGCTTTCTAGCATTAACGGTCTCGAAAAACCTCGGACAGATAGACAGATAGACAGACAGACAGACAGACGCACATAACGAAACTATAAGGTTCCTTGTCAGGACTACGGAACCTTAAAAATGTGATCAACTGTGAGAAGGACGGGGGTGGTGTAAAAAATGGTTTATTCCTGTTTGTCCCCTTAACCTGTCCCCATAAGTGGACAAACAGGAAAACAAAGTTCAGCGTAGCAAGGGGACATCGTACATTTTTTTTGTGCGTTCTATCCTCTTGCTACGAGTAAAGGGACAGCGTGATTTTTTTTGTCCGGTCTTACCCCTTGCAAAATCACGAAATTAGTGTGACGTACTTTATGGATGACCCATTTTCAACTTCACTGTGCTCCTCTCAGGTTATGGAGCATTCAGTCGGAGCGCGCTGGGAGCATGTGTTTGTGCATTCTTTACTTCTGGTGTGGAGAACTGTGTGATGTCGTATGTACTGCCAGCGGCCAGGTGTGAGCTGGAACTTACCACCTACCAGGCTGGACTCATCAACATGGCCTTTATGAGCGGTGAGTTGTAGTTTGTTCTATTTGAAACCGACTTCCAAAAAGGAAGAGGTTCTCAATTGGTGCGTCTGGTGGCTGCTTTTGTTTTTATTGTGAACCGATTTGCATGATTCTTATTTTTACGTAAGGTTTATCTTTAAGGTGGTCCTACTAAATTTTATCGAGATTTGATAAATATCTTCAGAGATAAGACGAGAAATATCTTAAACTAGCTAGTGAAACTGACTCACGCGGCATGAAAGTCGATTGTTTTCGTTTTTAAACTCTCATAATTAATATGAGGTATGGGTAATCATGTCAGAATTGCAAATTAAGATGAAACTTCATAATTTAGTAAGTTTCTTGCAAAATTGTTACATTTCTAGCACTATCAGCTCAGTTGATTCTAAACTTTTTGGTCATTATTACAAACAGAAAAAAATGTAATAAAAAAACAACGAGTTGCACTCCGGGAGTGCCGGCAGAAGTGAAAACATGAACACGTCATTTTTAGGGTTCCGAACCCAAAGGGTACCAACGGAACCCTATTACTGAGACTCCGCTGTCCGTCTGTCTGTCTGTCTGTCTGTCTGTCTGTCTGTCTGTCTGTCTGTCTGTCCGTCTGTCACCAGGCTGTATCTCATGAACCGTGATAGTTACACAATTGAAATTTTCACAGATGATGTATTTCTGTTGCCGCTATAACAACAAATACTAAAAACAGATCAAGTTAAGAATTAAAGAGGGTCCCCATACAAAAAACGTGTTTTTACTATAGCGCCATCTATGAACGATTGTTTACCAGTGTTTCTCAACCTTTTTCATGACGCGACGCGACCCCCTTAGTATGAAAAAAATTGAAAAACACTAGTTTTTTGTGTTAACTAGAGATGCGCTGAATATTCGTTTGGTATTCGGTATTCAGCGTATTCGGCATTTTTTCCATTATGTGTATCCTGCCAAATTATTCGGTTTTGTTGCCAAATATATTTGGTTCAAGCATTGTTATTTTCTTGGCTCATGTAGCCAAGGTGTAGAACTAAAAGAAAAAACTTCTTGTATAATATTTGTTATAAGTCAAAGAAAACAGATTTTCTTCTTAATCTATAGTTAGTAGGTATAGTCAACATTTATTTTAAGCCTTAAATCAACAATTAATTTAAACTCGCAACAATATTTATTTTTAAACTTAAAATCAACATTTTTATAAACCTCAATTAAATCCATTTAAATCCATCCAAGTTCCTCGTCTAACCAGCAGCGGCACGTAGCGCACATGCTAGAACTTGTTTACGCGGCAAAACAATGTAATTGTAAACCGAATAATTCAGCCGAATATCTGTTTCGGTAAAGGTTAAACCGAATAATATTCGGTATTCGGTAATTCGGTGAAACCGGCGCATCTCTAGTGTTAACGTTCACTTAGTTGGCGTTAGAAGTTCGTTAGACATTCGTTAGATGGCGTTGTAGTAAATAAGCACCCATCCATACATAGTATTGACACGGTATTTATATTATCGATGTACTTTGTACTTTATTTTTCCGGCAAATTTTGTTTAATCGGAACCCTACTTGTGCGGGTCCAACTCGCACTTGGCCAGTTTTTTATTGAATATTTTGAAATGACGTAAGCGCCCTTCGCTACGTTGGAATGACACCTCGCGCAAGCGCCCTGCGCTCCGTCTTACGAATATTCGATCAGCTAGGCTATTCTGTAAGCTATCTCGACAGCGGAATCCGCGGTGAGATTTGAATTTCGTACTACGAAATTCAACCGTATTACGAACGTGATACGATTGAATTTCGTAGTACGAAATTCGAATCTCACCGCGGATTCCGCTGTCGAGATAGCTTACCGAATAGCCTAGCTGGTCACGTGACCTGACGCGAGTTTGACATTTTTTACCCATCCCTAGAAAAATGCACAACGCCGCTAAAGAAGTTTTCACATCAAAAAACTTGCTTGAATTGATTTATTTTTTCACTCATACAAGGTAAAAGATATTTTTTTGTTAATTCTGACATTTCTAGCACCATTACCAATTTGTCCAAGGCGTGTTTTGGTCTCTGATACTGAAGCGGATCAAATGGAATCAAGAATAGTTTTAATTAAAATTTTAATTAAAACTGCTCATATTTTAGCTAACTGTAATTTTAATCCGATTCTATGAATGCAGCTCAAGATGTAGAAGGTATTAAGAACGTTTTACTATAGTTAAAATAAAACCGAAGAGAAGAACTCCTACGGTCTCATCTCAAATTAAAAAAAACCGGCCAACTGCGTGTCGGGCCACGCGCATTGTAGGGTTCCGTAGTAGCCCGTTATTTAATGCAAGTCTTTACCCGTTATAAACAAGCAACTAGGTACTCCGTCTTTGTCACTTTAAAGAATTTATTTATAAGGATAATATGGATTTTGTATTTGGTACAAAAGTATCTAACACTCAAGTTCAACGACTATTACTGCTAAACTAATAAAGTTATCTTAACCGCTACAGTTTGCCTTTAAAGTTCATGAAATGCAATATTATCAAGAATGTTTCCAGATTTTTCAAGCCAGCAGTTTAGGTTTTAGAGGAGGGGGGTGGGGGGGACTTATATACATACCCCTACAAAATTACAGCTTTCTAGTATTAACGGTCTTTTAGCAAAATCTCGGATAGACAGACAGACAGACCGACAGACAGACAGACAGACAGACGGACATGACGAAACTATAAGGGTTCCTTGTCTGGACTACGGTACCCTAAAAACCACTCTATACACTCCTGTCACTAGGTAATATTTTAAAACAAAGTCCGACGCGTTGTCCGTTTCTCCGTCTATTTGTGATAAATTCAAAAATTATTGAACGGATTTTCATGCGTTTTTCACTAATAGACAGACTGATCTACGATGAAGGTTTTGTGTAAATTCCGTCCGTTTAGCCGTAGTAAGGTAACAAACAGACAGAGTGACAGAGTTACAAATGTTTAAAATAAGACAATATGCAACTGTCTGATCAGGTATTTCTGAATGTATAACTATGATTTATAATTAAATTAAAAACTACTAGTATAAAAAATAATTTATAACTATATATACAATATAAACTACTCCTAAAACTATAATACAGACTATATACAATCTACAAATAAAAAACTGAATTAAGGTCGCTGTCCGCTGGTAGGGTACCCGAAAAGCTGGCGACATTACCTCTTTGAATGGCAAGACTAATTCGTTGATCGAGGTACGCGACAGCTCTTTGATCATGGGAGACATCTATCAGACGTCTGGACAACTCCTTTATAAAACCGCGTGCTTGTTGACCCCACGAGCCCATGGTCTCGACCCCAAACGGAAGAAATGCCTAATTGTCTCCAATGTCTGCATATTTCCTCCGCTTAAGGGCCTCTGCCGCGTCTGCGGCTGCTCCTGCAGCCCGTGAGGTACTATTAAGGTGGGATGCTGCTAACGTATCGGCGCAAATTGCATCCCACACTAGTGGCTTTCCACGACACCAAGGAATCAACGTCATGCCGTCAGGTCTCTTGCCATCGTCACGTGAAATACCGTTCGGCTTTAAAATAGCCGGCACGTTGACGGTGGCAAGGGCCCGACGGATAACGTCGTTTAGTGAAGCGTGTCGCGAAAGCCGACCCGCACTGCGGCGACTTGATAGGCCGTGGTGGCCCAGGTGATCGACCTCGTCGCCACAGCGACAGCGGTGCGGCTCTGTTCTAGAGATGCCCAGACGCTGTCCCACGGCGACGGAAAAACTATTGTTATCCATAAACGTCCCTATATTGGACGAAGGTAACGCCTGTAACCAGTATCCTGATTCCCGTTCGCGCGTGGCAAGAAGACGAGCCCGGTCCCTATTATCTAAACAACTGTCTAAAAGATATTTCTGTACATTTTTGCATAAGGGCTCGTCCCATTGCCGTTGCGAACGGAGACTTCTCGGAAAGGCTACCTCCGGGCATGCCAAGGACCAGACATTTTTAGCTTCCTCCATTAGGGTTATCGATATGTTTGTTAAAGAATTATTTATTATTTTATCAAAAATACCGGTAATACCATGGACAGAAAATAAAAAAGCCGGTAGCGAAACACTGGAAATTTTGCGTATGCCTATGCCCCCGAACCGAATAGGCAAGGAAGCTTGACACCACGAATTGTCCGAAAGAGAGCAATTTAGAATTTTGGTACGGATATTTTTAATAGTTTCATCTAAGCTCGATAGTAAGATCAAATGGTTCCAAAACGGGCAGCAGCGAAGTATGTAGGTGAATTTTGGTACAAAAAGACAAAACCGAATTATGTGAAATGCTATGTGGCAATGAATTTTAGTAAGACGCTCTGATGCATCTTCAAATTTTTGGCGCTGTTCATGAACAACATCTGGAAACGATTCTTCTGGAATTGGTGCACCAAGGAGGCGAAGATTATTTTTATTTAAGAGTTTAATATTTGGTGCCAGACTGTTAAATTTTGCGAACTTCTCATCTTTTTTTTCTATAGTTGCAGTGTCCGTAAAGAATATTACACATTTAGAAAAATTTAAAGCCAAACCAATAGAATGAAATTTCTCAATTAATATTTGTAACTCCTTCAAAACAACGTTTGCATCGCCTCCTAAGGTCCCATCGTTTCCATGTTGAATTTAGACTCGAAATAATCGGGTGTATGGCAAGACCGAAGATAGCAGGTCCAAGAGGATCACCCTGTTGACAACCAGAGCAGGACTCAATTAAATGGTCTCTGTAAAGTAATTTTAAAACAACTCTATAACATTGCCAAAGATACTTAAACGTTTCTGGTATGCAATTTTAAGAGTGGTTCGGTCAACAGAATTAAATGCATTTTTAATGCATTTTTTAAAATAATTAATTTTTACAAATGTTTTAATAATATTAGTCTGGATATGCATTTTATGCAGGTACAGTATACGTAAGTATAGGTACTGTAACTGCATAAAATAAATAGTATTCACTTTCTTAATATGTTTTATAGACGCAGATTTGTTTCCTTTTTTCCTTCTTCAAATCTGTTAGACCAAAGGTCCATATCAATCAAATCAAATACGGAAGACCTATAAATATTATTGTCACACTTCTTAGATACACAAAACAAATATTAGACACATACTTATTGGGATGTCCTAAACTACCTGCTAATTTAACGACGCGAGTTAAAACGAATATACACTTAAGTGCACATAATATTGACGCAGGTTTTTGACTGCGTAATCATTTTTGTGCTATTTGACGCATTTTATAAGGAAACATGAAGACACGCCTTCACGCCTTTTAGAATTTCGCAGTGAATGACGTCATTGTCATTTATAAAAAAACTTTCAGACCCTGTTTAACCGGTTCCTGATATAGTTTCAGATGATTATCTGACACATAATACTTTATATAAGATCGTTAAAAAAACTAAAAGAACCGACTTCAAATGGCGCGCTATTAATTTTCAGTACCAAGTTTAAGGTGTTTATCTCCATATCTCTGGAGGTACTTATCAGATCTCAATGAAAGTACGATGGAACTACCCTTGGAATATCTCCTTTCCAAAAAAAAAAGTATCATCAAAATCGGTTCATAAACGACGAAGTAATCCGCAAACAAATATAAAATATATGTATAAATATATATACGGTCGAATTAAGAAACCTCCTCCTTTTTTTAAGTCAGAAAGTTATAAATAAATAAATAATACGTGCATGCATTTATAAAAGGCCTTAGTATGAATGTGATCGCGCAAACTATATTTTCACTTGCTTCGTCATTAAATATCTGGAAATATTAGGTGTTTAAAAACATTTCGCATTTAGTTAGATAAGGGCCAATTTCACCGGTTCCTGATAGATTGGGAACTTATCTGACGAATTTTCGACAGCTTTTATATGGCTTCATCAATTATCTGAAACCGTATTACCTTACAAGATTGCCCAATCGATTTGAATTTGCCTAGTTAAGTATTTTTCACAATTATTGATAAAAAATGGCAACTTATTCTAGTAGCATTATTTTTTTGCCAATAGTAGAAAATTTCACATATTGCTGGCAGCACTGCGGAAACGTTAGTCGGCAAAGTAATTCCAGATCAAAGAGAATATAACCACTACGTGAAGAAGAGTCGGGACTGCCGTAGAGCAAGCAGACCAAATAGCGAAATGTCAAAATACAGGGCTTTTATAGTAGCTATAATACCAGCGAAATAATCTTCTGCTAATTGACCAACATAACAAAAAAACCCTAGTGATGTACCGTGTCGGCAAAAACATCGATAACGATCGAACTACCGTTGCTTGGTCAATACTTTAGAAGGTTATATTTTGTACTTAACTAATTTTGTTTTAGTGGTTAGATTGTAAAAGTTATATTTTTCCTATTTTGGTTTAACAACTCCACTACTAAGACAAAACCAGTTTGAGAAAATGATAGGCAGTAAAACAAAATATTAAATTTTATCAAGTTTTTTATTTTTGGAGTATGATGCTTGTAGGGTTCGCTCATTCGGCATCGGCATCAGCAGCTTAAGATAACGATATACCTGTAATGTAATATTAACTTATTAGTTTATCGCTTAACACTAATTTCTGGGGCATGCGGTATATAGGCCGGTACATAGGGCCGGATTTAGGGGAGGGCAACCGGGGCAGCAGTCCCGGGGCCTACACACACCCTACAATAAAAAAATTCAAACATGTAAATCATCAACGATATTTCGGTTTAAAAAACCGGCCAAGTCGAGTTGGACTCGCTCATCGAGGCTTCTGATGGGTACCAATTAAGCTAGACCTCTAAATTGTATGAGCGCTCATATAACTCAGAGACCTATCTTAATTGGCGAAACTATGTATGTGGAGCATCCTTTAATTTACAACATTTTTTTTAATGTTTCCTTTATTTGTGCTATAAGACCTTGCTTCTTGCCAAAATTTGTGATTCTAGGTCAACGGGAAGTACTCTATAGGTTTTCCACCCAAAACCTATAGGGTACTTCCAGTTGACCTAGAATTGTACATTTTAGTTAAAAGCAAGGTCTTATAGCACAAGTAAAGGAAAATATCCGAAGATTAAAAGAAGTTGAAAATTCAGGTAAATTTTGGTATTTACAAGTTTTGCGAAAATCTAAACCTGCCCATATCTTTATATCGTGCTGCCTCAGGACCTTGATTGTTATACACCTAATAGGGACTATAGACCTCAATATCTTCAGTATCTTTATTTCAGATCATTCTTATTTCCGATTATATTTATATTATTTTTGGTTATAAATAAAAGAATCTATACTACTTAGTTTCACAATAAATTATTTACAGGAAAACTCAACTGAAAAAGTATCTTCATTTTATTATGAAAATAATTTGGGGCCAGGAAGCATCCACTCCTATGTTGCCCCAAGGCCTCCAGACCTCTAAATCCAGCACTGGCTGTAAATTATACAAGGTGTAACAAAAGGGTGTAGTAATAAACTTAAACTGTGCATGCCATACCTAGCCTGATGTATCGTCTACCAGCATAGTCTTCCTTTCCTCAGTATCTAACTGGGATCGCGAGTTATCATATCACATGTTAAACTTTTACGTAAACTTAGCCAGATTCAACCATATATCAGCTATTCAGCGTCATTGACCTAATGAAAACATAATAATAAGTGTTGTCTGTGCAGAAGCAAAATTGTTATGAGTGGACGCCTGAAAGGGTCTAGGTATAGTGCCAGTTGCGGTAGCTTGAAGTTTGTCTTGATGTATACATCACCAGAAGGATGAAATCATTTCCCGATGATGAGTATGCGCTTGCGGACATTGTTGGTTATGTCGTTAATGTCGTTTTGTACAATATTTAAAGTCATTATCACATTTATTTTTTATATGGTCAGGTATTTTATTATTATATAATTGTACAGCCTGGTTCGAGGAATAACAATATTTTTTTATATCTAGTGTTGTATTTGTGTACATCTTCATGTAATGTCATACATCCAATATTTTCTCGGGCATACATAATATTTTGGTACATGAATTCACCTACTTCTGTCATTATACCAATTTCCTTAAATTTATTTTCCGCAGGAGTCTCTCTGCTCGCAAAGCACGTTTTTGTAATATACAGGTAAATTCTCTTGGCATCTGCCGATATTCCCCAAAATATTATGCCATAGGTTATAATTGAATGAAAATACGCAAAATATGTATCTCTAGCTGCCTGTACACCGCCTAGTTCTTTAATTTTTTTAATTGCATATGTTGCAGAACTAAGTTTCTTTGCTATTTCTTTAATATGTAATGCCCATGTAAGTTTCGCGTCTATCCAAATACCTAGAAATTTTATGTGCTCGAACTCACGACCTCTCGATCGTCAGGCCGACGCCTTAGCCATTGGGTTATTGCTGCTATTTATTTGTATTGCTGTTTGCAGGTGGAGTAGCGAGTGCGTTCTTCTGGGGCATAGTGGGTGATGTGTTCGGAAGACGGAACACCCTAAGTTTGACCCTGCTGCTTGATGCTGCCATCACGTTGGCGCAGAGCTTCGTGCCTGACTACAGACTGCTGTTAGCTGCTAGGACTATTAATGGGTTTATTATTGGTAAGCTGTTATATTTAATTTTTAAATATTTCTGGCTAAACGTACGGCCAAACCGCTGCGAGCGCGTGCGCGCCGTTTAACTTACTAGTTATTCTGAAATTCTCCTATTTTTACCCACGACGGAGAGTGTATATGCGTTTGGGGTGAGAGGATGTTTGTGTGTGTGTGCAAATCCATGTTGCCATTTTTCTCCAAAACTACTAGTCCGATTTTGATGCAGTTTTCAGTTATGGGTGTAATAGGTGCATGTTTTTAGATAGGTGTTACGGTGACAACTCACCATGGGGCGCTGCAGTAATCATTTGTTGGTGCAAATCGATGTTGCCATTTTTCTTCAAAACGACTAGTCCGATTTTGATGCAGTTTTCAGTTATGGGTTCGTGTTTGATTGGTGCATGTTCTTAAATAGGTGTTACGGTGTCAACTCACCAGGGGGCGCAGTAAATATTTGTTTGTGCAAATCCATGTTGGCATTTTTCTCCAAAACTAGTTCGATTTTGTCTTTAAACGGTTCGTAATTAATCAGTGGTGGTTCTTAGATAGACGTTATGACGTTAATTTTCTAAAGGACATTGTCGTGAGTGTTTATTCAAAATGTTTATTTTGTTACTTGTTATATATGGTGATGCTATCTGACTTTACTTACGCCCGTTTTTTTTGAAAAATATTATAACCTTTTAGGTAAAGGTTTATATTCCTCAGCTAAAACCTCCTACACTTTATTTTTAATTTAACTACAACATTGTGTTCTATTTCAGGTGGGCCAGCAACCCTGGTGTTCTCATATCTGTCAGATCTAGTAGGAGAGAAGAAGAGACAACTCTACTTCAGCATGGTCGGCATGAGCTTCGTTACAGCCTGGCTCCTCTTACCTGGTAATTAATATAGATTTTTTTAAGTTAATCTTCTTTAGGCGCACTGGGGTAAAATTTGACAGAAGTAACGTAAGCGTCTTGTTGTATTTTATATTTATAAACGCCCTCCATTGTAGAACGGCGTAACTACGAAGAAGTATTCGCTATCATTCGGATTGAACTTAATAATTTTAACTTATAAGTTAGTTAGTTAAACAGATTGAGTTGTACAAAAAAATTATAAGTGATGTTGAGAAATAAATTGAATGAACTTAGAAAATTAACTTCTAACTCGTAGCTTTCTACGGACCCTCTTTTTAGGGTTCCGTACCCAAAGGGTAAAACGGGACCCTATTACTAAGACTCCGCTGTCCGTCTTCTGTCTGTCTGTCTGTCCGTCTGTCACCAGGCTGTATCTCATGAACCGTGATAGTTAGACAGTTTAAATTTTCACAGATGATGTATTTCTGTTGCCGCTATTACAACAAATACTAAAAACAGAATAAAGTATAAAATTATAGGGGGTCCCCATACAAGAAACGTGTTTATTTTTAGGCAGTTCAATATAACGCCATCTATGAACGCTTAGGTAAACGTCCATAGATGGCGTTATATTAACCGATCCCTAACACCTTTGTGTTAATTTTCACTTAGATACCGTGCGATAGACGTTATAAAAAATAAGCACGCGGCTTACAACTCTGTTTTGATAAAATGTTTATGAATTATTATTTTTTGCTGGCGAAAAATGAAAGTGGTATTTTTTGCTCGATCTTATAAAATACTGTAGTGTGGTAAGGAACCCTACGAGTGCGAGTCCGACTTGCGATTGGCCAGTTTATTTAAATAGGATCTTACTAGCAATGTGTGGGTAGCATTACATTACTAGTAGTCTCTTCGAGCATTTGGTGAATGCTCGAAGAGTAGTCTTGTTGACCCCTCCAACTAAGCTAAATCTACTTTTGTGTCTGGAGTGAGTTCACGTCAATAGTGCGATGGTTGGAGATCGAACTCACGCTCTCTTGATCGTCAGGTCAACGCTTTAGCCCTTGGGCTATTGCCGCTTCAGAATAGTTTTCATTCATTTGTTTTATCTGACGAAACGTGTAATTTTCTGCGATTTCTTTATACAAGATTTCATGACATCCTATCTTAGTACATTAGTCTATCCCAATGAATATACTAAGGGTCAGTTTCACCGGTTCCTGATAAAGTTTCAGATAGTCATCTGACAGATGACGCCATACAAAAGCTGTCAAAAATCTCTAAAGGAAAGTTGCAAATAGGGCTATCAGAAACCGGTGAAACTGGACCTTAAGATAATGTACAATATATACTACTGGGTACTGGAGAAATCTGATAGTATAAGAAAAAAAACTTAGAAACATGTAAAAGACAATTATAAAAAAATATTTTTCATGACGTTCATGGCATTTTCTGATGACAATAAAACTTAACGTTGTATTTTATTGTCAGAACCCTATACTAAATACCCATAAGTATTAGAAAAAGACTCCTAAAATTATTACTTTAATAGACAATTATATAAGACAGCATTCTTTAAGGACAATTAAAAATTAAGTTGTTATTTATTATTAGAGCCTTTTCGTCTCAATACCCACAACTCCAAGTTTTATTTTACTTACGTCTTTGATTTGAGCTTAGTATATTACGATATACATTGAACATATTACCATGCAGCTAGGATCACGATGTGCTTAACGGTAACTTGAACTTAACATTAACTTAACTGTACCTGATTACACTCTCAAGTTATTTGCTAGAGACATAAGGGTGATACCGTACTGGCAGTGCCTATGTAAATTTACACCAATGGTTTTTCTGCAAGCTTTTATTTAGTTCCACATGTCTCGATGTTTGTCATTAAATCTTACAAATAAAATTTGATCCACTTCCCGGTTACCTATTGAGCTCAATGTTTGCATACGCGTGTAAGTCGCGTGACAATTCAATATTATTATGACATAGTGCTGATCTGATGATGGAGCTGGAAGGTGGCCAAAGAAACTCCTAAACTACACATGTTATACCCGTCGCGTTTGGGCTCGTTGGTTTTGTCTTGACATACTCTGGTCCTAGGTTATGAAAAAGCTTGTGTTTAAAAATGTTTTTTAAAATATTAAGTACTAGTTTATTCCATAATTTTCATAAATATACCCCGTTTTATACGCTGTTTTTATGAACCTACATAAATACTATCCTATTGATAGTATAGTATAAGTGACATAGGCCCCCTCTGACTTCCGAGTTAGATTTTTAAGTTTATTCCAACAGCCTCTGCAGTAGGCTACACTGCCGACTGATATCATAACTATTTATATAAAGGCGAAAGTTTGTGTGTATGTTTGTTACTTCTTCACTCTTAAACTACTGAACCGATTGCGCTGAAATTTGGTAAGTAGATAGAATAGCCTAGACCCTAGAATAACACAAAAGGATAATACTGTAATAATATTGTTTATTTCAAAATTCTTACGGGAACGATGTCTATGCGGTTAAAACGCGGAGCACAGCCACAGAATAATGATTAGTTGGCACAGCTAGCAATTTAATATAATGAATCGCGACCGCAAACGTCAAGACGCCGCGGTGTGGCCGTACCTTTAGTGTTGTGAATGCAAAAATTATATATATGTATATATATTTTATACTAGATAGGTAAGCGTTTGACCACTATCTCACCTGATGTTAAGTGACGATGCGATCGACGATGTAGCACGTTTACCTAGAAGATACCTGTTCACTCGCGATTTGAAGACCCCCGGGTATAGTTATATATATATATATAACTATATAACCCGGTATAGTTACTGGGAAACACAGACTACACCGGCAAGGAATTCCATTCCTTGGCAGTACGTACGTATTACGTATTACGTACGTAATATTCTATTATAAATAACGAATACATGAAACGAGGTATACAAAAATAAGTACGCAACATCAACTTCAGAGTTGAAGCTTAGCTAGTTTTAATAATAATAATATCATCATTCAAACAATGTCTGTGTAAATAAATGCAATATAAATTCTTTACGTAAAAAAATAAAACGCACAGCTGTTAATGAATGCTCAACAATTAAATTACAACAAAAGTAAAAAATGAAAGACAAAAGATTGAGACAGTGTGCACTTAATTTGCTATAATAAAATAGAAATACAACTCTGTAATTGTTTTTTGATGACACAACTTTTATTGGTAAATAGATCTGACATGGTTTTGACTCATCGAGTGAAACCAATTGAGTCTATTAGTCGGAGCGTTTAGATTGTTTTGGTCTTAATATAGTTATCATTAGAGCTCATCATTTTCATGACCTAATCTCAATGTACATTGTCCATCCAGTATAGTAATGGATTTAGGATGTTGTTTGAGATGGTCTCGATTTTGTAGCGCATCAGGTATGTTCTCCCAGGCTCATACGGATCGTTTTAAAACAATGCTGCGTGAACTGCGTTTGAGGGCCCGGTGGCGTAATCGGGAGAATGGTTGACTTTGATGCCAGAGGTTCCGAGTTCAAACCGCCGTGCACCAATGGATTTTTCTTTCGAAAAATTTATGTGCGCTTTTTACAGTGGCCCTCCGGTGAAGGAAAAACATCGTTAAGAAACCAACAACCCCCGCATAGTGGTAGGACTCTTCTAGTGTCCGCCTAGCCAGCTACCCTCAAGTTAGAAAATCTGTCGCCAAACATCTAATGTATTCTGGCAGCTATCCTTTAGAGCCAGTTCCCACTCTAGGCCTAGCGTGCTTACTATCTTTGACCGAATCATTACTTACCAACAGGTGAGATAGTGGTCAAGCGCTAGCCTATAAGATATAAAAAAAACCTACTGCCTCCCTTATGCGCCGCGTGAGAGACAGTAGCAACAGCCTCCTAAACACCATACAGTGGCGATCTGACGGTCCGATCGTACGCTATTGGAACGCAATCAGAACGCAATAGGTACATGTGCCAAAAGCTAAATTTAATATTAAGTTGTGTTGATAATAAAGGGTATTTAAGAACGAGTCGATGTTATAATTGAATAAAACAAGCTGTGTGTGAGATATTAACTCAATTATTTTTTTTTATTTTGAAAGGCCTATATATGTCAATTTCATGGAAAATGACACCGTTCAAATGTCGCGGTTTCGAACGGTGGCACGGATCCGAGAGGTCCAATTTTCAATGACTCTTCCGCATTGATCCAGCTGAATTTGAGCGATGGCCTGTGTTATGTTGACCTTTAGGGCATTGGTCGATTTTATCGCTAGTCGTAGTACGACCTAGTACGCTTGCCTAATGGTAAGCGATGACGTCTAGGTACCCATTACAGATGTAGTGGCATGCAAAGTTCTGGATGGCCAGAATTTTGTATGTCACTGCACTGCGCTTGTTACCTGGAGACAGTCTCACATGCCCTGTAATTTCACAGGACACTTTTTTTTTAATAAGAAAAGAAGATCATATATATCTCGCAGAGCAATCCCTCGCTTCAACCAAGTGTATTTATTTTATGTTCAGTCTTGTAAGTACATTAGTGAAAAGTAGGTGTCGCTCTCACTCGAGTTTATTTTCCTGGGAATCACTATGATTACTGTGTCACTGTTTTATGTTAGTGATCAGATACCTACATGAGCTTTCTAGCCTAGATGTCTAGACCACCATGGCCAATATCAAGAAAAACTGAGTTGGATCTTTAAATGGATTTACAATTTGCATTGTATCTAATTAAGGGCCAATTTCACCAGTGAATATAAACGCGATCAGGGCGACTTGAACTTGATTTACGTGTTTAACTGAGATTAAACTGGCATTTTGCATTTCACCACTACAAACTGAACGCAGTTACAGTTAAAACGAGTTTTAATTCTGAACTACCGATATGGGCGTTTAGCGCTCTTTATTCCGTTTACACTGTTAACAGCCACTGTCACTCGTATTTTCCGCGTTCGTTTCCGTGTCCGTGCATGGCGTAACAAGACGAGACGTCTTGTTATGCACTTATTAAAATTATAAATATTTTAATTCCTTGCCCTACAATTTAAAATTTGAAATTCACGATTCAAAACACAATAACATATACTATGCACGGCCACGGAAACGAATTTGATAATATTAATTCGTCAGTTTGACAATGCGTCGTTTTAACTGTAACTGCGTTCAGTTTGTAGTGGTGAAATGCAAAATACCGGTTTAATCTCAGTTAAACACGTAAATCAAGTTCAATTCGCCCTGATCGCGTTTATATTCACTGGTGAAATCGGCCCTAAGATGTTCATTAAAATCCATCTATTCTATAGATATCCATCTATTCTAAGATATCCATCTATTCTAAGTACGGTTTGAAAAATCAGATGAGGCCAACAAACAAAAATACAAAAAAAAAATTAAAACTGCAACTGCACATTAGTACCTTAAATGCGCGGCAAAACTTACAATGCATCTTTATTTTGCAAGATAATGAAATTTTCGCCGGGATATAAACTATTTCTCCACCAAATGTTATAAAACTGTCATAACAGATATTTTGCAGTCCTGAAGAAATAATGAACCTTCATAGATTTTCACAAGGATGAAATCTCGTTCTATTTATAAGTTATAAGTTCCCTTCTTAAATTATTTTATTTTGCAATCTCGACGAGCAGACTAGTCAAACGAACCAAAATTTATTTTGACATTATAAATACATAACAGCCCAATTCTTTCCAGCAATCGCATGGATAGTGATACCATTTAAGCTATCATCACCATCAATCTTACCGATCTCGTCCTGGCGTCTCTACCTGGCTCTGAGCTCCCTCCCGGGGTTCATAGCTGGAGCCTGGGTGTTCCGACTGCCGGAGAGTCCAAGGCTGCTATCAGACACCAATAGAGGAGATAAAGCGCTGAAGGTTCTGGCTTATATCCATAAAGTTAACCACGGGAAGGAAGCTGAGTTTAAGGTTAGTTCAACGTTATGATCAGCTTATATGACTGCTATGTTCTTCTTCTTCTTTTTGTTATGGCTTTTAAACGCTGCTTCGCATTTTTCTGGCAGTGTCAACAGATATGTTATATAGTTATAAATATTAAAATACGGGACTTATCGCGCCAAATTTAATTTAATTTTCCTCGACTTTTCGACCAAGTTACATTGATCGTGGTCACGAGACTGGATTAAGTATTTATGACTATGAGTTCAAATCACGAAATTTTACAGTTTACAATAGCTATGTCTACACTATAATATATATAATATTATAAAGAGGAAAACTTTGTTTGTTTGGTTGTAATGAATAGGCTCAAAAACTTCTGGACCGTTTTTAAAAATTCTTTCACCATTCGAAAGCCACAGTATCCACGAGTAATATAAGCAAAATTTTATTTTGGAAAAAAATAGGGTTCCGTAAGATATTTGGGTTTTAGCAAAACAACGTTTGCAGGGTCAGCTAGTTATAGATATAATAAGTGATATTTTTATTAATGTTTCTAGTGGTGGGCGTTTTTTAACGTAAGCGGTTCTAGAAACTGCTTACGAGGCTAATAACTGTATACGTAGTTTCGCAGACCAAGAGTAAGTTATTTTTCGTAAGCAGTTTTGTGATAGGAAACGTTCCTTTTCTCAAAAATGTAACGCAAAATGGTTATTAGATTACTCGTACGCAGTTTTGTGCGGCGATGTGCTGTGACTAACTGCGTACAAGCTAATAACATTATTCACAAAATAGTGAATACATACATACATACATACATGCAATCACGCCTTTTTCCCGTTGGGGTAGGCAGAGACTACTTCTTTCCACATGCTACGATCCTGACATACCTCTTTCGCTTCTTCCACTTTCATGAGCGCCTTCATACATGCTCGCCGGTTATAAGTACTCGTACTTTTGACTTGGCCTTTCTTTAAAACGTCTCCGATCTGGTCGTGATATATTCGCCTAGGTCGGCCTATATCGGCTGCCCCATTCACACTCGTCTCATAAATCTGTTTCGTCAGTCTTTCTTCATCCATCCTCTCCTAAATAGTGAATAAAATCAAAATAATGTATTACGTAATAGTGCGAAGCTTTCTTATCTTTGTAACATGATATTTAACAGAATAAATTTTAGAACGCGTGCAAAACAGTTTTCCGAAGTAGCTCTATGTGTGTGCTGTGTAGAAATAACCGGTTACTAAAATAAGCGTTTTTAAAACTGCTTACGCGCAATCATGAAACTACGCATAACTAGTTACGCGCAAAACCGATTACGACCCACCTCTAATGTTTCGTTCGAGTTCATAGAGCCAGTACTTCACTGCGGAAAATATCGTTTGTGCGATGCAGGATCTCATACATTTAGGCAATATTTACAAGGAAAACAGTGCAAGCCACTCCAGCGCCATCTAGGTGCTTTAATATTAAGTATATTTGGTGAGTGCAGATGGATGGATGTTTGTTACTCTTTCACGCAAAACGGTTCATCGTATTTGGATGAAATTTGGCATACATATACTTTTTAACCTGCATTAACATATAGGATACGTTTTAACGTAGGTGAAGCCGCGGCGCGCACCCAGTAATAAATACTGTACACATAGATGTTTGATTCCAGGTAAAGAAACTACTCCAAGAAGAAATCTTTGTAACCAAGAATCTGGCTGGAGATGAGAATAGGACCAAAGAACTGTTTATGGGAGTCCTGGCAGATCTGAAGATATTCGTCTCCAAAGCTTACGCTATGAAGTCTAGTCTTATCCTTTTTATGTTCTTCGCAAACATGTCCGCGTATGTATTTATCTTTTTATTACTAAAAGTATGCCTTACGGTGTGCCGGCAGCACATAGCCCTTAAGAGTCAGACAATTCTAGGCCTATTGTGTTCATCATCTTCAACCACATCATCGCTTATCACAGCTTATCACCAGGTGAGATAGCGGTAAAATGCCTATAAGATGTTAAAAAAAAATCAAAAGTCCCATGTTCTTCTTCTGAAATGTTAAAAATAGACAATCTCATGATTATCTCAAAGTTTCATAATTTTCAATTTACTTTCAAAAACGAGGAGGTTCTCAATTTGTCTGTATGATTTTGGATGTATGTAACGCGATATTACTCCGTCAATTGTGAACCGATTCGAATGATTATTTTTTTAATTAGTAGGGTACATTTCCAACGCGGTCCCATTTTAATTTCATTGAGATCTGATAGGTAGCTCCAGATATATGGAGATAAACACCTCAAACTTAATACTGAAAATGACCAGCGCGGCATTTGAAGTCGGTTTACGAACCGACTTGAAAAAGGAGAAGAATTTTAATTCTTCTGTATGTTTTTGTATGTATGTTACGCGATTACTCCACCAATTGTGAACCGATTTGAAAGACTATTTTTACAGGTTGGGTTCATCTCCAAATTGTATGAAGATCTGATAAGTATCTTCAGAGATATGATGATAAATGTCTAAAACTTGCTACTGAAACTGACTGAATTGAACTGACTGAGCAGCATGGAAGTCCGTTGCTATAATTTTTCAACTATTTTAATGATTACGAAACGACCTTCATTAGCAGCCAGCATTAGTGTACTGCTGGACATAGGCCTCTCCTTTGGTACGCCTCTGAGCTCGATCTTCAGCTCCTTGTTTCCAACCGCTGCCAGCCAGCTTGCATATATCATCGCTCCACCTAGCTGTAGGGCGTCCTACACTACGTTTACCGAGCCGTGGTCTCCACTCTAGAACACGTCTACCCCAACGGTTATCGGTTCTACCACAGATGTGACCAGCCCATTGTCACTTCAGTTTGCTAATCTTTTGAGCTGTGAAAACGATCTTAAATTATCTAAAATATTTTCCAGAGGCTTTGGTCTAAACATGTGGATCCCTGAACTTTTACTCCGGATGCAAACCCGAGAGTGTCCAGCCGTCCAGCCCTACACAGAACACGCTAATCATACAAACTCTACCCACGTCGCTTGGAAGGGGCTGACCAAGATGTATGACTCCTACGCCAAGCCTGAGGCTGTTAGCGTTAACGTGACTTTGGCTGGGGATGACAAGTGCAGTGATACCATCGATCGAGAGGTTAGAAATGTATTTCAATTTATTTTTACCCGACTGCTCAAGAAGGAGGGTTATGCTTTTCGAGTGTATGTATGTAAGTAATTAAATAAACAAACTGACTTTCGTGCTAATGAAGATACCAATTCAACCCTTCACAGCAAAGCCATCTAAACGTCAAATTTTATTTCTGAAAATTGTCCACCTCTCTTATTTCTTGAATCTCACTCACTCACTCATTCGAATTTTTAACGGAGTTAAAAAAGGAGAAGGTTCTCAATCAGACTTTTTAATATAATTTTTTTAATGTTTATTATTTCATAACTAACCGATTTTGATTTTTTCATCAAGATCGCATGAGTATCCCAGCAGGGCTAGCATGGCGAGGGGATACAATTTTTGTCCCATGTTTTTCTCCTCTGAAAAGAGATAAAATGGTTTTCTCTACCTGTCAGAGCATGGCTAAGTGGAAAGACAATATTTATCCCCGTATATCATTTGACGTTTAAGTATTTCCACCTTGTAGAGCATGGACGACAGAGGGAAAGGGAATAACTGCGATATTTGAGATTTAAAGAGGACAAATGTATCTACTATCATAAGAGGTGGGTTTATGTTTATCTATCACCGCAATTTGCCTAAAAATGTCTCGTGCGTATTAAATCTACATTTTCTCGTTATTAGAAACGCACATAATGGAGCGTAAATTACATATTTTCGGATTTTACCGTTACATGGACATGTAAAAGATATACACAATACTTACTTACTTTTTCCCACTCGATCTATGCATTTCTTTTAAATACTTTTTTCTTTTAATCGCGAGGTATGCCGAATAAATTGCCAGACACGGAACTTGACTTAAAAGCAGTGCCAAAGAGTAAGTTAGAACAGTGCCTAAAAATTAAAAAATAAATCGAAACAATCTTAATCTCACGATTCTCAAACTAACTTATCGACCTTGTGAACGTTTTCGTAACTAAAAAATATATTGCAATTTAGTAGATTTTTTCTCATGTCACTCTTCACACATTTCACACTTGTCACATTACACACTTGTCACATTACACTTATCACTCGCGGAAGAACACAAGTTTGAGGAAAAAATACATTAAGAGCATTTTTGAAAACACAATTTTATATATATACTAGATGCGTCCGCGGCTTTGCCCGCGTTTGGGCCACCCTTAACACTTAGGGTATTAAAAATTAGTTGTAAACCTATTATCATACCTACTTAATATACATATAAAATTTCATCAAAATCGGTCAAGCCGTTTAGGAGGAGTATAAACACTAAAACTGTGACATAAGAATTTTATATATATACTAGCGGATCCGGCAGACTTTGTCTTGCAGCGCCACCTATCGGGTCCAATCATGTATCTAAACCATCTACGGCCTAACTCAAACACACATACCAAAATTCATCTAAATCGGTCCAGCCGTTTAGGAGGAGTTCAGTGACATACACACGTACAGTACAATTACATATATACATAAAGATAGAGAAGAGATAATAATGTACTTAACACTGGCTAAATACACTAACTATGTGGAGTCATAATGAAACTAAAAAGAAAAACAAAACATCAAAACTGACGACTTGAATCAAATAATGATGACTGATAATACAATTTTAATTTATTTTCTATGCATGGCAACAATGAAGGGGACAAGGCTATTCCCTCCATATCCACCGTGACAAATATATCCACCTGTGCGCCCATGCTCTGAATGTGGACAAAATGACAGATGGGGAAAAGATTTTTATCTATTCCCCGGGATAAATAGTCCCCTCGCCATGCTAGCCCTGCAGAGATATAAAGACATAAAAGTTTTGTGGGACACAGTATCTGTTATAGGCACGCGTCATCACTTACCATGATTCGAGCTTATTTCTCATCCTTTTATCTGTCATACCTATTTAAAAACGCATACAAATGTACTCATACAAAACATGCAATATACAAATGTACATCTACACTTTATATGTAATATATGTATAAACGGACTTCATGCTCAGCGTAGTCTCAAATGGCTATTTAGCTGAATTATCGTCATCGTATTTACATTTTCAGGTATTTATCTCCAGCCTAATAGTAGGCGTTTGCTGCGTAGTTGGCAACGCTGCATGCGCCTTGCTCTGTGCTAGAGGAGGCGCACGAGGCGTAAAGCGAGCCGCAGCCGCATGCGCTGGGGCATGCGCCCTGGCCTGCGTCTGCCTCGCTGCCAGCGCTTGCGCCTGCTCCTCGTCTAATAAGATAGCTGTAGCGGCTGCTGCAGCGCTGAATGCTGCGTCGCTGAATGGGAATGTGCTGTTAATTAGACTGTTGTTGCATACCCTACCTCCTAAGTTAAGGTGAGAATATATCTTTAATGATTTATGATCGTACACAACGAATAAACAGACCACATGCCGCGATAGTCAAAGTACTGGCTAGTTATAATCATGTCATCAAAGCTACGAAGAAAATATAGTCAAAGTATACAAATTTGCTTATATTGTTTATCTCCATATTCCCAGAGGTAATCGTCAGATCTCGATAAAATTGGATATTTTTTAGATTTAATTGGATAATGAAACCAAACGTGAGGTATAATCTCCCAAACAAAGAACAAATTTTTCAAATCGGTTAAGATTTGACTAAGTGCTGAGGTAACAAATATATTTAAAAAATACAGTCTAATTGATAACCTCCTCCTTTTTTGTGAAGTCAGTTAAAAATCTAACTGCACTGTCGAACGGTTGTATTAGTTTCAAAGATCTTTGCAGATCTCGTGTTTGGATTTTTAAATTGTGCCTGAAGGAAACGCCTTGCAGAATTATCTTAATTAATGCATCAATGCGAGTTAAAAATTATGCATTCAAATAAAATACGTTACCGACTTATTTTACATTCATTCAAGTCAAGATGCATAGCAAACTTTATCTTTAAGCTTTTTCCTAGTTGATGACGCTATGAGATCTGTAATCGAAATTTAGTATCATCTTACTAAAATGATATTGTAGGAATATATAAGGGGATGTCAGGCTGGGACATCTCCTGGAATCTACAGAATACTCAACTCCTCACCAAATTACAGCTGAAATGTCTTGTTTACGCTCAATTGAATAGTACCAATGAACAGCAGGGTTATTCTCCATCATACGAAAGTAACGGATTCGGAAACTCACTTTACTTCGACTTGGATCTTTGCAGTTCACAATGCTCCGATCGGTTACTTTTGATATATCAATTCGAAAAAATCAGTGATTCTAATTGGAAAGGTTTCCGTAATATAGCTCACGGATATATCAACATTAAAAGTTAAAAATGAAGCTTCCGAATCTGAAAAGATTTTCGAATGATTGATAATTAAGGGGCAGATCGCACATAGATTAGTCGGGGGTGGTTACATTTTGAATTTTTCTTTTTTAAAGCGTAATGGGTCCTCCTGGTCCTGACACTACGCTACTAATGGTGCTTATGATAAATGACAGTTTCTTACTAAAGTCCCCGTCACGAGAAGCTATAGATTATGTAAACAAACATCTTTTACTAAGTAAACATTTTATACTGCGAGATAATAATAAATTGACCATATTCAATCGACATGAAATATAGACGGGTTATATGAAAGTAACAACCTATTTAATTTAGTCGGATCATATTTTAACGGCGCAAAGCGCTATCGTTTGTGTTTCTTGGTACCGGACGCAGGGATTGTAAACTATCGGGACGCCATTTTGAAATAAACGCGTCATTCGAGTTTCGAATGCGTACGAGTTTGTTTCATTGCTTTGCATATATCATATATAAACATCTGAATCTGACGAATAATTATTCTTAAATAATATATGTTAATTAATATTTGTTACTTAATAATTTATTAAATCTTAAACAAATTCATTTTTTTTTGTTGGTCCAAATGTTGTGAACTCCTGAACACTTGTTTACATAATTTATAGCTTCTCGTGACGGGGACTTTAGCAACATAATCTTTCCAGTGGCATGGGAGTGTGTTGGGGAGCGTGGTGGGGAAGGGCGGGGGGAGTGGCTTCCAACCTCGCTGTTGGGGTGCTACTGGACTACTCATGTCCAGCTCCGTTTGTTGCTGTTGCTGCTTTATTAGCTTGTAAGTTTCTTTTACATATACATACACTACACTAGCAGTGCCTCGCAGTTTCACCCGCGTAGTTCCCGTTTCCGTGAGAACACGGACATAAAATATAGCTTTTGTTATTTGCTGATAAAGTAGCTTTTCATTAGTGAAAGAATTTTTGATATCGGTCAAGTAGTTTTTCGGGTTCCGTACCCAAAGGGTAAAACGGGACCCTATTACTAAGACTCCGCTGTACGTTTGTCTGTCTGTCTGTCTGTCTGTCCGTCTGTCACCAGGCTATAGCTCATTAACCGTGATAGTTAGACAGTTGAAATTTTCACAGATGGTGTATTTCTGTTGCCGCTAGAACAACAAATACTAAAAACAAAATAAAGTTAAAAATTAAAAGCGGTCCCCATACAAAAAACGTGCTTTTAAACGCCATCTATCTAATTAGTTTCGGCAAAATGACATAGATGGCGCTAGTAAACGAGCCCCGTCTTTCTAGATCGCCACCAAACCAAATATTCTTAGTAATATCAATTAATCAAATATATGAGGTTGACACTCTGTTATGTTTCGTATTGTACGGAACCCTCCCAAAGTGTGCGATAAGAGACGCGATGCTGACTCGCACTTGGCCAGTTTTATTGAGTTAAGTCGTAACAAACAAACAAAAAATCTAATCGTTTTTCTTAATAATATTAGTTAAGATAAAATCTTACCTTTTCCCCGTTGGGGTAGGCAGAGACTACTTACTCCTTTCCACATGCTACGATCCTGACATACCTCTTTCACTTCTTCTACTTTCTTGAGCGCGATTTCGATCGATCAACCGAATATAAATCCTTCCATACAGCATACATAGCAGAAGTCCTACCTCAAAAAAATAACCTAGGTAGGTATTCTTCTATCCTTTGAATATTTATACATACGGGTAGGTAATTTTTTTTTTTTTTTTTCTTTTTTTAAAAAGATTACTCGCAATGTGGGTTGCACATTACTAGTATTCTTGTTAACCCCTCCAACTAAGCTAAATATGCTTGTGTCTGGAGTGGGTTCACGTCAATAGTGCAATGGGTGGGGTGGGGATCGAACTCACGACCTCTCGTTCGCCAGTCCGACACCCTATCCATTGGGCTATTGCCGCCTTTATAATGTAACTAATTTCTGTACTCGTAAGTATATTATTGTTAAATTTTATTTATATTTTTCTGATACTATTCGTTTCAGTGTCGATCGGTGTCATAATGGTGATAAAACTAGAAGATAACAAAGAAGAAAACTCACTAAAAGAAGACAGCGTTAAAGAAACAGAAGAAAAGAATACAGGATTAGATAGATACATCTCTACTTACATGTAGTTTGTCTATGATATACTTTTGATACTACATGATTTATTTTACAAGCAGGTTGCTGTAAAATGGTTAGCGCCTGGATGTATATAAGAGTACACTGTGACTATTATAATTATATATTATATATATAGTTCATAACAAATATCTTTTTCTTTTTCTAATTATGACTTTTCATAATTAGAAAAAGAAAAAGATATAAAGCTTTACGTCCATTACTTAGTATCATATTATTATACCATCACCACATTAAAAGTATGGCCAAACCGGTGCGATCTGCGTGCGCAGTCGCGGGCTTTCAATCATTTTCTGATCGCCCTAGGTCGCGTTTGGTTTGAACCAGTCGGTACAAACACTACTTCACCACGGTAATATAATATACCAGTAATGTGCCTCCATAGAAATGGTCGGAACGCGAGTCATGCCTACGCGCCTCGATTTCGGTACGCACTCGGTACCCAGCTCACGATAAAATGTCATCTGTGAATGCGCCGCAGTGACGATCCCCCGTGTATATATTAATCTGTGGTGACGAACGATCCGTGTGATGGTACGGTCATGTAACACGCGTGCGAATTGTACATTTTGGATTGATATTTAATTATTTATATTCGGGCAGCCGTAGCGTGTAATTTACGTCCCGAGCGGTGCCACGCGGCACGCTTGTATTTATGTCAAGAACAGGGCTGAGTCACATTACTGTTATATATTATATTACCGTGACTTCACTATCTAATCGCGCCCGCGCAAGCGCTCGCTGATCGCTGCGGTTTGGCTGTAGCGATCTGTACAGGTATGAAGAACCGAAGAACATATTGATTTTGACATTGCCGGTACAGGCAAATAATAAATTAAAGAAAACTAGATCGATATTAAGAAACGCACGTGAGCTTTTATGATTATACTCGTCGTGAATTAAACAAAAAATGCCATTAAAAAAATGTTAACTTAGGGACCAATTTCTTACACTTACATGTAGTTGTATGTGTAGTTACTCGTATCTCCATTTCGTGAGAAAAATACCTAATTGCCGGTTTCTGAGTACATTTATTAAGAGTTTATCTATTTAATAACGGTACAATTGAGAAGATAAACCGACTTCAGAAACCGACGATAAATCAGTCAACGAATAAAGTTTAAACAAATCTTATTCTCTTTTTGTACGTATTGTTAGTCAAATATTTCAGCGTTGATTGTCGGACGTAGTTTAGTGGATGGATACCTTTATTCAAAAGACTTTATGGCAACTGGATCCAATGATGGGCATAAAGGCTTATGTTCCTAATGATGATATATTATTAATATAATAGGTATTTAATAAAAGTTATTTTTTTAACATGATTAAAAATTAATGAAACATGGACCGCGCTGCTCTTAATCAGCGGTTAGCAGTACTCAGTCTTTGCGGCGTAGGTATCAAAATAAGAACGTTCCAGACGTTTTGGTGCACAGCAAGAACCTTAGAAAGACTATGTATCTCTTCTGTGCCTTAAGAAGGAACTCGGGGTGCACTTTTCCCTTCCCCCGTTTCCTCCCTGGAAAATGCTTCTAGAGAAAAATTTGTTCCTACAAAAAATCAAGGTCTGCTGTAGCTACGCCCCTATCATTTGCTTTTTTTGACCAACTAATTGCAAAAAGAAATGTAATAAAACATGATATTATAACATAATATAATATCATGATTTATTACATTCCGTGTCCACATTATCTGAAACATGTTAAATAACAATGTTATAACATGTTATGTTACATGTTAGTCTGTACGCACCTTAAGCATTCTAAACTCCTCTTTAAGATTGTTGATGGGTCATATTTCTATTTGCAATTGGCAAAAAAGAAAATAATACGGGCGTAGCTACAGCAGACTTTGATTTTATGTAAAAACATTTTTTTCTCGAAGCATTTTCCAGGGAGGAAACGGGGGAATACATTTGTATGGAAAACTGCACCCCGCGTTCCCTCTTAAGCCGCGTATCGACTGAACCTGGAACTGGAACCTAGCGCGCGTGCCATTAATGACCGCGCCGAAAATGCGTTCCGTGGAACGCGTTCCAAATATTTGAACCATATCAACTAAGCGCGCCTAGCGCGCGTAGCAACTGTTCCAGTGTTTGATCGTTCAGTAGTACCTACTAGTATAACTATTACTATCGTCCGTCTCAACTGGCACGCGCGCTATGATACGCGTTTAAAAACTAACGCCAGATAGATCGGCCCGCTCCACGAACGAACCAACACATTGGCATGTTCAGTCTTCTTGGAGCGCGAAGTCGATACGCGGCTTAAGACTCAAAATTATTGCTAGAGCGCAACATTATTGCTGCACAGAACAATCTTTTTATATTGATCTGTATTGTGTGTGTCAATGTCAATTATCACCGATCATATAGTTGTATATGTGCGTATGTCTATGGAAACTGTCGTAAGAATATCACAAATAATTCTTAAGAACGACTTTTAAAATGCCTACAGATTTACAGTATGTATTTCGGTAACTTTACTCTCACGGGTTAGATCTCCGAAATAAAATAGTACTCCGACTAGTTTCGGACATAATGTCCGAAACTAGTCGGAGTAATTTTGCAATTCTAAACCGTAATTGTTCAGACGTTTGAAATTATTTGATATTGTAACGCATAAGGACAAAGTATGTAGCATGTTATTAAGGAATAGAAATAAGATCTCGTAACACTTAAGTTTGTATTTATATATTATAGTAAATTTGTATGTCAAGCGTTTATTGACCTAATGCTTGTATAAATAAATTTATAATATATTAATATCTTTAATTTATTTACCGCAGGAAACACGAAGTAATTTAATTACTTTATATTTATTTACATAGGTAGGTATACAGGTAGGTACATAATTTTTTTTTGTTTTCCTATACTGAAAAAGTCGAATAATGTTCTATGGATATAATATATGTATAAAAAAATCTAAACAGTAACCATATATTAGTAAAATTAATAATAAAAAAAGAATATATATACCATAATTCATAGGTACCTCCCATATCAATAGATATAATTATTTAATCTAAAGGGCCTCTTAATGTTGGCTTTGGCCCAACTAAAGCCCTAAAAATGACCGGACATACCTAGGCCCGTGAGTTGTAAAATTAAAATCACTAACATACAAATCATAATTTTCTAAAAAGCCATGCACACCGCGACAAGTCAACAATTCGACTTAACACTTAATTATATCATCATCAGCATTAATCAACCTGTATTAGTCCACTGCTGAACAGAGGCCTCTTCGAATTACTAAAATTAAAAAAAAAAACTAGAACCGGCGACTAAGAACTACGGTATCCTATGAAATCAGAACCACCATAACGAAATGATTGACATCCTTTACATAAAATCCAATGCGGGGAGTGCGCGCCACATAGACTAATTACCATTTGAATGAGCAAAGATTAGAGGAGACTTGAAAGTTAAAGCGCGTTAGAAGTAAAACTTTCTTCACAGATTGTTTTATACAACTTCTTTTGAACTTAACTGGACGAATGCCCGAATTATAGCGAAATACATCTTTGTAGGTACGCCGTTCTACCGTTCCACAATAGAGGGCGTTTATATATATTAAATATAACATGACGTCAGTTCCGTTGATGCGGACCGTGATGCTACGTACTTCCGTTTAATTCTAGAGCGCCTAAAGAAGTTTCAAAAAAATCTAATCTTTTAAACGACATAAAACAACGATCGCGTGCAGACTTATTTGTTAGGCGCACTCTAGTTTTGACGCTACAATGGTACTCGTATATGTAACGCAAAAAATACAAAGTTCAACTGTACTCGGTAAGTGATACATTAATAATACTAACACAATTTAAATTATTCTTTAGAATTACCGTGAATTTGTTACATTATTAATGTTATACACCGGCTGTTATTCACGTAGTGTGATTAGTATTCGTCGTTTGTTGTAAGTGAACATCGCGATCTCACCGCGTGACCTCACTCCCGAGGAAGAGCGACGGTTTCGCTCGAAACCTAGGTCTAGAACATTCGACTAAAGGTACGTGAATTACAGCCGGTATATAACATTAATAATATACATAAAAAACTGTGGTCTTTTTGTATAATTTATTAAGATCTGATGAGTATCTCCAGAGATATGGAGATAAAGATCTCGAACTCGCTACTAAAACTGACTCGCGCGGCATGTGAAGTAGATCATTATATTATACATACATTTATATTAAGTACTATAATATAATTTTACATGTAAGCTTATTCGAATCACAGAACGCTTGTAGCGAATTAAACTAAACTTATATTATAACTTGGTTTCGTACTTCTTGACGATTGGCTCGTCTGGGGGCAAGAAGAAGGCAACCACTGCACTGCCTGAAAATAATGTAATTTTTGCAAAACGTTAGCTATTTATCTACGTTTATTTAACATTTAACGAAATATTTGACATTTATTGAAAAATGTTAGTTAAGTATATACTATTTTTTTACATTTGACTAAATATTTTACATTTATACATTTTGATTTTATATTTATCAAAAGACTTCCAAGAAGGAGGAGTTTCTCTATTCATCTGTATGTTTTTTTTAACAACTGAAATACCAGCTAAAGCTACATCAAACAGTCTTTTCAAAACCCTACAAGTAAAGACAATGAAAATAATATACTTACTCAAAACAAGCAGAGACCAAAGGTATATAGTTGCATAGCAGTGAGTGAATATGAGGTTCCCTACGAGGTTGATGCCGATGAAAGTGCAGCTCCGGCCGATCATGATGCTGAGGCAAGCTGCCATGCCTCTGAAATAGATTTTGCAAATAGATTTAATTGTAAGTTTGCAGTCTATCAGTTTTTATCGGATACATTTGGGAGAGTGTGCCACGCAACTGCCTGAACTTATTCCCCCGTCAACTTTTTTTAATCGGACAACCAGACGTACTGATACGCGCTATCCCTACATGGTGGATATTCTATCAATCCACACAAAGTGATTTGCTTACTCATTCATCATATGTATTGTTAAGAATTGCGACTCCTTGCCCGAGTCTCTGTTTCTGAAATGGTTCCATCTGGGGTTTTTAAGTCGCGAGTGAATAAATAGGCGAGATCGCGACGACCACGCTTCACGCTACGTAAACTTCCGAGGATGTGCATCAGATATGCATGAAACCTAAGTCGAGACAGTCGACAACATTCATTTAGTGAGTATAATAGTCGGTAATTTATAATCATGATTCAAACTCACGATAACTATAAATCTTAAGTAGAAGAATAAAAAATCATAAAACGAGAAAATACTAACCTGTATGCTGTAGGGTAAAGATCCACAAAGTACGAAGCAAGTATACCCATGCCAAGACAAGTACATGTAAACATCATAAACATGAACACACTGGAAATTGGCTCTGGCATGAGATTGGTCCCAACACCACCAATGGAAGACAATGTGAGGATGGTTATGAGGACGATCCTTTTCTTATTGGGAAGGTAGGAGATGACGAAGTTGAGGAAAGAGAAGATGCATTGAGATGCGATGAGGGTTAAGATTACGTTGTCTTCGATTGTGCCAAGGCAGATGTCCGGGCTCTGGAAGAGAAAATAAATCTACAAAATCTGTTAGTGTAGAGTAAAAATCCCGAGGTCCCGGTGGCGTAATCGGGAGAACAGTTGCCTTTGTTGCCACCGCCGTGCACCAATGGATTTTTCTATCCAAAACTTGATGTGCGCTTTTCAAAGTGGCCCTCCGATGAAGGAAAAACATCGTTAAGAAACCAACAACCCCCGGATGGTGGTAGGTCACTATCTAGTGTCCGCCTGGCCAGCTCTCAACCCTCAGGTTAGAAAATCTGTCGCCAAACATCTAATGTGTTCCGGCAGCTATCCTTGAGAGCCAGTTCCCGGCTCTCAAGGATAGCTGCCGGAACTATATTCTATACTATATTCTAGACCTAGCGTGCTTACCATCTTCGACCGCATCATCACTTACCAACAGGTGAGATAGTGGTCAAACGCTAGCCTATAAGATATAAAAAAAACAATGTCTAAATGAACAAACATTATTAAAGTCCCTTGACGCAAGACAATGATCAATAAAATACAAATATCATAGACGGAAACATGTAAAATCAATTTGTTCAGGTAAATGTAATATTTGTATTCAATATTGATCCAGTTGCACTTTTCATAATTATTGTGTTTTTAGTTATCCGTTGTAAATGAGCACGGCGGATTTTTGTGAACACATACCAACAAATGCACATTCACCAAAACAAAATGCCAAAATACTGACAAACTTGAAACTTTGCGATAGTGCGATATTATAAAGTCGCAGCAACGATAGTCGAGAAGATCTTTTCCAAAAGTATTCTTGTTTCTTTTTAGATTACAATAGGAAAAGCGTCTATTATAAGCGTATAACACCTGTTTAATTTAATTACAAAACATTCATACTTCTAACTGCGATCACAGAACGTCAGCGGTTGAAAACATACTCGTAGTACTCACAATTTTAGACGGTACAGTGCTATTAGAGACGGTTTCGTCAACAATCTTGGTGGTGATGAGAGAACAGACTCCGCCAGGGTTAGTGATGTTGCTCTCCAGGGATATCCTCACCAGATTCATGATGTGGGGCAACCAGACCAGGTAGCTGTTGTTGCTGGAATGGAAAGAACGGTTGATGTGGAGGAAAGTGACAAAAACTTACAACGCCAAAGTCATAAAAAACAACCCTGCCGTGCACCAATGGATTTTTCTATCGAAAATGTATGCGCGCTTTTCACAGTGGCCCTCCGGTGAAGGAAAACATCGTTAAGAAACCAACAACCCCCGCATGGTGGTAGGACACTATCTAGTGTCCGCCTGGCCAGCTACAACCCTCAAGTTAGAAAATCTGTCGCCAAATATCTAATGTGTTCCGGCGGCTGTCCTTGAGAGCCAGTTCCCATTATAGGCCTAGCGTGCTTACCATCTTCAACCGCATCATCACTTACCAACAGGTGAAATATTGGTCAAACGCTAGCCTATAATATATTTTAAAAAAAAACTATTTTTAACCGACTTCAAAAAAAGGAGGAGGTTTCTCAATTCGAACGTATATATGTTTTTTTTTTTTAATTTTTTTTTATGTTTGTTTGCGGATAACTTCGTCGTTTATGAACCGATTTTGACTACTCTTTTTTTGTTGGAAAGGAGATATGTATATAAGTGTGGTACCATGGTAATTTTATCGAGGTCTGAAAGTATCTCTAGAGATATGGAGATAAACACCTCAAAATTGGTACTGAAAATTAATAGCGCGGCATTGAAGTTGGTTCTTTTTAGTTTTTTTTAAAGATCTTATAAGTTATTATTTTTGTCCAGCTAACATGCTAGAAACGAATGTAGCAGTACGGAGGTTGTTACCGAGTGGTCCACTCGCCGTTCACCCGTAGACAGTTTGCAAACTTGACAATTCGATGACTAAGCAGTTTGTTTTATATCTTATAAGCTAGCGTTTGACAAATATCTCGCCTGATGGTAAGCGATGATATAGTCGAGGATGGTAAGCACTCTAGAATACTCTCTTATTCTCAACGATTGTGTACTGCTGGAATATCGTAAGGTTATCGCGTCAGACTTTCTCCATGATGGTGATAAGTAAGCGAAACATCGATATAATATGCTCTTGCCACCTATAGACGAACACCCGTGCTAGTTATTGAATTTTGAACTGGTGACCTCTCGCTTAGAAGTTATGCCATCTATCCTTTACGCCAACGAGGCTCTCGAGTTGATGTAATGAGCGTATAGATATCCGTTTTTTTATCGCAAACTGCAAGCGCTATATATATCACCTGATGGTAAGTGATGACGTTTCCTGAAGTGAATTCTAACTGCACGAGGCGTGATCAGCTGTTTACTTCTCAATCATTCGAAAGCAAATTCTCATTCGAAAAATGCCTGTACTTTGACTTGGATAATTGCAATTCACAATGCTCCGATCGGTTACTTGTGATATTTCAATTCCAAAAAAAATCGTATTCGTGAAATGAAATGATTTATTGGCTTGTGGTCGAGGTAATTACAAACAGTGGTGTTATAATAATAGAATATAGAATAAATCGATAGAACCGCTTATTTAAGTCTACAAACACATTACAAAACTTGAAAAAACAAATAAACATAATAAAATGGTGTTTTATCAGGTAATGACAGTTTCATAAATTCTTGTCATTTAAAAATTCGTCAATGCTATAGTATGTCTTTTGTATTAAAAATGTATTAAGCATGTTTTTAAATATATTTGTGTTGGTGATACTTTTGATTTTTGTTGGAATTTTATTGTAGATGGTAGGTGCCATACAAAACACACTTTGACTAAACTGTCTTGTTTTACTCATTTTGTATTTTAAAGTCTCTGGTCGTCTTCTAACAACAGTGTGCGTCTCAAACAAGGAGGGATTGCATTTTGCAAAAGTGGCAACGTCACTTATGTATAATGACGGTAGTGTGAGAAGCCCGTGTGACTTAAAAATACCTCTGCACGTATCTCTTTGCTTGAGCCCAAATATTGCTCTGAGGCATCGTTTTTGAGCTCGAAATATTCGAAGCTTATCTATGGAATTCCCCCAAAACATAATCCCATACCGTAGAATTGATGCTACATGTCCATGATAGGTTGTAGTAGCGCTTTCAGATTAACTAATCCTCTTAGTTTATACAGTGCAAATGAGAATTTATTCAGTCGTTTGCATATCTCATCAATGTGCGGCTTCCATGTCAACTTGCTGTCAATAGTTAAACCTAAGAATCGAGTAGTTTCTGTTTGATTTATATGTTTACCTGAATAGTTAATGTCAATATTTAATGAAGTATTACGTCGATAAAAATTCACTAAGTTAGTTTTGTCCAAATTAATTTTTAAATTATTAAATGTCAACCATTTAATTAAGCATGTCAAATTATAGTTAATGTCCAATTCCATATTGTAATTATCATTATTTTTATCATATACAAATAGCACGGTGCTGTCGTCAGCAAATAATGTCATAGGGTGTATAGTTGCTGTAGGGAAGTCATTAATATAAATTAAGAAAAGTAATGGGCCTAATACGCTTCCTTGTGGAACACCATAGTATATATCTCTGGTACCTGAAGTGAATACTGTTTCAGTCTTGCTCTTCATGTCAATTTTGCTAATGTGCGTTTCCTGCGTTCTATCACAGAGATAAGATTTAATCAAATCGTAAGAATTGCCTCTAATTCCGTATGCCTGCATTTTATTAAGTAGAATTTGATGGTCCACGTGATCAAATGCTTTGGTCATATCCATAAAGATTTTATTGCATCTATAAAAGTATTAACAAAGTCTTAAATAAAATGTACTGCTCTTAATGCACCCGGGAAGGGCACAGCAATGTTAATTAATTAATTAGGAAAGAGGAGAAATATTAAATTTCGATTGAAAATGAAGCTTCCAAATCAGAATAGGTTTTCGAATGAGTGAGAAATTGAGAGTCAGCGGGCAGGTGCCAGTTAGCTCTAAAGACCTTAAACCTAAATAAATACATGAAGGAACCTGTCTCACGTGATGTACGCAACGGCGACAATGTAGTACAGCTGCAGGCTTCGCACCAAGTACGGGGGCCTGAACAGTGACGCGCTCTGTTCATACATAGCCCGGGGTAGAGACATGGGCTTCCTTGCTGCTACGTCGTCTGATGATATTGAAGATACCTGGAAGGGTAAAAATGAGCTGAATAATCATTTTGTATCGGTGTTAAGGTTAAGGTTTATGACGGTTAAGCGTCCGGAATGATGTTAAAAATTGGATAAGGTAAGCAAATTGCTTCCCGTCTCGCAAAGAGGTAAGCCATTATGCCTACTTTTGTTTAAATTAATTATAGTCAAGCGTTTGACCACTATCTCTCCTGGTGTTAAGTGACGATGTGGTCGACGGTGCAGCACGTTTGGCTAGAAGATACCTATTCACTCGTGAATTGGAGGCCCCCTGATGGTACCTTTCCGGAAACATAGACTCAGGCAACAGCATATTCCGGTGATTGGACAAAAAACCATGAAATCATAAATATAGCTTACCAAATTGAAGTCAGAGCAGTGATACAGCCATAATATCCCATAAACGATCCGATCCGGTAACCGTCAAGATAAACTAGTTCTATTAAAATCAGATCAGCAATCGTAGCGTCAAATGTCTAGCAAGAGGGCAAAGCTAGCAAGAGCGTGTATAGTATAGTTGAAGTGGCCTATGCCCAGCAGTGTACTAGTATAGGCCGATGATAATTAATGTTGTTGAAAGATGTTAGGTCTCACACGCCCTGTAAGCACCACGCAAGACTTTTCTTTTTATAAAATCAATTAAGAAATGTCAAAAAAAATAAAAGTTACAACAACTAATACAAACCTGATAAACTTCATCACAGCCTTTATGATTCAAAGCGTGAATTTTTTTCAACACTTCCAGAGCTTCCTCTTTTCGTCCCCTGTTGAAGAGGAACTTAGGAGACTCGAAAAAGAAGTAAAGGGCTAGAGATCCCAGCCCTGAAGGGAGCGCGAGAACCAACACTAAGAGTCTCCAGGGTCTGAACTCTATGCCCAGCCAGGATATCTCAGCTGCGAAGTCCAGCTTAAGGATTGGATAGGTGATAACTGAAAAAACAAAGATATAATCATCGTTATCAGCCTGTATCATTCCACTGCTGGATAAAGGCCTCTCCCAAGACACGCAACTAAGCTCGATCTTCAGCTTCTCCTTTCCAATCACTGCCAGTGGGCAGTTCTGCGTATGTCGTCGCTTCATCTGGTTCATGATGATGATGAAAAACATACAGACGAATTGAGAACCTCCTCCTTTTTGGAAGTCGGTACAAAAAAGATGTAGCATAAGAATACGGTAATGCTTACCATTTTTTTTGTGTCGAAGTGCTAGCCTGAAACTGACCACTGTCTCACCTGATGTTAAGTGATGTTGTGGTCTAAGATGGAATTGTGCTTATCTAGATTTTGAAGATGGAAGTCAGACGGCAGGCCTTTTTTTTGGTCTTGGGCACATGCCTTTTCCTAATATACAGCAGCATAACAATCAAGCGGCAGTAGCAGCCAAGCTGATGGTGAGGGGTTACCGCTGCCTATTGACATCTTATTAGCAGTTATTCTCATTGACAGCAGTATTAGAGTTTTGCTGGTGTATTGCCAACTCTTTAGTAAATTAAAAACTGTTGAAAACACTCTCATAACTCTTCTTCTGAAACTTTCAAATTGTTTTCATTTATAATCAGATTAAAGTATTCTGAGAAGATTCCGTGGAGCTGTAAAAAAAAGCTTACGGTTCTCCTTGTAAATATTGTTTTAATGTATGAGATCCTGCATCGCGCAAACGACATTTTCCGTTACGTTACAGCCAGATGCATTTGCTTCTCTGTCAAACATCTCACAGAGACCTCGTCGCTGGGAGCAGCGACGACTCGGACGGTGGCGGTTGACCCCGGGAACTTAGCCGGTCGCTGAGGCGTCTAGCTGGGCTTCTCCGAACGGAGATCAACCTGGCATGGGCGTCTCGCCCGGCTAACCAGTTCCCGGGTTAAACCCCACCTCCACACGCGACTCCCAAAGAAGACAGCAAACAAACTCTCAACCCAGCATATGGGTCGCCCTGCCCATCGGGCAATCTACCACGGCCCCGAAATGGCCACCCCAACTCCTGTGCGTATTAACGCACAGCGATAGACACTCTGGCAAGGGGGCAATGCCCCAAAACCACGACCCCGCACACCCTAGGGTCGTGTGAGAAGACAGCTCAAACATCTCAAAATGTGAACTTTGTATATAACATTCACATTTATAATAGTAGTAGAACTGATAGTATTTCTCAATGTTAGAGTAAATATTCATAATCAGCCTGTATCAGTCCACTGCTGGACATAGGCCTCTCCCAAGAAACGCCACTGAGCCCGATCTTTGGCTCATCGGGAGGGGTATGCCCTAATCGCCACACTGGGCCAGTGTTACCAGATTAAAATTATAAACTACCGTGGTGACAACTTAAAAATACCGTGTTTTAGTCTAAAATTACGGTGCATACATGCAAGGTTAACAAAAGAAAGTTTTATTTATTATACGACCAATTTTTATATAGATTAAAACTAAAACTCCTATCTACGGATTAAAAAGTGGACTTACGGCTACTGAAAATCGTTTTTTATTTAGTCGTATTATATTATATGTATTATGTTTGAGGATTTTCCCGGCAATAAAAAGAACAAAAATAGTGTTGCCAAAGGAAGCCGTAAATTGCTTTTCGTTTTACGTGTATTTTGTAACATTTTACTGGAGTTTTATAATTATTTACAAAATGTATTTACACGGTAATTTAAAGTTCAAAATACCGTAGAAAATAACACGGTAGTGAATCTTTACCGTAGACCGTGTTCTAGCCAAAAAAACCGTGCATCTACGGTAATTATCGTGTATCTGGTAACACTGTACTGGGCAGGCTGGTTGGCGATCGCATTACGTAGCTCCTCGCACCGGTGACGCTGCTGCCCGTCACCGGCCTGCAGTATATAGCTACTCCATAATTTGAAATGGTTATACCGCCATTTGTCGGTTGCCAGGGCCTCGTTCGTTAGTCAGCAGGATGCTCCACAGGCAGGTGAGGTTGGCTGGGAGCACTGAGGTGGTATTTGTGCTCCCTTACATCCCAGTAAATATTGAACCCATTAAAATATCCAATACATCATTAATTCCCATCGCACATTAATAAATGACCGTCTAACAGGTGGGCATGTCTAGGGTAAACGTGTTACCGAAAGTGTGAAAAACAATGTAGGTACAGTGTAAAAATAGACATAAAAGAGGAATTGTAAATGACTTCGACAATTTGTCTCTTTGCCAAGTGCGATCAGTGACCTAATCGTACTCACGCTTTTCGTAGTATGACGTGCCAACCTAACTGACACAGTTTACCTGTACTCAAAATGACTGAATATCATTAAAATAAACTGGCCAAGTGCAAGTCGGACTCGCACTCGTAGGGTTCCGTACCACACTACAGTATTTTATAAGATCGAGCAAAAAATACCACTATCATTTTTCGCCAGCAAAAAATTATAATTAATTAATTTTATTTCTTATAACGCCATCTAACGTCTAACAAAGGTGTTAGGGATCGACATTTCAATATAACGCCATCTATGGGACGTTTACCTAACTAAGCGTTCATAGATGGCGTGAAATGCCGAAAAAAAAACACGTTTCTTGTATGGGGACCCTCTATTATTTTTAACTTTACTCTGTTTTTGTATTTGTTGTTATAGCGGCAACAGAAATACATCATTTGTGAAAATTTCAACTGTCTAACTATCACGATTCATGAATCGTGATAGTTAGACAGTTGAAATTTTCCAGGCTGTATCTCATGAGATACAGCCTGGTGACAGACGGACAGACAGACAGACAGACACACAGACAGACAGACAGACAGACAGACGGACAGCGGAGTCTTAGTAATAGGGTCCCAGGTTTTTACCCTTTGGGTACGGAACCCTAAAAAACTGTCATCATCATTATCAGAGAATGTCATAGAATCACATGTTGCACTGACCCCACGTAAGCGGTATAAGGGTTGTAAATGAAAAAGTATAAGGGTAGGAAGTCTTCCTACTCTTATCCCACTTAAGTGGGGTCCCGATCGGTGCAATATGTAATTCTCTTCCATTTGGGTCTATCCGCAGTCATTCCGCATCCACCCCTTTTACATCTCTATCTTCTATCACACAGTTCATCCACATTTTTTTCGGTCTTTCTCTTCCTCTATACCCATCCACTTTCATGTATACATTGCCTTTCTAATTATTGAAAATATTGTATCGCAGTAAAAAGTGGGAATCATACTTTTGGCACACATTGAAGAAAACATCGGCCAACTTTTTTAACAGGTAGTAAAATTACGCCATAATTTCGTAATTTGCATAGTTTAATTGCTGTACTATTTATGTTTTATCTTTACCAATTAGTTTCATTTTTAGGGTTCCGAACCCAAAGGGTACCAACGGAACCCTATTACTGAGACTCCGCTGTCCGTCTGTCTGTCTGTCTGTCCGTCTGTCACCAGGCTGTATCTCATGAACCGTGATAGTTAGACGGTTGAAATTTTCGCAGATGATGTATTTCTGTTGCCGTTTTAACAATAAATACTAAGAACAGAACAAAGTTAAAAATTAAAGAAAAGTTTCAAAAAAAGTTTTTTACGATAGCGCAGCGCCACCTATCTAGTTGCTAATATGGCGCTATCGTCTTTACCTTAATCTGAATCTCGGAAGCGGCTCCAACGATTAAATAAAATTTAGTATGCCTACAGGGGATAAATCGATCTAGCTAGGAGTCATTTTCAGAAAATGTTGTTTTATTCGTGTTTTCAATAATCAACTTTATTGATAATCAACTTAAAATATGACTCTTCCCGACATCTATTGGCGAGTAGAAGTACTATATCAGTAAAGCAGTTAGTTGCTCTCAATTAAAAACAATAGTATTATTATTCGTCAATAGATGTCGGGAAGAGTCATATTTGTCTGTTTAAGTGGCAAAAAATACCGAGCAAAGCTCGGTCAACCAGATATTTAATAATATTAATTACTACAATTACTATTACTACTATTACTATTACTACTATATAATACTATTCTACCTTTGTGTTAACATTTACTTAGTTGGTGTTAGAAGTTCGTTAGAAATTCGATAGATGGCGTTCGGAACCCTTCGTGTGCGGGACAAAGTTTGACTCGTACTTGGTCAGTTTTATTAATTGTTTTGTCCCACTGTTGAACTTCTTATTTCTGTTTTTTTATTTCCGACAATCAAGCACTTGATCACTATCTCACATGATGATAAATAAAATAACCCTATAGCCTGAGAAACCTCCAACCCGCCGCATGGTGGTAGTATAGAGTCCGCCTGGCCAGCTACCACCCTCAAGTACGAAAATCGGTCGTCAAACATCTTATGTGTTTTGGCAGCTGTCCTTGAGAGCCAGTTCCCATTCTAGGCCTAGCGTGCTACCATCCTCGACCGCGTCATCACTTACCTACAGGTAAGATAGTGGTCAAAGGCTAGCCTATATGATATAAAAATAAAACTGGCCAAGTGCGAGTCAGCATCGCGTCTCTTATCGTACACTTAGGGAGGGTTCCGTTCAATACGAAACTTAACACAGTTTCAACCTCATATATTTGATTGATATTACCAAGAATATTTGGTTTGGTCGCGATCTAGAAAGACGGGGCTCGTTTACTAGCGCCATCTATGTCATTTTGTCGAAACTAATTAGATAGATGGCGTTTAAAAACACGTTATTTGTATGGGGACCCCCTTTAATTTTTAACTTTATTTTGTTTTTAGTATTTGTTGTTCTAGCGGCAACAGAAATACACCATCTGTGAAAATGTCAACTGTCTAACTATCACGGTTAATGAGCTATAGCCTGGTGACAGACGGATAGATAGACAGACAGACAGACAGACTGACTGACAGACTGACAGACAGACAGACAAACGGACAGCGGAGTCTTAGTAATAGTGTCCCGTTTTACCCTTTGGGTACGGAACCCTAAAAAGATATATTTGAATAATCTGTAAATGGAAGACTACTGGAAGTACTAGGACTGTAGGCCAATCCATATATCGTGACAATATCAACCCGTCTTCCAGTGTGGCGTCTGATGTGTGATGAGGACCTCCAGAGATATGGAGATAAACGCCTCAATCTTGTTATAAATAACTGACGCGTCATTTGAAGTCGTTTTTTTTTTCGATGTTTAACGATCTTAAATTATTATTATTTGGATACCTATATTTTCTCTGAATTAATCTCTTATATATAAAAATGGATCCCAATTGCCCTTGGTCACGGCATCACGCGTGAACGGCTGGACCGATTTCGCTAATTCTTTTTTTGTTGTGTTTTTTATCGTCAGGAGATGGATGGAATGGAAAAAAAATTAAAATAAATAAAAGTTGTTTTAAACGCAGGCAAAGCTGCGGGGCACAGCTAGTATTTAATATAATTTAAATACCCTTTCGCTAATTATGTAAGATTTCATTGGACCTCTCCAAACGCCAATTTTATGGGTTTTGTGTGGATTATCCTTATTATGATGAGACAAGTTGCTATTTTCAGGCTTTTTACAGAGGCCGATCGCAAAATGTAAATAAAGCTTGAAATGAAAAAGTTCATTTTAGCGTTCCGTACCTAAAGGGTATCAAAGGAACCTTATTAGTTTTCCTCTAAATGTGCATCGGATTTGTATTGTGTAAATGCATGTGTAGTATATAAATAACCACCTTTACAAGAATCACTGACAATTCTTGTTAAGACTGATATGCTTTTAGTATAATTCTGCTAAAGACGAAATCGCTATATTTGTCACACTGACCAAAGAGAATATAAATACTACGTACACTGAACAGAACCACAGATAATAATACTTCACAACTATAGACTATATAGTGCGCGCTAGATGAGTCTGCGAGCCTAATTAGGGTTCCGTACCTCAAAAAGTAAAAAAAAGGAACCCTTATAAGATCACTTTCTTGTCCGTCTGTCTGTCTGTCTGTCTGTCCGTCTGTCTGTCCGTCTATCTGTCCGTCTGTCTGTCCGTCTGTCTGTCCGTCTGTCTGTCCGTCTGTCTGTCCGTGTGTCACCACTGATTTTTATGTTAACTTGGGTTAAACTAAGTAAGAATATATTTTAATCTTAATTATTTATAATAATAGCTTTCTAGTACATATGTCTTCATTATTTTTAGGGTTCCGTACCCAAAGGGTAAAATGGGACCCTATTACTAAGACTCCGCTGTCCGCCTGTCTGTCTGTCTGTCCATCTGTCTCCAGGCTGTATCTCATTAACTGTAATAGTTAGACAGTTGAAATTTTCACAGATGGTGTATTTCTGTTGCAGCTAGAACAACAAATACTAAAATCAAACTAATGTTAAAAATTAAAAGGGGGTCCCCATACAAAAAAACGTGTTTTTAGTATAACGCCATCTATGTTTGTTAAGCTAACAACCTTTCTAATTCGTTTCAGCAAAATGACATAGATCGCGCTGTCGAGATTCTCCGTAAACTCGTATACCAAACAAAATGTTCTTGGTAATATCGACAGAAATAGGAATAATAAGGTAGATAATCCTATTTCTGTGGTATTTCAATTCATTAAATAAATATGAGGTTGAAACTCTGTTATGTTTCGAATTGTACTGTAGTACGGAACCCTCCCCAAGTGTGCGATGCGAGACGCGACTCTGACTCGCACTTGGCCAGTTTTATTATTAAATTAAAATGTAAATCACTTAAGATATTTTAATTATTTTACTAACCTATTTATTTTGGCCATGCGTAAACTTTTGTGCAAACTCATAACTGCCTACTCATTCGTTACCTAGAGTATACTCTAGTAGAGTACCTAGTAGAGAGTAGTAGTCTAACCTAGAGGAGACCATAAATTAAGAATTTAATGCGTACGTAGCGCAATGTGAGGTCTGTAGTAAACTAAGGTCAGTTTCATCAGCTCCTGATAAAATGTCAGATAGTACCGCTAACTTGGCAGATAAGTGCCTAATAGTATCAAGAATCGGAGAGACTGGTATAAAAGAAACCACTTCATATTTGCATTGTCTTGTTGATAATGTTACCTCCAGCGACGGCCGGTGACAAGATGATGAGACAAGTCATCAGCAGCATATATTTGCTCCTCACTCGCTGGGTGCACGACTCTCCCACCAGGGTGTAGGACGCTGAATTGGCTGCACACGAACTGTGAACACACATGACATGGTTTTTTTTATTTGTTGTAATTACAAAATTTACAAGGCTTCGTCGTTAAGGTGCATACAGACTATGTAATATTACATGTTATACAAAATTGTTATATAACATGCTTCAGATAATGTTATAAAGCACGAAATGGCATAAACGGAATGTAATAAAGCCTTCGATCAAGACTTGATCGAAGAATAAAGCATATTATAATAACAAGTTATTAAAATGTACAACTATGTTGTATTAGTCACGTAAACTCACTAGCTGTGGATTTAATCTATAGAAAAGTATCGAACGAGCATTTGTTTTAACTCGTATCGTACCTTTATCCCTAGTAAGTTTATCAACAAAATTCGCCCGGTCTGAACCTACGCTACGTTTTACTATTCATTATTCTGTGGCCAATTTGCGGTCTCCACTCAAGAACTCGTTTACCCCAGCGCTTGTCGGTTCTTTGGCTAATGTGGCCGGCCCATTGCCACTCCAGCTTACTAATGCGATTGGCTATGTCCATCGATATATATAAAAGGGAGATAAGGGATCCCGCTCCTGGACGCAACCTGGACCGTGTGAATTAGGTTCGCGAACCTAATTTCACCTTAGTCACAATCGAACTGCCGTTTGTGTAGCACGTACAGAATTACATGTGCAATTATCGCAGATCCATTTAAATAATTAGCAACAATGCCTTCCTCTGTTCTTCATGCACGTTAAGCTCGACATTAGAAATTCGTGTTTTCATGTAGTTATTTCTAGTTCCATTATGTTAACGTGGCATAAGAGTGAGTACCGCATCTCCGTTTTTAGGGTTCCGTAGCCGAATAAAGGAACCCTTATAGATTCGCCATGTCTGCCTGTCTGTCTGTCTGTCTGTCCGTCCGTATGTCACAGCCATTTTATTCCGAAACTATTAGGACTACAGAATTGAAACTTGGTAGGTAAATGTATTCTGTAAACCGCTTTCCGATTTTCAAACAAAAATATAAACGTTTTAGAGGGGGCATCCCATACATGGAACTAAAACAAAAAAAAAATCTTCAAACCTATACGTGTGGGGTGTTTATGAATAGGTCTTTAAAAATTACATTGAAGTTCCTAAAGTCATTTTTTCTCAAAGTCAATCATTTAAGAGATAGGCGCGTCTAAATTGGTAAAATGTGTGTCCCCCCCCCCTCTAACTTCTAAACTAAGGGAGTGAAAAATCTAGAAAAATTATATTCTGTAGATCTCAATAAAAACTTTCAATGAAAATTAGTTTGAACGAGATACAGTCAGCAGTTGTTGAGATATAGCGACCGCAAGTATAACTTGGTTTTTCATACAAACACTATGAAAAACAAAGTTATTTTTGTAGTTGCGAAAAATTATAGTTATAGAATACTCTACTGTATTACGGAACCCAACGAGTGCGAGTCCGACTTGCACTTGGCCAGTTTTATTTATATCAATGGCTATGTCGATGACTTTGGTTCTCTAACGGATCACGTCGTTTCGAATTCGATCTTTCAGAGAAACTCCGAGGATAGCCCTTTACATAGTACGCTCAGCGACTTTAAATTTGTGGACAAGACGTCCACCTTTTGGCTCAGTATGTCGTGTTGTAATTTAGTATATTAAATCTGTGGGAAGAGGTACCTATGTCTACCTTTGCGGTCCAATCTCGATCGATCCTATTTCAGGCCTCCCTCACTCGCCCATAGCTACTGCGATTTATACCTAAACTTTCGTCACCTGCGCCGGTACTATCTGCCAGTCGGTTGTCACTGCTCACGCGCGCGCAACGTATATTATAATTCAAATGACGGGATAACTGCGCATTCGTATTCTATATTAGAAACGATTTAAGTTTTTCATAGTCATTTTGCGGGTTTGACAAAAAACAAGCACAATATGTTTCATTTTTTTATGCTGCCGATACTAAAATGACAAAACGGCGTAAAATTCACTTTCTCGATTTCAATTTCGACTCTTAGTTAGGAATTTTGGTGTAATTTTGTGAGGTAAATAAAAAGAATTCGTATTTTTTTTTTTATTTCATTGAGTCAACCCCAAATTTTTACTGTATAAGGCGCGCGATGTACCGGCGCGCGCCGAACGAAGTAATACGAGTAACAACGCTAGGTCAAGCGCCTTAGACACATTTTTGCTTGTATTGTGTGAAATAAACGTTGGTATTGTGTTTATGTGTGAAGTATCTGTTACGTAGTAACTATTTTATAATCTGTGCCTATATTGTCTATGCAGATTCAGATTCAGATTCAGCTATTTTATTTGCATAAAACACAGGTTTATAAGGTAAAGATAGTAACAATAAAATGATTAGTTCCATGTCCGTATTTTGCCAAGACTGGCGTGCAAATTTTACAATTAAATGATAATTTGGAATTTCAATGTCAAATAGATTAATTATACAATAATAGTAAAGTCAAGATCATGATTTCAATTTACATAATTAAATACAAAATCATTATATTTTTACACATACCATTATATAACATATTGCACATGTCATACCCTTCTTACCACTTCTTGTTTAAATCCAAATAGTAATTTATTGAGTAAAAAGCTTTTCTAATAACCACTAAAACAAATTTATTTTGAACAACATTAAAGGTAAAATTTTAAAGTTAGCTGGTAGTTTATAAAATACTTTAACGGCCATTGAATAAGTGCTTCATCATCATCATCATCATCAGCCTGTATCAGTCCACTGCTGGACATAGGCCTCTCCCAAGATGCGCCACTGAGCCCGATCTTCGGCTCTTCTCTTCCAGTCACTGCCCACCGCTTTGCGTATGTCGTCGCTCCACCTGGTCACAGGACGTCCTACGCTACGTTTGCCGATTCGCGGTCTCCACTCTAGGACAAGTCTGCCCCAACGGTTATCAGTCCTGCGGCAGATATGACCAGCCCACTGCCACTTCAGCTTGCTAATCCGTTGAGCTATGTCGATAACTTTAGTTCTCTGGCGAATTACTTCGTTCCGGATTCGATCCCGCAGAGAAATACCGAGCATAGCTCTCTCCATAGCTCGCTGAGCGACTTTAAACTGGTGGACCAGTCGGACTGTGAGTGTCCACGTCTCGGCTCCGTATGTCATCACAGGTAGGACGCACTGGTTAAAGACTTTTGTCTTTAGACACTGTGGTATAGGCGACGAGAAGACTCGACGGAGTTTTCCGAATGCTGTCCAGCCCAGCTGAATTCTTCTCTGGATTTCCTTCTCGAAGTTATGTTTGCCTAGTTGGAGCGTTTGCCCTAGGTAAACATACTTAGTGACAACTTCGAGTGGGATTCCATCTACGGCAATCAGTTCCGGAACAACGTGCTCGTTGTACATGACTTTGGTTTTGTCCAAATTCATCCGGAGACCGATGCTACGAGAAGAATCAGCTAGGCCATTCAACATCCTTTGTAGGTCATGCAGCGTCTCTGCCATAATGACGATGTCATCTGCGAATCGTAAGTGAGAGATGTACCTGCCGTTGATGTTAATGCCACGATCTTTCCAGTCCAGCGTCTTAAACATATCCTCCAAGGCGTTAGTGAACAGTTTCGGGGATATGACGTCCCCCTGTCTCACTCCTCGACGCAGGTGGACATGTTTAGTTCGCTGGTTCTGTACTTGTACAGTCATCGTTGCGGCATTATATAGACATCTCATCACTTCGATATATCGCCAGTCGACTTGGCAACGCTGCAAGGACTCGAGAACAGACCAGGTTTCGATTGAGTCAAAGGCCTTCTCATAGTCCACAAATGCTAAGCACAGGGGCCGATTATACTCTTCGGTCTTCTGTACAATCTGCCGCACCGTGTGGATGTGGTCTATGGTGCCGTAACCGCTTCGAAACCCGGCCTGTTCCGGAGGTTGAAACTCGTCGAGTCTTCGCGCAAGACGGTTCGTGATGACCCTTGAAAACAGCTTGTAGACATGGCTCAGAAGCGAAATCGGGCGATAGTTTTTCAATAGGGTTTTGTCTCCTTTTTTTGAAAAACAAAACCACCATGCTTCTGTTCCATGCCTGTGGAGTTCTCCCAGTAAAAAGAACGGAATTAAATAGCTGTTGAAGCTGTTGAACTGCTGGAGCTCCTCCGGCTTTTAAAAGCTCCGTTGTGATTCCGTCTTCTCCTGGGGCTTTTCCATTTTTGAGTTGTTTAAGGGCCATCACGATTTCGTCTCGGCTAATTTCGGGCAGATCTTCTGTGAAGTGGCGGGTTAAGGTGGCTCTAGAATCCTCAGTATCGGGTTCGGGCCTTGAAGCATGCGATGCGTAGAGCTTGCCGTAGAAGTCTTCAACTTCCGACAGAATCTCCGGCTTGGATGCGACGACGTTCCCCGTTGACGTTGTCAGCTTTGTGAGGTGGCTTCTACCCAGAGGCTGGACGAACACTTTCGACCCCCGATTCTGCTCAATTGATTCTTTAATCAAGAGCGTGTTAGAGGATCGGAGGTCGCGTCGTACCAGCTTCTTTATGGATTTGTTGCGCGCCAGGTTAGTTGACAAAGCTGACAAAGGGTCTGTTCGTCTCTCTTCCATTAGCCGAAGTGTTTCTGCCGAGAGTTTGGACTGTTTGCCCGTACGCTTGCTCTCGCAAAACTTTGTCCCTTCATCCCTGAGGATTTCCACCACTTCTTCGAGTTTCTGGTCTACGTCATCTGTGGTTTCCAAGGTAGCGAATCGATTTTCCAATTTTAATTGGAATATTTCGGACCCAACAGCGGTTTGGAGTAGGTTCGGACGGAGCGTAGACTTCATCAATCGGAATCTCTCGGCTTTAAAGTCGATATCCAGAGTTCCTCGTACAAGTCGGTGATCACTTCCAGTATTAAACCTAGTGATCACTGAGACGTCTCTGAATATGCGCCGTTTGTCCGTAATGATGAAGTCAATCTCGTTTTTAGTCACAAAGTCGGGGCTTTGCCACGTCCATTTCCTTTGGGGCTGTTTCTTGAAGAACGAGTTCATCAAGAAAAGCCCCTCTCTCTCGAGGAAATTGACGAGCATTTGTCCCCTGTGATTCCTACTCCCAAATCCGTGGGGTCCTATAGACGATTCGCCGCATGTTTGTACTCCCACTTTGGCGTTAAAGTCTCCCATGACAACGTTGTAGTGAGCCTTGGAGGTGGTGTGTAAAGCTCTGGAGATATCTTCATACATGCTCTCCACCTCGTCATCCAAGTGTGTCGAGGTCGGTGCGTAGACCTGGATAACCTTGAGGCTGTACCTCTTGGTTAATAAGTGCTTATAGTCCGTCAATTCTGAATCGATTCGAATGATTATTTTTAACCGACTTCAAAAAAAGGAGGAGGTTTCTCAATTCGACCGTATATTTTTTTTTTTTTTTTTTTTTTTATGTTTGTTCGCGGATAACTTCGTCGTTTATGAACCGATTTCGATTATTCTTTTTTTGTTCGAAAGGAGATATCCCAAGTGTGGTCCCATGGTAATTTTATCGAGGTATAATAAGTATCTCCAGAGATATTGAGATGAACATCTCAAAATTGGTACTGAAAATGTATAGCGCGGCATTGAAGTCGGTTGTTTTTTAGTTTTTAAACGATATTATTGTAATCGGTAGGGTACGTTTCCGAAGTGGTCCCATTGTAATTTCATTGAGATATGATAAGTATCTCCAGAGATATGACGATAAACGTCTCAAACTTGCTACTGAAATTGACTCGCAAGGCATTGAAGTCGGCTGTTTTAGTTTTTAAACTAACTTAATTATTGGAGAAACAAGTTTATCAGGATAGCGACTATTAAAATCTATGACCTCTTTAAGTTTTTTGAAAAAATGCGGATACTTTTTCACAAAGACGCTCAACTCAAACACGTACATGCTCGGTAAAGTGAGTAAGCCAATCTTAGGAAACAGTTCTCAGACATGAGCGCAGAGGTCCTACTCCACAAAGAGCTCATCGTATACACTTATTTTGAGCGATGAACGCTTTATTGAACCACACACTGTTACTAGGGTTTCCGGAACCGGTTTCTTCTTGAGAACCGGGAATCTCGGTACATTTTAAAATGTTTGAAACCTTGGTAGGTACCTACTCTTATAATAATCGGGTGGTAGTATGTAGTTATATATACCTTCCTTCCTTAGGGTCCCCGCACACGGGCCACAACCACATGTAGTGTGGTCTACTACTGGGGGACCAGGGTAAGAGAAACAACGTATACTCTTTACATAATGATAGCTCTATATCGATTAACCCAAATACTTAAAGATACTTATCTTATATACTAACATTATCACATAGTACGTGCTACATCGAAATGTCACATTCTTTCGTATTACATGTTTATCACCTAGACATGGAGTCACACCCTACACACAAAACGCCGCCACCGGTATATTTCCAATAGCTTTCATACATTTTATAATAAAGCGTGTGGCGGCCACCGGCGTCAACCGTGTGCGGCGAGTTCATATAAATTGTATGAAAACTATAGGAAATATGCCGGTGGCGGCTTGTGGCCGGTGGCCCGTGTGCGCCGACCCTTACTTTTGAATGTTAGTTCATAGTTAAGCCGCAACGGTTCTCTTTTTGCACAGACTTTACATACGTCAGTATTATTTTAATAATTACAATTCACCATTATTAAAGAGGGTGTATGAGGTTCGAGGACTGATTTTTTAAAATTCCGGACTGACAAGAACTTGGCCACTATCTCACCTGATGTTAAGTGATCATGCGGTCTAAGATAAAATCCAGCTTGTCTACTAATAGAAGTCAGCAACGAGATTGCACCTCGTCTTAGTCCTAGGCCTAGCGTGCTATCATCTTCGACCGCATCTTCACTTACCAACAGGTGAGATAGTTGTCAAACGCTAGCCTATATGATATAAAATAAATTGTTGCTTGCTGTGTCCGATTTTCAGACAAGCAAATTTAGCCTAATCTACACAAAGCAACTATTCCAACATATCGGTCAAAACGTGATCTCTGGGTATCGCATAAGCCCTCTCTCTCTCTCTCTCTCTCTGCTCTCTTTTTATGTAGTAGTAATCTTTTTTTTTCTGTAGTGCACGTTAGTTTAATGATTGTATTGTATAACTCACTGATGGTGCCAAGCTAAGCCTGGCAAGCCAGTGACAGTCTTCATCGTTTACCATCAATGTCTTGCTTGCCTTGTTACCAAATAAGAAAGAAGAAAGAAAGAAAATCGTTTATTTGGCAAAACCCACATTAAAAAATTTAAATTAATTATTACATACATACATCCAATCACGCCTTTTTCCCGTTGGGGTAGGCAGATACTACTTCTTTCCACATGCTACGATCTTGACAAACCTCTTTCGCTTCTTCCAATTTAATGAGCGCCTTCATATTTGCTCTATAATAATCAATTATTTTATAATGTTTTATGTTTTTATATTTGTTTTCTTTATTATTTTTATATGAAATATTGTAAAAATCCTAA